>BSBM01000477.1:2860000-3540000 GCA_027924585.1 Larix kaempferi | reverse complement strand
TGACAGATATCAGTCCATAAAAATTCTATATCTTTGACAATCAACAAAAATAGAGGAGATGCAGTCTCATATTTTTTTATAATAAAATGACGATAGTAACCAACATGTCCGAAAAAGACGCGTACCTCTTTTTTTGTTTTCAGAATAGAAATTTTTAGGATTACCTCTATCTTGGTCAGGTCAACCTGTATCCCTATATAAGAAACATAATGTCCTAAGACAACCCCTGTGGTCATCATCATATGGCATTTTTCCGTGCTCAAGCAAATAATGGTCTGTTTGTAACACTGCAACACTTTTTCCAAATTGGATAACACTTCATCAAATAAAATACCATATGGCATAAAATTGTCCATGTATATTTCGACACTGTCATTAACTAGATTAGAGAAAATTCCTAACACGACCCTCTAGAAAGTAGTAGGTGCATTACAGATCCCAAAGGGAAGGACACAATATGGGAAGGTACCCCAAGGGAATGTGAAGATAGATTTGTCCTGATCTTTAGGATCAATCTGTATTTGGTTATAGTCGCCAAAGCCATCAAGGAAGGAAAATAAATTCTTCCCTAATTGTGTATCAAGGACCTGGTTGATGAATGGCAAGGCAAAGTGGCATTTTTGTGTTGCCTTGTTTAGTTCCCAATAATCAACATAGATCCTCCATTTACCATTTTTCTTAGGAACGATAACAACTGGTGATACCCATTTGTTGTTAGAGATTGGGTAAGTAAAATTGGCATCCAACAATTTTTGAAGCTCGTGTTTGATAATGTCCCTTAGGGAAAGGTTGATCCTTCTTTAGGGTTGGTCGGTGGGACAACAATATTCTTTTATATAAATGTAACGAGTACACAGACCTGGGTGGAAACCCTTCATGTCCATGTAATCCCATGCAAAGGCCTCTTTTTATGTACGTAGAATTTGCAATAGCTATTTAGTTTGAGATGAGGACAAGTTCAGATTGATATTCAACGTTTTTCCTGGTTCAATCTCTATTGGAACATTGTTATGGACAACCCTAGTTGGTACGCCCTCTTCACCAAGATCCACCTCAATATTTTCTTAGGCATTGTTATCCATTACAACTTTTAGTAACTAGAAAATAGGCTGGGAGACTCAAGGAGGATTGTTGATAAAGCTATTTATGGCATGAGGATTGTTGATAAAGCTATTTATGGCATCGTATTTTGTCTCATTCTTGAAGTATAGATATTTTTCAATGGTAAGGATAGGTCAAACATCCCCCTCTTCAAGTTGAAATTCATCCCACAAGGGACTTTCATATCCTATACTCAGTTTAGCCATTGGATAAAGGAACAAATTCTTCATAGAATCTCCATGGGAAATCGTCATGTTTCATAATCTACACACTATGTATGCGTCGGTTGTGGCTAACCACAACCTTCCCAAGATCAGGAGATGACCCTATAGGTGGGATTTTGTTTGTAGTACCAGGAAGTCAACTAGATATTTCCAGGAGTCTATGGAGATAATTACATCTTCTAAAATTCCTTCTGGTGTAATGGTAGATCGGTTGGCCAGTTCTAAGACTGTAGGAATTGGTCTGAGATTAACAAGGTCAAGTGACTCCCAAGCTTCCTTGGTCATAGTATTCATGATCGCCCCCAATTCCACTAATGTGTTTGAAAAAAAATGTCATTTAATCTTGATAGTGAATGTTGGATTTCGAGGATCATCATACATAACAAGTGTAATTCTACCCAGGATCGGATCATATACTTTTCCTAACACATGGATGGTAGGTGGGTCTTTGGGATTCCTTCTAGGTCTCTTGAGACACAATTCATGAATCATATTGGCATAGATCGACACATCCTGGATTGCTTGTAATAATGAGATTTTAATGCACACATTTTGTAGTTCTCCCACAAAATCAAACTTAGGATGTGAAGTTATCCTAGCTATGGCTAACCTTTCTGGATATGGGGGAGTAACAACTTGTGTCCGATTCAAACCAATAATTGTTTCTTTTTGCGTGATTGTTGAATATATAGGAGTTGTAGTAGAGGGAAGGTTCTCAACTTGTTTGCGAGAATGCTCTATTTTAGGGGGTGAGATTTCTTCTTCACGTTATTCAGTAATCATAGGTGTAGTTTCCGTGTTTCTTATTCCCCCATACCTAAGGTATAGATCATTGCATTATAGAGGGTTAATGCAATAGGCTAGGAAATGAGATGTTTTAGCTTGTTGAATCGTTTTATTATTTGGGTTTGAGTCAGCTTGTACAGGTAGTTGGGGTCGCAGGACAAGATCATTTATTGGTGCATTTGAAGGGAGTTGGAGCTGTTGTTGTGTGGGTAGTTGTGGTAACTGTTACACTATAAATTTTTGTCCAGGGAAAGGAGGTCCTTGCTAATTATGAGACCAAGAAGGATTTTGAACTGGCTGGGGTGACCATAGTAACCATGGTGAAGGGCACTGGAATTGTTGAGGGTTCTTCCAAGGAGGTGTGGGGAGTGACATATATTGAGGAATTGATTATTCCAATTATTGAAAAATGAGGAGGGATCTTGATTCATACCTGGTGGTCGATCTTGCCATGACTTCTTTGGATTTATAAAATAGGCTTGCTCAGTTTCTTCACTATTCCCCTGATATAATACTCTCAATCATGGTAATGATGGGCATGATTTCGTAGGATGGTCTTGCTCACAAATCGCACAAACTTGAACAATATTAAGTGGACATTTCTATGAAGAATGTTTTTGTTTGTAGCATGGACAAAAGATAGATAATGCCTTCTCAGATTTAATTTTCCTTTGTTTTTCCTAAAAAGCATCCAACTATGAAGACAATGTGCTAAGGACATCAATTTTAAAATTGTTTAGCAGGGTACCAATTTCCATGTGTATTAATCCTCCATTGGTTGGCTTTGTAGCTTTGTCGAAAATGTCTTATATTCTAGGTTTGCTCCTAGAAGTTCCTCATGAACACTTTAAGCATAGTTCACAAATTGTATCATAGATTTCTTTCAAAATATATTCTTTTCCAATCAAGTTCAACATGTCCAACCATTCATCTCTCATTACTTGAATCAGAGTTGTCTTCGTAATATCCTTTGCCAAGGTAGCATGCGGGGATCTCTTTAGATTGTATTGGAAATGCTTAACATAATCCTCAAAATTTTCTTTTTCTTTCTGGGTCATTTGAAGATGTCTTCTCTCAATTCTCGTGATTTGCAATAATTCTGGTACTTTTCAATAAAAGCTTGCTTCATCTCATCCCATGAGGTTATGGTACCACCACTGATCCCCATGAACCACCTTAATGCTTCTCTCTTCAAAGTAGAATGAAATAGCTTCAATTTCTGAAGGTCCATAGTATATTCATATCTTCGACATAACACATCAAACTCAAAGAGAAAGGAGTTCGGGTCTTCAATGACTATACCATGGAAATTGCGAAGGGATGATAGGGAAATAGGCTTCATTGGGCCACCCCTATGAGTGTTAGCAATTGGAAATTCAATCGTAGATGTTGGGGTGGCCATGTTTTCCCACAACCTCCAATAATCTTCTGGGATCCCGTAGTCAACAAGAACTTGCCGAAGTGGATCATGATCCTTTCGCTCTGGCACATGTGGTTTAACAACACTTCATTGGTTTGGGACAATAGTAGGTATCTTAGGAATTGGTTCATGTGCAGGATTTGAGATTTGACGTTCAAGTGTTGATTCCTTGTTTCCCCTTGTCCTTCTATTAGAATTTGAAACTCAACTTTTGCTACTGCAGATGATCTCGTTTGTGGAGAGAATTGAGGGTTTATTTCTTCCTATGGTATTGTCCCCCCTGTCTCTCCTTGTTTTTTTGTCAATTCCTTGATATTGGCTCCTACTGCTACAGACGACATAGCTTGAGAGGAAGACTGAAGACTGGTTCCTGCTTGAGATTCCAACCCTGATGGCATTATGAGACGCTACTTCTAATTCTGCCATTGTGATGATTTCTTGTATGTAAGTTACTCATCCTTGATCTTTCTGACCTCGACCTCCTCTGCCTCTAATATTGTTAGTTTTTGGGGGTCTTCCTATTCCTCTAGGATTCATAGTTTTATTCATGCATCCTAAGTGTTTTTATACCAATGGGACAGGAGTCTACCACATAAATTTCTCTACAGAAACTGGTGATAGATGCATAGGTTCGTACCTTTTGTCTTTACTACTCAACCCTCAGTAGAACCTTAAACAACTCTAATGCTCTATAGGATCTGATACTGGTGAGATGGGATTCCACCATGGAAATCTCACTATAGATATTGGTGGAGGATGCATAGGTTCTTACCTTCTATCTTTATTGCTTAGGACCCGACAAAACTAGAGACAATGCAACTAAAACCAATGCTAATTTTGTACTTTTGTGTCCCCAATAAGCTCCCTGACATCGACACCAAAATGTTGGTGCCTTTAATTGTCTTTTAAAACAACTAATCATCCCTTTACATTAATTATCAACCCAGGGTGCATCTTGTTATTTCAAGGTTGTCACGCAAGGTATATGCAGACAATCGTTTCCTTTTTAGCATTGATTATTTGTATGCTCACACAATTGAAATTTAAAGCATGCTAATTAACACTCTCGTTTGTAAATGAAATCACACTTCTAAATTGTAAACAGACACACACAACTGTAAAAGCACTCTTGCAGAAATAAAAGAACGCTTGCATAAAGGAAATACACACTTTAGAATTAAAAGAAACACCTGCTACAATCAACGAATTGCTTATACTCAATAAGTTATATCAGAGTATTAATAAGATGTAGTGTAACAATAGTGATTAGTAATGACAACAATAGCAATTGACAACTTAGAATCAATTAACAAATGAACTAACTATTTGTAAACTATCTATTTAAAATGAACACACATCGATAACATGAACACACATCGACAACATATGTTCGGTGAAGGGGGCCCTTTCTCCTCTGACAGGGCATCCTGAAACAACTCAAGATCTACACGTTAACGATATGCAGAAACCAACACACTCCTATTATCGAACTTAAAAAAGTCACAATGAAATTATAGTATTGCTCTATTCATAATTGCCTTCTTCCCTAACTCCTTTCTTTCAAGAAAGGATATCCTTTTATACATCTGTTAATGATATTCTCAGAAAATGAAATATTGGAATGGTCTTGAGAATCTTTGATTCTCAAGACATTCCTAACAATAGTTAGGATAACATTAACCATACATTCCTCAAGCTATTACAACTAATTACTATTAAAATATTTTCATTGATCAATCAAATCGTTGGGACAACTAAGTCGCATCCCTCGTGGAGAGATTAACTCAATATTGCCACATATATCCCTTGGAGATGTATTCGCCTTTATACACGAGTATCGGTCGTAGACCGGATACAAGTGACATCAAGGAGAGTAATCGACCACCATAATTATTCAAGAGTAACAACATCATGACTTGTGAGAGAGTAACATCATGGTCGTGAAGGAGTAACAACAACCACAATCATTCAAGAATAGCAGCATCATGACTATGAAGGAGTAATAGCAACTGACCTTTTCAACCTGACAACAATGATTCTACACAAACACTTTGTGAGCAGTCTTAATTAGTTACTAAACCCCTTAATAAACTAATCATTAATTAAAATAACAAAATATACAAATAAAGTTGTACCTTAGGGAAAATCACAAGATCATAAGTGATATGGCATCAAAAAGAAGGAAAGAGAGACTTGGATATCTTCAAAACAAGGTAAAAAGGTAACAAAAAGAGTACATTTCCTAGACCCAACAAAATTCCCCCCCAAAACCCTATATCTAGAGATTGAATAATTTGCACACTTGCACACCACCCAATTTTCCTCTAGAAGGCTAGGAAAATAGTTCATAAGTTCCTTCTTAGGTGAAAGACAATGGCTATCTTGGTGAGTTATCAGACAAGATATGGCTGAAATCAAAGATAAATAAATAAAAATAATATTTCCCAACTTGGAACTCTTTATAATTAGATAATCAATACAACGAGTACCCACACACCCAAAGATACCCAAAGATAGGATTACAATCACTTTTACTAAGCATCCATACATACTTGATTTATAGAAAATTGCAGGGTTGGGAAGATAAAATATTTCTTCTTTATTGATGTTTAAAACTTGTAAGAAACTAAAATGAGGAGTTTTGTAATAATCGATTGAAACAAACAAGTACAACCATTACTTTAGTATACATGTGTTTGTATACATGTGTTTCTAAATTGGATGTTTAGCATAAATTTTTAATAGAAACTAACAAGTTGGAAGAATGAAAAGAAAAACCAGAGTTCTCAATATTTAGTGGTAGTTTTCGAAGTCATGAGAATTTAGTGTAACAAATATTTCAAGATGCATGGTGATGATTCAAGAGGTGCATATATGTTTTTATTTATTAATGTAGGTGTCAATAGAGCAATTAAAATATTTCTGAAATTTTGAAGTTCAAATGTGTGGTAATGGTGTTAAAATGAGGTGTTGTTAAGATGCAGTTATGATACAATGTGAGTGAAAAAGGTATGGAATTAAAGGTTGGCAACATACGAGAGATATAAGCAAGGATATAGATGTACCTATAGACAATTGAATTCTCCATTGTATGAATCATTGCTTGAATCCATTGTGTGAGTTGCACAAACAAATGTAACATAAATGCAATATTGAATCATTTAATAGGATAGCAGGAATATTTTACGCATATAGAATGCATAACATCCTTTGGTGGAGACGAATCTAGCCATATGTGTTAGTCAATTTATATACTAAATCCTGTCACATTTAATTCATCAATTCAGAGTTCGTAATCTTGTGAAGTGATGGCATTGTATGTGCATAATTAGTTCATTTATCACTCAACTAATCTATCTCAAATGTTATCTATTCCAATCTATTGGAGAGCAAACTTAATTTTGGACACAAGAAATAAAAATGTCAAACCAATTATCAATGAAAACACTTGCAAAATCAATTCACATAAGAACAAGTATCTTGAAACCATAAACCACTATTATTGTAAATGTAGGACTCCAGTTCACAGTTGTATGTTCCACAAACATCTCCTACAATGTATACTTCACTTCAATCAATAGAATTACAGTTCAAGGAGTAAATGCGTCATGTGTAAACCTATAACTTGCGATGGAAAATAAATCCAATTATCACACATAATATAGTTAATCACAACAGAAACAGAACTCTACAGAAATAAAATAAATAGGAAATGGATGCAACAATATTCCCAAAATAGGGGGCTATTGCTCCTTTAGGAATATGCTGCAAGAACGAACTACAGGCTTGAAGAGCTAACAGAACACCATAGTTCAACTGAGCATATTTTATATTAAAGATGGAAAATTACAAATCAGAATACAATAGAGTTCCCAGCTCTAATCTCTTCACCATTACCATTACAATTGGATCCCTTTGTAGTAATTGCTGGTGGTAACAACTGCCATCTTTAATGAGAGGAAACGAGAGCACTGACAGCATGTTCATAATGAATTGTCTCAAAAATTTGAATAGCCAACCTCTGATTTGTTCTAAATATCCTAAGCCTGTTGGGATAAGTTAAGAAAATTTCATGATCCTTAATAATTAACTGAGGCATTGGTTGTTCACTCTTGAATTTTATTCCCGAGGATGACTCAAACTATCCAAAGTAATTTATGTCTTCTTTCATTTTGACCCAATTTTTCATAAAGGAAGAAAAAGCTCTGATATGCACATCTCCAACAATAGAGTCTGGATTCCATCTTGTTTCCTCATGCAAGAAGAGATAAAATTGGTATAATTCACATAGTAAGTTTCTCTCCCTGTTTGAAGAAGCAAAATACATTTTTACAAAATCAGGAACATTATCGATTTCGTACTGCTCTCCTGCTGCCAATCTTGTAAGCCTTAATCTGGTCCATTGCTCCTGTAAATACATGGAGCAAGTCCACGTACTCTTTGAGTCTCATATTCCTTGACTCTTAACTGTTGTTTGAGATCTTGAATTCTTGATTTCTACTTCCTTTCCTCATTTAAATATTGGGCCATGTAGATTTTGTGCATCTTCTGAATCTCTCTTTTGTATTGCTCCTTATAAATAATACCTAGGTCGTATAGCTCCTCTTTTCCTTGCCATTGGATAGTAGTGAAATTCAAAGAAGTGATAACAATGGGTATTAATTAATATGTCATCAAGGATTTCATTCATAACATTTTCAGCTATTGTAAGATCACCAATTTCTTATTCCTTGGTCTTAGATTCTGGCTCAAGTTATAGATCTATTTCTATTGCCTCTATCAGGATATCTAAGTTAGAATTTGGTCTTGCCTTACCCTACCCCATCTTCAACTTAATTTGCAAATGTCTATTCTGATTTTTGAGCTTTTGATTTTGGCTATTCCATTTCCTTGCCGGTTTGCTAAGTAACTTAAGTTGTGCATTCATTTCTTCATTCTTCTCCCTTAATTTCTTGCTCTAAGCCTTTACTAACTCTTTTTTGTTTTTGTTTTTAACATCCCCGTCTAAAACTTCTAATTGTTTGACCTTCCTTTTTAACTTTTTAATTTTCCTATTTTTCAAGGTTGGAAGTAAAGAAGAGGAAGAAGGAGGTCTCTCAAGTATTACCTCTTCCACATAACCCTTATCTACAAATTCTGGGTAAAATGTTCTTGCTCCTGGAGATGGTGTTGGTTGAACTGTGTCTGTTTCTAGGGTGACCATAGAAACAATTTTTGAGAATCTCGTTCGTGGTTTTATTGGTGGGTTCTCAAGATGGATACATGGACACTATTTCTCCCAAGATCATGCCTTACACTATCCCATATCTCTTCATATTTCTCAATCATACTTTTGGTAATTCATCTTTTAGTCACAGGGGGTTTTGTAGAAGACAATGCTTTGCATTTTTTCCGTGATTCATCTTTTGAACTAGAACTCTCAATTCCAGATGAAATAAGGACCTCATCATGGGTTCCCTGGATTCCTGTACTGATTTTAGACTGGAACCCTCTTTCAACCAAAAATTGCTCCCAAGACAAATTGTGTTTCTCTAGCTCGATCACGACAATCATGAAGGATTTGGTAATTCGATCAAGTAGATATCACTGTACTTTTTTGAATTTTGAACAGAAAAGTCACGTCATATTGCATGCATTGGATGGTTAGAATCAACCATAATAGCATAATTCAGCCTTATTGGCATTTCGGGTACAGAAATTTGGAGCAATTCGAATTTGTCCAATATTTGGTATAGATATGATACGGATATAAATTTTTACTAATGAAAAAGTAAATTTTAAAAACCATTTTAAAAAAAAACAAATTTTAATTATTTAATAACTATAAAATATAAATAACATTCAATTTATTACTTTCTTATAAAAATGAATGGTTTTTAATGTACATTTATGTTAATTTGGTTTATATATTTGATTAAAATTATTATATATAAGAAGTCTACTTCCGTATTTTATTCATATTGAATTATCTTATTACGTGTAGCAAATCGTATCCATATCCGTATTCGTACTTGAATTATACTACTATGGAATCAACACATCAAGTTTGGTGGTAACGGTGGCATGTTTCGAATGAATAAGTAATAATAATGAATTAATGACCCATGATGATAAGTATAATATATAGGAATGGATTTAGGTATGGAATCATTACGAGAAGGAAATGGCACATAAATATTAATAGGGTATAGAATGTGATGGTTATGCAAAGAAATGTGATGGAGGAACTAGCAGGAATCTTAGTTTATACACTCACAAAGAATGGTGGATCAAGGTTGCTTATAAGTTCCTGATTATTTGAATACCAAAATAAATCAAAGTCATTAACTTGTTCTTACCTGTATTGCCATGCTTTGAGATGAGATCTGTCCTCTTCTGTTGCAGTCTTTTGTTGGAGTCCCAACTTGTTTGAATATAATTGAGCTATGGATACTAAATTCTGCAACCCCTGGAATTTGGAAGTTTTGTGAATTTGACAACTAGAAAGCTTTGAAAATATTGGTATTCTAGATCTCTAAAAATCTTGAATCCTACAACAGAACCATCTCTAGCCATTTTCCAAGGAACTGAATTCCTAAAGGACCGATTCATGTACTCTGCTACCATCTTATTGAAAACAAGCATTTTAAAGTTTGAAAAACTATGGAAATCTGAGAAAGATTACAAGATCCTACAGATCCTGTAACCACTGAAATTTTTTGAAAATTTGTTGGGTTTAACAAAACATATTACTTTATTTTGAACTTTGTTTGACAGAATGTTGGTTTTCAAACAAAGTTCTTATCCATTTGTGCTAGAGATATGGTTTTTACAATTGAATTTTTATTTTTATTTTTACTATTTTATTTAATTTAATTTTTTTTTTTACAATTTTGGAAAAAGTGGAAGAAGGTGGGAGACACTGCTTACTCACAACCTCTATGTCTGTTTGCTGCAACAAATCTCGAACAAATTCTTCTCTAGATATAGGATTTTGAATCTTTGATATAATCTTAAGCGGTGGGCATTAACCAAAAAAGAAACACCTTCATCATCAATCGTTTTATTCTCACCGAATCATTATCAAAAACATAATTTATTTCATAAGGACCTAACTAGTGGGTAGTAAATTTTCCTTTAAAATTCTTGAATTTGGAATCAAAGAGAAGGGCCTAATCACTTTGTTTGAACGGTCTTTTATTAATGAATTTATCATGCCATTTCATTCTTTGTTGTTGGATAAGAGTAGTGTGTTGAATGGCATCCTAACATATCTCATCTAATTAACTTATTTGTGCTATTCTTTACTTCTGTGTCTCTGAAGGATTCATTCCTAATTGAATTGTAGTTCTAAAAGTTTTAATTTGAAACTCAATAGTAGAACAACATACCTATCATATACCAGTTCATAAACTGTGAATCCAGTTGTATTTTTCCGTGTAGTCCTATATCCCCAAAGTGCCCCTAATCTACATTATTTTGGTCAAAATAACCTCTAAAAACTTGTTGGTAGATTCCACTTTCCCATTGACTTGTGCATGGTATGGAGAAGATTTCTCGTGTCTGATTTGGTACCATTGCGTGATTGACTATACAAGCTTTAATGTAAACTGTGATACATGATCTGTGACAATATCTCTAAGAATACCAAAACGAATGAAAATTTCTTCAAATAGAAAATCCACACCTTCCTGCTCAAAAGAGAGCTTTAGCTTCTCTACTCTTAGTGACATAATCTGCCCATACTAGAATATATCTCTTTTTCCTAGATGGTGGGTTGATTGGTCCCACAAATCTAGGGCCTATTTTTCAAAAGGTCCTGTCAGTACCTGTGGTTGCAAAGGGATTTCACTTGCTTGTACTAGCCAACGCATCCGCTGACTACTGTCATAACTTTTGACATAATTCTTGGCATCTTTGAAAAATTCTTGGCATCTTTGAAAAGCGTAGGCCAATATATCCCATATGAAGGATTTTGTAGGCCAATAATATCTACAGGAACTACTTCACCTTCATTATTAATCATGCAAAGAAAATTTGCAAACATATTTCCTTTTCCAGTTCTATCTAAATTAGTGATGTTGAATTCTCGCAGCAACAAGAGCCACCTAATTATTCGACGATTTGTAATTGGTTTATTCATGACGTATCAGATAACAGAGTGGTTAGTGTGAATGAAAAATTCATAGCTAGTAATAATGCCTAAATTTATTTATAGCATGTCACAACTACAAGAAATTCCTTTTCTGTCATTGTATAATTCAGTTCAACAGGTGTTAAATTTTTACTAATAAAATAAATGATCTTCTTTTTGTCCCAAAACTGCTCCAAGTGCTATATTTGAAGCATTAATTGATATATGAAATGGTAAGGACTAATTTGGTGTTTTGAAACTGGAGCTTCAGCAAGTCTCTCTGTAAGTGTCTCAAAAGCAGTTTGACAATGAATATCCCAAGAAAAATTAGAAAAACAATTTAAGAGAATGAAGGGAATGAGGGAAAAATTCAATATTGGACCCACTCAATGTAGTGTCTTAAACAAAATTAAAAGTGCCTTCGGAGGGTGAGGCATTAGGGAAAAAATTCCATTAGTCTAGTCTTTCATAGTGCTAACCTATAGATATAGCTCTAGTTGCTTGTGTTGGATCATATATGCATCTACCTCCTATTGCCTTCCACGATTTCAACCATACACCGAGTCGTATCCATCACACATGGGTCCTAGAGATTGCTGTATCTCTTCACCGGGTTCTTGAAATTGTTCTTCCAACAGTCCCAATCAGATTATTTTTTTAGAAATCCCCATTGTGTCTCATCTATCTCCTTAATACACCACTTCATGCCTCTTTTTAATTAATTTAAATCACACAATACATAACACCCATTTTACAATCATATTGGGTCATGCTTACCCACTCCTAACCAATCTTGCTCACAACTTCAACCCTCTAAATACAACAAATAATGGATCCATGGCTTAGAAGAGGCTAAAGGAACTAGGCTAGAGGAGGGGTTCCATTTTGGCATGCGCCCACCCTCAACCCATAGGTGAGAATATGATTGTTGGTACCTTGATTGCCCCAATGAACAATTAGCCCTAGGGAACAATTAGGCTCATAAAATTGCTTGGTACCCTTTATTAATACACACAGATTTGAGATAGAGAAGGAATTTGGGCATTTCAGATTGTTACCAATCAACTATTATGTTAGTAGGAGGCACTAATTCTTTGTGGCTGCCCTCATTGGCATACATATCATGGTATATTTAAGCTTATACATTGTTGTTGGCCGCATCTCTCAACCAATATGAGATTACATTTTTGTATGGATAAATCTGTATATCATATAAACAATTCCAAAAACCACAAAATTTAAATATACTTGAATTAGTAATAAACGTTTTTAAAAAAAACATGTTAAAAAAATACATTAAAACATTGTCCATAGATTTTTTTTAAAAGAAGGGAAAATAAAAAATCAATGAAAAATCATATTCACATTACAACCTAACTAAAACTTCTATTATTTATTTTAATCCCTAGGGAATTCTTCTAATATATTCTTCTTAAGAGGCTAAAACAACTCCCTCACCTACAGTTCATAAGTAACTCATTTTATTATTAAACATTGTACATTTATCAACAAAATCAATTGGTTCAATATACTGTTTTGTTATGTAAAATAACATAAATCCAAACCTTATTTTTTCTTTTTATATATATTACTTTTTTTTTCCAGCAGAAAAAAGCATACCATTGATATTCATTAAGAATCAAATAGTACATAAATGTTCTTGTCTATGAAAGACCACGAGTATTGTATCAAAACATAGTCAAAATGTCCTTCTGTGCCAACCTATTAGGTCTTCTCCAAAATAGGATTGCTAATATGACAATAAATACTACCCAGTTCTATAATTTTGCAAAAGATAGAGCTGTGTCCATAAAACAAAATCTGACCCTGAATAGAAAGGATCAATCAAACAAGCTCCTAGTGCCAATATCACAAACATGGGAATCTTGAAGTTCTTCCCAAACTAAGATACCTTCCTCACCATCCAGTGCCTGTTTTGAAAGTTTATCTGCCAGGGAGTTGCGCTGTCTATAAATGTGTTCCAGTGAGATATTCCTGAAAAGACATATTTTTGACTTGATCCTTTTGCACCAATGAAGTAGGGAAGTAACTTTTAAATTATATTCACCCCGCGCCCATTTTATTGTGACCCTGGAATCTCCAAGATTCCAGGTCATCTATCCCAAAGACACTGGACACTTTTAAAACACACCAGAGAGCAAGAAGCACAACTTTTATATTTGTGCCACTACCGCAATTTAGCCTCAGCGTAAAATAATGAAACTGATGTATGTAAATAGCTCCACCTGCAGCACATAGACCGTTTCTAGCTGCTCCATCAAAGAAGAGAACACGACTAGTAAACTTAGGATCAAAGAAACTGATTTTTTGGATGCTCAATGGTTTATGTTTGCTAATAAAGGACCGATACACATTTATAATCTGAGAAGTTGTTTTCTGCATACTCGGGTTCAAATTTTCAAAAATTACCTTGTTTCTGGAGTACTATATAAACCAAGAAATGATAACAAGAAGCAAGTAGTGTTCTCTACAGTTCCCGATCCAATTGAGTGAGCAGATATCAAAGTTCTCTTGACCCCATAGTTGATCGATCTTCAGTGTAGTGCAAACACTATTCCAAATATTCCTTGTGAATTCACAGTGCACAAGTAGATGGTGGGAAGTCTCGGCATCTATTTTGCATAAAGAACATAAACTAGGGCCATGCCATCCCATCTTCACAAGAGTGTCCCATGTTTTCAATCTACCTTGCATTGTAAACCAAATGAAGCACTTATATCTCAAGGAATTTTCCACTTTCATATGCGTTTAAACCACCATTGCCGCGAGAAGTAACATCTGTCTCTAATAAGTGAATCATAGGCAGATTTCGCCGTTATCTCTCTTGAAACAGAGTTGCCAGTCCAGATGAGCCTATCTCTCTCCATAGAAAGTCTACAACCCGCCGAGTCAAGCAAGCTGATATATCTGTCCCATTCCAAAGCATATGATCTCGTAAAGCCAAAGTCTAGTTTTCAGCCAAAAAGAACCATGAGCCACATTGCTTTTATTCTTAATTCTGTCAAGAGTGATAAAATCGTATTCCTTCAAATTGCTCCATAATTTCCTTCCCATTACCAACTTGCCCATAGAGATCTCTAACCATCCAGTTATAAACTTTCATAAAACCAGACCATATTAGTTATAAACTTTCATAAAACCAAACCATATTGGAGAGGTGCCCGTTGTCCTTTTGATTGGATTTCAGTAAATTTTGATTGGATTTCTGAGTTGATGTATCTTAATCTTTAGTGTGATTATGATTTCCTTAACTTAAGTTGAAAGTATAAGATTTATACTAGCAACGAACTTGTATATTTCCACAATTTAATAAAAAGCAGAGACTAAACTAACTTACCCACAACTTTTATTATTTTCTTTTTAACCAAAAGTTACAATGTATAAAGATTAAATGGAGATTTCTGCCAACAACCCATTACATATTTAAGTTCTTCCGAACCCCGATTCCTCTGCTTTGGCTTTAGCTTCGGCTTCGGATTTAGCCTCGGCATGCCGGTGTCATAACAGACAAAAGCAGACAGACTGCAGCAGGTTAAAATTGTTTAGGTGTTTTAAATACAGGTATGGTATCAGCCATGGCAGACGTAGCCGGGGCTTCGGGTACCAATGTCAGCCACATTTTTATTTTATTTTACCATTTCTAAAATTTAAAGTTAATTTTATAAATCTCTGAGCATGTACGGACAGGTTCCTCGCGGGATAAGCGGGGTTACGGTGTTTTTTTAAATCTCCGGAGTCCGCGCCATAAATTTTGTATTCTCTGTCCAACGAATCTATGACACGTGGTTAATCATTCCTTGGCTGGATTCCACTGGTGTCTGGGAGAGGGTAGACCACGTGTTTTTAGGTTTTCACTGCCGTCTATAACGGGCATGCTTCCAGAGTCCCAACGAATATACATAAACACGTGGCAGATTTAGGTGTCCTGGCGGGAATATAAATATTGTTGATACAGAAGACGGTGACAAATGTAAATGTGATTGTCAATTGAGTGTAGATTGGGTGGTTGGGAGGAATGTTGTTATCCTCTCCACCTGGATTCAAATCTTGCTTTGTGACACTTGTTCCTTGGGAGCCTATTTTCTATGTAATGATTGTAATTCTGGCCATACCTTGATTCTTCAGAAGAATAACAGGTGTGTTTTAAAAATAATCTAATCTTGCAATAAGCATATCTTCTTTCTCATTAATAAATGATAAAATCAACTAAAATTTTAGACATAAATATAGTTATTCCAAAATCCAAACTATCTCTATAAAAATAAGTGATAACTTTGAATCTTAAAATTTTGACAAATTAAAAAAGTTTACTACAAAATAATTAACTATCCTGTTTTATTTATAAACTTATACTTAATTTAATTTTTTCAACCATTACAAAACTCATTGCTCTCTTTCTTCCTTTATATTATTCTTGATACTATATCACTTATGTCTCCGTGGATAACATCCACATGCATAAGAACTACTATGCAATCCACAAAAGATATTCTTAATTTGGAACTCTAATCTTATGATAAAAAAATAAAACAAAAGACCAAGGCTATAGCCTATATTCCTAATTTAGAGCTCTAATATTATGATAAGAAAATAAAATAGAAAGTCATGACATTGCTTCATTGTTTGAATAATATAGTTTTCCTGAAATAGAGTTTTATTTTTTGCATAATAAAGTTTTCTTGGTGTTCAAAGTCAAGGGCCATACAAGATGGGTAAGATTACAAAGATAGGCTTTTCACTAAATTGGCTAAATGCTAAATTTTGGGCATCGAGATAGAATAGAATTGTTACTATAGATAGACCATTATGTGTTAGAACAAAATCTGTGACAAGCCCATGGGCAATAATGATGTTGGACATGATTGGTAGGTCAACATTATCTAAAGTTAGTACGAGTATAAATGATGATTGGTCCCACTATTTTATGAATTTGAATTTGTTTTTGTTTTTGGATTCTTCAATGAATTCCATGCACGTTTAGATATGATAGTTCCATCCATCATCAGCGTAAGTATGGCCCTTCTACACATTATAAGTACATAAGAAATAAAAGGATTAGAAACTATTGATCCTTTAGATTTCCCTTTTTCATAAATGCTTTGGGTGCATGCTTACAACTTCCAAAATATACAATTTCATTACAGTACATATAATGAATATTATATGTGATTTATGAAATGTTTTGTTTAAATAACTAATAAATCATATGAGAGATAAAAATAGTATTTTAGTAGCTTTATTTTTTATGAGCAAATATTAACATGGTACTTTATCAACTAATTAAGCTTTTAGTTCGTATGTGGTTTATTGATAATGTTGATTGCTATTAATGTAATGAGTCAATGATATACCAATATCTTTTTATTACTATATTAAGTTGAATAAAGAGTGATTTATTTCCTCTTTTTCTTATGTGCAACTGAATTAGAGCTAAAGTCATCATTCCTCACTTTTATATGTAACCACTCAGAGAAACCACCTCATTCATCTTATAATTCTAGTGAAAAATCCAATACATGATTGTTTTAGATATTATAATGATCATTTAAGTATGTTTGATTGAGTTTTTGAAGTTATTGTCGGTATAATTGAGATTCATTAATTAATTTTTTGAAACCAATAAATAAATATGAAAAATGAACCTAAGTCATAGTTTTTCGTAATTAGTTCGGGGTAGAGCAATCGACTTGATGGACACCACTGGGCACCTTGCCAGCTAGTGGTTCCAAGTTTGATCCCTGGTGGTACCTTTGTCCTTCTCCTAAGGCTAACGTGAGAAGAGGCATGGTGGGTTATAGTGGTAGCCACAGGAGTTGACCTCATGATATATTTAGGATACCAACTTGACAAGGATTGTAGTTTTCGATTCTCCCATGTACAAAAAAAGTCATAGTTTTTTTTTCCATTAAATATAATTTTTTTGTACAACTACTTCATCCATGTTCCATCATCGTAGGTGTTTTGATCTACATATACTTTCAATTCTTTGTCGTTTAGTTGGTGTCGACATTGTGTTTTTGTTGTTGTTGTTGATGTTGCATTAAGTTAGTGTCAACAATGTGTCATATTGGTGTCAATGTGAAGAACCTGCAATAATTAATTAATGAAAACACACAAGATAGCAGAAATAATAGAACTCAGAATCACTTTTATATTGATCGCAGGCCACTTCGAGGGGGCAACCTCCTTTCAGCAAGCTCAATACAAATAACTTCACGATCCTTCATTGGTCTCAACACAAACTTATATACTAAGTCTAGGCGCCAATACCATGGGTCAATACCATGTGTCAATACAAACCATGGGCCAATACAAAATATGGATCAACAATTACTACGGGACGACTTACAAAGGATATGCGTCCAACAACAATAAGACAAACTATGGATCAACAAATACTACGGGACGACTTACAAAGCATATGGGTCCAACAACAATATACTAACAAAGTAAATATAAGGGTTGACATGGGCTCCTAACATCCCCTCTCCCTTAGAAAAAGCTTTGTCCTCAAATCTTTGGATGTGGAAATTGATGCAGAATCTGAAGGAGTGGTTCCCCTGTAGCATCCTCGGGTGGCATTCCGGGCCACTAATGCCTTTTGAGTTTCAAGGAGGGTTGCTTGGAAGGTTGTAGACGAAGAAGAACCATATCAGCTGCGTGAAAAGTGCGCTCAGAATGGTGCTGATCGGCTTGTTGTTTCAGTCGAATTCTTGCCATGTGAAGATTGTCCTGCAGAATGAGAAGAATTTGATCACGATTTCGAAGAACCGAGTCAATTGCCTGAACTGGGGAGCTGCTGAGGGTGTATGGAAGAAGAGATGGCGGTGCCTGTCCATAGACTGCTTCATATGGTGTCCTTTTAGATGTGGTATTGTACCACTGGAGCGCGTCTAGGAAATCCATAGAAATAGTTGTCCAAATCTGTGTAGGGATGGGCAAGGGTTCAAGCAGTCCCGAAAGGAGTGTCGTTTCACCCTTGTTGACTTGGAAAGTATCACAGTCAGTCACCATCTGTTGAATTGTCATTTTCAGTCCCTGCCAAAAGAAGTTACATTGTTCCCGATCATGCATTTTGAGGAACCCAGAGTGCCCTGCTGATGAAGAAGCATGGAGTTCATAGAAGAGATAGTCTTGTTGAACAGATTGCAACCAATTTGGAACAAGCAGAGAAATAGCTGTAAGAGAAACTGGGTCATCAAATGTGCGAGAAGGAGCATCTGCCACCATATTGTCCTTACCCTTCTTGTAAGTGATCGCATAGGCATAACCCATGAGTTGGATAACCCATTTCAGGTGTGCTAGGGAGGCGACCCATTGTTCCCCGAAATTTTTCAGACTCTGGAGATCAGTCTTGATGTAGAAATAATTCCCTAATAGGTATGGCTGCCACTTCTGTACTGCATGCAAAATAGCCATCATTTCCTGCTGAGATGTAGATGCGGCTAAATTCTTATCGGAAAGGTCTCTTGAAGGCGATAAGCCCACTGGTTCAGGAAGGACACCTGCAGATCTATCCAAGGACGTAGGGGAGACCATTGATGGGTGCATCTGAATGGAATGGAGTTGAGCGATGACACCATGTGAATTCTTCTTAAGGATCTTTTCCAGGTGATGTGAATTGATGATGCAAAGAGACCCTTGTTGTAAGCCCTTAAATTTTTGTTGTTTCCCATTGACTGAAAACTGCATCCAAAGTTCAGCAAAATCCCATAAGATGGGGCTAAGTGTGCGTAACCATTGAACGCCCAAAACCACATCATATCCGCCTAGGGACAAGGCAAACATGTCAGAGCGCAGTTTATAATCTTCCAGAGAGATACGCACATTTTGACACTTTCCCTTGCAAGGTAAGGTGCCCCCATTGGCAACTATGACTTCAAATTTGGAGCAAGGATGGACAAAACAATCAGCATTTTTGGCGATCCGAGGGTCAATGAAGTTATGAGTGCTACCAGAATCAATGAGTATTGTAAGAGGAAGCTTCTTGAAGTAACCCCTGACCCGCATTGTTTGGGGGGTGGGGACGTCGGACAAAGCATGGAGAGATATCTCTGGTTGTTCATTCTGAGATGGGGGGTCAATAGGAATCTCCTGAATGTCGACCTGATCATCCATTGTAACTGGAGCTTCTTCACCAATTTTAGAGGCAGGCGGAGAATCCATATCCAAGAGATAGAGATTTTGTTGAACACATCTATGTCCCTGAGTGAATTTCTCATCACAATTATAACAAAGCCCTTTTTCTCTGCGTGCCTGCATCTCGGTTTCAGACAAATGCTTGATAGTAGTTGGTCGAGGAGTTGGCGGGATGGGAGGTCGTTGAGAACCCATATTTCGGAAGGGAACAAAAGTGGGTTTGGAGCGCTGTTGGGCTACAATCTTGTCTTCTGCCAACTTAGCCAACCCTAGGACTTCCATCATTGTGTTGGGACAGAACATTTTAACCTCTGATCGGATTTCATCCTTAAGACCATTGATAAAACAACTCCTGTAGAATTCATCAAACAATCCTTCTGTGTGATTGGCTAGTTTCTCAAATTCTGTCTGATACTCTCTCACAGTGCCACTTTGATGAAGTTTAGTGAGTGCTCCGGTGAAGTCATCAAAAGCACTAGGACCAAATCGTTGCAAAAGGAGTTGGGAAAAATCTTCCCATTTTGGCTCGTCATGAGCCTTGATGTACCAACGGTACCATTGAAGGGCTTCCTGTTACAAATGAAAGGATGCAAGTGGAACTTTTTGGACATCAAAAGTATTATGCAGACTGAAATACTGTTCTGCACGATAGATCCATCCAGCAGGATCAGTACCATTGAAGCAAGGAAATTCAAGCTTCGAACCACAGAAATTGCTGGAAGAAGAGAACCCATTGGCTGCAGAAGATTCTTGCTGTCGGTTATTGTTCATGGCTGAATGCTGAAGATGGAGGCTGAGAAATTTTTCATCCAGATCTGGAGTTTGGTTTGGATGGCTGCAAGTGCTTCCTCCATGGTTTTTGCTCCTGCGCGAGTGACAACCATAACCAAGAGATTTTTTTTTTTGGGAATGGATAGAAAAACACAAACAAAAGCTTATTTAGTAAAGGGAAATTTGGATTTGGGAAAAACTCGGAGGGGTAATTGGGGTTTGACTAGGTTTTCGACACTTTTTGAGGGACAGGGAAGCAAAAAATGGGGATTTTAGAAGTGGGGTGAAAAAATGAGAAAATTTGTCAAAGAGGGACAAAGAAGCAAAAATAGGGAATGAACACGGTGGCAAAATTTGGAGGCGAGTGGGTGAAAATTGAAGAAGTTATGGCAAACCCTAAAAATAGACAAATGTGGGATTTTTGGCTTTGGGAAGTGGAATTTGGGATAGGGTCCTCAGGAATGAAATATGCAGAATGGAGTTGCTACGACGCGGAAGGGATCTGAAATAGATAGATCTTCAACGACGCGGAAGTGATCGAAAATAGAGGGATCTGAAACGGCGCCGAATGGATAAAAAACGACTGGATCTGAAATAGATTTGAAACGGATGGATCTGGAACGAATTTCAGAATGGATATGAAATGGCGTGGCAGTTATCGGCAACAGTTCAGCTGAAAATTGATATGGACCCCAGGTATGTTCGGCTTCCTATTGGTTCAGGGGATTCACTCGGCCACCAATGTTGTCTGACGGCTTGCGTATTGGGGCAGTACCCCTCACTCCATGGCTCAGGTAAAACTGATAACTGCTTTGCCACCAACGACAGCTCTTAGTTTACCTCACGGGTGGGAACTAGTCAATCAGGTAGGGGTCGTTGCCCTTTTCACTGGCAGGTCCTCTTAATGGGCCAGCTACTTTGGGGTTCCTGTGGTACTCCTCACAATGAGTTTTAGGGCTTATGCCCAAGTACTTCCCACAGTTAAGCGGATAGGGATTATTCTCAGATCCGAAGCTGCAACATATGCGAGAAATTTTTTTTTGGCAGAAATTTTACCCAGCGAGCCCAAGAAAGTGCTCTGATACCAGATGTGAAGAACCTGCAATAATTAATTAATGAAAACACACGAGATAACAGAAATAAATGAACTTAGAATCACTTTTATATTGATCGCAGGCCACTTCGATGGGGCAACCTCCTTTGAGCAAGCTCAATACAAATAACTTCACGGTCCTTCATTGGTCTCAACACAAGCTTATATACTAAGTCTAGGCGCCAATACCATGTGTCAATACAAACCATGGGCCAATACAAAATATGGATCAACAATTACTACGAGACGACTTACAAAGGATATGCGTCCAACAACAATAAGATAAACTATGGATCAAAAAATACTACAGGACGACTTACAAAGCATATGCGTCCAACAACAATATACTAACAAAGTAAATAGAAGGGTTGACATGGGTTCCTAACAGTCAAGGTTGGGTCACATGTGTTATTAATTGCATTACTATGTATCATTACTATAACATCGCCTTAGATTCATGGTTACATTCTTATTTTTTTTTATGCTGTCATATGTGTGTTTCTCTTGCATCAATTTGGTCTAGCCCGAGTGGTTGTGAAATGGAGTGTTATACCCCCCATCCTGGTTCAATTCTTGTAAGTTACATGTTGAGCTCATAATGAGTATATTGTTATAATGGATTCGAGCCTTGTTGTTGACTTGGCCTTGTGCCTTGAAGAATCTAGGGTTTTTCCCTGGGTACCATCCTTGAAGTGAGGGGAAGTGCATGGGGGTTTTCCACGAGATAATTTACCTAGAAAAAAATGTGTTTCTCTTGCATTCTATTCATGTTAGATGTGTCATTAATGGATCGATATTGTGCCAATTATGTGCCTTATTATGAATTTTATTATTAATAATATATTTTTAACGTAAATAATTAATTGTTGTATTAGAAAGTTCAACCCCTCACTAGCCAACACAATAATACAAAAAGAAAAGGACTATTTGAAAATCTATACTTCTGCATTTGTCCAAAATCTTGAGAGTTGACTACAAAAAAACAATACCATCCTTTGCAAAGGATGTCCAAGAGTTTTTACTAGTATAGAGCCTGAAAAAGGCACCTAGAACAAGACTAATTTGAAAAACATAGAAGAACTTGAATGTAATGAAAAACATGCTTGTCGTGAGCTTCCTCTTGGTCAACAAGTGAAGGTTGGGAATCGTGATTCATATTGTTCATGTTCACATATTTAGGCAACTAATGAACATTCTCTTCTTCTTTAAACTCCCTAGGAATTGAACCCATTGACATTATGTAGTTGGAGGCATTAGAGTAGGATCCCCTAGTCAAATTTGTAACAAGATGGTGAAGTGAATTGCACTAAGCTGCCAAGGCTTGAATTTTTCTCTTTTGTTGAAGCAGGTTGTTCATTAAAACTACCTACCCATTATTGTGATTTTTCTGTTGAGCATGGATTTTCCCAGTAATCGAGAAAATGGATGTCCTTTTATCTACTATAAGATCCTCCTACCTATGAAAAATATGATAGTTGTCAAGAATTTTATAGAATATGCAACACCCATGATGGGAATGGTTTCCCATTCTATCCATTCTCCAAAGGACCCAAAGGGGTAGTTCCCAATTTCCTTCTTCAGAGCATTTAGTCCACACTATGACCCAATCAAAGCTCCACACCAAACCAAATTTAGATGGGGTAGTGGGATCACAAACGCACATAGAACCTCAAATATAAGCATTCATATATTGAAAAATTCAATGTCCACAACTTTGATTTGTGGAAGTTGAATATGGAATATATGCTTATTGAAAGAGAGCAGAAGGAACTTGTCATGAAGGACACAAAGCCCGAAACTATGAAGTGGTAAGATTGGGACAAGATGAATGATAAGGACATTTCCTTAATTGATCTGAATCTATTTGATTATTTGTTAATTGTCGTGTTAGGGGAAACCGCAACAAAAGAATCCATGGCACAAACCCGCCTTGTTATATGAGGCTTTATCCTTTATGAATTTAATATTTCTATGGAATAAGTTGTACACTTTGAAGATGAGCGATCTGTAAATTGCCATGGATATTCCACTGGAACAATTTGTCACAATGGATCTTACAACTTAATTCATTGTGTTAGCTTCATTCCATAGAATGAAAAATAAACTAGAACTGGAAGGAAAATAACCAAAGAAAAATAACACATCCACACAGATAACACAAGATATACCTCGAGAAAAACCCACTATGGGGGAAAACCCAACCAAAATTGAGGACCATGCCTTGCTCTTTTCTTCTCCAATATGTAATGCAAATACAAATAAAGTGGTACTCCTATGGAGTTACCTCTTACATTATGGTCTGCACGGCTACTACATGATCTCCTACTTACTCTGTTATGCTCTAATATCCACCCCCTCACTATTGCTCAACTGCGGAACAATGCAATAACATCATCAAAATGGAACCCCTTCTCGTCTTAACAGCTTGATATTTAACATAGCCTGATAGTCATCTACGGTTAGTTTTAGGGTTTGTACATGCCTCAACTCTTGATTAGGGTTAGGGTTTTGGATCCTTCAGAATGTTCTTGAAAGCTCACATGTGACTAGCTCCACATGTGTGGGTAATGAGAATTGATGTGGAATCCACTTGGTACCATGGTGGTCAACTTATAGGAGGCATAACTTCCTCATAAGAACTTTGATTAAGGCAATTCTTGTACCACTAGGAATGTCTTACAGTGTTGTAGAACAACATTGAGGGGTTTTGAGCTATGCTTGCAAGCTTTTGACCCCAAAAATCCGGCCAGGAATGCAAAAGCGGCGTCAAAATTTTGGAGAAATTGCAGTAATCGGTCTCTGATTCAACAAATTATTAAATTTAAAAACGTAAAAGAAAACCATTCCCGGTTTCCCTGCCTGATCGGCTTTTCCTCTTATTCTCATTGTCTACAAGTGGATTTGAAGAGCTCTTGCTCTCTGCGAGTGGCTGCCATGAGCTTTTGCTCTTCTGATCATGTCATTTTTCCCTTGGGTCTCAAGAGCTTTTGTGTTCTTCTTGTTCTCTGCGAGTGGTTGTCAAGAGGTTTTGGAGACGAAGCACCCTAGCCTCCAGCATCTTTCTCTGCGATTCTTCCTTGGCCTTCGTTCGTTTCAGCTCCTGGAATCAACCCAACAAAAGATGCTTTAGCGCTTTAATTCCCAGAGGAAAAACAAATAAATGAAAGAGGAATATGCATGTATGAATACATTATGGAAAACCGTGGAATGAACAAGTGTAAACAATACTAAATGCCAATGCAAATCGTTGCAGCGTTCTAATGAACTTCAATTGACAATTCTACCTATAATAGGTAATACATTAAAGGATATTTACTCCCTTCAACAACAATGCCAACAAGCCCACTTATCATGGAATACATGTCCTTCCGTCACATCTCCCTACTTTTACAAACCTCCACCCCATCATGATCACCGTGGTTAACTTCATTTCATGACTTATTAGTCTTTTAATTTCATTAATTTCAGAATAAATCTTGATATATATAAAACTCCAATACACTATTATCTTAAATGTGTGCAATGTAGGGGGCACATGCAATGTTTTTCTTCCATGAAACTCTAATAAATCTATTATCTTTTTATATGTGGTACGTAAGGCATGCATAATCTTTTGTTTCATTGTTAAAAAGCTATGAAGATTAGACACACTATTTCTAATGGATCAATAATCTCAAGGACATAAATTATCGAACATAGTTTAGTTCCTTTAAAATACTCATAATTCAATAATTACATGATCGTGATTACATAGGTCTTATGAGTATTGTGATTTTTCAGTGGCGATAAAATTAAAGTTACACATGAAAGCATATTTTGTATGTCATTTTTTTATAGTGACAATTGATTTTGTCAATTTGAACGAGTTTCGTATCTCTTTTTCGCATACTGTAATTTTCATGCTGCATTCAAAATTTAAGTAAAAATATTTTATTTAAATTATTTTGTTTCATTTATTTGGTTGCAGGATGACTGCATAGACGCAACATGTACAATATATAGAATAATATGGAGCATATGTATGTGCGTATGTGCATGAGACAAAGCTTGATTTCTACTAGCTACGAAAGATAAACATATTGCATAGGCAGATCTTGTCATTCATCTTGCGCCATACTAAGATTAGAAGAAAGTGCAAGATCTGTTTTGACATATTTGTAAAAAATAGATAGTTTAAATAGCATAATACAAGTTGTGGTCACTACGTTATTATCATTCTGTTTTTTGTTCAATTATCAAATGATATATCCAATCTATTTATTGCTTATACTTGCAGTTGTTTGTGTTCATCAATTTGTGGCTAATTACATTGTGGTTTAATAAGAACGTCAAAGAATAATGGCACTTTGATTTGGTGTAGACGTTTCCATGATCATCTTGTAAAGTGTGACATGTTAAAGGAAGTAGTATCAATTGAAACCTTTGACGAAGTAGTATCAAAGGAATTAGTACATGCAATTTTTTAAACCGTGGCAAATTAAATTCATTAGTATCAAATGAATATTGAGATACTTGAACATTAATATAGGACAGAGATATAATTTATGACATGGTCTTAGTTTTTCAATGTTTTGCAAATAAATTGATGGAAGGGTTGCGTTCTAGCCTCACCTGATTCAATTTACATAAAGAGTCCCAACGATCTGTCAGTAACAAGATGGGACTTCATTTTTCGCTATTAATCCATCAATGCATGTTTGGTTTGGGGGTTCTCGAACGATTAGGAGCAATTATGGATGACGTGCCATGTTTGTTGATTGATGACAAGGGGCGGCTCCTCATAAGCCGTCGATAGATGAAAAAGCGGCTAGAGGAACCACTCCCTTAAAGAACGTTGAGGAAGACAAAAAGGCGTTATGGGTAGCCAATTAAAAAATATAGAAACTAGATTAGCATTTGCAGACATGCTTCTGGGTAGGGATCAATAGACTTATCAACAAAATGAACATTAAGAAACTATTTATCATCATGAAGAAAAACCATAAACCCAATCCAACATATAAACACAAATTGCACAAGAAATATCCACTAAACAAGAAAATGTTAAAATGAAATATTATGGCCATCAACTAGCAAAACAAATATTGCTATGTATAGGGAAGTGAGTAATGTTATCCTACAATTTATGGGTCCAATTAGGATTAGTGAATGGTGCACTTGGATTGGTCATGCAAATTGTATACACACATGGCTATACCCCTCTTAAGTTACCAACCTATGATCTCCTTAAAACGCTATGCAAAGATGAAAGACACTTCATATCTCTCACTTCGAAAAAAACAAGAGGCATGCTTTCAAAATACCAAATATATTTATTTTACTACGCCTTCATTTTGGTATGACAAATTAATGTACAATTTATTTTATTTGCCATCTATTACATGGGTTTCTATTTATTACTTATTAGTACTTGCATCATAGTTTTCCTTTCAATTTCATCGACTACAATCCCTACCATATATTATCTAGACTTGCTTTCAAACACACAAAATTATATTGTCTAAGTACACACAACTTTCTCTCATTTTACAACATATTGAAATTCTTCTCGGCGTTTCATTTCCCCCGTTTTGGGGGTATGCTAGTATATACTTTGCAATTGGTTTAGTCAAGAGGGTTAGTTCAAGTGGTCATGAGCCAGAAGTGAGATATCTTCCCTCAAAGTTGGGGAGGTCATGGGTTCGACTCTCTTGATCCCCTTGGGGTTAAGCTTTGTAACCAATGAAAAAGGTTTATCCCATTTACCATCCATGAATTATGGGGAAGTACTTGAAGGGTTTTCTACGAGGTTATTCCCTAGAAAGAAGAAATACTTTGCAATCGGTCCGTGCATTCTACTACTTAGCCTTTACATTTGGGAAAGAGATTTGTAAAATCTTGTTGCTTGTTGCTTGCCCTGTACATTCTAGAAGAAAAATTAAAGAATTTATAGTTTGATTCTAAGAGGTGTACTCTCAATTTGTTTTTGAATTGAACTTTTTTTTACTTGAATGTTATTCATGTTGATTTTATTTTACTTTTTATTTTTTTGGATTAAAAATTTTCTACTCGATTTTCTTATGTACTTGTAATTCCCCCCTTCGCGCTAACTTCATTCACTTATTTTGTTTATTGGATGAAGTGCTGCATAAGCTAATTAGTATTAGACATTTGCAGGCTTGGTAGATTTATTGTGGGTTGATAAATATTAGATGAGCAAAAGAAAGTTGTCTAATTAGTTGGATGATGCATACTCATCCATGGGATTGTCAAGACATAAAGAGAAAGATCTCACTGTGAATTATTATTATTATTATGTTTTCTTTTATTAATGTAGCAATTACTTATAATTTCTTAATGTTTATTTGGTTTGCATGAAGCCTAGAACCCGTTCCATCCTCAAACACTTGGAGAAAAGAGTAGGAACCCATTATTGAAGAGCATAGCTAGTAGTAAATGAGTTATTTGCCAATTTAGATATTTCTCTATTATATTTTATGGTGCATTGGAAAAAATCCCAAGAACCCATTAGTGAAGAGCATGGTGAGTGGTAAAGGAAGTATTTTCCAATTGTTCAATTTAGATATTTCTCTATTGTATTTTATGGTACCAATGGGGTCCTTTCCTTATCAACACATACACCAATCTAATGCATTGTCTCAACAATGTTGAAACATTGTTTAATGATATATTATGCCTTTATAGTGATTTTTATTTTGTTATGCATAGAAATCTGTAACACCCATAACAGGTGGTTACTTATTCATCAAATAATTTATAATTTTTAAAACTTCATTGGTGATTCACACAACATAAATTAACATCATAAATCATGTAGCAATGGCATCATATAAGAATTTTACAACAACATATAAACAATTTAAAAATCACAAGAAAAATACATTGTTATAAGAATGGTGACGAAGTCCAAACTGAGCAAGCTTCCATCTTCTCCTCGAGTTGCTTCCATCTTAATTTCCCAAAGCGGGACCACGGTTTTACCTCCCATCCAACTAGGGGACTAGTCGGCTCCCTAGCCCTAGGAAGCCATCGGATGGTCCCATCCAAATGGCCTCCTGGCCCTCTGTGCCCGAGACCCCCAAAGAACAGAACAGTGATGCACTAGTAAGCTATGTACCAAATCTTCCAAGAGTTCTCAAACTCTTCCAACTCTTCCAAACTTCTCATACCCCAAAATATCCAAAATTTTCCTTCATAGAAAAACTCTCCCAAATATCCTTCAAGAGAAAAATAACCTCCTCCTTCCAATTTCAAGTCTCCTATTTATATAAAAAATCCTCATCATCCACCTCATCCATCAATAAATTCCCATAAAATAATAGTCAACAATCAATAAATTCATTTTCTAAAAAAAATAGCAATTTGATTTAAATAAATAAATTATTAATAAACATGGTTGCAAAGTCTCACTTGTCATGCTTCTACCTTAAATGCAACTATGACAACTCTTTCCTAAAAAATTGTGCAAATCCTATCTATCCATTTATTTACATTATCCTTTCATTCATAAGTCAAATAAGATATTTTCATATACTATATTATACTATGACATATTTTATATTATATGCATATAAAGATATTTTCATATACTATATTATACTATGACATATTTTATATTATATGTATATAATTATATATGTCATTCAATAATACAATCAATTTATATAAATCTAAAACATATTTGACAAGTCAACAAACTCCTACTTTCAACACACAACTAATATTTTCAACAATTCATCAACAAAGCTACTATTAGCTAATATAACCATATTAATTTATTCATCGATCGACCAATCATAGTAATGTACTCAAGAATTGGTGTATGCATGGCAGATGCACACGTCTTAAGCATGGGTACTAATAATCACATTTAATGCTCCTAATAGATCATTAGTACATGCTGGCAAACAACATATAGAAGAACAATTAAACAATGCATCATTCATCACTCATAATCATTCATACAGAAGCAATAAGATAGAATTAGATAAACATAATGATGAAATCAAGCATATAATCACGATGGTTAATAACAATCAAGAACACCATCCAATCCATTATTGGTCCCATCCATCCCATTAGTACTCAAACCACCTAATCCCCACTACTTCCAGCTCCTGACCTCACCATCCCATCCTCTACTGGAATATACCATGGAATATCGACTATGCGTATGACCACGTATAGACCCTGTAAGCAGAAGTGTTGATCGAACACATCGACCAAGCTTCCCCAGCAGGCACCCACTAGTCGTTATCCCACACCCACAGGAGCGTGCTCAACACAACCCTCCCACGACTCCGGGTTTCGGAGGTTCGACAGTGGGTAATTCCTCCAACCCCCCGATAGTACTAGGGTCAACACCCTACATCAAACATATTGTGCCATCACTGATCTAAGGGGTCTCGTCAAATTGAACAATCACTTTGGGCAAGTCACGGCTCCTGTCAAAACTCACATTCACCCACAAGTCATAGAAATATTGGAATTCACAATTAAATAGCATGAAATTTGATATAACATCATTATACTCCTGATGTTCAAGACATCTCGTGCCCCATAGCAATGTGGAATAGTTCATCATTAACATGAAACATATATATAGCCATACCCAACTCTTTCAAGTGTTAATCCATATCGTTAAAATGACATTTACAAATAATCATATAAGTACTTTTGCAAACAACTAAATTAGCATTCCACATATGGATATTCTATATTCAATTTGCGTGTTCAATATGAAGTAACATATCCATTGCGATTAATAAATAAAAACAATAAATTCCATTTACCGTCCACACCTTAAAAGAGTACACATGTCCACATAACAATAGTCTTTATCAATTTATCTTAGTCAAACAGATAATAAGCAAATAAAATGCTAAGCTGATTCACATTAGAGTTTTTAATTAATGATTGTCAAAATATGGGGCCTTACAAAATCTTAGGCACTTCATTGCCATCAATGGTTGGTAACCATGGTAAATTGTTGGTGCTTAAGTTCCAAGCACCTCACCATAATCTAAAACTTCTTCAAAATTAGTTCTTCTTCAGAAATAAGAGGTATTTGAGGAATGACTCAAATAAGTAATAAATCCTTCTTCAAAATAACCTTATTCCTTGTTCTTAAAGCATAATTTCCCTTCTTCACAATATCATTAAAATAGATTTGCAAAAGCAACTTCAACTGTAAAATGCATCCATAAAAATGCAAAAGAAAATGATGAACCTCAACCTACAAGCCCTTTAACTTCACCCTCCTTTGTTCATCAACTAAACTTTGGAGGGGACCTCCCTATCAATCCAACCATGAAAACAAATGAGAGAGTGCTACTTTTTCTAGAGAAGCTAGCTCATCTTCCCATGCAATAAAATATATTATATAACTTTGAGATTCACAAATTGATCCAAGGGATAACATAAGTTGCTTCTCAATCCCTAATTTATGGAGCATTACATTATTTAACCACTAAAAAGTCCCTTTAAGATTTGGGTGTTCTTGTTCTTGGGCTCTTCAATGACTTAAGTGACATGTTGGTTTCCATAGGCCATTTCCTCAAAAGAGCACTCCCTTAAAATAAGTATTAGCTTGCACATTCTCCTATGAACCAACATGAGATCACCACGTATGAATGCCTTCACCTCTTTGACCTAATCTGCTATAGTTGTCCTTTTCCTTCAATTGGTTTGGTGCTCCCACCAAGATGTATCTTTGATCATGTTATATGCCATTTGATACTTATAAGTGGTGAAACTTTATACATATAATCATGTACTAAATTAACCTTTCAAATGCCATGTATTTTTCATTTCTTATCCAAGGAGGACCACCTAATTATATTTTCCAAAAATATAGCTACAATACTTCAACAAAAAGGGTAGCACTCCTTATATTTTTTTAAGAGTTGGATAAATATTCTATATTTTGGACTTTTCTAGTTATTTTTGCCAGAATCCAACAGTAAAATCTTTGGTGATATCACGATTGTTCATTGTTCAAATTGCAATTTTGGTTGAAAAAATGGATTTAGCGCTCTCGAATACCCTTGAGCACCCGAATTATGCAATTCGAAGAATGTATATTTGCAATTCCAACAATTTCAATTAGAAAAATCATTGTGAATATGGTCCCAAACGTAGAGCATTTAAATTACACCATTTTGTAATAATTCCTCCTGAAGAACATAGTCAATTTTCACTTGTGCTCCTTTTATCTAGGTGTTTCTCCAAAACAACCAATGACCTTTTCATATATGACATAAGGCTCAAGTGTGGAATGCTTCACTTCTAAAGTATACATGCTCAACAAAACAGGCCATGATTCTTCACACAGGTGGATACTTTTAGATCTAAATATGGGGTGTGCTAGTTTGTGGGCTTACAACCATTGCAAAAATTTCACTAACATACCACAAGGAGGTCAACTTACAATGTTGGATATTAAAACTAGATTACACCTGGGAAATAAACCTTTCCCATCGTTGTCTAAGGATGGAATAGACTGTAGAATTTTTATTGTAGATTTAATTCACTTAAATAGAACTAGACACATCATTCTATATGTTGAACTTGATCTTAATTAAATGTTGTAATGAAATTGAGCTTTGGATCCTAAATTCTACAACCTCTGGAATTTGGGAGTTTTGTGAAATTAAAAACTGGAAAGCTTTGAAAATATTGGTATTCTAGAACTCTGCAAATCTTGAATATTACAACAGAACCATCTCTATCCATTTTGCAAGGAGCTGACTTCCTAAAGAACCAATTCCTGTACTCTGCTACCATCTTATTGAAATCAAGCATTTTAAACTTTGAAAAACTATGGAAATTTGAGACAGATTACAAGATCCCACAGATCTTGTAGCTACTAATTTTCTTTTAAAATTTGTCGGGTTTAAACATATTACTTTATTTTGAACTTTGTTTGTCAGAATCCTGGTTTTCAAACAAAATTCGTATCCATTTGTGCCATAGATCTGGTTTTCACAACCGAATTTTTATTTTTATCTTTACTATTTTATTTAATTATTATTCTTTTTTTACAATATGTTTTTTTTTAGGAAGAGGTGGAAGAAGGTGGGAGACCCCGCTTACTCACAACCTCCATGTCTGATTTCTGCAACAAATCTCGAACAAATTCTTCTCTAGTATAGGCTTTTGATACAATCTTACACGGTGGCCATTAACTAGAAAATAACCACCTTCATCATCAATAATTTTTATTCTCACCAAACATTATAAAAAACCGAATTTATTTCATAAGGACCCAACTAGTAGGTAGTAAATTTTCCTTTAAAATTCTTGAATTTGGAATCAAAGAGAAGGGCCTAATCACCTTGTTTGAACTATTTTTTCTTTATGAATTTATCATGCCATATCATTCTTTATTGTTGTATAAGAGTAGTGTGTTGAATGGCATCCCGACGTATCTCATCTAACTAATTTATTTGTGCTATTCTCTACTTCAATGCCTTTGAAAGATTCATTCCTAATTGAATTGCAGTTCTGAAAGTTTTAATTTGAAACTCAATAGAAGAACAACCTACTTACCATATACTAGTTCATAATGTGTGGATCCAGTTGTATTTCTCCATGTAGTCCTATATTCCCAAAGTGCCTTAAATTTGCATTGTTTTGGTCAAAATAGCCTCTATAACTTGTTGGTCGATTCCACTTGCCCATTGGCTTGTGGATGGTATGGAGAAGATTTCCCGTGTCTGATTTGGTACCATTGCGTGATTGACTAGACAAGTTTTTATGTAAATTGTGATCCTTGATATGTGACAATATCTCTTGGAATACAAAAGCAAATGAAAATTTCTTCAAATAGAAAGTCCACAACTGCCTGCTTGTTTGCTCGAAAGAGAGCTTTAGCTTCTACCCACTTAGTGACATAATATGCACATACTAGAATGCCTTTTTTTCCTAGCTGGTGGGTTGATTAGTCCCACAAAATCTAGGGCCCATTTTTCAAAAGGGTCTATGAGTACTTGTCGTTGTAAAGGAATTTCACCTGCTTGTACTGACCAATGCATCCGCTGACAACTGTCACAACTTCTAACATAATTCTTGGCATCTATGAAAATAGTAGGCCAACAATATTCCAGATAAAGGATTTTGTCGGCCAACAATACCTATAGTAACTATTTTACCTTCATTGTTAATTTTGGAACAAGGTCTATCTAAAATAATGACATTGAATTCCTTTAACAATAAGAGCTACCTAATTATTCGACCATTTGTAATTGGTTTATTCATGAGGTATTGGAGAAAAGAGTGGTCAGTGTGAATGAAAAATTCATAGCCAGTAATATAATGCCTATAGCATGCACAACTACAAGAAATTCCTTTTTCGTCACTGTATAATTCAATTCAACATGTGTTAAATTTTTACTAATAAAATAAATGACATAAGATAATTGATCTTCCTTTTGTCCCAAACCTTCTCTAAGAGCTGTATCTAAAGCATTAATTGATATATGTAATGGTAAGGACCAATTTGGCCATTTTAAAACTAGAGCTTTAGAAAGTCTCTCCTTAAGTGTTTCAAAAGCATTTTGACATTGAATATACCAAGAAAAATTAGAAAAAATAGAAGTTCAATTTAAGAGAAGAAGGGAACTATCGAGTCTTTGTTGATTCAATATTGGACCCACTCAATGTAGTGTCTTGTGTGATGAACCTGCAACAATTAATTGATATAATGCACAATATATGAGATCAAAAAATATTTTTATTGATCGCAGGCCACTTCGAGGGGGAAACCTCCTTTGAGCAAGCTCAATACATATAACTTCACGGTGCCTTCATTGGCCTCAACAAAAACTTATATACTAAGTCTATGTGCCAATACTATGGGTCAAAACCATGGGCCAGTACAAACTATGGATCAACAAATACTACGGGACGACTTACAAAGCATATGCGTCCAACAACAATAATACAAACTATGGATCAACAAATACTACGGGATGACTTACAAAGCATATGCGTCCAACAATAATATACTAAAAAAGTAAAGCGAAGGGTTGACATGGGTTCCTAACATCCCCTCCCCCTTAGAAAAATCATTGTCCTCAAAGATTTAGACGTGGAAATTGTTGCTGAATCTGAAAGATGGGTTCCCATGTAGCATCCTCTGGTTGCATTCTGTGCCACTGAATTAAGACCTCTGCGATAGAGCAAGTGCGAAGCTGACGAGTGCGCTTATTGAGGACGGCCTCAAAAGGATGGATCCTTCATTATCTAGTTCTAGTAAAATAGTTTGTCCTCTGATTTTGGTGCCAAGAAATTTCTTCAGACATGAGACATGAAATACTTGATGAATGCGGGAAGAAGGAGGAAGTTCCAATTTATAAGCAACAGACCCAATATTCTAAAGAATCCTATATGGCCCATATAAATTTGGAGTGAGCTTATGACGCCCTTTGAGTTTCAGGGAAGATTGCTTGTAAGGCTGGAGACAAAGAAAAACCATATCACCTGCTTGAAAAGTGCGCTCAGAACGGTGCTGATATGCTTGTTGCTTCATGCCATTTATTGCCATGTGAAGATTGTCCCGCAAGATGCGAAGAATCTGATCGCGGTTTCGAAGAACTGTGTCAACTTCCTGAACTGGTGAGCTGCTGGGGGTGTATGGAAGAAGAACTGGCGGTGCTTGACCATAAACTGCTTCATATGGAGTCATTTTAGAGGCAATGTGGCAAGAGGTATTGTACCACCATTCAACGAGAGGCAACCACTTTTCCCACTGATGTTGTTGTTCAGAGGTGAAACAACGAAGATAAGTTTCCAAGCATTTATTGATAATTTCAGTCTGACCATCTGTTTGTGGGTGATACCGTGAACTCATCTTTAGTTTGGTGCCAGTGTGGCGAAATAGTTATGTCCAAAAATGACTGGTGAAAGTCGCATCACGATCCGAGACTGATGGAAGAAGGGATTCCATGCAGACGAAGTATCTGGTCCAAGAAAATTTGAGCGACCGAGGAGGCTGTATAGGGATGGCTGAGAGCACAAAAATGACTATATTTGGAGAGGCGATCAACCAAAACCAAAATAGTCTTCCCTCCATATTTAGGGAGCCCTTCAATGAAATCCATAGAAATATCTGTCCAAATCCATGTAGGTATGGGCAAGGGTTCGAGCAATCCCGGAAGGAGTGTCGTTTCACCCTTATTGCGCTGGAAGGTATCACATTCAACCACCATTTGTTGAATTGTCCTTTTCATTCCTTGCCAAAAGAAGTTACACCGTTCCCGCTCATACGTTTTGAGGAACCCAGAGTGCCCTGCCGATGGAGAAGCATGGAGTTCATAGAAGACAGCCCGTTGAAGATCTGTGTTCTGGGGAAGCACCAAACGACCCTTGTATCTCAGAGAAGCACCATCCCAAGAGTAACATGGTACAACAGAAGGGTTGTTGGCCAAGCGTTGGATGATTTGAGATAATGAAGAGTCATTGACATAGCCCTGTTGAACAGATTGCAACCAATTTGGAACATGCATAGAAATAGTTGAAAGAGAACCTTGGTCATCAAATGTGCGAGAAAGAGCATCCGCCACAATATTGTCCTTACCCTTCTTGTAAGTGATCTCATAGTCATAACCCATGAGTTTTCTAACCCATTTCTGTTGTGTTGGGGACGATACATGCTATTCCAGGAAATATTTCAGACTCTGGTGATAAGTCTTGATGCAGAAATGATTCCCTAATAGGTATGGTCGCCACTTTTGTACTGCATGCAAAATAGCCATCATTTCCTTCTCATATGTAGAGGTAGCTAAATTCTTACCTGAAAGGGATTTGCTGGTGAATGCAATGGGGTGTTCATCTTGAAGGAGAACAACAACAAGTCCATTGCCACAAGCATCACTCTCAATAGCGAAGGGCTTGGAAAAATCGGGCATAGCTAGAACAGGTGTAGTACACGTAGCTTGTTTTAGTTTTTCAAATGCACACTCAGTAGCATGTGTCCATGTAAAAGCATCATTTTTCAATAGAGAAGTCAATGGAGCTGCAATCTTCCCATAATACTTGAAAAACTTGCGGTAGTAGCCAGTCAACCCCAAAAAACCACGAAGTATCTTGAGTGTTTGAGGATGGGGCCAATTGTTCATGGCAACGATTTTGGAAGGATCCACGCGAACCCCTTGTGCTGAGATAATGTGCCTGAGATACTCGACTTGCTTCTGTCCAAAAACACATTTAGACTGTTTGGAGTGGAGATGATGGTCAGAGAAAAGTTGCATTACAAGATCCAGATGCTGGAGATGTTCAGCCCATGTTTTACTGTAGATGAGGATATCATCAAAGAATACCAGAATGAATTTCCACAAGTAGGGCCAAAATATTTTATTCATCAAGTCTTGAATGTGGAAGGAGCATTAATGAGGCCAAAGGGCATGAACAAAAACTCATAGTGGCCATCATGTGTGCGGAAAGCTGTTTTAGGGACATCATCCTCATGAACCCGAATTTGATGATACCCAGAACGAAGATCCAACTTGGAGAAAAATTGAGCACCATGAAGCTCATCAACAATAGGAATTGGAAACTTATCCTTGATGGTGAGGTGATTAAGTTCTCGGAAATCAATGCAGAGGCGCCATGACCCATATTTCTTGCGGACAAGAAGAACTGGTGAAGAAAAGGAACTAGTGCTTGGGCGAATAATACCTTGCTTCAGTAAGTCCCGAACGAGCATTTCAATCTCTGTTTTTTGGTGAAATGGGTAGCGATAGGGCCTGATTTTGGGAGGAATGCTTCCAGGAAGGAGCTGAATACGATGGTCCTCTGGCCTTGAAGGTGGAAATCCCACTGGTTCAACAAAGACACCTGTATATCGATTCATAATTTGTTGTAGATCCAAAGGAGCAGTGGAGACCGCTGATGGTTGCATCTGAGCGATGACACCATTGAATTCTTCTTAAGGAGTGTTTCCATGCGATGTGAACTGATGATGTGGAGAGACCCTGGTTGTAAGCCTTCCAATGTGTGATTTTGTCCATTGGGGAAAACTGCATCCATAGTTCAGCAAAATCCCATAATATGGGGCCAAGTGCGGGTATCCATTGAGCGCCCAAAACCACATCACATTCACCTAAGGTTAGGGCAGACATGTCAGAGCACAGCTTATAATCTCCCATAGAGATACGCACATTACAACACTTGCCTTTGCAAGGTAAGGTGCCCATATTGGCAACTATGACTTCAAAGTTGGAGCAAGGATGGATAAAACAATCAGCCTGTTTCGTGATCCAAGGGTCAATGAAATTATGAGTGCTACCAGAATCAATGAGTATTGTAAGAGGAAGCTTCTTGAAGTAACCCCTGATCCGCATTGTTTGGGGGGTGGTGACTCCAGCTAAAGCATGGAGAGATATCTCTGGCTAGTCGTCCTGAGATGGAGGGTCAATAGGAGGCGCCTGAATTTTGACCTGAGCATCCATTGTATCTGGAGCTTCTTCACCAATTTCAGAGGCAGGTGAAGAATCCACATCCAAGAGATAGAGCTTTTGCTGAACACATCTATGTCCCCAAGTGAATTTCTCATCACAATTATAACAAAGCCCTTTTTCTCTGCATGCCTGCATCTCTATTTTAGACAAATGCTCGATAGGAGTTGGTTGAGGAGCTGGCGGGATGGGAGGTCGTTGAGAACCCATAGTTCAGAAGGGAACAAAAGTGGGTTTGGAGTGTTGTTGGGCTCCAATCTTTTCTTCTGCCAACATAGCCAACCCTAGGGCTTCCATCATTGTGTTGGGACATAACATTTTGACCTCAAAGCGGATTGCATCCTTTAGACCACTGATAAAACAAATCCGGTAGAAGTCATCTGGAAATCCTTCGGTGTGGTTGGCTAGTTTCTCAAATTCGGTTTGATACTCTCTCACAGTGCCAATTTGACGAAGTTTAGTGAGGGCTCCTGTGAAGTCATCAAAAGCACTAGGACCAAATCGTTGCAAAAGGAGCTGGCAAACATCTGGCCATTTTGGCTCTTCATGAGCCTTGATGTACCAACGTTACCATTGAAGAGCTTCATGTTCCAAATGAAAGGATGCAAGTGGAACTTTGTTGACATCAAAAGTATTATGCAGACTAGAATACTGTTCTGCATGATAGATCCATCTAGTCAGATCAGTACCATTGAAGCGAGGAAAATCAAGCTTCGGACCACGGAAATTGTTGGAAGAAGAGAACCCATTGTCTGATGAAGACTCAGACTGTTGTTTGTTGTTCATGGCTGAATGCTCAAGATGGAGTCCGAGAAATTTTTCATCCAGATCCTGGAGTTTGGATTGGATGGCTGCAAGTGCTTCCTCCATGGTTTTTGCTTCTGCACGGGTGACAACCATAACCAGGAGTTTTTTTTTGAGTGGGTAGAAAAACAAAAAACATAAATTGTTTCAGTAAAGGAAAATCTGGATTTGGGAAAAGATCTGAGGGGTAATTTGGGTTTGACTAGGTTTTGGACATTGTCGAATGGACAGGGAAGCAGAAAATGAGGATTTCAGAAGCGGGGTGAAAGAATGTGAAAATTTGGCAGAGAGGGAAAAGAAGCAAAAATAGGAAAGGAACTCTGTGGTAAAATTTGAAGGCGATTGGGTGAAAGTTGAAAAAGTTATGGCAAACCCTAAAAATAGACAAATGTGAGATTTCTGGCTTGGGGAAGTGGAATTTGGGATAGGGTCCTCAGGAATGAAATATGCAGAATGTGATTACAGGGGTGTCAGGGAATTTTCAACCAAAACAAAGTGAAAACACATGAGATATGGCGAAAAAACTGATGGATCTGCAACGACGCGGAAGTGATCGGAAACAGATGGATTTGCAATGACGCGGAAGTGATTGGAAACAGATGGATCTGCAACAGCATGAAAGTGATCGAAAACAAATGGATCTGCAACGGCGCGGAAGTGATCGGCAACAGTTTTGGACAGAGGAAATCTGTGATTTTTCTGCTGAAAATAGATATGGACCCCAGGTATTCTCGGCTTCCTAAAGGTTCAGGGGATTCACTCGGCCAGCAATGATGTCTGACGGCTTGTGTATTGGGGCAGTAGCCCTCACTCCACGGCTCAGGTAAAACTGATAACCGCTTTGCCACAAACGATAGCTCTTGGTTTACCTCACGGGTGGGAACTAGTCAATTAGGTAGGGGTCATTGACCTTTTCGCTGGCAAGTCCTCTCAATGGGACAGCTACTTCGGGTTCCTGTGGTACTCCTCACAATGATTTTTAGGGCTTATGCCCAAGTACTTCCCATAGTTAAGCGGATAGGGATTATTCCCAGATACGAACTTGCAATAGATGCGAAATTTTTTTTTGCCAGAAATTTGACCCAACAAGTCCAAGAAAGTGCTATGATACCAGATGTGATGAACCTACAACAATTAATTGATATAATGCACAATATATGAGATCACATAATATTTTTATTGATTGCAGGCCACTTCGAGGGGGCAACCTCCTTTGTGCAAGCTCAATACATATAACTTCACGGTGTCTTCATTGGCCTCAACACAAACTTATATACTAAGTCTAGGCGCCAATACTATGGGTCAAAACCATGGGGCAGTACAAACTATGGATCAACAAATACTACGAGACGACTTACAAAGCATATGCGTCCAACAACAATAATACAAAATATGGATCAATAAATACTATAGGACGACTTACAAAGCATATGCGTCCAACAACAATATACTAACAAAGTAAACAGAAGGGTTGACATGGGTTCCCAACATCTTGAAAAAAATTAGAAGTTCCTTTGGAGGGTGAGGCATTAGGCATGGGATACCTAAATGGGTAGCAATTATACTAATCTAGTCTTTCATAGTGCTAACCTATAGAGATAGATGTAGCTGCTTGTGTTGGATAAACATATATGCATCTACCTCCTATTTCCTTTTGCAGATTTCAACCATACACTAAGTTGCTTCCATCACACATGGGTCCTAAGATTGTTGTATCTCTTCACCCAATTCTTGAAATTGTTCTTCCAATGGTCCCAATTGCATAATTTCTTTAGAAATCCCCATTGTGTCTCATCTATCTCCTTAATACACCACTTCATGCCTCTTTTTACTTCATTTAGATCGCATAATACATAACACCCATTTTGCAGTCATATTGGGTCATGCTTACCCACTCCTAGCCACTCTTGCTCACAGACTCAACCCTTTAAATACAACAAATAAGAGATCCATGACTTAGAGGAGGCTAAAGGAACTGACCTAGAGGAGGGGTTCCATTTTTTGCATTGTAATATTGCCCCATATTTTCACCTATGACAATTAAAACTGATAACTGCTTTGCCACAAATGACAACTATTGGTTTACCTCACGGGTCGGAACTAGTCAATCAGGTAGGGGTTGTTGCCCTTTTCTCTGGCAGGTCCTTTCAATGGTCCAACTACTTCGGGGTTCCTGTGGTACTCCTCACAATGAGTTTTAGGGCTTATGCTCAAGTACTTCCCACAGTTAAGCGGATAGGGATTATTCCCAGATTTGAACCTGCAACAGATGCGGAATTTTTTTTTTGGCAAAAATTTCACCCAACGAGCCTAAGAAAGTGCTCTGATACCAGATGTGAAGAACCTGCAACAATTAATTAATGAAATACTTATATATCATATCACATAGTATTTTTATTGATCGTAGGCCACTTCGAGGAGGCAACCTCCTTTGAGCAAGCTCAATACAAAATAACTTCATGGTGCCTTCATTGGCCTCAACACAAACTTATATACTAAGTCTAGGCGCCAATACTATGGGTCAAAACCATGGGCCAGTACAAACTATGGATCAACAAATACTACAGGACGACTTACAAAGCATATGCGTCCAACAACAATAATACAAACTATGGATCAACAAATATTACAGGATGACTTACAAAGCATATGTGTCCAACATAAATATACTAACAAAGTAAAGAGAAGGGTTGACGTGGGCTCCTAACAGCTTTGTAGAAGCACTTTCAACATTGTAGGCCACAAATAAATGTGTGATGGGCATGAGGTCATGGGAGTCATTGGGGATACAATGCCTTGCGAATCTATCATATGAGCTTGGTAGTTGGCCATGGGGTTTCTTCTTACAAGTGTCAAAGAAGTTGGTGCATCCCAATCTAGGGAATTAGCCTCTAGTAAGTTGTCAATGAAGTTTGAACATATCTCATGGGGAGAGAGCTAAGCATCTTTGGTCCTCATAATCCATGAATATTTGGAGAGAATTGAGTGAATCTCTATAGAGACAAAACATTGTGCTCTGATATTGTGATAGGGAGAACATTTGAACACAAAATGGTCCTTAGTCTTGAGGGCTCTAATGAGTAGATTTGGAAAATTTATTTATTTATTTTTATTTTATTTATTTATTTATTTTTCAGAATGGATCTGCTACGGCGCAGAAGGGATCGGAAACAGATGGAGCTGCGACTATGCAGAAGTGATCGGCAATAGACGGATCTGCAACGACGTGGAAGTGATCAGCAACAGTTCTGGACAGAGGAAATTTGCGATTTATCAGCTGAAAATAGATATGGACCCCAAGTATGCTCGTCTTCCTAACGGTTCAGGGGATTCACTCGACCACCAATGTTGTCTGACGGCTTGCGTATTGGGGCAGTACCCCTCACTCCACAGCTCAGATAAAACTGAGAACCGCGTTGCCACAAACGACAACTCTTGGTTTACCTCACATGTGGGAACTAGTCAATTAGGTAGGGGTCGTTGCCCTTTTTGCTAGCAGGTCCTCTCAATGGGACAACTACTTCGGGGTTCCTGTGGTACTCCTCACAATGAGTTTTAGGGCTTATGCTCAAGTATTTCCCACAGTTAAGCGGATAGGGATTATTCCCAAATCCAAACCTGCAACATATGCGATTTTTTTTTTTTTTGCAGAAATTTCACCCAACGAGCCCAAGAAAGTGCTCTGATACCAGATGTGAAGAACCGACAACAATTAATTGATGAAATACACGATATATCAAATCACAGAATATTTTTATTGATCGCAGGCCACTTCAAGGGGGCAACCTCCTTTGAGCAAGCTCAATACAAAATAACTTCATGGTGCCTTCATTGGCCTCAACACAAACTTATATACTAAGTCTAGGCGCCAATACTATGGGTCAAAACCATGGGCCAGTACAAACTATGGATCAACAAATAGTATGGGACGACTTATAAAGCATATGCGTCCAACACAAATAATAAAAACTATGTATCAACAAACACTACAGGACGACTAATAAAGCATATGCGTCCAACAACAATATACTAAGTAAAGAGAAGGGTTGACATGGGTTCCTAACAACTTTGTAGAAGCACTTCCAGCATTGTAGGCCACAAATAAATGTGTGATGGGAATGAGGTCATGGGAGTCATTAGGGCTACAATTCCTTGCGAATCTATCATATGAGATTGGTAGTTGGCCATGGGGTTTCTTCTTACAAGTGTCAAAGAAGTTGGTGCATCCCAATCTAGGGAATTAGCCTCTAGTAAGTCGTTAATGAAGTTTGAACATCTCTAATGGGGAGAGAGATAAGCATCTTTGGTCCTCATAATCCATGAATATTTGGAGAGAATTGAGTGAATCTCTATAGAAACAAAATCATTGTGCTCCGATATTGTGATAGGGAGAACATTTGAACACAAAATGGTCCTTAGTCTCGGGCTCTAATGAGTAGATTTGGCAATTTTTTTATTTATTTTTAGAATGGATCTGCTATGACACAGAAGGGATCGAAAACAGATGGATCTGTGATGATGCGGAAGTGATCGGCAACAGACGGATCTACAACGACGCGGAAGTGATCGACAACAGTTCTGGACAGAGGAAATCTGCGATTTATCAGTTGAAAATAGATATGGACCCCAGGTATGCTCGGATTCCTAACGGTTCAGGGGATTCACTCAGCCACCAATGTTGTGTGACGACTTGCATATTGGGGCAGTACCGCTCACTCCACGGCTCAGGTAAAACTGATAACCCCTTTGCCACAAACAACAACTCTTGGTTTACCTCACGGGTGGGAACAAGTCAATCAGGTAGGGGTCGTTGCCCTTTTCGCTGCCAGGTCCTCTCAATGGGCCAACTACTTCGGGGTTCTTATGGTACTCCTCACAATGAGTTTTAGGGATTATGCTCAAGTACTTCCCATAGTTAAGCGGATAGGGATTATTCCCAGATACGAACCTGTAACAGATGTGAATTTTTTTTTTTTTTGCAAAAATTTCACCCAACGAGCCCAAGAAAATGCTCTGATACTAGATGGGAAGAACCTGCAACAATTAATTGATGAAATACACGATATATCAGATCACAAAATATTTTTATTAATCGCAGGCCACTTCGAGGGGGCAACCTCCTTTCAGCAAGCTCAATACAAAATAACTTCATGGTGCCTTCATTGGCCTCAACACAAACTTATATACTAAGTCTAGGCGCCAATACTATGGGTCAAAACCATGGGCCAGTACAAACTATGGATCAACAAATACTACGGGACAACTTACAAAGCATATGCGTCCAACAACAATAATACAAACTATGGATCAATAAATACCACAGGATGACTTACAAAGCATATGCGTCCAACAACAATATACTAAAAAAGTAAAGAGAAGGGTTGACATGGGTTCCTAACAGCTTTGTAGAAGCACTTCCAACATTTTAGGCCACAAATAAATGTGTGATGGGCATGAGGTCATGGGAGTCATTGGGGCTACAATGCCTTGCGAATCTATCATATGAACTTGGTAGCTGGCCATGGGGTTTCTTCTTACAAGTGTTAAAGAAGTTGGTGCATCCCAATCTAGGGAATTAGCCTCTAGTAAGTCGTCAATGAAGTTTGAACATCTCTCATGGGGAGAGAGCTAAGCATCTTTGGTCCTCATAATCCATGAATATTTGGAGAGAATTGAGTGAATCTCTATAGAGACAAAATCATTGTGCTCTGATATTGTGATAGGGAGAACATTTGAACACAAAATGGTCCTTAGTCTCGGGCTCTAATGAGCAGATTTGGAAAATATGATGCTCCTAAGAAATATGGTGCTTTGTCTTAATGTGAAGTTGGTGGCAGCAAACTCTAAGTTGGGAGAGAGGGACCCTCACAATATAAAGTAACTAGAGTCTAGTGTACCCTAGGTGCTAGATGAACCCATCGCGATGCTATAAATATCAGTCCAAGGAGTGTTGAAGTTTGCAAGAAAGATATTCCCTAGGCTCATACCATATTGTGGATTGGAAGTAGGCTAAGCAAATTAATATGAAGACCCTAATTTTATCTCACACCCATTGAAAATCAATGCGCAGACGGTCTATTAATATCAAGGTCAATGAGGTCAAGTAAAGAAGATGCTCTTGCAAAACAACATGAACTGATCCCACATTTTGTCTACTCCATAGAGAACTTGAGAGCAGGATATGGATATCTATGAAGACCACTCTATGAATTTCCCATCCCTTTGACCCTATATATTATTGTCACCACATGAAATATCATAATGCAATGAGTGAGGTTGTGCCAAATTTTGTGAGAATGATAGCACGGGGAATTAATTTTGTGGAATAAAGGTGTTTAGGTAACATTGTGACAATCATTCTCTCTATCTCATTTCAATGTACTCCTCGAAAGTATGGTCCCTAAACCTCACACCATACAAGAGGGTAGGGCTGACCAATGCATGAAAGAGTTGGATATCTGATCAAATGTACTAAAACTAAAGCTGAAAACATTGCTTTCAAGAGTGGAAAGAACCAATATCCCCTACTTAGTATAGCATGTATTGTTGGACGCAAGTTAAAGCATGGTCTAGAGAAGAGGATCCCCATATATACATATGAAGAGACTACCTCAACCATGTCATCTCTATAACTAAGAATCACATTGATTACCACTCTTTTAGGGATGCCAAATGCCATGACATTAGTTTCCCCAAATTAGCTTAACATTGGCAAGCATTACATAAGGAAACTAAGATATCAAGTTGTCTATAGAGGTCCTAATTGAGTGGGACATGGGATGTCATATGTAAGTAGGATGATAGCAATGTGGAATCGAGATAATAAACAATCATATGTGGCACCTAATGAATCTTATATGCTTTCATCTAGCTTGTTCATGGAGAGTTCAATAAGTCTAAAAAAGAGTAGGAAACCTTGTTTAACTCCTATAACATTATGCCAACCTCCTTTATGTCACAAGTCCTTGTCCATACCTTCTAAACAATGGCCTATTAAAGACTCATCACAAGCGAGATCATTAAGGGTGGAAGACTAAAAGTCTTAAGCCTATCATCAAATAAGTGTCGATGGACTTTGTCAAATACCTTGCGAAAATCCATGAAGCCAGAATATACTTTATGCATGTTTTCCTTAGCCTCCTTCATGATGGAAGTCAAAGTAAAGATATGATCATTGGCACATTAGTTCCTCCTGAATCTTGCTTGTTTGTTGGCCCTCAAACTCTTTGTCTCTCCCCATTTGGAGATGTGAATTTATAAGGTTGTGGCAAAGATCTTAGCCAAGGTATGGCCAACAATAATAGTGTGGTAGTTGCTATTATCATTTTGGTCTCCATATTTGTAGATGGGATGGATGATGGGAGGTCCAAGAAGGTCAAAATACATGGGTTACCATGTAGTTAAACATGACAGTGATATGGATTGCGAAGAATTTAGGGCTATGTTTGGAAAACAACTTTGAGGTTCTCCACATCTTGGGATTTGTTGGATTGAAACTTAGGAATGGCACGTAGGATTAGGTGATTAGAAAAGGGATGATAATGGATAGGTTTCCTATTGACTTGAATTTTTGGCTAGCTTGGAGCATCATATAGGCTAGAGGCATGGTCAAACCAAGTAAAGACATTGGTTATTTCACAAACATTGATTCCTTACAGAGGAAGGCTCTTGGAAATATTTCATGGGTGAATTGGAATTGGTTGAGCATGTTTTTATGTTTGCTGAAAGGATAGTTTATATTTTTCCTCTTAGAATGCTCCTATAGATTTTATTTTCTTTGATTTTGAGGCTTTATGCATCGTCATAGGTTTTGTTAGTCTATAAATGTGTTTACAATCTAAATCATACCAAGCATTACCAGGGAAATATCCATTCCTAGCTTCACGAAAAATGAAGATAGAGTGGGGGAAGTTCTTAAGCAAGGAAGATCATGTTAGGATATTCCTATACTCCATCCTAGTCCTACCAGCATTTTCATCCTTTGCATTTTCAGTCTTGCATGCATTCCTGCATGCATTGCATGCATCCGCATGCTGCCCAGTCATCAGGTTGATACCTCCAGCACCTAATCCCTAGTCTCCCAGCACTCAGGAGCTTATTTCCACTCAGATTGAGCCCTCCTAGCCAGTGATGCACCCACATATCACCATCCACTTGACAAAGGCGCCCTTCTTCACCTACCAGTTCAGTTGTCTTCAGTTAACTGAGTTCTCTCCTTGATTTTAGGCCTGACTCACTCTTAACTGACCTTACCACTCCGATGGACCTCCAGTGTGACTAGACTACTCATTCTGACTTCAGTTAGCTCCTCATGCACCCTCCACTGAGCCTCCTTCATTCAGTTAGTGTCTCCATGTGCCAGTTACACCTACCACACTCAGTTAGAATCAGTTTGACTGACGGTTGACATTTACTTGAGCATTGATGACTCCACTGATGATGAGATAGACTACTAGTTGTGCTCTAATGACACTCCAGTGATCTTTTGATCACTCCATGAAGGCCAATTCGAATTGCTACCTTGGCATTCGAATTCCTCATGCATTGTATTATTTATTTGTCCATTTGTGATTAATGAATTAGTGTGTGTGAAGTATTTTTGCTTCTATCTGAGTTCTACTGTATTATTATTCTGTTGCTCATCTTACTGCATTGACCACTCTTAATCTTATTCCTAAATTCTTTCATTGTGAGGTATACATCAGCTCTTAGATCCGCTGTGAGGATTTTCACATGGTATCAGAGCATGTTGAGAGTATTGTTTATCTCCATTCCTGGGAGTTTTTTGCAGGTTATTATCAAGATTTCGTGTGCAGCAGTTGCAGTAGTTTCTGCATTTTTGCAGTAGTAGCAGTTGCAGTTATTTTCTATTGTTTTTGCAGGTCTTCTACAGCTTCCATGTTTTCAGAAGATCCTCCTCTTTATCTATTCAACTATGTTGAATGGAAACAAAAAATGATAGCATATTTGAAGAGACATGATCTCTTTGATTATTGTTTTGAAAGAGAGTTCGAATCCTCTGAAGAAGAGATTGACTGGTTAAATAAAGGTGGCAGAGCCATTACAATCATAATGTTTGCTATGTCTCGAAGCTTGGCATTCTACTCCCTTGATGACGTTGAATCTCCAAAAGAGCTATGGGCCCACCTGGATGAAAGATTTGGCAAGCAGAATGAAGGGATTTGTCCAAACCCTTTCGAGAGTAAGCAAAGTGATGCATTCGCCCTCCTTGGTGATCTAATTGATCATGAATCAATATCAAACATATCTCATATTGAAGTTAGCCACAAAGAAGAAGAACTTGCAGATTCTACACTCATGCTCTAAATTTCTTCTATTTCGAATTCTGTGCCAGCTCACACTCTAGAAATTGCAGAAGGTCCTAAATCCTCTCTTGCACTAGAGTTTGTTGGTTTGCATCATGATCACATGAATGTTTTGGAGGTAAAATCAGCCATTGGAGGTAATGCATTCGCTCTCCCTGATCAATCACCTCTTATTTACTACAATATGATCATTATTTCATGCTTTCAGAAGGTTATTGAAGATGATGGCTATTGCCATTCGCTTGGGATAATTTCTCATGCATTTACTGGTTTTGATCTCACCTCTAATGGTTCAAAGGAGGTCTCAAGAAACCATGATTCAAGTCTTGGATCTAATTTGGATTCTAAGCAATCACTACTTGGGATAATTTCTCATGCATATGATGGTTTTGATCTCACCCCTACTGGTTCAAAGGAGATCTCAAGAAACTATTCTTCAAGTCTTAAATCTGATTTGGATTTCAAGCAATCATGTGATGGTTCTTTTTGGCATAATCTCACCCATGATGATTCGAAGGAGAAGACAAAAGACTATCTGCACATTCATAGATTTGATCCTACCTCAGCTGATTCGAATCACAGGTTTAAGGATCATCCTCATACTTTTGGATTTGTTCTCATCACATTCGATCTGAAGAGCAAGTACAAGCACATGCTTTCTGAGCATGATCCACTTCTTCCCAAGAAGAAGATACCTCCACACATATGACCAAGCATCACACCTGCTTGAGATTGGAGCATTTATTTTTGTGTGTGCCTTACAGTCTATTTTGAGGGGGGGTATTTTTCCCATGAGGTTTTCCCCATTTCCTCGGTTTATTGACTGTTATTATTCATTGTATTGGGTGACCTTTGGTCTTAGTTACCAGGGCCCAGGATGGATTAAGGGGGGGAGTTAGGATATTCCTATACCCCATCCTAGTCCTAAATTTTTTTTCATCCTTTGCATTTTCAGTCTTGCATGCATTCCTGCATGCAACATGCATTCTGCATGCATCCGCATGCTGCCCAGTCACCAGGTTGATACCTCTAGTACCTAGTCCCTAGTCTCTCAGCACTCAGGAGCTTATTTCCACTTAAATTGATCCCTCCTAGCCAGTGATGCGCCCACATCTCACCATCCACTTGACAAAGGCGCCCTTCTTCACCTACCAGTCCAGTTGTCTTCAGTTAACTGAGTTCTCTCCTTGATTTTAGGCTTGAATCACTCTTAACTGACCTTACCACTCCGATGGACCTCTAGTGTGACTAGACTGCTAATTCCGACTTCAGTTAGCTCCTCATGCCCCCTCCACTGAGCCTCCTTCATTCAGTTAGTGTCTCCATGTGCCAGTTACACTCAGTTACACCTACCACACTCAGTTAGACTCAGTTTGACTGACGGTTGACAATTACTTGAGCATTGATGACTCCACTGATGATGAGATAGACTACGAGTTGTGCTCCGATGACACTCCAGTGATCTTTTGATCACTCTATGAAGGCCAATTTGAATTGCCACCTTAGCATTCGAATTCCTCATGCATTGTATTATTTATTTGTCCATTTGTGATTAATGAATTAGTGTGTGTGAAGTATTTTGCTTCTATCCGAGTTCTACTGTATTATTATTCTGTTGCTCATCTTACTGCATTGACCACTCTTAATCTTATTCCTAAATTCTTTCATTGTGAGGTATACATCAGCTCTTAGATCTGCTGTGAGGATTTTCACAGATCAAATGGCCTAAGTGAAGTAGGGGGAGCACTTGATTAGATCATGCGGTATCATAAACTAAGATCATCCTTGATTTAAGGAAGCTCATGTATTTCCCATCAAGTAGATGTTGAAATGGATGACCATAGAATGCGAATGTTAATTGAGTCTAGGATTAGAGGTAAGGCATCCAAATGGAACCTAAAAAGATAAGAAAACAATTTAGTGAGGAGAGGATGCGTGGAAGATAACGAAATATCCTATATTTATTAATGTAAGCTCATTTTAGCAAGAACATAGTCAACAATAGAAGAGCCATCAACAAAAGGAAATGTGGAGCCCTTGGAAGATCGAAAGGATCTATTGTCATTAAGAATGACCAAATCACGAGAGTCTCCCAAGCTATCAACTAAAGTCTGGTGTAAAACATCCTCTTGAAATTCTATTGCTCGAGTCATTAATGGTTATAAGTGGAGGTCATTCCCTATGCACTGCATGTAACAATGAGTTCTTTCATTGAAGTCTCCTACAAGGTTATACATTTGCAAAAGGAGAGCCACCAATGTCAACAATGGAACAAGGTGACATGACTAGATGAAAATAATATGCATTGAAGAAAAGTTTATTGAAATGGGGTTTCCTTGCTAAGGATACCCATAAGAACCTAGCATTAACATTCGGGCCTTCGAATTGATTTGATAAAGGGAGTCAGGTAATCTTTGTGAACTCATTTGATCCCACCATAGCCTTTCGAGCTAAGGCAAAGTTCTGGTTTGTGCATTGATAGAGAAGGGTATCCTTGAAAGATGGGGAGTGGCTTCATATCAATCTAATGTGTTTCAATAAATAAAAATATGTCATAGTTGCTACTGACATCATCTAAGTAGCCTGGTAATAAGAAGAGGGAACCACCACAATTTCACACTATGTCTGAAAGTGTATCCCTATAAATTGGGTTCTGGCATTATAAGGCGTAAACTCTTTTGATTATATATTGTGGGACTCAACCAACAAAGCCCCCATCAATTGTTTATGAAGAAAATTTACAATACACTACTTCATCTATGTTATTTTTTTTATATGTATAAATGGTTTTGATTGAATAGTGTGGAGCTATGAACCCAAACATCGTATTAATGTGGTACAAAGACTCACTTTAACAAAGGGGGAGATATTTGAACCTTGTGCCTCTCCCAGGCAAGATCAAAGACTTACCAATTGGTTAATGTCAATAATCCTTTAAAAATATTATGTCTTAAAGAGAACATGGCGGTGTGTTAGGTCCACAAGCATGTGCGTTAGTAGTGTTATCCATGCCCACACATACGGCAACTACCTCAAAGTTACCCCATGGATACCTCAAGGCACCAAAAGAATATATCATTTGGCAAGTGATATCCACCAATAACCTAGGATGTGCGATGACGAGGAAAAGTTTGAATTCGAGAAAATTCGAAGTTTAAAAGCAACCATTGACTTGAAGAAAAGTAGTTATGTTATCCTATTGAGATGGATATAGGCATTGAAGCTCTTCCATTAGTCATCGAAATGATGACAAATACATGACAATACAATGAATAAGGATTGGGAGATATCATATGTTGAAGTTTTGAGGATAACTCTAACACAAAATCATCTTCATTATGTGATTAAAAGAGCTAACAAAATATATGTACAAGTGTTTATAATACTAAGCATAGATCCATCTTAAACACGTATCTATCAAGCATCAAGAGGGATCCAATTTCTTGAGGTGTATTTCTTTTTTAAAATTTAAACTCAAGAAATTTGATCTCTCTTGATTGATAGATCCGTTTAAGTTTTAAGTTTTTATTTTATAAATGAACATTGATTTTTAATTACTTTTCATAATATTTTATTTTGTGAGCCAACCTGGATTTTTTTAAAATACTTTCCATAATTTTTTATTTTATGAGCCGACATGATTTTTTTTAATTATTTTGATAGGAAAAAACGTTACAACATCTCCCCCATTAGAGCATCAAGACTCAGTGCAACAAACGTTACAACATCTCCCCCATTAGAGCATCAAGACTCAGTGCAACAAACGTTACAACATCTCCCCCATTAGAGCATCAAGACTCAGTGCAACAAACGTTACAACATCTCCCCCATACTGGGCTGTAGAGAACCCAGACTCGGTGCAATTAATATTAATAATGATAATATAATTTAAGGTCAGAATTGAGACTCTAAATTGACGTATAGGACCTCTTTGTTTGTGGGACAAGAGACCCCGTCAATGCAACAATTTCACTACCTAGTCTATAAGGTACCATTTAGTTTACATGTGTACATACCCTACCCCCCTTCAAATTCAAATCTGACACCTCCATTAAGGAAACACATGTTTTAGCCATCAATCCTACTAAGGTTGTACCCTAACTCGATTAAATGTGCCAAAGCTTGATTACATAAATGGTTGTGCTTCCATCATAATCTTGGCCCCTTATTAGTATTCTTAATTATAGGCATATGCACATAATGCCCAAAAGTGCACACATAAAATTGGAACTTGGCATACAAGGTCTAAAACTATGCATACATGGTGTTGCCTACACTAAATTTTGTAAACTTGCAAGCACACAATCCCCTCAAACATGCTTGCTAACAATAATGAGAGGTTGTCAAACTAACCACCTCATCCTATCAATGTGCAATACACACCATACGCTTGGATTAGAGTGATTGTTACATATAACTAATAAAACATTAAGGTAATCCATATGCCATTGTCCCTCCATGAACATAGATGAACTTTGACCCATTTATCTAATTGTGTATGCATAAAGATAATGTGCATAATTATGGTCTTCAAACGTCTCCTTAATGATATTTAAATACCAAATACAATCTTCAGAAAAAATAAACCCTCATCAATGAGAAAAGACATTTCATCTTATCTTGCAATTACACTTTCTATGAAAAAAATCCATTTTAAATAATCTAATCTAATGTTTATACAAATATGTTATGTTTGATTTGAAAAAGTAAACCCTCGTCAATAAGAAAAGACATTTCATCTTATCTTGCAATTACGCTTTCTATGAAAAAAATCCATTTTAAATAATCTAATCTAATGTTTATACAAATATGTTATGTTTGATTTTTTTAAGACTTCACGTCGTTGAATTTGTTTAACATAAATAAATATTAACAACTTTCTATGCATAGTCCTTAAATAAAGTTTGTTTTCTTTTTAAACTTCCACGTCGTTCCCTCTCTTAACATATGTCAAATTTTAAACGCGTGGTTGAATATTAATTGCGAAAATAACATTTGATTTTTTTTTAAAACTTCCACGTCGTTCCCTCTCTTTAACATAAGTCAATATTTTCAACGCGTAGTCGAATATTATTGCGAGGACAAAATCATTTTCAAATAATATAATATTTTTATAAAATATGTTAAATTCACGTCGTTATTAAATATGAATAACAACATCTATACGAATATTAATTAATATTAATTATTAAGCACGTTTGCACATATCTTCAAATAATTAAATAATTAATTTAGACTGTTGATATCATGAAAGCTAAGATTCTTTGTTAATATTAACTGCACCGAGTGAAACGAGGTGCTTTACAGTCCAGTATGGGGGAGATGTTGTAACGTGATGTAACGTTTGTAACAAAATAATTAAAAAATAATTAAATAAACCTCTCATTGAATAGCTCCTTGAGTGCAGAGCCACTTAATCCTAAGCTTTAAAGTCTCTAGTTTAAGTCTCATATTTACTTTTTACTTTGTATTATTCTTTTTTGTTTATGTCCAACATAATATTTATTACTTTTTACTTTGTATTATTATTTTTTGTTTACTTTGTCTTATTTTGTTGCGCGACAAACACTCTAAGATCTCAAATTTACATTTTACTTTGTATTAAAAGTAAAAAGTAAAGTTTATAGTTTAAGTCTCATATTTACTTTTTACTTTGAATTATTCTTTTTTGTTTATGATCAACATAATATTTATCACCTAATCCTAAGTTCTAAAGTTTCTAGTTTAAGTCTCATATTTACTTTTTACTTTGTATTATTCTTCTTTGTTTATGGTGGACATAATATTTATTACTTTTTACTTTGTATTATTCTTTTTTGTTTACTTTGTATTATTTTGTTACAAGACAAACACTCACATGTTACAAGATCTCCTGTAGAGCGCCTCTCCACGCAAAAAAAGTATGGGGGAGATGTTGTATCGTGATGTAACATTTGTAACAAAATAATTAAAAAAATTCATGTCCGCTCATAAAATAAAAATTATGGAAAGTATTTAAAAAAAAATCCATGTTGGTTCATAAAATAAAATATTATGAAAAATAATTAAAAAATAGATGTTAGTTTATAAAATAAAAACTGAAAACTTAAACCCGGATCTATCAATCAAGAGAGATCAAATTTCTTGAGTTTAAATTTAAAAAAAGAAATACACCTCAAGAAATTGGATCCCTCTCGGTGCTTGATAGATACGGGTTTAAGATGGATCTATGCTGGTTATATAACAATGCAATATTAAATGGTGCGTAGGATGGTGTATACATTATTGGATGTGGGTTCTTTCAAATCGAATTTCGATTAATGTACTTTGATAAATAATACTCATTAAAATTCACGATTAAAGAAATGATTCCTCTTGACCAAAAAATATTGATCTTTTATGACAATCAATTGAAAGATGGTTGTAAAATGGAAAATTAGAACTATTAAGAGCCTCCAATATACTCAATAGTTCATGTTTATGGAGGCTCTTAAGAGTAAAGAGGGAGTGTCACATCTTTGCCTTGGGGCAAATGATGAATCCTTACCAACTCGGTTCTTGTGGGGTTCGGGTACTTTGGAAATCAACACATCCATGTGTGATCAAGGTAAGATATGCGCAATGCACATATTTGGTAGCGCGCAACACAGTAGTGGGTAGGCAGCTGAAGGATCGAGCACATGTGCATAGCAACGTCGAGCATTTAATAGTGGGGCATTCGACCAAGCATCTTTAGTAAGTCGACAAAGGAGTGTTGACAATGGGCTTCGACAATCGGCAAGGTCTTTGATAAGCAACACGCGTAGAGAGTAAGAAGATCACTTAGGCATGAATCAAAGTTCAATTGGAACTGCAAAAGGACCATGGGTCCTGATGAGTCCAATTTTCAGGTATTTGATAACCTTTTTCCTGCAGTAAAGCTCAGCAATGGCGAAGAAACACACTCATTTGTGGGAAAAATGTTTTACCTTAATTATTTAATGAAGCTGTTTTTGACGATTATTCTTGTATGTTTTAAATGCGTATTCAATACAATAATTCTGTGGAAATCGAGCGTGATTGAGTAGGTTCAGGGGCATTAAAGGACAAACACGTAGAAGACTGAGGGATCATGCAGCTCTGCGCCTTTTTCCTGATCTGTAGAGAACGCACTCCTGTTCAAGGATAATCGGCATTTAGACATTTAGTTAGGTTCAACATTAAGAATTATATAAATATGGATCTCTCGGGTAGCGAGAGGTCTCTATTGACATTTTTGGAGAAACATTGTTTTACGTTTTTGCACTATTGAGATACTTCTGAGTTACAGACCTTTGTGAAGACATGGAGTTTATATTTTAATAGAAGATTGATGTTAAATCCCAGCTAGCGTTTATAAGTTTCTTTCCCTCCCGAGTACGGGTTGGAGAGGGCCCCTCCAACACGTAAGTAAGGGGATTTCCATTTTTTAGGTATTTCCGATTATGTGTTTTATAGTGATGAAAATTTATATCGCATATGGAAGCATTTGAATGATGTCTTGATTCTGTAGTAATTTATAACACATTCTGTAGTTCAGCAACACGGTTTTAGTAGTCCTGTAGCTGCTTTCTTCCAACGCATATTTTAAACAACGATTCCATATGTATTAGTATTGCTTTAAAAAATTATGGTTTAGATCTAAGGTTTATGAATGTTTCCCATCATGATTAATTGCTTCTCGAGGTTGATTGCTTTGATTTCTTAATAATGGATGTGTAGCATGAGATGATTGCATTTCAAACTTAGTTTTGGTATTCAAATAATTTAGATTAGAATTCTAGTTTTATGCATAAGTAATCACAGACCTTGCTTTCTTTAATTTAGAATAGATCTGTTATGGCATTTCACTTTCATAGTCTATATTCACCATTCCGCATTAGGTAAATTCATAGGAATATCTCTTTCACTTTCAACATTTTTAATTCTTTAAAATAGATTTACTGCTTTTAGTATTTTAATTCTTTAAAATAGATTCACTGCTTTTAGTATTTTAATTCTTTAAAATAGATTTACTGTTTTCCAGTATTTAATTCCCTAGTGTAAATAGTTTTACGTATTGAGTAGGCAACCCTTAAAACATTGATACCGACACCCAACCACGACAAAGATTATCCTATAAGAGAACAGATAGTGCCTGCACCTCTAAAGTTTGTACGTCCCCCAGGTTGACAATTAAAGTAGGCTCTTAGTACAGCTGCCCTCATTAGGCATCCATATTGGGAGCTCACCACTTTTTGGCGCCGTTTCCGGGGAGGTGCTAAATCTTTTAGGAGACATCACCTAAAAACAACACAAAAAGAAAACAAAAATCACATAAAACAAAAACATAATTTTTTTTTTTTTTTACCAATGAATGCCTCGTCGGCAAAGGGATAGGTTTGGCCGCTTTCTGCCCAAGCATCCCATGAGCAACAACGGTAATAACAGTTCTGACCATTCTCAGTCTGAATTTCTACACTCTGAAAACGAAACTGACTCCACATACGATCCAAATAGAGACAACTTCACTACCAGTTCCAGCTCAAACACCACGATGGCAAACGAAGAGGAGGAACCTAGGGAGCTTTTCACCTTTCCCATTAGCACACCTCTTGGAGATGCCAGGATGAAGAACATCAATCCTAATAATCTACCAAACTTCCATGGTTTGACTTCAGAAGATCCTGACACATTCCTATTTGAATTTGAGGTAGTTTGCAGATCATTTGATTACACTACTGATGCACAAAAGCTAAGGCTTTTTCCTTCCACATTGAAAGACCTATCACTTCAGTTGTTTATGAGCCTTGAAGGGAATAGTATTTTTAGCTAGGATAAAATGAAACAGGCATTCCTAGAAAAGTATAGGGACTACTGCAAGGCCAAAGATACAAGGGATGAAATATTTAGGATGCAACAAGGAGAAAGAGAGTGATTAGAATATTATGCCCAAAGATTTCAACTCAGCTACAAACGAGCCAGTCATTGCACCTTGGATCCTGAATCACTAAAACTTGTCCTTCTTAGAGGTGTAAAAGAAGAGAATTTTGAAGTCTTAAATCTTCTAGGAGATGGAGATATATTCCATAAATCTTTTGACCAGATCCTGCAAATCTTCAAAAACTACTCTAGATCTAGGAAAACTAAGAATGGGACAAGGGATACACACACATCTACTGGTGGATCAACATCTTCAGGACCAACACTTACAAAATGTGATTTAGGAAACCTGCTAGACGACATGAAGACTGACATCCTGCAATCTCTGGCTATGCAACTTGATGCTCTTCAAATAAAAAAGAAACAGGATGAAATTAACCAAGCCTTGGCAGTATTTTGTCCTCGTTGTAGAAAGAAGCATGAGAAGGGGCAGTGCACACTAAACACCATCGAAATATGTGGCCTCTGCACTGAGGATCACTCTACTGACAAGTGTCCCTTGTTTCCTTCCTGTAAAGCCGCTATCCAAGAGCCCACAACCGAGGGTGCAATGGAACAACTCTGATTTGTAAATCAGAAGAGGAATAATTTTCCCAGACCATACCAACCCAACAACCAACATTACTATAACCAGGGAAATAACCAGCAGAATTGGAACTCTATACCAGCCGTATGGCCATCTCAGAAAAATCCAAATCAGTGGCAGCAAAACCAGCCTTATCATCAATCATACTACCCACAATCCTACCCCTCATACCCCCCACCTTTTGCTCAACCATCCAAAAATTATGGCAATCCATATCCTTATTCCTCATCAAATTGGAGAGCTCCGCTACAGCAACAACATCCACTTATCATGCCACCACCACCTAATCAACCACCCCCCAGACCTCCACCAATTTCTGCTCAGCCAATCCCTAACCCTAACAACAACAGGCCAAGGCAGCAACAAGCCTACAATACTGAAACGATGCAATTTCCCACTTACGTAGTAGATACTGTAGAAATAAATGAGATTAACCTAAGGTCTGGAAAAATGCTCCACAATACACCTATGCAAAACATACAACAACCAGAGCACCAAGAGCAAACGACTCAACCTCATATTCAACATCCTGATGAACCAAACCTTCCGGAGGAAGAAATTATACCACTCACACGAACTAGAAACCCTCCATTTCTTGAAAAGCATGTACGAAGTACCAAAGATGAAGAGGAAAACGCAATTATGAATGAATTGAAACACTTGAATATCCAAATCCCCATCTTACAAGCCATCAAAGACGCACCCATATGCAACAAATATATAAAAGAGAATTGTTTGAAGAAACTTGGAAGGAGAAAACGTGACCGACCAACTATTAATGTAGTGGGCCAATTAGCTGATCTAATGCTGGGTATCATGGTTAACCCCAAATATCTAGACCCAGGTATCCCCGTGGTCCAAGTCAACATCAATAACAGACAAATCGACAGGAGCCTAATTGATTTAGGAGCAGCTATAAACGTAATGACCAAAGATACTATGATCCACCTAGGTCTCCAATCAGAGGTCAGACCAACAACTACAGTACTCCAGCTAGCAGATACATCCACTTTGAAGCCTGAAGGAATGCTCGAGGACATTATAATCAATATAGAATCCTGGGAATACCCAGCTGATTTCATAGTCATTGAGGTAAAAAGCAAACTTAGTGGATATCCTATTATACTCGGAAGACCCTGGCTGACAACTGCAGATGCTTACATAGGATGCAGGTTAGGCAACATGACCATCACCAGTGGCCAGTCTAGGAAAAAAATCACCATTTACCCACCAACCAGAAAATCCTTAGACAGAATATCAAAACTGGACTGACGATTACAATGACACACTGAATCAAAACATAAGACCTGTCCTGACAATTTATGCTGCATTAACACTAAAAGCCATAGATGAAGATGGTCATATAGATAGGTTTATACAAAATGATTTTTCTAACAATGATGGTCTCCAAAGGTTTTTTGACACAGATCAACAGAATGAAGGTGAATCTTCAAGCAAGAACTTGAACAAGATGTGGGTAGAACTGACATCTCTGGAAGAGCAAACAGACAAAACAAAGATTGTGGAAATTATACCAGGGAAAACAATTAATATCAATTCTAATATACAGCCCCAACAGGAAGAACAACTGATGAAGGTATTAACAAAGCAGAATAGAGCTTTTGCATGGACATATGCAGACATGAAAGGTATTCATCCTGATATCTGCAAGCATTATATTTACATCAAGGAAGGTTCTATTCCTATAAGACAACCACAAAGGAGACTAAACCCAGCATTGAAGGACATAGTCAAAGCCGAACTACAAAATTTATTAGATGCAGGGTTCATCTATCCCATCTCTGATAGTGAGTGGGTATCACCACTGGTCATAGTCCCTAAAAAGGGAGGCAAATGGAGAATTTGTGTGGACTACCGAGAGCTTAATAAAGCAACCAAGAAGGATTACTTTTCTCTCCCATTTATAGATCAAGTACTGGATACTTTAGCAGGTAACAAGTTTTTCTCCTTCTTGGATGGGTTCAGCGGTTACAATCAAATCCTCATTCACCCAGCTGACCAGGACAAGACAACCTTCACATGCCCATGGGGTACTTATGCCTATAGAGTGCTTCCATTTGGACTTTGCAATGCTCCTGCAACCTTTCAGAGGGCAATTCTCAACATATTTTCAGAATTTATAAATGATCAAATGGAAGTATTCATGGCTGATTTCACACCCTATGGCAAAAAATTCGACCAGGCATTAACCCATATGGAATTGGTATTGAAAAAATGTATTGAGATGAGCCTATTTCTGAGCAATGACAAATGCAAGATGATGATGGAAGAAGGTATTGTTCTCGGCCATCATATATCACAGAGAGGGATAGAGGTTGATCAAGCAAAAGTTTCAGTAATTAAAACGCTATCAACACCTGTTAAACAAAGGGACGTGAGAAGTTTCCTTGGACAAACAGGGTACTATAGAAGATTTATTGAAAATTATAGCAGGATTGCTGCCCCAATGTTTGCACTTCTCACAAAAGATACTGAGTTCATATGGACAAACAATTGCATGCTAGCATTTGATAACCTTAAGGAAAAAAAAATTACAGCTCCAGTACTCCAAGGACCAAATTGGGCATTTCCATTCCACATCCACTCAGATGCATTACATAAAGCAATCGGGTCTATCCTTGGACAAGAAAAAGAGAAAAATCCTTATGCAATATATTATATCAGCAAAAATTTGGCAGGGGCAGAATTGAATTACACTGTCACAGAAAAGGAATTTTTGGCTGTCATACATGCCATTAATAAGTTCAGACACTATATCACTGGTTACAAAGTATTTGTTCATACAGACCACTCAACCATAAGATATCTCATGAACAAGCCAAACACAAGTGCCAGAATCATCAGATGGCTGCTACTCCTCCAAGAGTTTGACATTACAATTTTAGACAAGCCAGGAAAACACAATGTAGTGGCTGACTTTTTATCTAGATTGACACATGGACAAGACAGTGAGGTAATCGATGACAGTTTTCCAGATGAGCACCTTTTTTCCATATCCACAAAAATCCCATGGTTTGCTGATATAGCAAACTATCTAGTGTCTAGAAAGTTTCCAGAACATTACAGTCACAAAGAGAAAACAAAAGTAATAAGGCAAAGTGCCACATACACATGGATAGAAGGCATGCTTTTCAAACAAGGACCAGATCAGATAATCAGAAGGTGCATAAGAGAAGATGAGGTGCATGACATAATGCATGCCACACACAATGAACCATGTGGAGGACACTATGCTGCAAAAAGGACAGCCCATAAAATCTTGCAAACAGGATATTATTGGCCAACACTCCATAAGGATACTTACGAATATGTTTCACACTGTGATGATTGCTAGAGAATGGGAAAACCAACACAAAAACAAGAGATGCCACTCCATCCACAAATCTCCTTGGAGGCATTTGAAAAGTGGGGATTTAATTTTGTTGGCCCATTCAACCCACAGTCTAATCAGAAAAGCTACATCCTCGTATGCACTTATTACCTTACAAAATGGACAGAGGTAGCAGCACTGGCTGCTGCAAATGAAACCAATGTGGCCAAATTCTTTACTGAGCAGATCTTTCACAGGTTTGGGGTGCCAAGAGAAGTAGTTTCTGATCAGGGCCCACAATTTACATCAAATTTAATTGAAGACTTGATGAAAAGAAACAATGTAAAGCACAGACAGTCATCCTCCTACCACCCTCAAGCAAATGGGCAAGTTGAGGTAACCAACAGGGAATTAGAGAGAATCTTGACAAAAACTGTCCAACTTCACAAAAAGGATTGGGCTGACAGACTTAGTGAGGCAGTTTGGGCTTACAATATTACATGGAAAACAACTACAGGATTCACACCTTATGAACTAGTCTATGGAAAAAAGGTCATGCTCCCAATCGAATTTGAAATAAAGACATGAAGAATTGCAGTAGATTTACATATGGACCTATCAGAAATTAAAAAAGAATGCATGCTACAGCTGAATCAACTGGATGAGAACCGCCAACAAGCACTTACACATACTGAAATCATCCAACAACAAAGAAAAAAATGGCATGACCAACATCTGAAGGATAAAAAGTTCAACGAAGGTGGTTGGGCACTACTTTACGACTCTAGATTTCACACATTCAAAGGGAAGCTAACCACTAGATGGCTTGGACCTTACATTATACAGAAGATTTATGAAAATGGAGCTGTGAGAATTATTACAATTGATGAAGAGGAGTTCCCCATGATAGTGAATGGGCATCGCCTAAAACTTTACAAGAAACCGCAGTCAAAAGAAGAATTTACACAGGTACTCTACTAGCAACAATTGATGCTGATAGAGGACGCGGCAAATCAGTGAAATTCAACTCATTTACAAAAAAAGAAAAAGAAAAAAAAAGACAAAAAGAAAAAAGAGAAAAAAAAATGAAAAAATGAATTATGATTAAAAAAAAGAAAAAACCACATATCAAGCATCCACCCTACAAAGAGCCACGCATCAAGCGAGCCTGCCATTCAATTCAAGCGAGCCAGATACATTACATATCAGCACTCAAGCGAGCCAACCATCAACTACTACAGAATTCTTCAAACGCGCCATTCCATTCTTTTCAACATACTCACGCGAGCCTGCAATTTATTCAAGAGAGCCAGTCACATACTGCCATGCAATCATCCAATATGAAGCATCATCACATGAGTTGTATCAACAACTGGTACAACTTTCAAAAGAAGACAGCTCAACAAATTCAAATGAGCAAAAAGGAAAAAGCATCCCACACACGTAACTACTGACATGCAGAAATCTACTACAGAATCCGCCATGCATGAAAAACGCACAAGATCATCAATGCAGGTATGCATACATAGCAAGGTAATCTCTAGAATGATTTTATTTTATTCTTAAGGTAAAACATTATCCCACACTACATTCGTTTATAGTCAGCTGAGGACAAATTCTATTTTAAATCGACGGCATGGTAGAATGACCTTAATAAGTCATGATCGCTACCTAAGTCCTATCACCTTAATAAGTCATGATCGCTACCTAAGTCCTGTCACCCTCAAAAAATCATGATCACAACCCTCATCATATGAAGTACATAAATCGACCATGGGAAAAAGGGGATTAAAAATGGCAAGTACAAGAATGATGGAAAGGATAGGTGCGGAAAGACAGTAAGTAGGGCTGCATAATCTTCCACGATTTTGCATATAAGGAACCTCTTGGAATTCCTGAGAAGCAACAAACCAAAAGCTAGCGTGCTCACTCAGCCAGCATTGCAATCCTCAAGCCTGTAGGCAGAGTCCGACCAGTTGAGGGTATAAACCACATTCCAAAGTTCTGGTTTTGTCTGATCATAAAGAAGATTCTAAAATGACAAAGGGTTTCAAGAAAAGTGAACCAGAGGATCACATCGCCATTTATCAGAGCCTGAGAGTCCTGCAGATCATTCACAATGCAGGCTGGATGCCTTTCATCCTTGGACTGAGAGGATACGATACAGGGGTAGCTTAAGAGTTTGCAAGAAACTTCAAACATATTAAGGATGAACAGTACGTCACCCGAGTGAAGGGGTTACGTATCAAGTTGGATGAGGAGGTAATTTCCAAATTCACTGGCCTACAGAGAGGTTTGTATTGGAGCAGGGATGACAGGGAGGCAAACCATGAAGCAAAAACAACATTCTTCAAGCAAGGAGAGGTCTCTGACGAAGATAAAAACAGAGTCAAAAGACTCTCCATGCCAGCGCCATGGGAGGACGTGGCTGAAATTGTTCTGAGGTACATCACATGCTCTGGTAGGTTAAGCTATGTTCCCATCTTTCATTTTCGGATCCTAGAGATGTTAAGACACATGACCCATCATCCACCAAACAGCAACATTAGTATTCCATTTTACTTGCTCTAATCCCTAGCAGAAATGAGCAAGAAGGTGGCTAAAGGTAAGGAGGATGCCTTGGCACATCATGGGCTAATCAAGTTAATCGTTTGCGAGGAATGAAAGGCGCAGCTACTAGAGCTTTCGTGGGAAGAATTCATGCTGGTATCCGCTGAAGATGTTCAAAGGATGAAAAGTACACCCACAGCTAGCATACCACCAGGAGAAATGAACAAAGCCGCATCTGCATCAGGGGCGAAAAGGAAGATTGACCTGGACCATGTGGCAGAGACCCTGGTGAAAATCAAACATTCAAGAGAGGAATCCCCCAAGGAAAACCCAGAGATTCCTGCCAAAAATCAAGAGCCGAAGAGAAGGAGTAAGAGATTCACCCAAGCATCCCGAATCCGAATAGACAAGGAAAAGAGTAGGGAACCCAGTCCCATAGTTCAAAATGTGTCGGATGGGGATGATGATCAGTGGGTAGATCAGAGAGACCCCACTACAGAAGAGGAGCAGGATGAACAAGAAATGCAGGATGAACAAGAAGAACAGGAGGAGGAAGAAGAACGAAATGAACCAAAAGAGCAAGACAACTTCCAGGGGAACCCTCCAGAGCACAATGAAACCCTGGGGTTGTTACCCAACTCGCTGAGGCACGGGAAGAATTGGAAAAGCTCAGAAATGAACTGACAACGTTAAGAATTGGGCCAGGAAGCCAGCCCACACCTCCCCCGTTCTCACCTGAGAAGACACAAATCCTGAAGATGCATCATGCAGGGGAGCTACGGCTGGCTGAGCAGAAAAATTCAGCGCTTCAAGAAAAATTGGCCGAGGCACAAAACGAATTAGCCAAAAAGGACCAGGAGATTACCAAATTGAAGGACGTTTTGGCCACTACTGCTGACATATATGATAGACTGCGGGACCTCAGACCGCCGTCGGCAATATATGCAGTTTATGTACAGGAGAAATGGGGCAAATTCCAGCTCCAGAGGTTGAAGCAAGGACTCTCTATAGAGATAAACACTCCCAAAGAATTTATGGATGCATCTTTGAACTCCACAGAGCTGGAGAAGGACCAATTGAGTGAATTTTTCTTGCATAACTTTGTAGTTTCTGGCTCACCCAACTGGTCGCCAAACCCATATGTGGGCGATTTCCAGTTGAGGGCATTATGTTCGTGGATGAACCACGAAATTGAGCGAGCCCAAGACTACCATATCTATGTCGCAGCAAAATGGAAAACCCCATTTATGGTCAGAGCAGATCCAACTCACCCTGAAGGAATAATCTACAACCATAGGATCCTCACCCAGGACGAGGAACTGATCCCCATTCTCCTTGCAAAACAGCAGGAGGCTATGACTCATTTTGACATTACACTCCGAAGCACATAGAAGGAAGTTCATGAGTCCATTAAGGAAAGGAGGAGCAGAGTGGAAAACGATCTGAAAGGAAAAGAACTCCACTCCCCCCTCAGGCTTGATGATGCTCTTTTCAAAGCCACAATCTACAAGGAATCTCTAGTAAGAAATCAACTCAGATGGATTGGGATGAGGCTGAATCCTCCATTCTTTCTTTCCCCAGTCATCAAGGGACAGATTAATGAAGAGGAAGAGAGGAGGGAATGGGCCAAGGAGGATCAGAATTTTGGATATCACAGGCAGGCAGGGATCCCTAGGGTGGTAGCATGGGACATCAGGGAGGTCGTCGACGAATTGAATAAGTCACCCAAGGATGGGTGAATCCTTCAAGTATGGGAGAGAATGATGAGTCCAATTTTCAGGTATTTGATAACCTTTTTCCCACAGTAAAGCTCAAGCAATGGCGAAGAAACACACTCATTTGTGGGAAAAATGTTTTACCTTAATTATTTAATGAAGTTGTTTTTGACGATTATTCTTGTATGTTTAAAATGCGTATTCAATAAACTAATTCTATGGAAATCGAGCGTGATTGAGTAGGTTCAGGGGCATTAAAGGACAAACACGTAGAAGACTGAGGGATCATGCAGCTCGGCGCCTTTTTCCTGATCTGTAGAGAACGCACTCCTGTTCAAGGAGAATCGACATTTAGACATTTAGTTAGGTTCAGCATTAAGAATTATATAAATATGGACCTCTCAGGTAGCGAGAGGTCTCTATTGACATTTTTGGAGAAACATTGTTTTACGTTTTTGCACTATTGAGATACTTCTGAGTTATAGACCTTTGTGAAGACACGGAGTTTATATTTTAATAGAAGATTGATGTTAAATCCCAGCCAGCGTTTATAAGTTTCTTTCCCTCCTGAGTATGGGTTGGAGAGGGCCCCTCCAACACGTAAGTTAGGGGATTTCCATTTTTCAGGTATTTCCGATTATGTGTTTTATAGTGATGAAAATTTATATCGCATATGGAAGCATTTGAATGATGTCTTGATTCTGTAATAATTTATAACACATTCTGTAGTTCAGCAACACGGTTTCAGTAGTCCTGTAGCTGCTTTCTTCCAACGCATATTTTAAACAACGATTCCATTTGTATTAGCATTGCTTTCAAAAATCATGGTTTAGATCTAAGGTTTATGAATGTTTCCCATCATGATTAATTGCTTCTCGAGGTTGATTGCTTTGATTTCTTAATAATGGATGTGTAGCATGAGATAATTGCATTTCAAGCTTAGTTTTGGTATTCAAATAATTTAGATTAGAATTCTAGTTTTATGCATAAGTAATCACAGACCTTGCTTTCTTTAATTTAGAATAGATCTGTTATGGCATTTTTTCTTTCATAGTCTAGATTCACCATTATGCATTAGGTAAATTCATAGGAATATCTCTTTCACTTTCAGCATTTTTAATTCTTTAAAATAGATTTACTGTTTTTAGTATTTTAATTCTTTAAAATAGATTTACTGCTTTTAGTATTTTAATTCTTTAAAATAGATTTACTGTTTTCCAGTATTTAATTCCCTAGTATAAACAGTTTTACGTATTGAGTAGGAAACCCTTAAAACATTGATACCGACACCCAACTGCAACAAAGATTAGCACAGATAGTGCCTGCACCTCTAAATTTTGTACGTCCCCCAGATTGACAATTAAAGTAGGCTCTTAGTACAGCTGCCCTCATTAGGCATCCATATTGGGAGCTCACCAGGTCCACTTAGCTTAGGCACAGTGGTAAGACACCTTGGGGAGGGGAAAATGGTCGTACACTGGCGGGCATAAGTGGACACAATTAGGTGCCTTAGAAAATACATCGCCAAGCTTGGGCACCAACTTGAGGATGAGAACGTGTTGAGAAAGGAAACTCTTCTCATATATAAAGAGGGCACACCCAAGAGGCAAAGTCGTAGGCAACTATGAGGAAAACAAACTCAATACCAAAGGAAGTTGTAGGCAAAGCATAAGGTCTAAAGCAACAAGCCAAATTGAACATTGGAGGAGTATGGGTTGAGAAAACATCCATGGTAGGGTTGTGATCCAACAGTTTGCAAGTTCAAGGGTTTCTAGTTAAAGTGTTGCTCGAAGGTAAACTCTCCATGACAATGGTTAAGGGTAAAAGCTTGTCAATGGATGAGTGTTGTGGCAACTAGGCTTATTGAAGCACAAGTGCTGCAAAAGGTAGACTTGCATGGAAGGGCGAGGTTTTTTTACTAGGGCTCATGGGAAAACACATCTGTCGATAGAAAGCAAGACCATCAGAAGGTAGAGTTGTCAACATCAGACAAGACCATCGGTAGGAAGAGTCATGGACAATAGGTAGGATCGTCATCAGGCATAAGTCAACAATAGGCAGGGTGCCAAATTGGGTAAGGTATGCCTAAGCTTAACTATTGAATGTAAAAGGGTGCCCATTGGCTTGTGGATGGTATGGAGAAGATTTCCCGTGTCTGATTTGGTACCATTGCGTGATTGACTAAACAAGTTTTTATGTAAATTGTGATCCTTGATCTGTGACAATATCTCTTGGAATACTAAAGCAAATGAAAATTTCTTCAAATAGAAAGTCCACAACTGCCTGCTTGTTTGCTTGAAAGAGAGCTTTAGCTTCTACCCACTTAGTGATTTAATATGAACAGACTAGAATGCCTTTTTTTCCCAGATGGTGGGTTGATTAGTCCCACAAAATCTAGGGCCCATTTTTCAAAAGGGTCTACGAGTACTTGTGGTTGTAAAGGAATGTCACCTGCTTATACTGACCAATGCATCCGTTGACAACTGTCACAACTTCTGACATAATTCTTGGCATCTATGAAAAGAGTAGGCCAATAATATTCCAGATAAAGGATTTTGTTGGCCAACAATACCTATAGTAACTATTTTACCTTCATTGTTAATTATGGAACAAGGTCTATCTAAAATAGTGACATTGAATTCCTGCAACAATAAGAGCTACCTAATTATTCGACCATTTGTAATTGGTTTATTCATGAGGTATTGGAGAATAGAGTGGTCAGTGTGAATGAAAAAATCATAGCCAGTAATATAATGCCTATAGCATGCACAACTACAAGAAATTCCTTTTTCGTCACTGTATAATTCAATTCAACATGTGTTAAATTTTTACTAATAAAATAAATGACATAAGATAACTGATCTTCCTTTTGTCCCAAACCTTCTCTAAGAGCTGTATCTAAAGCATTAATTGATATATGTAATGGTAAGGACCAATTTGGCCATCATAGATCCATCTTAAACCCGTATCTATCAAGTACCGAGAGGGATCCAATTTCTTGAGGTGTATTTCTTTTTTTAAATTTAAATTCAAGAAATTTGATCTCTCTTGATTGATAGATCCGGGTTTAAGTTTTAAGTTTTTATTTTATAAACTAACACCTATTTTTTAATTACTTTTCATAATATTTTATTTTATGAACCAACATGGAATTTTTTTTTAAATACTTTCTATAATTTTTTTATTTTATGAGCTGACATGAATTTTTTTAATTATTTTGTTACAAACGTTACATCACGTTACAACATCTCCCCCATTCTTTTTTTTAAATACTTTCCATAATTTTTATTTTATTTTATGAGCCGACATGAATTTTTTTAATTATTTTGTTACAAACGTTATTTGTTATTTTGTTACAAATGTTACATCACATTACAACATCTCCCCCATACTGGGCTGTAGAGCACCTCATTTCACTTGGTTATATAACAATGCAATATTAAATGGTGCGTAGGATGGTGTATACATTGTTGGATGTGGGTTCTTTCAAATCGAATTTCGATTAATGTTACTTTGATAAATACTACTCATCAAAATGATTCCTCTTGACCAAAAAATGTTGATCTTTTATGACAATCAATTGAAAGATGGTTGTAAAATGGAAAATTAGAACTATTAAGAGCCTCCAATATACTCAATAGTTCATGTTTATGGAGGCTCTTAAGAGTAAAGAGGGAGTGTAACATCTTTTCCTCGGGGCAAATGATGAATCCTTACCAACTCGGTTCTCGTGGGGTTCGAGTACTTTGGAAATCGACACATCCATGTGTGATCAAGGTAAGATATGCGCAATGCACATATTTGGTAGTGCGCAACGCAGTAGTGGGTAGGCAGCTGAAGGATCGAGCACATGTGCATAGCAACGTCGAGCATTTAATAGTGGGTCATTCAACCAAGCTTCTTCAGTAAGTCGACAAAGGAGTGTTGACAGTGGGCTTCGACAATCAACAAGGCCTTTGATAAGCAACACGTGTAGAGAGTAAGAATATCACTTAGCCATGAAGCAAAGTTCAATTGGAACTGCAAAAGGACCATGGGTCCACTTAGCTTAGGCACAGTGGTAAGACACCTTGGGGAGGGGAAAATGGTCATACACTGGCGGGAATAATGGACACAATTAGGTGCCTTAGAAAATACATCGCCAAGCTTGGGAACCAACTTGAGGATGAGAACGTGTTGAGAAAGGAAACTCTTCTCATATATAAAGAGGGCACACCCAAGAGGCAAATTCGTAGGCAACTATGAGGAAAACAAACTCAATACCAAAGGAAGTTGCAGGCAAAGCATAAGGTCTAAAGTAACAAGCCAAATTGAACATTGGAGGAGGATCGGTTGAGCAAACATCCATGGTAGGGTTGTGATCCAATAGTTTGCAAGTTCAAGGGTTTCTGGTTAAAGTGTTGCTCGAAGGTAGACTCTCCACGACAATGGTTAAGGGTAAAAGCTTGTCAATGGATGAGTGTTGTGGCAACTAAGCTTATTGAAGCACAAGTGCTGCAAAAGGCAGACTTGCATGGAAGGGCGAGGTTTTTTGACTAGGGCTCATGGGAAAACACATCTGTCGATAGAAAGCAAGACCATCAGAAGGTATAGTTGTCGACATCAGACAAGACCATCGGTAGGAAGAGTCATGGACAACAGGTAGTACTGTCATCAGGCATAAGTCTACAATAGGCAGGGTGCCAAATTGGGTAAGGTATGCCTAGGATTAACTATTGAATGTAAAAGGGTGCCCATTGGCTTGTGGATGGTATGGAGAAGATTTCCCGTGTCTGCTTTGGTACCATTGTGTGATTGACTAGACAAGTTTTTATGTAAATTGTGATCCTTGATCTGTGACAATATCTCTTGGAATATTAAAGAAAATGAAAATTTCTTCAAATAGAAAGTCCACAACTGCCTGCTTGTTTGCTCGAAAGAGAGCTTTAGCTTCTACCCACTTAGTGACATAATATGCACATACTAGAATGCCTTTTTTTCCTAGATGGTGGGTTGATTAGTCCCACAAAATCTAGGGCCCATTTTTCAAAAGGGTTTATGAGTACTTGTGGTTGTAAAGGAATTTCACCTGCTTATACTGACCGATGCATTCGCTGACAACTGTCAGAAATTCTGACATAATTCTTGGCATCTATGAAAAGAGTAGGCCCATAATATTCCAGATAAAGGATTCTGTCGGCCAACAATACCTATAGTAACTATTTTACCTTCATTGTTAATTCTGGAACAAGGTCTATCTAAAATAGTGACATTGAATTCCTGCAACAATAAGAGCTACCTAATTATTTGACCATTTGTAATTGGTTTATTCATGAGGTATTGGAGAACAGAGTGGTTAGTGTGAATGAAAAATTCATAGCCAGTAATATAATGCCTATAGCATGCACAACTACAAGAAATTCCTTTTTCATCATTGTGTAATTCAATTTAAAACGTGTTAAATTTTTACTAATAAAATAAATGACATAAGATAACTGATCTTCCTTTTGTCCCAAACCTTCTCTAAGAGCTGTATCTAAAGCATTAATTGATATATGTAATGGTAAGGACCAATTTGGCCATTTTAAAACTAGAGCTTTAGAAAGTTTCTCCTTAAGTATTTCAAAAGCATTTTGACATTGAATATACCAAGAAAAATTAGAAAAATAAGAAGTTCAATTTAAGAGAATGAAGGGAACCGTCGAGTCTTTTTTGATTCAATATCGGACCCACTCAATGTAGTGTCTTGTGTGATTAACCTGCAACAATTAATTGATATAATGCACAATATATGAGATCAAAAAATATTTTTATTGATCGCAGGCCACTTCGATGGGGCAACCTCCTTTGAGCAAGCTCAATACATATAACTTCACGGGGCCTTCATTGGCCTCAACAAAAACTTATATACTAAGTCTAGGCGCCAATACTATGGGTCAAAACCACGGGCCAGTACAAACTATGGATCAACAAATACTGCGGGACGACTTACAAAGCATATGCGTCCAACAATAATATAGTAACAAAGTAAAGCGAAGGGTTGACATGGGTTCCTAACATCCCCTCCCCCTTAGAAAAATCATTGTCCTCAAAGCTTTAGATGTGGAAATTGTTGCTGAATCTGAATGAGTGGTTCTCATGTAGCATCCTATGGTTGCATTCCGTGCCACTGAATTAAGACCTCTGCGATAGAGCGAGAGCGAAGCTGACGGGTGTGCTTATTGAGGACGGCCTCCGACTCCAAAAGGATGGATCCTTCATTTTCCAGTTATGGTAAAATAGTTTGTCCTCTGATTTTGGTGCCAAGAACTTTCTTCAGACACAAGACATGAAATACTTGATGAATGCGAGAAGAAGGAGGAAGTTCCAATTTATAAGCAACAGACCCAATCTTCTGAAGAATCCTATATGGCCCATAGAAATTTGGAGCGAGCTTATGACGCCCTTTGAGTTTCAGGGAAGATTGCTTGTAAGGCTGGAGACAAATAAAAACCATATCACCTGCTTGAAAAGTGCGCTCAGAACAGTGTTGATCTGCTTGTTGCTTCATGTGATTTATTGCCATGTGAAGATTGTCCCACAAAATGCGAAGAATCTGATCGCGGTTTCGAAGAACTGTGTCAACTGCTTGAACTGGTAAACTGCTGGGGGTGTATGGAAGAAGAACTGGCGGTGCTTGACCATAAATTGCTTCATATGGAGTCATTTTAGAGGCAGTGTGGTAAGAGGTATTGTACCACCATTCAACGAGAGGCAGCCACTTTTCCCACTGATGTTGTTGTTCAGAGGTGAAACAACGAAGATAAGTTTCCAAGCATTTATTGATAATTTCAGTATGACCATCTGTTTGTGGGTGATACCCTGAACTCATCTTTAGTTTGGTGCCAGTGTGGCAAAATAGTTCTGTCAAAAAATGACTGGTGAAATTCGCATCACGATCCGAGGCAATGGAAGAAGGGATTCCATGAAGAAGAAATATCTGGTCCAGGAAAATTTGAGCGACTGAGGAGGCTGTATAGGGATGGCTGAGAGCACAAAAATGACTATATTTGGAGAGGCGATCAACCAAAACCAAAATCATTGTCTTCCCTCCAGATTTAGGGAGCCTTTCAATGAAATCCATAGAAATATCTGTCCAAATCCATGTAGGTATGGGCAAGGGTTCGAGCAATCCCGGAAGGAGTGTCGTTTCACCCTTATTGCGCTAGAACGTATCACATTCAACCACCATCTGTTGAATTGTCCTTTTCATTCCCTGCCAAAAGAAGTTACGCCGTGCCCGCTCATACGATTGAGGAACCCAGAGTGCCCTGCCGATGGAGAAGCACGGAGTTCATAGAATACAGCCCGTTGAAGAACTATGTTCTGGGGAAGCACCAAACGACCCTTGTATCTCAGGGAAGCACCATCCCAAGAGTAATGTGGTACAATAGAAGGGTTGTTGGCCAAGCGTTGGATGATTTGAGATAATGAAGAGTCATTGACATAGCCCTGTTGAACAGATTGCAACCAATTTGGAACATGCATAGAAATAGCTGAAAGAGAACCTTGGTCATCAAATGTGCGAGAAAGAGCATCCGCCATAACACATGAGTTTGCAAACCCATTTATGTTGTGCTGGGGAGGATACACGCTGTTCTAGGAAATATTTCAGACTCTGGTGATCAGTCTTGATGCAGAAATGATTCCCTAATAGGTATGGTCGCCACTTCTGTACTGCATGCAAAATAGCCATCATTTCCTTCTCATATGTAGAGGTAGCTAAATTCTTACCTGAAAGGGCTTCGCTAGTGAATGCAATGGGGTGTTCATCTTGAAGGATAACAACACCAAGTCCATTGCCACAAGCATCACAGTCTCTCAATAGTGAAGGGCTTGGAAAAATCGGGCATAGCTAGAACAGGTGTAGTACACATAGCTTGTTTTAGTTTGTCAAATGCACACAGTAGCATGTGTCCATGTAAAATCATCATTTTTCAATAGAGAAGTCAATGGAGCTACAATTGTCCCATAATCCTTGACAAACTTGCGGTAGTAGCCAGTCAACCCCCAAAAACCTCGAAGTCTCTTGAGTGTCTGAGGATGCGGCCAATTGTTCATGGCAGCGATTTTGGCAGGATCCACGCGAACCCCTTGTGCTGAGATAATGTGCCCGAGATACTCGACTTGCTTCTATCCAAAAACACATTTAGATTGTTTGGAGTGGAGATGATGGTCAGAGAAAAGTTGCATTACAAGATCCAGATGCTGGAGATGTTCAGCCCATGTTTTACTGTAGATGAGGATATCATCAAAGAATGCCAGAATGAATTTCCGCAAGTAGGGCCGAAATATTTTATTCATCAAGGCTTGGAATGTGGAAGGAGCATTAGTGAGGCCAAAGGGAATGAACAAAAACTCATAGTGGCCATCATGTGTGCGGAAAGCTGTTTTAGGGATATCATCCTCATAAACCCGAATTTGATGATACCCAGAATGAAGATCCAACTTGGAGAAAAATTGAGCACCATGAAGCTCATCAACAACAGGAATTGGAAACTTATCCTTGATGGTGAGGTGATTAAGTGCTCGAAAATCAATGCAGAGGCGCCATGACCCATATTTTTTGCGGACAAGAAGAATTGGTGAAGAAAAGGAACTAGTGCTTGGGCGAATAATACCATGCTTCAGTAAATCTCAAACGAGCATTTCAATCTCTGTTTTTTGGTGAAATGGGTAGCGATAACGCCTGATTTTGGGAGGAATGCTTCCAGGAAGGAGCTGAATACGATGGTCCTCTAGCCTTGAAGGTGGAAATCCCACTGGTTTAGAAAAGACACCTGTATATCGATCCAGAATTTGTTGTAGATCCAAAGGAGTAGTGGAGACCGTTGATGGTTGCATATGAATGGAATGGATGTGAGTGATGACACCATGTGAATTATTCTTAAGGAGTTTTTCCATGCGATGTGAACTGATGATGCTGAGAGACCCTGGTTGTAAGCTTGCCAATGTGTGATTTTGTCCATTGGGGGAAAACTGCATCCAAAGTTCAGCAAAATCCCATAATATGGGGTCAAGTGTGCGTAGCCATTGAATGCCCAAAACCACATCACATTCGCCTAAGGTCAGGGCAAACATGTCAGAGCGCAGCTTATAATTTCCCATAGAGATATGCACATTACGACACTTGCCTTTGCAAGGTAAGGTGCCCATATTGGCAACCATGACTTCAAAGTTGCAGCAAGGATGGATAAAACAATCAGCCTGTTTGGCAATACAAGGGTCAATGAAATTATGAGTGCTACCAGAATCAATGAGTATTTTAAGAGGAAGTTTCTTGAAGTAACCCCTGACCAGCATTGTTTGGGGGGTGGTGATTCCAGCTAAAGCATGGAGAGATACCTCTGGCTAGTCGTCCTCAGACAGAGGGTCAATAGGCGGCTCCTGAATTTCGACCCGAGCATCCATTGTATCTGGAGCTTCTTCACCAATTTTAGAGGTAGGCGAAGAATCCACATCCAAGAGATAGAGCTTTTGTTGAACACATCTATGTCCCCAAGTGAATTTCTCATCACAATTATAACAAAGCCTTTTTTCTCTACGTGCCTGCATCTATGTTTCAGACAAATGCTTGATAGGAGTTGGTCGATGAGCTGGAGGGATGGGAGGTTGTTGAGAACCCATAGTTCGGAAGGGAACAAAAGTGGGTTTGGAGCGCTGTTGGGTTGCAATCTTGTCTTCTGCCAACTTAGCCAACCCTAGGGATTCCATCATTGTGTTGCGACATAACATTTTGACCTCAGAGCGGATTGCATCCTTTAGACCACTGATAAAACAAATCTGGTAGAAGTCATCAGGCAATCCTTCGGTGTGGTTGGCTAGTTTCTCAAATTCGGTTTGATACTCTCATAGTGCCAATTTGGCGAAGTTTAGTGAGGGCTCTTGTGAAGTCATCAAAAGCACTAGGACCAAATCGTTGCAAAAGGAGTTGGCAAAAATATGGCCATTTTGGCTCTTCATGAGCCTTGATGTACCAACGGTACCATTGAAGAGATTCCTGTTCCAAATGAAAGGATGCAAGTGGAACTTTGTTGACATCAAAATTATTATGTAGACTGAAATACTGTTCTGCACGATAGATCCATCCAGTTGGATCAATACCATTGAAGCGAGGAAAATCAAGCTTCGAACCACGGAAATTGTTGGAAGAAGAGAACCCATTGTCTGATGAAGACTCAGACTGTCGTTTGTTGTTCATGGCTGAATGCTCAAGATGGAGTCCGAGAAATTTTTCATCCATATCCTGGAGTTTGGCTTGGATGGCTGCAAGTGCTTCCTCCATGGTTTTTACTTCTGCGCGGGTGACAACCATAACCAAGAGTTTTTTTTTGAGTGGGTAGAAAAACAAAAAACATAAACTGTTTCAGTAAAGGAAAATCTGGATTTGGGAAAAGATCTGAGGGGTAATTTGGGTTTGATTAGGCTTTGGACATTGTCGAATGGACAGGGAAGCAAAAAATGAGGATTTCAGAAGCGAGGTGAAAGAATGAGAAAATTTGGTAGAGAGGGACAAAGAAGCAGAAATAGGAAAGGAACTCTGTGGTAAAATTTGAAGGCGATTGGGTGCAAGTTGAAGAAGTTATGGCAAACCCTAAAAATAGACAAATGTGAGATTTATGGCTTTGGGAAGTGAAATTTGGGATAGGGTCCTTAGGAATGAAATATGCAGAATGGGATTATAGGGGTGTCATGGAAGTTTCAAGGGAAACAGAGTGAAAACATGGGAGATATGGCGAAAAAACCGATGGCTCTGCAACGGCGCGAAAATGATCGAAAACAGATGGATCTGCAATGACGCGGAAGTGATCGGAAACGGATGGATCTACAACAACGCAGAAGTGATCGGAAACAGATGGATCTGCAATGGCGCGAAGTGATCGGCAACAGTTCTGGACAGAGGAAATCTGTGATTTTTCAGCTGAAAATAGATATGGACACCAGGTATTCTCGGTTTCCTAATGGTTCAAGGGATTCACTCGGCCACCAATGTTGTCTGACGGCTTGCGTATTGGGGCAGTACCCCTCACTCATGGCTCAGGTAAAATTGATAACCGCTTTGCCACAAACGATAGCTCTTAGTTTACCTCACGGGTGGGAACTAGTCAATCAGGTAGGGGTCATTGACCTTTTCGCTGGCAAGTCCTCTCAATGGGCCAACTACTTCGGGGTTCCTGTGGTACTCCTCACAATGAGTTTTAGGGCTTATGCCCAAGTACTTCCCACAGTTAAGCAGATAGGGATTATTCCCAGATTCGAACCTGCAACGGATGCGAAAATTCTTTTTGCTAGAAATTTCACCCAACGAGTCCAAGAAAGTGCTATGATACCAGATGTGATGAACCTGCAACAATTAATTGATATAATGCACAATATATGAGATCACAAAATATTTTTATTGATCGCAGGCCACTTCGAGGGGGCAACCTCCGTTGAGCAAGCTCAATTCATATAACTTCACGGTGTCTTCATTGGCCTCAACACAAACTTATATACTAAGTCTAGGTGCCAATACTATGGGTCAAAACCATGGGACAGTACAAACTATGGATCAACAAATACTACGAGACGACTTACAAAGCATATGCGTCCAAAAACAATGATACAAACTATGGATCAATAAATACTACGGGACGACTTACAAAGCATATGCGTCCAACAACAATATACTAACAAAGTAAACAGAAGGGTTGACATGGGTTCCTAACATCTTGAAAAAAATTAGAAGTTCCTTCGGAGGGTGAGGCATTAGACATGGGATACCTAAATGGGTAGCAATTTTACTAATCTAGTCTTTCATAGTGCTAACCTATAGAGATAGATCTAGCTGCTTGTGTTGGATAACCATATATGCATCTACCTCCTATTTGCTTTTGTAGATTTCAACCATACACTAAGTCGCATCCATCACACATGGGTCCTAAGTTTGTTGTATCTCTTCACCCAATTCTTGAAATTGTTCTTCCAATGGTCCCAATCGCATAATTTCTTTAGAAATCCCCATTGTGTCTCATCTATCTCCTTAATACACCACTTCATGCCTCTTTTTACTTCATTTAAATTGCACAATACATAACACCCATTTTGTAGTCATATTGGGTCATGCTTACCCACTCCTAGCCACTCTTGCTCACAAACTCAACCCTTTAAATACAACAAATAAGAGATCCATGACTTAGAGGAGGCTAAAGGAACTGACCTAGAGGAGGGGTTCCATTTTTGGCATTGTAATGCCCCATATTTTCACCTATGACAATTAAAACCCGAAATGTGATTAGATGGTATCTCTTCCTTATTATTTGTTAACCTCAGTTGGATTGAGTTAACTATAGGTGTATGGAGTATAAGATCTAGTTGTAAATGGTAGTTTTGTATAAATTTCATTGGCTATGTCATGAATGATGAAAAGGGGTATGATGTCCCTTTAACATGCTAGGTTATATATAAATGTGGTACGATAATACTAATTTATAATGTGTTTGGAAATGAATGTTAAGTAGTGTGTACATGATAAAAACATTACCTTCTACATTGTTCATCAGTTAATGAGATAGTAATCAAAGGTAAAATGTTAAAATTATGCATGATCTTGTATATAGTAACTAACACACAGGTCAAAGGGCTAAGTGATAGCCAGAGAACTATGGCACTGAAGTGGCACAAATGAGGTGGACATCAAAAGAATAATGGTATGCTAGTAGGCATTATTTAAAGAGTTATTAATTGGTTTCAAATACATTTCTATGATGTTTTGGAAAGTGCATACTCTACAGGAAGCACAGTTTCCCCAACTGGTTATTTGATGACGTGGTCCCACTAAAAACAACAACAACACGTGATGTGAAATAATAGGGTGTTGACCCTAGTTCTATCAGGGGGCTGGAGGCATTTCCCACCGTTCATCCTCTGGAACTTGGAGTCATGGGAGGGATGTGCTATGACACGCTCCCCAAGGTGTGTGATAATGACTAGCAAGTGCTCACTGGGGAAGCTTGGTCGATGTAGACGACACTTCTACTTATAGGTTCTATATGAAGTTAGGTCAATGTAGTTGACGCTCCAGGATAGTCCAGCAAAGGAAGGATGTGATGTGAAAGATAGTTGTGAATTGCAAGAAGAAGTAGGAAGTTAAGGATGTTGTGGGAGTCAGTTATAATAGTTTGGTTGTTTATACGTGTGTTAAAAATCTTGGTTTATTCATGTGTGATAAACTCAGTGTATCATGAAGTTGATATTGTGTTATTGTGAACTAGTTAGTAATATTGTTAGATGACGTGATTACTGATTTGTTGCCTTGCATGCTTGGACGATAGCATATAGGAACTATGCATAAGAAGAACATATTATTGTTAGTACACGCATAAGCTATGTATGTGGTAGTTACACCTACATATCTTGCGTGGGTACACTAGTGTTACTCCAATTATATATTTCCTATTAAAATGTGAATTATAAATTATGTATATTGTGTTGATTAGGAATATTGTTGATAATTATTAGAATGTTAAAATTTTAATTATAAAATGGTGTAGTTAGTTCGAGAATTTAACTTGATGAGATGTTTAGTAGAAGATATGCTACATTTGTTAGATTTTATACAATTAAAATAATATTATTTGATTTGACTTTGTAGGTGAAGAGGCGGTAGAGGAAATTTTATAAATAGAAAGGAGGAATATGAAAATGGGGAGGATATTTTTTGGGAATTACTTTGAATATGAGAGGAGAAAAAACTTAGAAGGGCATAAAGAGGAAGTTGAATCTGGGAAACCGTAAGGAGATTTGAACTAGAGGGGAGTTGGAGTGTTGTTGTGGATGAAACCTTGGGCACAAAGGGCCACGGAGCTTACGGGTTTTCTTGGGCTAGGGAACCAACGAGACGCTTCCTAGTTGGTAGGGAGGACAATTTTCTAATCATTTTCCATTTCTACTTAATTAATTGTTAGTTGTTATTGTTCATGAAATCATGATTATGTTATTGTATGATGATGACAAATGTTGGAAACTATGAAAACTATGGGATGACACACATTTGAGATGGAGAAGGAATTTGGGCATTTCAAATTTCAAACCAATGAACTATTATGTTAGTAAGAGGCATGAATCCTTTGTGGTTACCATCATTGACATATAAATCATGGTATATTAGAACTTATATATTGTTGTTGGCCACATCTCTCAACCAATGTGAGATTACATTTTTATATAACTAAATATTTATATGATATAAACAATTCCAAGAACCATAAATTTTAAATATACTTCACTTAGTAATAAACCTCTTTAAAAAAATATATTAAAAAGACACTTTAAAACATTGTCCATATAAAAAAGATAGAGAAAATGAAAATCAATGAAAAATCATATTCACATTCACATCACAACCAAACTAAACTTCTTTTATTTATTGTAATCCCAAGCCCCAAGAGAATTCTTCTATAATATAAAGGCAAAAACAACTCCCTCACCTACCGTTCCTAACTAACTCATTTTATTATTAAACATTTACCAACCATTTCAATTGGTTTCATATATTGATTTAGCCTCGGCATGCCAGTGCCATAACAGACAAAAGCAGAGAGACTTCAGCAGGTAAAAACTGTTTAGGTGTTTTAAATACAGGTATGGTATCAGCCATGGCGGACGTAGCTGGAGCCTCGGATACCAACGTCAGCCATATTTTCATTTCATTTTACCATTTCTGAATTTTTAAATTAATTCTCGCCGGATAAGCAGGTGACGGTGTTTTTTTTTCCGTCAAACCCCTTCAAATCTGCGGAGTCCGCGCCATAAATTTTGCATTCTATGGCCAACTAAACTCTGACACGTGGTTACTCACTCCTTCGCTTGATTCCACTGGGAGACGATAGACCACGTGTTTTCAGGTTTTCACCGCCGTCTACAACGGGCATGCTTCAAACGAATATACATAAACACGTGGCATGTTTCGGTGTCCTGGCGGGAATATAAATATTGATAAAATGTCCAAAAATGTTTCATTTAACAGTGATGAAGGAGGAAAAAATTGACGTTAGGATTTGATGGTTTTTTTTGTTTGTATTGATATTTCATATCAAATGTTTCTAAACCTTGATACATAATTAACTAATTTAATTTATTTACGTGGAGATTTTTTTAAAACTTTTTTCAACAACAATTTTTTTTTTAACCTACACAATCATAATTTTAATTTATATAAGATATTTTAAAACTTACGAAAACATAATTTTATTTTATATTTTAAAATTTATCAATAAAATATTTTATTAAAGAATGAGTTATACATATCTTATCTCTTTTGGATTTGAATTTATAACTTTTAAAAAAAACATGTTTATTTTAATCATTAGACTCACTCGGATTTGAATTTATAACTTTTTAAGAAAAAATGCTTCCCAAAATTCAATAAGTGTATTGAAAAATCTTCCCATAAATTAATAAAAAATAAATATTTTGAAAATAAGATAATCTTATAATAAGCATATCTTCTTGGTGATTAAAATATGGTAAAAGCTCAACTAAAATTTTAAATATGAATAAAATTTTCCCAAGATCCAAATCCTATATATAAATTAATAATGACTTTGTATCTTAAAATTTCAATAATAAATTAAGATAATTAACTATTATATTTTATTTTAAATTTATAAATCAAGAAAATCCACAAAATCGCAATTACATTCATAGAAACTCATTCCTTTGGTTTTCTTTACTTTTATATTATTCTTGCTAATATGAAAATATGTGCAACACTAATAGATCCATAAAAACTCCTATATTCTTAATTTGGAGTTCTAATCTTATGATAAGAAGATAGAAAGTCATAACATTGCTTCATTGTTTAAATAATAAAGTTTTCATGGTCTCCATAGTGAAGGCCCATACAAGATGGGTAAGCTAAAATTTGGACAGTGAGATATAATATAATTGTTATTATAGATAGATCATTTTGTGTTGAACAAAATCCGTGACAAGTCTATGGGTAACAATAATTGTAACATACTTGCAAGTTCAAGTTAGTGATTTAGTGAATTTTTCAAAAAAATACTTTTTAAACAATGATTACTTCAATTGCAAGGCATTAAATAGGATCTGTTAAATTGATAAGGTTCTCTTTATCCGGAATAGCTAAGCATACACGTATCCATCTACTTCAATGAAACTTCATATAACTATATATCCAGAAAGCGAGTGCAATGAAAGAATGTTCAAGCCTCCCTATTCACATGTATAATCGTTCATGTCGATTCTTCCTGCTTGTATTATCGGTATAAACATTACTACTCAAAAAACATAATTTTCTCATTTTATAAAAAGGAACTTAATCACTTTTGCATGTTTTGATGAAAGATGCATCTAGTTTAAACCAACAACCAAGCACATAAGATGAGACCCATATACGTGGTTCACCCAAATCTATGGGCTACGTCCACAATCAAGTTGCATTATATATTATTTATCAAAATAAGGGTTACATCCCGCAACACGACGGTTGCCACATTTTCTTTCCACTTTCTCATAGCCTCTCTCACCGAGAGTATTTTTAAGACATTCAAAAGTCTATCTTAGAAGTGTTGCCGGAATTTCTCTACCATACTGATCACAAACAACTCGTTAGAAAGTACGAGTGGAGATACAGGGATCGGGCCTCTACTGAGTCGTCCCTTCCCCAACGGTCCTACAAGGATCAATTATCTATACTTGACAACAATCTAGGTCTCTGTCCGACAAGGATCCTCAAAATAAATACTCATGCATTCAGAATTCCATTTTAACCCTGTCTACAAAAGGAAACTATATAAAAATACTTCCAATATTATGAAAAAACATTCAATATATATAAATGATAGATATAACTATGAATTTAAAAGTTCCATCTTTAACTTTGTAGACAAACAGAAACTATACAAAAGTACATCCAATATTATATAAATGCTAGATCATTCTAAACTATGCAATGTCTATATATATGATATATCATTCTAAACTATGCAAGGTTAAATAACCCCAATCACTAAGCAACAACAAGACAATCTCCAATTTTAACAATAATTAAAAATAAATGAGGTAAGGGTCGATCCTTTCATTAGAGAGTGGTTTCCCAACCTGAAACAATCTCAACATTTCACATAAAAAGGGTCGATCCTCTCAAAAGAGAAGGATCGCCCAATCTTATCTCAACGCGCCTATAGAATAAACAATCAACTCCTTCAACACATTAGACTATGAGTAGAGAAATAGTCTCAGATCTTGATACTAGTTCATATGCGCCTTAACAATCTATCATATAATTAAATGGGATGGAGGAGATCGAAAAATAACAAGATACCACCGAAATTAAACTATGGGATCAAGCTATTAGCTGTCCCTTCTCGGATTCTGTGCGCACAATTATATACATAACACATAAGTTTCATGCTCGGATTAACTGCGCCATAAATACATATATAATACAGAATCACATTATACATATATATCTATTAATCACATGGGATCGATCTCCCGTTGGGATCCGTCCCTTCCCATGTAGACACACCAGTAATATAATGTTAATAACCTGCATTATATGTAAGCATAAAAATATCAGCAACCAACCGGAATCGAACTCTCAAGGAGCATCAAGTTCGAACGACAAACCAACAAATCGTTAAACAAAGGGATCAAGCTCTTTCCCCGAGCTATCCTACCCCCATGAGATAACACAGTAAAAAAAAATAAAAGTCAATACATAACAACATGCAGAGGGATCGAGCTCTAAGGGCTGAAATAGGGTTAATGGCAGCGCCCTTCTCGAGCCTCAACCAACAGGCTCAAAACAACAAGGCATGTTATCTCCTCTAAGAGAAACCACACCGAGAAAGGGATGTTGGGATCGAGCTCAAAGGGAGCTGTCCCTTCCCAGGATGCTACGCAGATTACAAATGCAGTATGTTCAAAATAAAGTACTCATAACATATGACAAAAAACCCAACAAGATTGTTGTGCAATTACACAGACAGGGTGTCTATCGGAGGATGCAACAAAAAGACAAATCAAATAAAAGATCAATACCGAGCTACGCTATCCTTTAGATAGTATATCTATCTAAGTATCCACAACATATCACTGAAACAATCAATACAGAACTACGCCTTCCATCGACAGGGCGTCTATTCGAGGTTTAGTATAAATCAATATAACCTATGAATAACACTAGACTGAGCCGATCAAGGAAATCAAACTCTGCGGAATCAAGATCCATTCGAACCCGGTCTTCTTAAATCGATGAAATCAGGCTCTCCTCGAAGGCAGATGGAGGCCTTGGGGAGTTCCAGCTCTCCATTGAAGGTGACAAATGGCAGCGATCAAGAGTGCTCCACAATGTGTCAAAGGCTATTCATTAAAACTCCACTCCGATGGAGTGCACCATTTGTAGAAGAAGGTATTCATATTAATGTATTTTCATTTCTTTTATTTTAATATCTTTATATATATTACATATACATATATATGTGTAATTCTGTTCATACATATATCAGTATATATGATAGACCACTAGATTGTATTAACTCAATTCTCCAATAAGTCCACTCTTGTCTTATATACATATATTATATATATATATGTTTATATGTCAATAACTAACATATTAATTAATAAGGTGAGCTTATCAAATATATCTACAAAATAATATGACATAGAGGGATATTACATCCTCCTCCCCTTAAGAATAACACTGTCCTCGGTGTTCATACATTTCAGTAGTTCGTCTTCTCCTCTTGAGTTACCTTTTTGCTTGCTTCATCTTGGTCAGTTTCATTCACCAATCTCCTGATCAAAACAAGTTCATTTTCAACATACATTCCTGTATCAACCTCGAGGTACTTCAACCTCTTATTGTGAGTAGCCCCTTTGTACCTGCATCATTTGTTAAAAATATATGCATGTCATATTCATGATAAATACTTTAGTATCCCTCATACATCAAGATTTGTATTTTTTTCAAATCATCATTTTCTTACCGAGTAGACACATTCATCATGCCATTTGATCTTAATCAAAGATACACTCAAACCTACACTTATAGTGTGTTCTTCTCGAGTACCTCCGAAATTTCAATTGTTGGTGTCTTCTTCTTTTCTCAAACAGTTTCTATTACTATAATGCACGTAGTATTCATAACATGCATGATCTACCCAACACGAGGACGATACCCATAATTGGCTTTCCATAGCTCTCAGGCATATCTCTTACCGGTGCTATTTAGGGTTTTCATCAAGAAACACATCAAGTGTTAGTAATCATCACATCAAGTGCTAATTGTACACTGTTTGACAGACAATCCACTCGAGCGGACGCGAGTCGGATCTCCCTAGCTCAATGTGAGTCTAGAACAAATAGAACAGACTATAAACCACTTTCCTAGATCTAGTTAAGGATCAAGTTATTAGATGTCTTACCTTAAGTTTGTAGTCCTTTCTCCTGGATGTTGTTCCACGCCTCGCGGTCGTCAGATCTAAGGTGCAAGACCTGCCAAGATACACAAAACAAGACAAACAAGTAAAAGCATCTAAACGATAACATATCTAAGTAAACAGTTAAGCAGGTAAACTACACAATATCATCAACACAAAAATATTGGTGGAAAGTGTTTATATTACTGTAAAAATAGGGAAAGTGCATAGAAGAGAACGACTACAACCAGAGCTTAACGAAGTAATCATTCTCCATCCAAGCCAATGCCATATCCTCCCAAGGAAGTGTGAGTCTCTCAATGGATGAGTAGAGATCTCTCTAAGATGATTTCACCAGCATGTAGACACTATAGACTTCCTTCCTTTGAAATGGGAGTGAGCTTCACTTATATAGGACTAAGTGGATAAGGTATGGATAGGGTAGGTTGAGATATGGTAGGAGAGAGATAGGGGATCCTTCCAAGAGGTTAGGAATCGAGTGCCAACTCTCCCAAAAGGCCAGGGATAAGGATCCATGTCAGCTAGCTCTGAGAATGGGCTCGAAGGAACTATTTTTATCCATTAACTGACATTGTCGCACCTTGCAAGAGAGCAAGCTGCGACGTCGTAGGTTGCAAGAGTGCAGCCTGCGATGACCTCTCAAAACCTAATATTAATGGGTTTATATCTCTTCCAGTTCAATGACTTAGCCAAGGAAACTTTAGGGATGTATACACTGAATCTCATGATGGTAAGATTTTAGGTGTAACAGAATGCCCCCCAAAGCATGAAGTTGTTGAAAATTGGATAAGTGAAATGCTTTGACAGAAGGAATGGCAATGGCTCATCGGATGAAAGACGTTGCTTCAGTACAACTGACTCTGAGTACACAGTCTCATATGACGTACAACATGGCTGCCGACCAATACAGTGCAGATCCATGGTAGTAATGACTGACTGAACACAATCATGGCTACTAGACACAAGCGTAGATCCATGATGAGATGATAACACAGCCACGACCAATACAAATGTGGATCCGTGTGATATGACTCAATACAAACTCCCTCGCAACCTGGGTAAAATATGACTCCCTAGGGTATTCAAGCTGAACCCGCAATGATATGAATCTATCCATATGATTACAAATGTCTTGACGTCGAACATGGTAGAAACCACTTGATTACCATTCATTGATGTATACCGTTAACAAGCGCGAGGGAAATCACCATTGATGTCAATGATTCCCAAGGTATCACAGTACATATCATCAAGCGTGAATAAATGAGTTGTAGTCGAATGCAAGATGAAATCTTTCAATAAAGAGTCAATGATGTAAACTCATGTTGAAAGTGAGGTAACCTGCCATTGAGGCATGCAGGGCCAAGGTACTTGGTTGGTTTCTAGATTCAATCCCCGGATAATGATTTGAAGTCGACAAGGATGAATCCGTCGAAGGAGGGCCATGATGAATCCCCCATCATCGACACGAAACACGACAAAGGATGTGTAGAGCAGATCGGATGGTACAGTAACATGCAAGACTGACTCAGAATAGACCGACATGATAGAAGGTGTACTGACTGCAGATAATGAGTAGTGATAATATTCTTGAACATGGGCATGGCATGACTTGGCAGTATTGACATGACGAGTACGACACCAAAACCTAAATGCAATTGATGATGGAAGCATACTTTGAACGACTCAAAGGAATGACAAGACTCAGGAAGTGGGTAAAAATCGATGACAAACAGATGATCCAAGTGCAGTATGCAAATGCAAATGAGTGCCATGTTCAAGAAATGACTAGGTACTAACATACAAGTTTTCCTTTTTCCCCATCATGAACGATGAGTGCCTCATGTGTTTTTTACAAGCTTGATGAGGGTAACCAGACGCTTGGTATAGCTCATCTCATAGATGAGTCCAATCCCAAATATTTTCCAAACCTGGGATAGGAGGGGTTCGTCCCATGACGGGCCCTTCGATGTGAAAGTTTAACGAGTCCATAGAAGGTAAACTCGGTCGTCATTTCATGTTTAGAGAGTCTGAAAAGAACTAAATAAGACTCCAACGGTCCTTTTTCGTAAAGTTAGCCTCATCGCCTGAAAAAGGGTAAAACAACGCGGGAGATGACTCTTCCAGTCATGATTGGCTGGAGTATACCTTTTTCGTAAGGAGTGCCCCCTGGTCCGAAAAATGGGTAAAACTATCACCAGGAAGACGACCATTCAAATTCTTTAACAAGCGTGAACGCGACAAGTTCGCTTGGCAATCTTTTCGTATTTCGAGAGCCTGAAAAGAGCTTAAATATAGACTCCGGGGGGTTCCTTTTCCGTAGGAGTTTAACGAGCCCGGAAAGGTGATAAATAGTAACTCGGTAACTTATTCTCATGGTTTTAAGAGCACGAGAAAGAACAAAGAGTAAGCTCGTCATCATAAAATAATTACAATCTAATGGATACAAATAATGACAAAACATATAAGGGGTTGTTCATACCTGAAATGACCGTTATAATACAAGAATGGCGTACAAAGACCACTTAACAACTCCCGCACACTTGAAAACTAGGTCAAAAAGTCAACCAGGTATTCAAACGTCATAGGAATGTTCCAAACTATAGCAAATGACCTAAAAAGCATCAAATATTTGAAAAATAATATGCCTTTTGTTTATAAATAGAAACAAAAAACCAAATATAGTCACCATTGTTCATTTGCCAAATTGGGGAGAAGAAGTGTCATTTGGAGCCAAAATTTCACTTGTCGATTCCGGGCGTTGTGAGCAACCATTTCACCAACCGTTCGGAACAGATAACTCTAAACTTCATCCAACACATTTCCAGTAGTTTACATTTTTTATTTTAGTTCATTTTTTGGGTTTTTGAGTTGGTTTGTGGAGGGCTATTGCGTCCTCGGGTCGTCGCAGGTCGCCCTTTCGGGATATGCGATGAACCCGGGTCGTTGAAAATCCCGCAAAGTCGGGTTGCGACAATGTCGCATTGTCCGTATTGACGGGGTGGGACGGCGGAAACGTCTAACCCCAAACATAAACCTATCCCAAAAGATGAACTTTCAGTGGTTGACGTGAGTCCTAATGATGTTAAAATGCTCCTTTTGGCAGGTTAATAGCAGCCAATCATGGTTTTGGAGTGGTGTGAGCGAGAACACGAGGTAGATGATGTGCAAGCCGCAAGTGACCCATTATGTGTAGAAGCACTGAGGAACTATGGTCTCCTAAAGTTCTTCCAGATCCAGGGCATGAGGGCCCAAATCCCATTGTTGACACATATGCTACGATGTTGGGACGCGGCTCAGCAATATTTTGTGATCGGTGAGCACATACTTACCATGGATGTCGAGGACATCTACTTTTTGACTGGATTGTCCCGGAGGGGGGACAACGTGGCTCTTACCGGATCACGAGGAAGTGATCGGACCGTGGATGACATGATCCTACAACATTGTACTCCTCAGGCCCGCGCTTCTAGTGGGAAGATTCCTATCAAAGAAGTACGGGAACGTCCGCTGCATGCCATACTTTTTACCATCACGAGGATAGCAGGGAGCCAAGCTCCTCACTTAGCTACCAGGTCCCAAATGCTATACGTGGAGGACTTCATGTCTCCGAAGATCTTCAACTAGTGTGAGGGACTCCTTGCAAACATTCGAGCTCAGCTGACCAAGTGTCGGCGTGGAGAGCTCAAACAGTTTGGATACGGGTCGATAGTGATCTCGTTTTTATTGGAGCGGGTTCCCCTCTTGCGCCCGCAGGTACCGTTGGATGACAGGGATCCTAAGGATCCTCACATGGTTAGATGGACAGAGGTGATGGCTCGCTATGGTGGGGGCCCCATCATCGGATATGGTGCTGAGTTCTTCACCTGGCTAGAGGGCCAGTTGCTCATGGTAGAGGACTACTCGTATAGTGGTACAGATTATAGAGATGATCCAGACTTGGCACTGCCTGAGGGTGTAGCGTGGGGAGACATAGGTAAGAACAAAAATCCTTGTACTTTTTAGTTTTGTATATTTATGATTTTTTTGTTATAGTGCTGACGAGTTAACAACATGTGTGTGCAGATGTGGGCCCTGTACAGCCAGTAGGAGTCTCTCTTCTTGCGAGGAGAGGGAGCAGTCATGGCTCCAGTCGTACATGCTTCCATCGCGGAGATGGAGGATGTCTACGTGAACTTGAGTGGGTTGACATTAGACGTTCCAGAGCCGATAGTGGATGAGTTACCGCGGCCCATGCAGCGGTACACGGTGGGAGCGTCTGCGCACTTCAATGCACTGCTTCGCAGGGTCGCGAGAGCAGTTGACTGCTTTCATACTCAGCAGGCTAGAGCTGCTAGACCTAGGGGTGTACGAGCTAGGTGTTAGGCCTTATGTTGTTATTATGCATGTACTGAGAGCTTAGAGGCCTCAGATTTTGTACTATTGAAAACTACGAGGCTTCAGATTTTGTATAGACTCACTGAAAGTCGTCGTGCTTCAGATTTTGTATTAGCACTACTTTTTATGATGACATATATATATATAGTCATTTTAGCGGTTTTATACATTATGTGTTTTAAAATGGATGAATGGTGTGGTCTTGTTTATGTGTTTGCTTATAAAATGAGTTATTTACATGTTATGTCTACTTTTAACAATTCATAAATATGCTTATGTGTGTGCAATGTACCAATCTAAAATGAAGTTGGCCATGGAGTCGGCAACTGTGTTCACGTCTCGTGGAATGTGCAGGTACTGAATGGATTTGAAGGACCTTTCGAGAAGACAAACTCATCTATAGAGACGGAGTAAGGTAGGATCGCGGATGGTGTAGACTCGGTTAAGATGAGAGACCACTAGTTGAGAATCCAAGTGGATGACATCATGGTCCACACCCAAAGAAATAACGTCAGTTAGGGTTCCAATGACTGCTTGATATTCTGCAACATTGTTGGTCGCGAAACCTAGACACATTCCCCTAAGTTGATAAGCTCGCCAGTAGGTGAATAGAGTACCCAGGCTGCCAAAGCAAGGCTACGGGTATGCCGGCTGGCGCCGTCCGCGAATCCGTAGCAAGTTTCCATCTGCACACGCAGACAGAACATGGTATAAGAAACAAAACAAGACCTAAGCACGTAAAAAAAATCAAAGCATCACACCACACAAAAAACACACACATGCCATGTACAATATATACAAAAGTACTTATGCATGAGAGACTCAGGCATAGTACCTCTTCAGGTAGAGCCCATTGCGGGGCTTGACCAAAGATATCCTGTCGTAGTCTTCAAGCTCATAAGATCCCTTCTCTAAGAGGCATTCCACTATGTAAGGTCCATGCCACATGGACTCAAACTTTCCTTCCCCCAGCTTATCATGTTTCTGGTCATATGTAAGGACCAAATCTCCTTCGCTATAGGCGCGAGGTTCTACCGACTTGTCGTACTGCGCTTTGATGTGTCTCTTATGAGCCTCGTTGGCAAGAGCGGCATCTCGACGAGTCTCGTCGAGCTTAGCTAGGTAGAGGAAGCGTTCTTCCTCGGCAGTAGTGTTGGGGAGAAGTTCGATGGCGAGCTTGAGGGACGGAATCTCACACTCAATAGGAAGGACAACCTCCAATCCATACACTAGTTGGAAGGGAGTAAATCCAGTGGCAGTTTTAACGGAAGTTCGATAAGCCCATAGTGCAGAGAAGAGCATATTATGCCAGTTGGACTTGTGCGTACCCACCATACGTTGGACCATAGTTTTCAAGACCTTGTTAATGGCCTCGACCTGTCTGTTTGACTATTGGTAGTACGGTGTTGAGTTTTCATGGTGAAAACCCAATCTATTGCTCAACTCGTCAACCATATGGTTCATAAAGTGAGAACCATGGTCAGTAACTATCGCTTGAGGAACTCCAAACCGTGCTATTACATGATTAAACATGAAGAGTGCGGCAGTCTTGCCGTCGTTCGTGTATGTAGGCATTGCCTCGGCCCACTTTGTAAAGTAGTCCACAGCTACAATGACATAACTATTCCCCCCGACCGAGGTAGGCTTACAATGCATGAAGTCAATGCTCCATTTAATGAAGGGGCCAATGACAATAACTGGGTGTAACGGGGCGGGATGGGTGCGCTTTTTGGTATGAAAATGTTGACATGGAGGACATTTTTTTTACGGCCTCAATACAATCTTTGAAGATAGACGGCCAAGAATATCCTGCGCAAAGAATCTTCTGGGCTATAGCCATCCCAGAGAGATGACCGCCACAAGCCCCAGCGTGACAGTCATTTAGGACATGTTCAGCCTCATCATGAGTCAGACAACGTCGAAGAATAGAATCGATACCACGGCAGTACAAAGTATCACTGATAATCAGATAATACTCTGCATGGTGGCGTATTCGAAGACGGTTGTCGCGAGACAATTGAGGGATGAAACGTTGGGTTTGAAGATACAAAGTGATATCTCCATACCACAGATCAGACGTACTGATAAGAAACAACGACTCATCCAGAAAAGAGTCACTGGGCTCAGATTCTACATCAGTACGGGGAAGGTCGCAGATGAGCTCAGCAAACACCACAGACTTTTTAGACTTGGCTTTTTCGAAAATAAGATCAAATTCTTGCAGTATCACGATCCAGCGTGAATACTTTCCCCCAAGCACCTGACGAGTTAGAACGTGGTACATGGGGTTCGAATCGGCGATGACGGTGGTGGTGCGGAGCAAAATGTAATGTCAGAACTTCTACACGGCGATAACTGCCGTGAGAGCGAGTTTTTTTGTGAAAATCCTCACAGCAGATCTAAGAGATGATGTATACCTCACAAGAAAGCAATTGATTAAGCAAGAAAATAGAAGAAGAGTGGTCAATGCAGTATAATGAGCAACAGAATAATAATACAGTAGAACTCGGATAGAAGCAAAAATACTTTACACACACTAATTAATTAATCACAATATGGACAAATAAATAGTACAATGCATGAGGATTCGAATCCCTAAGGTGGCAATTCAAATTAGCCTTCATGGAGTGATCAAAAGATCACTAGAGTGTCATCGGAGCACAACTAGTAGTCTATCTCATCATCAGTGGAGTCATCAATGCTCAAGTAACTGTCAACCATCAGTCAAACTGAGTCTAACTGAGTGTGGTAGGTGTAACTGGCACTAATTGAATGAAGGAGGCTCAATGGAGGGCGCATGAGGAGCTAACTGGAGTCAGAATGGGCAGTCTAGTCTCACTGGAGATCCATTGGAGTGATACAGTCAGTTGAGAGTCAGTCTAGCCTTAAATCAAGGAAAGAATAGATGATAACTCAATTAACTGAAGTGCAACTGAGTGGTAGGTGAGAGAGGGCGCATGAGATGCATGTAATTGCATGAAGGGGCACACTAAGCACTAGGAGGGCTAAAACTGATCTGAGAGAAGCTACCGGGGGCTGGCTAACTAAGGGATAGGTGCTGGACTGATGACTGGGATGCATGCACACCCTAAAAGTGCATGCATGACTGAAAATGCTGCTAGGACTAGGATGGAGTATAGGAATATCCTAACACCCCCCCTTAATCCATCCTGGGCCCTGGTAACTAAGACCAAAGGTCACCCAATACAATGAATAATAACAGTCAATAAACCGAGGAAATGGGGAAAACCTCATGGGAAAAATACCCCCCCTCAAAATAGACTGTAAGGCACACACAAAAATAAATGCTCCAAACTCAAGCAGGTGTGATGCTTGGTCATATGTCTGGAGGTATCTTCTTCTTGGGAAGAAGTGGATCATGCTCAGAAAGCATGTGCTTGCATTTTCTCTTTAGATCGAATGTGATGAGAACAAATCCAAAAGTATGAGGATGATCCTTGAACCTGTGATTCGAATCAGTTGAGGTAGGATCAAATCTATGAATGTGCAGATAGTCTTTTGTCTTCTCCTTCGAACTATCATGGGTGAGATTATGCTCAAAAGAACCATCAAATAATTGCTTGAAATCCAAATCAGATTTAAGACTTGAAGAATAGTTTCTTGAGATCTCCTTTGAACCAGCAGGGGTGAGATCAAAACTATCATATGCATGAGAAATTATCCCAAGTAGTAATTGCTTAGAATCCAAATTAGATCCAAGACTTGAATCATGGTTTCTTGAGATCTCCTTTGAGCCATAAGAGGTGAGATCAAAACCAGTAAATGCATGAGAAATTATCCCAAGCAAATGGCAATGGCCATATTCTTCAACGACCTTCTGAAAGCATGGAATTATGATCATATAATAGTAAATAAGAGGTGATTGCTTGAGGAGAGCGAATGCATTACCTCCAATAGCTGATTTTACCTCCGAAATATTCATGTGATCATGATGCAAACCAACAAACTCTGGTGCAAGAGAGGATTTAGGACCTTCTGCAATATCTAGAGTGTGAGATGGCACATAAAGAGAAGAAATTTGGAGCATGAGTGTAGAATCTGCAAGTTCTTCTTCTTCGTGGACAACTTCAATATGAGATGTGTTTGATACTGGTTCATGATTAATGAGATCATCAAGGAGGGCGAATGCATCACTTTGCTTGTTCTCGAAAGGGTTTGGACCAATTCCTTCATTCTGTCTGCCGAATATTTCATCCAGATGGGCCCATAGCTCTTTTGGAGTTTCAATAACATCAAGGTATTGGTATATCATGTATTCAGGCAAAGAAAGCATCATTGCTCCAAAGGCTCCGTCACCTTTATTTAACCAATCAATCTCCTCTTCAGAGGATTCGAACTCTCTTTCAAAATGACAATCAAAGAGGTCATGGCTCTTCAAATATGCTATCATTTTTGGTTTCCAGTCATCATAGTTGAATGGAGAAGGATGAGTAATTCCTGATGAATACATTGAAGCTGTAGAAGACTTGCAAAATCAAAGAGAATATCTGCAACTGCTACTGCTGCATTAATGCAGAAACTGCTGCACTCGAAATCTTGCTAATAACCTACAAAAAACTCTCAGGAATGGAGATAAACAATACTCTCAACATGCTCTGATACCATGTGAAAATACTCACAACAGATCTAAGAGATGATGTATACCTCACAAGAAAGTAATTGATTAAGCAAGAAAATAGAAGAAGAGTGGTCAATGCAGTATAATGAGCAACATAATAATAATACAGTAGAACTTGGATAGAAGCAAAAATACTTCACACACACTAATTAATTAATCACAATATGGACAAATAAATAGTACAATGCATGAGGATTCGAATGCCTAAGGTGGCAATTCGAATTAGCCTTCATGGAGTGATCAAAAGATCACTGGAGTGTCATCGGAGCACAACTAGTAGTCTATCTCATCATCAGTGGAGTCATCAATGCTCAAGTAACTGTCAACCATCAGTCAAACTGAGTCTAACTGAGTGTGGTAGGTGTAACTGGCACTAACTGAATGAAGGAGGCCCAGTGGAGGGCGCATGAGGAGCTAATTGGAGTCAGAATGGGCAGTCTAGTCTCAATGGAGATCCATCGGAGTGATACAGTCAGTTGAGAGTCAGTCTAGCCTTAAATCAAGGAAAGAACTGATGATAACTCAATTAACTGAAGTGCAATTGAGTGGTAGGTGAGAGAGGGCGCATGAGATGCATGTAATTGCATGAAGGGGCGCATTAAGCACTAGGAGGGCTAAAACTAATTTGAGAGAAGCTCCCGGGGGCTGGCTAACTGAGGGCTAGGTGCTGGACTGATGACTAGGATGCATGCAAACCCTCAATAATGCATGCAAACCCTAAAGGTGCATGCATGACTGAAAATGCAAATAATGAAAATGATGCTAGGACTAGGATGGAGTATAGGAATATCTTAACAATTTCAACATGTGAATAACGAGTTTCAGCGTCAATAAGACCTTTACTGGCATAGTATATCACATGTTCTTGGGCGTTCTGGTCTTCCTGCACCAAAACCATGGCGATAGTGGTGTCAGAAGCAACGAGATATAGAATGTAATCTCGATAATAATTTTGTGGTTGGAGCACAGGGGCATGCGTGATGGCATGTTTCAAACTATCAAAAGGTTTTTGAGCTTGGTCATCCCAAATGAATGGGACGTCTTTTTTCATCAATCTCATGTAACCCTGCATCTTTTGCGTGAAATTACAAACAAAACGCCTTAAATAAGTTGCTCTTCCTTGTAGACTTTAAAGTTCCGTAATATTAGTTGGAGGTGGAAGAGCGATGATGGCTTCCACCTTCAAGGGATCAATGCGGATCCCATCTTTCGAGACGATAAACCCTAAGAGGCGTCCAGACTCAACACAAGAGATACACTTATGAGGGTTTAGACGGATATTGTACCATCTACATCTGAGGAAAACGACCGTCAGATGATCCATGTGGAACTCGCACTGCTTTAAGTGGGTAGGGAGGTCATCCAAGTAGGGTTCCACAAATTCCTTCACATCATGGAAGGCATACGACATGGCCTGCTCGAATGTAGCACCAACATTTTTAAGACCAAACAGAAGTTTACGATATGAAAATGTTCCCCAAGGGCAGATGAAAGCAGTCTTGTGTTGGTCGGGGGGGTGGATCTCAATCTGGTTGTATCCGGAAAAGCCATCCATAAATGAAAATATGACACTTCCGGCACAATTGTCGATAATCTGGTCAATAAAGGGAGTCGGGTAGTTGTCCTTAGGACAAGCTTTGTTGAGGTCCCGATAATCGACATAGACACGAATGGTACCCTGTTTTTTAGTAACAAGGATGACGTTTGAGACCCATTCTGTCAATGGGACAGGATAGATGAAGCCGAAATTCAAGAGTTTCCTAATCTCTGCTTTGATTGCCGCAGTCTTCCGAGGGTGTACCAGTCACAACTTTTGGCGGACAGGTTTGATGTCGGGATAGGTTTTAATTTCGTTTAAAACAATGGTGGGGTCTATCCCAGGCATCTCCTCATAGGTCCAAGCGAACACGTCTCAGAATCGCTTGAATAAGTCCGTATAAGCAATGACTTCTTCGGGGGAACACTTCTGGCCTAAATGAATGTGTTCCACTACACCAGGAGTGACCGAAATGTCTATCGAAGTGGTGGGTTGAATGTTGGCTAAGTTTCCTTCGGAGTCCGTTTGACACGTAAGTATCGAGTACAAAGACCCAGAGTAGACATCCGGTGTAAAGATGGTGCTAATGCTATTCTCCACAGTATCCAAAAAGGGAAAGAAAGATGAACGACGATGGAGGTCTTCCCACGGAGGATCATCTGAACTCATGATTTCCATAATGGACTCATCAGAATGAAAAGTCCATAGCATAGGATTAGATTATGTCCGCTATAGAGAACAGGAGGTGGAGGCCACAACTAAGTGGTCCTCCGGTGCTGACTGGATAGCCTCGTATGTGAGTTCAGCAGGTGACAGAGGCATAATGTTTCCAATCAGGTGTGTGGTGGCTTCATCAGGTACAAGCCATGAATCAGTGGAGATGGGGATAGATGAAATCTGCGAGGAGATCATGTTCATCGTGGCAACATGATTTGGGGGATCCGAAGTAGGAAAGACGCCCATAAGGGATGAGTTCTTAAGGAGCCCGACCCCCACGCTCTCATACTGATGCGAAGATTGTCCAATCGAAGGAACGTTATCGCTTGGGTGAGTAGCGGTGTCAGGTGTGCAGAAATCCAGTTTGTCAACAATAACAATTCGGCCTTGATGAGGGAATTGTACTATGCGGAAGACAGATGATGCGACCGCAGTCATGGCGTAAAACCAATTACGACCAAGCAGAATGTTGTAATCTAACGGAACAACGACCACTTCCACGTTAATGGTTGCAGTATTTCCCCCCAGCTCGATTGCTAAAGCTTGTAACAGCTCATGAGGTTGAAAGCCACGTCTGTCGAAGGCTCTTAAAGTGGTAGGAGAACAGTTCAACTCGGGAGAGCCGATGGCTCTCCAGCATTAGATAGACATGACTGAAGTAGAGGCACCTTCGTCCAAAATGGTACGATGGATTGTCTTCCCAGTAATGTTTGTGGCAACTTGAAATGCCAACTGATGGGAGAGCCTCGGTTTAAAGTATCCAGTCGGAACATGATGGTGTTTGATGAATCCGGGTCAACTGCACCAATGGAAGTGAGGAGAGTCTTGCGATGATTAGGACAGTTTTGCAAAACTTCGAGCGTCGACATAGCACAAGGAGCTTGTGCTAGGTCCTCTACAATGTTGTAGTTTTGAGCAGCCCGAGCATTAGGATTGAAAACCGATTTTCTAATCGTTCTCTTGGGTGGACGCAACACTGACTCGAAAGAGGGCTTCTCAATGGTGAGAGGAGCAGTCGGTCCGGTGACGTCAAGCATCAAAGTGGAAGCTTTTTCAGTATTACTTCCAACAGGTTCCTTTGCCAGAACAAATTCATACGAACGAGAACGGGTGTTCAAGTTGATGGTCTCACTACGCATCATGAGAACATGTGCAGTGGTGGATGCTTCTCCTTGGGAAGGAGAAGTGTGAGCAATCAACTGCTGATTTTGAGCAGGGAAGGGATCATTGAGAACTACGGGTGTGGTTTTTCCCTTAAGAAACTTTTGAAATTCGTCTCTGTGGGGGCACTCTTTAGAAAAGTGGTCGTCACCACACAGTAGACAAGGATACTTCAACTTCCTTTTCTGTTTGGTGTCATCAGGGGTGCTCTGATGTTCCTGCTGGGCGGAAGATTTCTTAGGTTTCCCTTTTTTTTTTCTTACCACTGGACTTTTGAGGTGAAGCTGATGCAACAGAATTCACTTCTTTGATGACAGCAGGAGTGGATGATTTGGTGGTGCCGTGACCAACCTGTGTTGGTGATGGGGAAGAACTCTGGGGGTTCGACGTATCAACAGTTTGAGAAGAAGGCTGGGTGTTAAGGGATCCAATGATGCCATCAGCTTGGGGACCCTTGGGTGGTTTCGCGGGGTCATACGTGTTGCGGGGTGCATCAGGAAGGATATCAAACAACGTGCCAGATTGAGCATAGAATAAGTCTAGCAAATGGGCACGGGCGATGGCTTGTTCCTCAGTGACAACGCCTCCCATGGAAACATCTTGTGCTATGGTAGGGATGAGAGACTTCGTAAACCAGTCCGCTACGAGTTGGTATGGAATAGGAGCCTTAATGAGACGTCGTCTCCTCCACCACTCATGTATATGATATGAGATGTGAGTAGCGGTATTTTGACGGAGCGAGGTTAAAAGCTCTGTACCAGTTTCATACCGTATAGGCAGCTGTAAATGAGTCAAAAAATTCATAGCAAGAGAACCAAAATCAAGAAAAGAATGGGGTGGTAGTTCAATATACCACTTCGCAGCCGAACCAGTGAGAGTCCGTTGAATTAACCTAAGACGGATCAAGTCGTCCATCAAGGAGTTGGATGAACACCACAAGTGGTATGTCATCACATGGTTTTTTGGATTCTCACCCGGCTTGCCATCAAATTTTGGGATATATGATGGAAGTTTCACTGGAATGGGTGGCCAATTAGTTCTGTGGTAGATGGGGTCATTGGTCAGGCGAGATAGGTCTGGTAGATCCAAAGTAGCCAAAAAGGGCAGCTGCGGATTAGGCTGCGGGTACTGATAAGGCGTGTAGGGACCAATAGGACCTTGTATCGACTGACCATAAGGTGTTCCAGGAGGAAACCGGCCATAGGGGTACGGGCCGCTCGAACCAAATGTAGGTCCGTCGCCATAGTAAGGTGGTCCATTACCATAATAAAGTGGCCCATTACCATAAGGTGGGGGCCCACCTTCGCCGCTGGGAGGGGGTGGGCCGCCTCTGAATGGTGGGGGTCTACCACCACCGCCAGGGTAGGATGGGCCGCCACCGCCTCCGCCGGAAGGAGGTGGTGGTCCGCTACCACCACTGGAATAGGGTGGGCCTCCACCACCTCTGCCGGGAGGGGGTGGTGGGTCATCGCCGTCGCTAGAAGGGTAAGATCCTCCTTTGCCACCTCCACCATAGTAGGGTGGTGCTCCTCCACCACCGTCACCAGGATGAGAGGGTTCGACCACCACCACTAGGATGGGATGGTCCTCCACCACCACCACTAGGGTGGGATGGTCCTCCACCATCACCAGGGGGGTGGGCCATGATGACCGAAATGAGGTGGTCCTCCGCTAGAAGGTAGAGGTACGCCTCCTCAAGAGTTATGTGGGGGCCCACTGCCTCCGATGGGAGGTGGGGGTGGAGGGACTGTAAGTGGGGGTCCATGTTGTAAAACATTTTGTTTTCCCCATAGAGTGTAAGGGTTTCCGGGGTAGGGTACCCCGTAGAGTGCATTTCCGGGATTAAGTTGACCAGGCACAGGGTTGAGATGACCTAGATACGCTTGACTCGATGGAGGTCAAATTACATTGGATGGTCCCCCATCATGGGATAGTCCCGTAGTGGAAGGTCCAGGGGGTAAGGAATTTCCAAAGGAAGGACCGATGGGGACTCCTGCTGCAGTATTATGGTTAAGAGACGGGGGTTTCCGCCCAGCAACAACTTGCTGACCACTAAGTAAAGGTTGACCCAACACTGGTTGTTGATTGTTCACAGTAGGATTAACATTACTTATAAGGAAGGTAGGGGGTAAAGAGTATCCTCCTCTCGAAGTTTGAGGTGGGGGAGGAGCAGGTAATGCAACCGTGGTGGTCACAGGTGTGTTGGACTGTTGTGCTTCAACTAGTTGGGCACTAGGGTTGGGCTCCTGTGAGGGTTTCCCAGTCTCATTGATGGTCAAGTTGAGGATGGATGCTTCCGGTGAATCAAAAGATACCATGTGAATCGAGATTTCTCTAAACCTTGCCCTATATGCCAGATGTTGTTGTTGAGCTTCGTTGCCCAAGAAACGTAAATGATCCAAGCGCTCACGAAGAGGTGCGAAAAGCTCGGCAGAACTGGGCCAGTTAGTTAGTGGAGTGCCTTTTGGAGTGGTCCAGTTAGGTGGGGATGCAATCACAAAATGGGCCACTGGGTGGCCTAGAGAAGATGTCCAATAAGCCGCTAAAGGACCAACAACTACTGAAGGGCCGTCTTGGGGTGAATTTATCCATTCCAACGATCCAGGCTCTCTCGAGAAAACGACAGGTAGGTCTTGTGAAGTAGAAGTTTATGCTTCTTCACCCCGCGGGGGATGAGAGGCAGGTGAATCTGGAGGAAACATATGTGCTCCAACATTCAACGTGGGGTTTTCCACTTCGAGTGACACGACCCTGGCTTGTAGGTCCATTCTTACCCTCAAAATTACCTCCTGGTTAAGGGGATATTTGGGCGGCAAGTTCTGAATCCTACGAGACCTTCTCCAAGGAAAGTCAGCCAGAGTGACTGAAATGAAAGTTTCTCCTACGACAAGCTAAACAAAAGAAAAACAGACCAGACAAACCCTACACAAACTAAGGCCACAAGCAAACTTATGTTATAAGAGTGGATTCAAAGGTCTGGAACCTCACAGGATTGTCAAGGATTTGCAAATCGCTATATACCGCAGGGTCCAACAGTAAAACGCGACAAGGAGGATTGGGACTGTACCCTTGCCTGAATACCCGATTACCTGGACGGTACGTGCGTAGTAATCTCCTCGAGTGTTGTTCTCGGTGTATTGCACTGCCAAGACGGCCAAAAGGTTAACTCAGTTGGTTTCAGGAATCCTAGTGGTGTCTCCCGATATACGCAAGGTACGTGGGAGCTCAAATCCGTATTGGTGCTATCTAATGCACAACCATACGGCACGAGACCTTCCGATATACTACCGAGTACGTGAAACACCTTTCGATATACGCCAAGTAGGTGTGGTACTTGGTGGGTACGTGAAAGAGATTGATATACCGATAAGTATGTGGAAGACTACAATACACCCGGAATACAGTGCTGGCAAATAACGACAGCTGCCACGCTTAACGACGCCAGAACATGTCTCTAACTTACGCACAAGTTACTAAAATTTTTACCCTAGTTCTACCGTTAATTTTATCTGGACGGTTAGGTGAATGCATGAGGTGAGTACATAATCGTAAACATAGTGCAGGCCCTAACTACATGCAAAAAATACACTTTTCTTTTGATGAACTCTATGTATGGGAGGGAGAAACTTCTTTCCAATTTTTTACCAAAGCAACACAATTCAATGCAATCCCAAATCTACCAAAACATGACTATGAAGTATTATTTTCCTTTTCAAGCGAAATACAAAAAACAAAACAACACTACTAAGCCAAATCAAAGCATTTTCCCTTTTTCCTTTTATCTTTTCAAAACAAAAATGATGCTGAGGGATGAAAAGAGAGAGTTTCTAAGTAGAGTATGCAAGCTTTTCACTTTCACTACAATGGCCTAAAAGCATAAAAACCAAAAGATGCATTTAACTTTCCAAGCATGGAACTACTTTTGCAAAACTTGATATCTATTCGAAACTTTCAAGAAAATGAGAAACTCACAATTCGTGAAAAACCCAAATAATCCAATTCTCTTTCAACTTTTCCAAAAGATCTACAAATGAGACATTCCAATGCATGTACAATTCTCCAAATGAGCTTGAAAAATGATGGAAATAAAGTACTTTTGATTTTTCAATGGATGTATCAAAATAACAATTTGATGACAGCGATGTTCTTAAACATAAATACTGAAATGAAAAGATTACTTGCAGCACTCCAATAACTTAGAAAATCTCAAGAAAAGACAAGCACTCAATGGACTGAAAATACACACGAACATTCAAAATCAATCAGTAACAAGCAGCACTAAAGCAAGCAAAACTAAAAAATGTATGCAAATGAGGTCTGGAAACTGATCCAATACTATGACCAGATCCAACAAGGAGAGGAGGGAATGCAGGTGGGGGAGATCAAAGTGTCCACCATTACCAAATCTCAGACTTGTCCAAGATGGAACCCAAATCAACTCCAAAATAAACCAAACAACTCAATCACACAAATCAAACTGGGGCCTCTGACTGGATCTTACAGTACAAAGGGAGTTTGCACACAAACCAAAACTCAATCAGAAATGGAGAAGGGGTGCTTGTATGACAATTTCGGTAGATCGGCACAGTCTGTGCTTCTAAACAGTGCGATGTCGTAGTTTACCAATGCGGGACGTGCGACGGTGTCGCCATAGACCAATGAAAAGGTTGCGACGATAGGCCCACACACAAAGAACAAAGATAAAAAAATGACAGAGTGTCGCTCTAAGTCCACTGATCAGGTGCGACAGGCGAGATCTAAGTTAAAAAATGAACCAATTCTCCAAACAATGAGCAATGAAATGGTTTGAAAATGAGAAGTACAAACTCAAAGGAAAGTAATCAAACACTTCAAAGTGAAGATGTGATGGTGAAACCAGTTTAAGAGGTAAATGACAAATAAAATGGCTTGTAACAAGAAATCAACTGAAAATTACATTCAAATTGACAATTACAAAACAATGTTCATCCCTAGTATGGTCGCCAAATTTGTTTGACGGACAATCCACTCGAGCGGACGCGAGCCGGATCTCCCTAGCTCAATGTGAGTCTAGAGCAAATAAAACAGACTATAAACCACTTTCCTAGACCTAGTTAAGGATCAAGTTATTAGATGTCTTACCTTAAGTTTGTAGTCCTTTCTCCTGGATGTTGTTCCATGCCTCGCGGTCATCAGATTTAAGCTACAAGACCTGCCAAGATACACAAAACAAAACAAACAAGTAAAAGCATCTAAACGATAACAGATCTAAGTAAACAGTTAAGCAGGTAAACTACACAATATCATCAACACAACAATATTGGTGGAAAGCGTTTATATTACTGTAAAAATAGGGAAAGTACATAGAAGAGAACGACTACAAGCAAAGCTTAACGAAGTAATCATTCTCCATCCAAGCCAATGCCATATCCTCCCAAGGAAGTGTGAGTTGCTCAATGGATGAGTAGAGATCTCTCTAAGATGATTTCACCGGCATGTAAACACTATAGACTTCCTCCCTTTGAAATGGGAGTGAGCTTCACTTATATAGGATTAAGTGGATAGGGTATGGATAGGGTAGGTTGAGATATGGTAGAAGAGAGATAGGGGATCCTTCCAAGAGGTTAGGAACCGAGTGCCAACTCTCTCAAAACGAAAGGGATAAGGATCCATGTCAGCTAGCTTCGAGAATGGGCTCGAAGGAACGATTTTTATCCATTAACTGACATTGTTGCACCCTGCACGAGAGCAAGCTGCGACGTCGTAGGTTGCATGAGTGCAGCCTGCGACGACCTCTCAAAACCTAATATTAATGGGTTTATATCTCTTCCAGGTCAATGACTTAGCCAAGGAAACTTTAGGGATGTATACACTGAATCTCATGATGGTAAGATTTTAGGTGTAACATACACCAAGTACTGCAACAAATCAAGTGATGGACTTATAAACGGAGAAAAGTATTATACTTGCTTCCATCATCAAGCAATCTAATATCTTTTTCTCAACACCACACAATGTCCTGTGCTTCCCTGGTGTTATAATGTTTTCCCAAGTCTTGTGCCATCGAAGTCAAATTTTCAATCATCAATTCGATCCCTTTGAAAGCGGATCTTGTTGTTTTATTTGACTTAAAGAACCAAAGTACCATTTTTTCTTTTCGTTGCTGCTAATTATACATCTTATTCATAGTGATTGTCCTCTCTTTCAAGGCATATCATATTATCAATCCATGATGTAATTACTTAAAAATAAATTATTTTATTGAATGTTCTTTTGGTTCGCATACCACTACACACCAGCAATTATAAGGTGCATATACATCTCGCTTGACTACCTTGTCAGCATAACCTTTTTACTATGTAAAAGGTTTAACAATAATCAAATCAATTGATATGTAACATACGACATTTACCTCATCAACACCATACTCCATCCAAGGAGCCTTACCATTCTCCAATCATGTGGCTTGTTAGCAATCACTACTCTTTCTTTGAATGTAAGGTCGTTTGCATTATGCCATCCCTAGCACATAACAAGAGAATAATCATTTTAGTCATCTTTTTAAAACTAATCACGATTGCGTTTATCAAATTCTAGTTTGCATACTAGTTAATGTTGAACCATGTCTTATAACCCTCATACTATTTTCTTTTGCATTTACAAACACTGCATAAAGATTCTTGATCTTATGTATGTAAAAATTGAAATAACTTTACGAACGCAAACCATTTTCTTTTCTCGGATTTTTGTTTCAAATGAGAGTTAGCTTTATCTGAGCCTCTTATTACCTGTACTCAAAAGACATTAGCGATGATATCCAACATTACTCAATAGTAAAATATTATCTACTAATGAAATGTAAAATCTTTTGAATTTGTTAACGGGGTGTAAAACAGACTTCTGTATACTACAGTGATCAATAAGATAACATATATCTATGGTGGTTGTTACACAACATTCGCTAATACCTCAAGATCATGCCGTGAAGAAATTAAAGCAGTATAGTCCATCTTCTTAACTTTAACTATCATGATGGGGTGTATTGCGACTCAATACATCATTTTTCGATACTCATAAGGGTACATGATTTCCTAAGGCATTAATCACCTCTAATCATTGTTGAACGTAATCATGGAAGGACATATATATGGAAACTCTAACCAAACAAAATCAACACATAGCATTTATTAATATCTTCTCATTAACCTTATGAGGTATAAAAGATTATCATCCTGATAAGTTGCGGCCTTTTAAAAAATTCCAATGGTTGTCTGATTTACCTTTCTAATGTTTTCAACTTTTGTCTTCACAAATTTACAAGACGATTGTGAAACAGTTTATGTACCTTATATATCTCCATATATCAAGAAAGTTTCTAGAAACATTTTATTTCTAGAGTGTATCAAAGAATGATAATCCAACCTCTAATTTTAGTATGTCGATAATATACATGATATGAAAGCATTATTCCTACGCTTACAGTTTTTAATCCTAGTCAACGTAATATCATGTCTCATCATAGTTCTCCATATCCTTAAGATGGAATATAGCATTTCCATTGATCTTGGCACAATCTATTAATACTTTAGTCGTCATGGTTACTGTCTCAATACATAAATAAGCACATTTCTAACGCACTTTTCCCTATTTCAAATATGAAAAGGAAATTATTGCTAACATAATGTCATTGTCTAAAACAATCTACTTCTATATGAGATGTTTTAAGATAGCTAACTTTAGCATACATTTTCTTTTCAACAACTTTGTATCAATATTCTTTATCCTTCAGAATACACGATATGACCAAGAGGATGCTACTCTTTTAAGTGTTACATTAAAGTACAACTACTAAGTATAGATAACAATAGAATCTTGGTGGAGTTTATTAAACTTCTTTCCCCAAGGTATTAAATCTACTAGACCAACTATCATTTATTGCTATTTGAACTTCTACTGTTACGTCCTTTCCGGAAATGTAAGATGGTTATAAATTGCTATACTACTATCGATGTTAGGCATGGCCCAAGTAAGGCAGTTTTGGCAAAACAGTTTCGGAACTGCGAAGTTGAGCGCAGTTCAGTGAAGACTTTTTGGTAGAGATAATTTTTGGAGCTACGAAGTTGAGCACAACGCAACATCGGTAGGGTAAGAAAGCCATTGCTGCAAAGAGATAGTGCTGCGAAGAGCCTGATCCGCGGGGATCTGGCAAGGCAGAATGTGGAAGGAAAACAATACATATTCCGGTAAGACCATCGGTGGTCTATTTTTGGCTAAGATACTTCATGATTACCAAGCAGGCAGGTAAGGAGTATGGCAGAAAGAAAGCGACCGGTCACACGCGTAGAGGAAGCACGACGAGAACCAGCCGCACAAGACCGTTAGAGAAGGAACGACTGGGTGAAAGCGACAGTCAGCATGTGGTTGATAGGGCAGGCTGAAAGCGACATGACCACGCGCAGAGGATGGCCACAACGGAGAAGTCGCTATCAGAAGCCAACAAGTCCGGTTAAGAGAAAACCACGACAGTTTTGGGAAACCTTAGGGTTTTTGCCTACTCATTGTAAAGACATGACCTACGGGCATGATATGAAAGAAGGCACAATTTTGTAAGGGAAATGGTTGTTGATCTCTGTTAGTTGGGTTGAATAATCTTCTGTTTATGAATTGTTAGTCTTTGTTGTTGAACATTGATATCTGTTGAGAGGAGATTGTAAAGGCTCTGCAGCTGCGTGCGCAGAGACCTACAGAGAGAGAAGAGAGTCTGCAGCTAAGTGCGCAAACTGGAACTGTTGTACCCTTCCCAAGATAATGTAACAACAATTCCTGTGGACGTAGCTCCCATCCTGGGGGTGAACCACATTAAATTATTTGTTGTGTGAATGTTTCTGTGCTTGAATATGTATATTTGCTTACAATGAATGCTTAAGATCTCGTTTATCAGTTTAGATGATCTTACTTTTATATGTATTCGCCATAAAGAATGAAGATGGGAATAATATGTTAAGTATCACATATGTGGATGAATGTTAGATGCATAAGTATTTCAAAGTCAGAATGAATGCATAAGTTGATTGAGTAAACATTAGAATCAGTGGGGTTCGCGTTGTGCGACTCCCTTGGAGCACAACACTGGAAGTGCGCAGTACATGGTGTTTTGTCACATTGCATAATTCATAAGATAAATAACCTAAGGCAATTGATGAATGGATAGGAAAATCTAAGTAGAAGATCCATTGAATTGGTTAAGTACTAAGACGAAGCGTAGACATCCGTTGCGCTGTCCTATCAGTGAAGAATCGCCCCACATAGCACAATCCGTGGATGCGCGATAGCTTAATTGCTCAGTCGCAAAGAGGGGAACTTCGCGTAGTCGGAATTTCGTAGTGCGGGCCCAGTGACGCGATGATCGCCAAATCTGTTAAACACTCATCACTTGGTTGTGAAAACCTGATTCCGTAACCCCCCCATTACTTCGCCTCGGGTGAGACTTCAGTATGTTCGCAGATTTTTGCCGAAAGGGCCGGTGAAAAGGGGTTTTGTTGGTTCCTCGAACCACGCAGAACTTGGGTCTTTATAGAAAACCTCAAGACAATTATATAAGCCAACAAATGGTTCCATTGTCGAGACAAGAATCAATGATGAGTTGCTGCGCTTGAAATAGTGATGTGCTCGAAAGAAAAAGTTCCGCTGATTGCAGAAAATTGGCACCCAGACAAGAAATAGATTTGGGCCTGGTGTGACAAGACAGAAAGAGACTTTGCAAGGAAGGTAAATAGACATCCGCATCTCTCTGACATAGATTGGTTGAACAAATACCTGTGGAAGGACATTCAAGAAATTTTCTGGGCATCCTTTGGAAACGAGTTGCACGAGTGGTTATCGAGGCTCGTAGAGCGAAAGAACTGTTTCCAGCCAGAAGTACCTACCGAGTGGACTCCAGAGCTTATTCAGAGGCTTAAAGAAATAGACAGCCCACTCTTGAGAGCAGTCAACTTTTGGGTTGACAGTACACTACAAAGCTTCATGATAGAGTTCATTGTGGACATGCTGAAGTCCTACAGCGCAGCAGAAGCAGAGTTTTTCAAGGGTTTCAGAGGTAAGTACTTGAACAATTTGAGTTTATACATTAAAATGCTTTTAGCTAAGAAAGGCGTTTTAAGAATGCAGTAAAGATTCCTAGAAGTTTTTGAATCTGTAATGGTCACTAGCATATATAGTGATTCTAACGAAGAGACACATAATTTGAGAAGTGGAAAAAGATATAAGTATACTACTAAGAAGACTTCCAGTGAACATGGACTCCACGTAGATATTGATTTACAAGCCGAACCTGATAACCAAACCGCACCTCTATCTGCTACCTATCAGCGTATTACTCCGCAGAATCCACCGGTTGTGAACACCGCACCTCCTATTGCACAAAAACCACCAGTTCAGAACCCTCTAGTTGTTAATATTCCCAATCCCCAGAGCGTCAATACCAGTAACACCGTGGGAGTGAGTACTCAAACCATTCCAACTCATAATATTCCGATTCAGAACATTCCTCGTAGTACAAATTTTGCTTTTACCGCTCAGAACCCTGCGCAGAACCCTGTACTACCTAGAAGAAGGATAACTGATGATATTAAGCTGCCGATGTTCAAAGGAACGGGTCTAGAGGACCCTGAACAACATTGGTTTCTATGTGAAGCCGTATGGAGTGTCAAGCAAGTTCAGGACGATGCTGTGAAGCGAGCGCAGCTCATCACCACATTTAGAGATAGAGCCTTGAACCAGTTCATGAAGTATTATGTTGGACATCAGAGAAACTTAGTGGAGATTAAGGCTGCACTATTGAGTGAGTTCAAGAAACCAAAGTTAGAATCCCAATGCATAACAAAGTTAAAGGAAATCAAGCAAAAACCTAACGAGACAGTCTGGGAATTTGACCAGAAGTTTAAGACATTGCTAGACCTGGTCAGCTTTGTCAAAGCACCGCAACAACACCAGGAGTGGTTTATAGCTGCGCTGTTGCCCCATATCAGACTGCCGTTGATGCAGCAGAAAGTGGCTTCGCAGGCAAAATCCCTGGAGATCGCGATGAAGTTAGAAGCTTCACCTATTGGAGATACTAGTACTGGAATGTCTCAGATTCAGACCCATCTAGATACCCTGACATTACAGTTGCAGGACATGAAGAAGGGGAAAGAACAGAGACAAGAAGTCTGGTGTACAGGATGTAAGGGAGAAGGACATACCAAGGATCACTGTCCTTTGTTTCAAGAATACCTTAACATGGGGGCACCAAATCCATTGAATCAGAACCAAGGGCCATGGTGTGAGATCTGTAGAGCTAGAGGACACCAGCCAAAAGACTGTTACTTAATCCACAAATATGTAAGAACACCTAAAAATTTATATTGCAATTTCTGTAAATCAGTTGGACATGATGAATCCAACTGCTGCGCATATGAGCTCATGTTGGAAAGAAAGAAAGATATAGAGCATATGTATGGTGGAGTATACAGAGTCCAAGAAGCGACTCTGCAGAACAAGGATAACGCGCATCACGATCAAGGCGCATACAGAGGTCGTGGAGGATTCCGCGGAAGAGGAAGAAATACTAGCCCATGACAAGGGAGAGGAAGAGGCTAGATGATTTGTTACAACTGTGGCCAGCTAGGTCACTTATCTAGAGACTGTACCAATCCATGTATTACTTGTAACTATTGTAAATCTTTTGATCATGTTATTGAAGCATGCCCAATGTTAGCAGCAGAAATGCAGAAAAGAAAGCAAGATGTACCTAATCCAAATATTCAGCTGATAGCAACAGAGAAAAGGACTGTGGATCCTAGTATTAATGTTGTGACTCGAAGTGGCGCTGCGACAAGAAGAGATAGGAAAGCAGAAGCTTCGACTTCTGGTGACTTTGAAACTAAGTAGACTCCTCTTGAAATGATCTGGATTAGAAAAGCTAGTGGGAAGACACCTGCTTTTAACCTGGAGAAAAATAAAGAATTCTTTGAAGAAGCATGCGACATATTCAAAGAACAAGCACCTAAGTCACCAAGAATCTTGTTGCGCAGTGAAACACCGTATATGGAAGATATGCCAACAACTTATGACCAAACGTGTACCGCAACATAGACAGGGACCTCTGTTGCACAGTTCCTCCGTAGCTGCATGAACCTATTGAAGAGCATAGACGCTGTAGTGGAACTGCAAAATTGTTAAACCAGTATGAACCATGCAGTGAGACGGATACTGCCAAGAGCGCAGTTCATCATATCAAAAAACACAAAAGAACAGGCCAAGAAATGCGGCTTAGTGCGCAAATAGGAGATTATGAGATGGATGAGATCATCCTTGATCTCAGATCAGAGGTAAATGTCTTGACTAAGCAGACATGGCAACAGATGGGAAGACCAAAGTTGTTGTGGGCACCCATACAATTGAAATTGGCAAACCAGCAGACAGTCATACCTTTTGGGAGACTATCCAATGTTATTGTTGATATAGATGGAGTGCATAGTCATGTAGACTTTGAGGTTATTGAAATTGTGGATGATAGTCAGCCTTATCCAGCATTGTTGGGTATAGATTGGGCAATGGACAACCTCGCCATCATAAATTTGAAAACTAAGAAGATGATCTTTGAAGGTTAGGATATAAGGGTCATCGCACCATTGGACCCTTCACAAGGAGAAAGATACAGCGATCCAATTCAGGAAGAATCCAGAGCACAGGACCTTGATCGCATTTACAAGATGACTGCGAATCAAGATGACTACATTAATCCTACGGCAGATGGAGCACTCAGTTGGCGATGTGACAGTTCTTGCATCACAGACTCAGACGCAAGACTGGAAAATTGGCAAAGCCGTATGCATGAAGTATCTGCCAAAAGATGCGCGCAGATCACGAAATCACTATGCTGGATTGGAACCAAGGTAAGTCCAATCCCCACCTATGATGGTTCGACTAATGTTTATTCATTTATTCAAGAATATATTGTATCAGTTGCAGCTGAACACCACATACCAACACTATGTTGGACACAATGGCCACACTGAGAGGGTGGGTGAATTAGTGTGAGAGCAATTATAAACTTTTTACCTTCTTTTAATCAACCAGAGTATATCAAGCATTAATCACATAATCATATTCATTAGTTAAATGAGTCATAAGTGCAATCACATCAAGAGAGACACAAGAATATATGTAATTTTGATCTTTCTTTATTGTACATGGAAGACTACAATCTTCTCGATTACAATCAACACCAACTGATAAGAAGAGCACCAACTCTCATAACAGTACCCAACCTAGTTTTCTTAGCTCCAACTAAGAAGGGTTTGAGGAGTCCAATCCTCAAGTGCAAGATTCTACTTGCAAGCTTGATGCCAATCTCTGATTGTCATCAATCTGCTGCTCAACCATCTCTGCTCATCAATCTTTGGTCAACGCTGCTCATCACTCTGCTGGTCAATCTCTGTTGGTCAACACTACTGGTCTTCTGCTCATCACTCTCATCAACACTGCTGCAACACTGCCAGGTCTGCTCATCAACACTGCTGGTCACTGTCAAGTCATCAAACATCAAGGTCCGAACATGTCATCATCAAGGTCTGTAACATAGGGTGTACATCATCATCAAGATCAACTCATCTCATGCACATACATTTCATCAAGGAGATTGCTTCATCAACAAGGTCTGTCAAACATCAGTCTCCTGAACATGCCATCATAGGATATGCATCATCATGGGGTTTGCATTATAGTGTACATCATAGTGTGTAACATGACAAGGTATAGAAGTGTATCATCACTTTTTAGCATGTACTGTATACAGTCAATATTGCTCACTCATTACTGTACATACCACTATATGTATTGTTCATCACTACATATTGTTCACACATTTGCATACTTACCGTACATGTAGATATCTGTACTTGTACTGTTTACTTAATCACTGTATGCACTTACTCATTGTACATGTACTACTGCATGCACTGTAATTTTACTCAACCACTGTATATTGGAGAGCATCATCATACACATTTGCATACTTACCGTACATGTAGATATCTGTACTTGTACTGTTTACTTAATCACTGTATGCACTTACTCATTGTACATGTACTACTGCATGCACTGTAATTTTACTCAACCACTGTATATTGGAGAGCATCATCATACCATAGTATTCATGTTCTTCATAGTGTATAGGAATCAAAGGAATGCATGGACTTACTACACCACTGTATTCACTGTATATCTACTTCTCTGTTTGTATCACTTAGTAGTGCAAGTCAACACTCATAAACATCATCATTATATCAATATTATGGTGTATACAAGGGATCAACAAAACATCATCAACATCATATCACAATTACTGTAGATACAAGCATACTACTATATACACCACTGTACTTACTTCACTGGTTGTGTATACTCCATTGATCCATGACTGTAATAAACCCAAAATGAAGTGTTACTGCTGCAACCTTTGTATGCTTGTTAGTGCTATTGAGGTCAGCATATGTTGTCTTCTAGGGCAGTCATAGAATGTTCACTCCTATGCTGTTGTAGACCTCAGATGCTAGGCAACAATGACCATTATATTCCACCAAATTGTGATAAACCCTACTTTCAAATTCTGACTGTTTCATGTATGAAAATTAGGGCTTTCTTCTTCTTTGCAATCTGAATGTTTAGGCTGAGGAGAATATGCCTGATTTTCTTCAACAATTTGTGAGCTGATAAAGACCCCAAGCAAGACAACCAGGTTTGCAAAAAAAAGGAAAATAGACTGTTGTTCCGAATTGTATCTCTGCTGCTGCCACAGTCAACGAATTTTTACCTCGTCAAGTCAATTGTTGATTGCTCCTTCACCACCGAAAAACCTCAATTGCAGCTCCTCCTCAGTGAGCTAATCATCATCATATTCGTTGGCTACTGTAGAGCTGCTACCCTAAACCTTGTCAAGACAAAAAAATAAAAATAAAAAAATAATTGTTGCTGCAATAATTCAGGTCTGCTGCTGCAAAACTCGTGCTTAGTCCACTGCTGTTGCCTCAGTTAGCGAAAACTCTCAAAGCAATGTCCACCGAATTCACACTTACAAAATGAAAGCTTGATAGGGTATTTATACTAGATTTCCATTAATTTTTTTGAGTTGACCTGTCATAAAAAATAATTTTATTTTTAATTTAATTTTTTGTTTGGAGCCGACTTGCAAGATGGGGTTGTTTTACCACACCAACTTCAAAAAATCATATCTCATCAGCCATGAGGAACCACATGACGTGCCACCTACCGTTGGAAACGGCATGACGAGGGCTACTACCTTGTGAGGGTCTTACTTGCATTGGCAAGGTTCTTCACCCTTAATTTTAGGACATCAACAATTGACTTCAATTCTTTTGATGGCTACTTCAAGTACTTTAATGGCAATCAAGGGCTTCGAAGATTATCGAGACCCCAAAAGGATGGGTACAAAGACCACAAAAAAACAAGTTGCTTGGCTTGAGAAGGACTCCACAACCAAGGACATCTTCAAAGGCTCAAGGGGTGGTCAACCATGTTTGTAAGAAGATCATATAGAATACGAAAGGGTCCACAAACCACCAAAACAACATATTTTTGGATTCCAAGACCCAAGGTCCCACATGCAAGGGATCATCATATATATTGTCTAAGGACCATCAAACCATATATGTGTGGGTTCCAAGACCCAAGTTACCACGTGTGAAGTTACCAGCATCATGCAACCATCAATCTCACCATTCATTAAAGGACAAGTGCCCATCAAATATGTCCATTAATGTAGCAAGATTATTATCACATCCATGTTGACATCAATGCCAACAAATACTCAACACACTATATATGGCACTGCGCGAGACACCTGCCAGATGGTGGGTTGCGCACAAGCAGACTATGACCACATGGGATCAGTGTAGACATTTGATGCAAATCAGGTTCATGGAAAACACTGCGCTGACCATGGTAAAGTATAATGGACAGACAAGTCCAAGGGATCACGTAGAGATCTGCTCATAAGCATGGGTAAGAAGATCGTAGATAGAATGGGTGCATCTGTTTGTGCACACATTAGATCGGGTTCCAGAAGATTGGTATACAGACACGGAGCTTTGCAGAGGCACCAAAGATTGGTCTATGTTAGTTGTGAACTTTCAGAGAACTTTTAGTTTTGAAGATGAAAGTCTGAGCATAAATGAAGCTCTACAAGTTATCAAAGAACGAATATTCAGAGCTGAATTCCCAAGTATAAATGAGGCATTGGAGGAAATCAAAGAGAAAGTATTCGAAGATGTAAAGGTACCTATGAACCTACAACCAGAATGGGGTAGGAAGATAGAGCATGCCTTTGAATGCTATAACCTCGCTGAAAATGAGGAAGAACAAGAAGAGAGCGATGAGGAAGATCCGCGCAATATCAACATACTTGAGTCAGAAGGAGCGCGCGATGTAGAGGGACCTCCCCTGGAAATTCCAGATATGAGTGGACCTGTGAAGACAAGAAAAGTGAACACTGGCCCAAGTGAAGAGCCGAAGTTCGCATCCATTGGAGACTATTGGGATGAAGCCACGGTTGCGCAGATTGCAGACCTTTTGCATGAGTACCAGGATTGTTTCCGACGAAGTTCGCGGAAATGAAAGGCATCTTGGGAGACTTGGGGGTTATGAAAATACCTCTCAATCTAGGTGCAAAGCCCGTAAAGCAGAGGCCGTATAGATTGAACTCCAGATACAAGGAAAGAGTTAAGGCATAAATTGATAAGATGCTCGACGTGGGGATCATTGAGCCAGTTGAAGAGTTAGAGTGGATAAGCCCAATGGTTATCCAAGACAAAAAGACAAAAGGACAAAAGGTGAGATCAGAATCTGTGTAGATCTCAGGAAGTTGAACGATGCATCCTTACATGATCCATTTCCTACGCCATTCACAGACGAGGTACTAGATAATGTGGGAGGAAATGAAGCATATTCATTTACTGATGGATTTTCGGGATACCATCAGATAAGGATTGATCCAGCAGACAGGAATAAGACAACATTTTCCACTGAATGGGGCTCCTACTAGTACACAGTCATGCCCTTTGGCTTGAAGAATGCACCCGCCATATTTTCCAGGGTTGTGGTGGCTGCATTTAAGGACTTTATCCATAAGTTCTTGGAGGTCTATTTTGATGACTGGACCGTGTTTGGTTTACTGAAAAATCATTTTGAGAAACTGAGAATGATGTTAGCCAAGTGTAGACAGCATCAGATTTCCTTAAATTTGAAGAAATGTATCTTCTGTGTGCCCTATGGAATTCTGTTGGGACACATTGTCTGTAAACAGGGCCTGATGGTTGATCCTGCGAAGATTGCAGTGATTATGAACTTACATGCACCAACCTCAGTGACGCAGCTTCGCACCACATTGGGCCATACAGGTTACTATAGAAAGTTCAATAAGGGTTATGCGCAGATAACCGCACCGATGGAGAAACCGCTGAAGAAAGAAGCGCAGTTCATATGGAACGTCGAATGTGAGAAAGGATTGGATACGTTAAAAGAGAAGATGGTAACTGCGTCGATCCTAGTATTTCCAGATTGGGAAAAGTCGTTCCATGTACATGTTGATGCTTCGACCATTGCACTTGGAGTGGTGCTAGCACAACCAGGGGAAGGAGGCATTCATCACCCCATTGCATTTTCAAGTAGGAAGCTGTCTTCAGCTGAGAAGAGCTATACGACCACTAAAAGAGAAGGCTTAGCTATGGTGTACGCACTGCATAAATTCAGGCATTATTTGCTCGGTGCGCACTTCTCCATGTTTACTGACCATTCCTCTTTGAAGTATCTAGTCAATAAGCCAGTGTTAGGGGGGAGAATTTACAGATGGTTACTACTCTTCCAGGAGTATGATTTTGAAATTGTGGTTAATCCAGGCAGATTGAACCTAGGACCTGACCATCTCTCAAGGATTGAGTCAGGCGAAGAGCCCACAAATCTTGAAGACAATTTGCCTGATGCGTAGTTGTTTGCAATACAGATTGCTGATGATTATTACAAGGATATTGTAGAATTTTTGACTATGCGAATGGCACCCATAGAGTTCACTACACAGCAAAAGAAGCAACTAGTAGTTAGAGTAGCAGAATTCACTATAATCGCAGGTCAATTATACAAGTTGGGGCCAGACGAAGTGCTACACAGATGCGTGCTGGAGCATGATAAGCCATTCATATTGGCTGATGCACATTCAGGTGTATCGGGAGGCCACTACGCAGGAAGGGCCATTGCGCAGAAGATATTGCGAGCAGGACTATGGTGGCCCCGATCCATAAAGATTCGAAGGAACATTGCCAGAGCTGCGATGTCTGTCAGAGGACAGGAAGGCCGTCGAGAAGAGATGAAATGCCACTAAATCCGCAGTTGACCCTTCAGGCATTTGAGAAATGGGCTATTGATTTTGTGGGACCTATTAACCCACCAGGAAAGAGGACTGGTGCGAGATATATTATCACTGCGACTAATTATCTCACCAGATGGGAAGAAGCTAAACCAATGAAGGATTGCAGCGCAGTCACTGCCGCATAGTTCATTTTTGAGAACATCCTTACTAGATTTGGATGCCCGAAGATTTTGATGAGTGATCAAGGGACTCACTTTTTGAACATAACTATTGAAGCCCTTACTAAAGAATTCCACATTTATCATCAGAGGAGTACACCATACCATCCTCAAGCAAATGGAACCGTTGAAGCTTTCAATAAGGGACTAGAGAATGCGCTGACAAAGGTATGCAATGTAAACAGGGATGATCGGGATCTGCGCATTCCATCTATGTTATGGGCATATAGGACTACTTGTAAGAAGTTGACAGGCCATACACCTTTCAGATTGGCATATGGAAAAGAAGTTGTCATGCCGATGGAGTACATTGTACCCAGCTTGAGAATAGCTGCATTTACAGTCATGTAGGACGAACAAACAATAGAAGAAAGACTTCTACACTTGGTTGGATTGGAGGAAGATCGTTTCATCGCAGACTTCCACCAACAAGTGCAAAAAGATAGAGAAAAAGCATGGCATGATCGCCATATCAAGAACAAATCCTTTTAGGTAGGTGATCTAGTCCTCCTATATGATAGCAAGTTTATGAAATTTCCTGGAAAATTTAAGATGCATTGGCTTGACCCATATACTGTTATGCATGTTACTAACAGTGGCACAGTTCAGTTAGCCACATTAGTCGGAGATACCTTGCCAGGTTTGGTGAATGGAAGTAGACTAAAACCCTATTGGGATAGTCCTGCTTCACAGAACCCTCAGTAAGCAGAAGAGAAGACGATTTCTAAATGTCAAGTACAGTTCATGAAATTGGGCACTAGAAATGCAGAAGAGTCTGTACACAGTTTTGGGTCGATACGTGAAGTTTGATAGAAAGAATGCATGTACCGCGCAGCAAGTGAAGCTGCGCGGATAAAAAAAAAAAGAGAAAGAAAAAGATAATAATGCGCAGTTCGAAGCTCAAAAGGTAGCTGCGTAGATCCAATGAAGCAGAGAAGACGCAAAGTTCAGAACCAAGAAGAAAGGCACTGCGAAGTAACTGCGCCGGAGTAGTGACGACCCACCACGTAGTTCGACGCAACACTCCAAAAAACTAGCCGTTACAATGTCGGTCAGAAAACTAGCCGTTATACAATGATTCTGCCAACAACCGCTTGAGCATTTAACGCAAAGATAGCCGTTCTAAATGGAGGAAATGACTGAAATCTTCGCCGGATTTGGACAACAGACATGTCATTTAATGATTTTCTAGCCATTGAGGGGCCCGACTGGGCCTAGCTGCGCCTATAAATACTCCTGTATTCGTACTCGCGGGCATTACCGAGATTCTGAAAATTTTCCTGCAAGCCATATTCTGAATTTGTTTACAGTGACTGATCAGTAATCCCGTTATTCTGTGTAGAACATCCAGTGAATGTCTGAAATCTCCTCGATTGAGCAAGAATTCACAGTTAGGGAAACTATGAGGGTGTTTCAATACAGTGAGATTGAAGGGTTAATGAGAACCCCTGCTAAGAAGGTTTTTACCGAGCAAGGTCAAGGTTCGCGTCGTTCCCCACGACACTCTACAGTTATGCAAGAGCAGGGTAAAGGACCAGCAGCGGAGAAATCGAAACCAAAGATGATGAGCTCCATAGTACTTCTGCTGGGAGACAAGGAAATACCACTTAAGTTGACCCCTCAGTATATCTCACCGCGTGCAGAGGATGCACCGACCATTAAGATGTTAAAGAATGCAAAGTATGAGATTCCGCTTCCACCTATCTCGAAGCATGTGAAGCTAGAAGGAAATCTGTTGGGAAAAATTGCAGAGTGTAAGTTTGAAGACTTCGACCTGCTTCAGATGCAGAAGGACTCGGCTGAGCCAAAGTACCAGCAATTTCAACCAGATCAGTATATGTGCTGGAGGAAGGATGTGAAAGGCAATTCTGTGTTGGTCGCGCAGAATTGGTTATTCGGAGTAGTCGAATCGAGATTGCTCAATCTATTGAGGCTCCCGCACTTCGACCGAACACCAGAGCTGAATGTAGTGGTGCACACTTTGATGTCGCGCACTCACCAAGGCTATCTATGGTTGGATCGCAATGTCGACCTGAACATCGACCTGATCCATCGCATCACGGGGTTAAGCAAGCGAGGCGAAGACCCCAAGCAATTCTTTCAAGGAAAGAACAAGGACAAGGAGGTCACTGCGGAGATGAAGAAAACACACATCGTCGTGAAAGGAAAGAGGGGCTTCATCACAGACGACATAGTCAATGAGGCTACGCGGTTTCTAACACAGCTGCTAGCAGGGAAAATTCTACAAAAAGCAAGACCTAATGAAGTACCCGATGGCGCAGTGCTCCTTGGGGAAAAGGCCACAACAGGAGGAAGATTTAACTGGTGTCAATACTTGTTAAATGAGTTTCTCGAAGAACTGAGCGACACGCAGACACATGGCAACAACTTCCACTATACCTGGTTGATAGTGTTGATTGCATTTGTAGGGTGGAAGGACCCAAAACATTATGTTGGCTTGATCATTGCCAGCAATGACTGTAGAGGAGCCAGATATGCAAACCTCTGGGCGAATTTGATAGCAGAAAGACAGCGCGCGACAACTGAAGTCTTCTACACATACTACGAGCAGCTGCGCGAAGTCATTATTGCCAAGCCGTGGATATCAAATGAGGTAACAGCTAAATATATTCACACCGTCAATTTTTCCGCTGATATGCATTCTATCTACATTTCAGCAAAGGCTCAGAAAAAGAACCCAGAATGCTTCCAACGGAACTATCACATGGGCGAAGAAGATATCGATGGCATTATGAAGGAATGGATACCTGAATTTAAAGTTGAAGGACCTGTGGAAATCGAGAGTGATTCCAAGGAGAGTAATCCAATCCCTACACCTATTGTTGAAGAGACGTAGTCGGGAAAAAGGAAGGAGCCAGGAACTTCAGCACCGAAGAAAGTTCAGAAAAAGAAATAGAAGGCTGTAAAAGGTCAGTCAGAAGCAAAACTCCACGATGATGATTATGAGATGATCGCATCCACGGTCACCGCACAGATGGAAGATCTGATGTCCTTCAAAGAGAAAAAGGATGAGGCGATCCAGGAAAGTCTGCAAAGGAATCTCACCACACTGCAAGGCATAACAGAAAAGTTCAAGCAAGTTCAGTGCAACTTGCCCTTGCTGCGAGATTCAGAATCAGAAGGAAGGTCAGGGGACACCTCGCAACCCAAGAAAACACCTCTAGCCCTGACCTTTCCAGGGAAGTCACTCATAGTGAAACTTGACCCGCTAAGCGTAAGGTTACCACCGCAAGAACAGTTAGCTTCGGGCACGAAGGACATAGAGCATGTGGACATCGACATTGCGATGTTTCCAATGGAGGGTCTACACAATCTGCATCTGCAGGTTGTGGAGGAGATCCATGAGAGAAATGTAGTTGCTCTGAATCAACACAATGAGTTAGTTGCAAATTATAAGCAGTTGCAGGAATCAAGCTTAAAGAGGACCATGCAACTTCAAGATGAGCAGGACCGACGAAGAAGGATAGAGCATACTGTCGGTTCGATAGTAGCGGAGATGCCAGAGCCTGTGGATACCATGCTTAAGATCGGCTCACTCGTCGGCGACCTTAAGCTGAGATGAAAGATATGGAGACTGATTACCAGGCGAAGATCGTTGCCTTAGAAGCACAGAATCAGCCAAAGACACCACCCGATCAACAACAACTCAGAGCAAAGGAAGCAAAAGCTACCGCATAGAGTATAGCCAGTGAAGTGGCTAAGTGACAAACTTTGCTGGACGAAGCGATAAGAACGTTTACTGCGCTGGAAGAGGACCCAGAGTTGCTAGAAGTCAAGAACACTTTGAAGGAAAAACAGGCCACGTTAGAAGCCTTGGACGCGGAGGTGAAGGAACTGCAGCCAAGGGATAGACTATGCAGAGATCAGGAAGTCAGAGAACCGAAGAAAGAAGTTCAAGTATTGAGAGACAGGTAGGCTGAAGTAGGAGATAAATCGCAGTCCCTGCAAGAGGAAGCCCACAAGATATCACATAAGATTGAGCAGAAACTGAAAGAGCTGCGCGACGCACATGATTCAGTCAAAGAGCAAGCGAAGGATGACATAAAACCAGATGTGTTAGACACCATCCAATCTATTGAACATGATGCCAAGGATATGGTTGCTAAGTTGAGCGCAACCTATCAAGAATTCGCTGCTAAGTTATCTCCGCAGGAGGAAGAGCAGCTCGGAGAAGCACAAGTTGAAAGTGGCTCGGGGGCGAGCCACATGTAAGTGTTAGGGGCTTATTGGGCCTGGCCCAAGTAAGGTAGTTTTGGCAAAACAGTTCAGAACTGCGAAGTTGAGCGCAGTTCAGTGAATACTTTTTGGCGAAGACAGTTTTTGGAGCTGCGAAGTTGAGCGCAGCGCAGCATTGACGGGGTAAGAAAGCCAGCGCCGTGAAGAGACAGCGCTACGCAGAGCCTGATCCGCGGGGATCTGGCAAGGCAGAATGTGGAAGGAAAATGGTACATATTCCAGTAAGACCATCGATGATCTATTTTTGGTTAAGATACTTCATGATTACCAAGCAGGCGGGTAAGAAGTATGGCGGAAGGAAAGCGACCGGTCACACACGTAGAGGAAGCACGACGAGAACCGGTCGCACAAGGACGTTAGAGAAGGAACGGCTAGGTGAAAGCGACAGTCAGCATGCGGTCGACAGGGTAGGATGAAAGCGACGTGACCACTAGATAAAACTATGAATTCAGAATTTCCATCTTTAACTTTGTAGACAAACATAAACTATACAAAAGTACATCCAATATTATATAAATGCTAGATCATTCTAAATTATGCAATGTCTATATATATGATATATCATTCTAAACTATGCAGGGTTAAATAACCCCAATCACTAAGCAACAACAAGTCAATCTCCAATTTTAACAATAATTAAAAACAAACGAGGTAAGGGTCGATCCTTTCATTAGAGATTGGTTTCCCAACCTGAAACAATCTCAACATTTCACATAAAAAGGGTCAATCCTCTCAAAAGAGAAGGATCACCCAATCTCATCTCAATGCGCCTATAGAATAAACAATCAACTCATTCAGCACATTAGACTATGAGCAACGATATAGTCTCATATCTTGATACTAGTTCATATGCGCCTTAACAATCTATCATATAATTAAATGGGATGGAGGAGATCGAAAAATAACAAGATACCACCAAACTTAAACTATGGGATCAAGCTATTCGTCGTCCCTTCCCGGATTCTGTGCGCACAATTATATACATAACACAGAAGTTTCATGCTCGGATTCATTGTGCCATAAATACATATATAATATAGAAACACATTATACATATATATCTATTAATCACATGGGATCGATATCCCGTTGGGATCCGTCCCTTCCCATGTAGACGCACCAGTAATATAATGTTAATAACCTGCATTATATGTAAGCATACAAATATCAGCAACCAACCAGAATTCAACTCTCAAGGAGCATCAAGTTTGAACGACAAACCAACAAATCGTTAAACAAAGGGATCAAGCTCTTTCCCCGAGCCATCCTACCCCCACGAGATAACACAGTAAAAAAAATAAAAGTCAATACATAAAAGCATGCAGAGGGATTGAGCTCTAAGAGATGAAACAGGGTTAATGGCAACGCCCTTCCCGAGCCTCCACCAATAGGCTCAAAACAACAAGGCGTGTTATCTTCTCTGATAGAAACCACACCGAGAAAATGATGCTGGGATCGAGCTCAAAGGGAGTTGTCCCTTCCCAGGCTACTGCACGGATTACAAATGCAGTGCGTTCAAAAGAAAGTACTCATAACATATGACAAAAAACCCAACAAGATTGTTGTGCAATTACACAGACAGGGCATCTATTGGAGGATGCAACAAAAAGACAGATCAAATAAAAGATCAATACCGAGCTACGCTATTCTTTAGATAGTATAACTATCTGAGTATCCACAACATATCACTGAAACAATCAATACATAACTACGCCTTCCATCGATAGGGCGTTTATCCGAGGTTTAGTATAAATCTATGTAACCTATGAATAAAACTAGACCGAACCGATCAAGGAAATCAAACTCTGTGGAATCACGATCCAAGGATCAATTTCCTTTTTTTTTCTTCCCCCCCCCCCCAATCCATTTGAACCCGGTCTTCTTAAATCGATGAAATCGGGTTCTCCTCGAAGGCAGATGGCGGCCTTGGGGAGTTCCAGCTCTCCATTGAAGGCGACAAATGGCAGCGATCAGGAGTGCTCCACAACGTGTCAAAGGCTATTCATTAAAAATCCACTCCAATGGAGTGCGCCATTTGTAGAAGAAAGTATTCATATTAATGTATTTTCATTTCTTTTATTTTAATATCTTTATATATATTACATATACATATATATATATGTGTGTGTAATTATGTTCATACATATATCAGTATATATAATAGACTACTAGATTGTATTAACTCAATTCTCCAATAAGTCCATCCTTGTCTTATACACACACACACACACACACACACACACACATATATATATATATATATATATGTTTATAACTTATAGTAAATTATAACTAACATATATATATATATATTTATATGTCTATAACTTATAGTAAATTATAACTAACATATTAATTAATAAGCTGAGCTTATCAAATATATCTACAAAATAATAAGACATGGGTGAAAAAATGAAGATGGGTGTCTATTTTGGGGGGTCTCGTGAGAAAATAATTCTGTTTTTTCCATGTCTTCCAACTTCGGGCGAACAAAAGTGATATTTTTATTTAAAATTTCACTTTGCCGTAAAAAGAAAACTTTTGTAGAATTATGTTAGCTTTCTACTCATAATTTTTTCAATTTTTTTTATTAAGATTTGATATGTCAATTTCGCAAATGTTTGACAGTGTGTTCTTATAAAATGAAAAGACTACAAAAGAGTTATGATTTGTTGCACCACTAAAATCGTTGTTAGACTTGTGTTTTGCAAAAACTGAAAATGCTACGACAATCTACACACAATGTACTAACGTATGACTATAAGTTTGCATCCAATGGACCTCTATACTAATTATTCTATTTTTTTAAAGTCGATCCATGGGGAAACTTAGTCGATTTTCAACAACATTTTTGTTGCACCACTTTTCTCTCAATCCGCTATAAAATCAAAAAATCTACGACCACCCTTTTGAAATAGACACGTCAATGAATCGACCCACATTTTCTTCGATTTTTTTGGTGTTGTATTTACAAAGTTATGGATTTTTCTTTTCGCTGTTTTTTTAAAGAGCTGAATCATAACTCGACACATGTTACAAATATAAAACTTAAAAAATATCAGTTCTTATCTATATACAACAAAATTTATACCCTCGTAAAGTAGATTCAATGATGAATCTACTGATATGAAGTCCGACATTCGTTTTGTTGTGTAAGAGGTGGTTTTCTCCTTCCGAAAATGGAGAAACCTGAAATATTTGCAGAAATCTGAATCTGTCATGTTTCAGAGATTATTCGGCCGAATAATTATTCGGCCGAATAATTATTCGGCCGAATAACTGTTTTCCGTAACGGCGTCGTAACTTATGGCGAAGGTTATTCGGCCGAATAAATAAACGGAAAAAAAATTACGTCGGCCTGAAAAAAAAAAAATAAAAATTTATATTCATATAAATAAACGTAAAGTTAATTCATTATTTTCGCATATTTGAACTTCGCATTTTTTTGTCAAACTAATTTCGGAAGGAGGAGATAATTTTTGCAAAAGGAGGTTTTTACAAGGTATGTTTCTTATTCTTCTTTACAAAAGGCACATTGAAGGAGTTTTTTTTTCTAAAGCATATTTGCAAGGAGTTTTTCCAAACTATCTCTTTTCTTATTACATTTTTACAAAGAAGACATTTTTTGCAAAATGAGATTTTTACAAGCTATGTTTCTTCTTCTTCTTCACAAAAGGCACATTGAAGGAGTTTTTTTTCCTAAGGCATATTTGCAAGGAGTTTTTCCAAACTATCTCTTTTCTTATTGCATTTTTACAAAGAAGACATTTTTTGCAAAAGGAGGTTTTTACAAGCTATGTCTTCTTCTTTTTTACAAAAGGCACATTGAAGGAGTTTTTCCAACATATCTCTTTTTTATTGCATTTTTTCAAAGAAAACATTTTTTGCAAAAGGAGGTTTTTACAAGGTATGTTTCTTCTTTTTTCCAAAGACACATTGAAAAAAATGTTTTTCTAAGGCATATTTGCAAGAAGTTTTTTCCAAATATTTATTTTCTTGTTGTATATTTGCAAAGAAAACATTTTTTTGAAAAATAGATTTTTACAAAGTATGTTTCTTCTTCTTTTTTCCAAAATACACATTGAAAGTGTTTTTTTAAGGGATATTTGCAAGGAGTTTTTTCAAAATATTTCTTTTCTTAGACATGTTTGCAAGGAGGTTCTTTGCAAGGATGTTTTTTTTTCGAAGTAGCTTTGCATTTTTTATTTAATTGAAAGAGGTTTTTTCAAATAGTTGTTTTGCTAAGATATTTTGCAAATGAATTTTTTCCAAAGTAGTTTTGCACTTCTTATTTATTTGAAAGGAGTTTTTTCAAATAGTTATCTTATTTTGCAAAGGATTTTTTAAAAAGTAATTTTGTACTTCTTATTTCTTTGAAATTGGGTTTTTTTCAAAGAGTTGTTTCTTTACAATGATTTTTTCCCAGATATATTTATAAATAAGTTTTTATTGAAAGTATTTTTTTCTAGTGGTTTTTTTCGTAGATAATTTTTCAAAAAAGTATTCTTGGAATGAATTTTACAACAAAGATTTATTTACAACGTGTTTTATTTTCTTCCTTGGCACAAGGTGTTTTTATTATTTTCCAAAGAAGATTTTTGTTCAGAGAATTTTTTCAAAGGAAAGTTAATTCCAAAGAAATCTTCTTCAAAAGACTCTTACAAAATTTTTAAAAGGTAAAGTAAATTTCAGTTCATGTTTTTATAAATTCCGTAAATGTTTTTAAATCTTAATTTATTTGTTTTTACTATAAAGTAACATGATTCTTTAATTTATCGTCTATAGATTAAACAACCATGGGCAATAAGAGAAATCGTAAAAGAAAAGCTGATCGTAAACGTGATGATCATGATAATAGAGAGAAACAAAAACTCAGATATATTGCCAAAAAACAAAGGGTTGCTGAAACGGAAGAGAGAACTATTGAAGATATAAATACAGATTTACATGACAATGTTGAAGAAATGGAAATTGAAAATAGAGTACAAGAAGAACAAATTGAAGTTGAAAAGAACATTGTAGAAGATGTAAATAGTGATTTACATGCTAATGTCGATGAAATCAATATTGAAGATCAAGTTCAAAATCCAGAAATTGAACCTGGTATGTATATATCATATATTTTCCAAATTCATTTTTTTATAATGAATTTTATTTTTTGATATATGTTAAATTAAATTTAACTTGATGTATAGGTACTTTTACTATTGATGATGAAATGTTAGAAGACATTGATTGCGACAAATATGGAGAAAAACTACCAATACATGTTGCACGATATCGTGCTACAAAATTTTATGATGAAGTTCTCAAAGATTACTCAATAGCAGGACAAGCACAAATTTTGAGATGTTTATTAGTGTCCAAGAAATTAGAAGGTGCTACATCGTTATTGGGTATTCACAAAATAACAAAAGAGTCGAAATTGAAACAAAATGTGATGGAAAATATAGGCGATGCAATAAAAAAATTTGGAAAATCTAGGAAGAAAGATATCAGTGCTGCACGTAAAGCAATTCATACAACAATTCTTTCAGCTAGTACTAAACAAAAGCGTTTGACAACAGAACTAGCAAAAGCAGTTGGAACATCAAGAAAAACATTATACAAACATAGCAAATTCAGAATGCAAATAGATGAAAATAATGAACTTGCTTGTTGGGCAATTATTTGTAGACAACCTTACAAAGATAGATTAGGAGCAGGGGTTAAAGATATTGTACGAGAATATTGGTTGGAACATGCTCGAGTTTCACCAAATGCAAGAGATGTGATACGCAAAAGAATATCAAGAAATGTATATGAAAGCCAACCAAAACATATAATGGACATGACACAAGTACAATTGTTCAATAAATTCAAGGAAGATCATCGTGGAATTAATATATCAATCACTACATTTGTGCAACAAAAACCATGGTATGTTCGACCTATAACTATACGTGATACATGTTGTTGCCGTTATCATGTGCAATTTCAGTTATATTATGACACGTTTCTTGAATTTGGTAAAATGTTTTGGACAAATTCACCACCTCCGCCGACGATACGTGAATTCATATCTCAAATTTTATGTGAGAGAAATCACGATGAAGTATTTTATTCAAAGAAATGTGTCAATGGAAAACATTGTCATCATTGTGGAAATTTGGTGTTATTCCACAATAAATACCCTATCGATAATGATCAATCGTTGTCAAATGTAAATGTTGATTGGAAGAGATACGAATACATCAACTATAATACAAGTTCTAGTGATTCACGTTCCAAAAGAATTGATTTGCTAGAAGACAAGATATGCGTCACAGATTTTCTCAAAAAATTTGAAAACGAAATTTATAAATACACCCAGCATTCACATAGAGCACGATGGCAAGATCTTCAATTCAAACAGTCTCGTGAAATTTTTCCACCCGGAACAATTTTGTCGGTGGTTGATTTTGCTGAAAACTATACATTTGCTGCACAAAACGAAATACAGAGTGAATACTATCACTCTGACCAAGTTTCGATATTTGTCCATGTTGTATATAGACATTCTCAACAGGATATCGATGGCATTGAAAGCACATGTGACAATCGAGATGTGATTAAAGAATATCACTTCTATATCAGCGATGATCGTACACACGACACACATTTTGTCCAACATTGTATAGAAAATATTTTCTATGACTCACTGAAAAAACGCGAAGTCAAATTCAAAGAGCATTGGATATGGTCTGATGGATGTGCGGGTCAATTTAAATCTTCACGATCATTTTTTTGGTTATGTCGACTTCATAAAGCGCTGAACATTAAACATCGCTGGAATTTCTTTGAAACTGGGCATGGAAAAGGTGAGCATGATGGTGCAGGAGCATGCGTGAAAAGAGCACTTCGAAGATGGCAAATGAACTATTCTTCAGCACGGTTTCATTCAGCTGCAGAGGTTGTCCAATGGTGTCAATTAAATCTAAGCCATGATTATAATCAACAATCAAAAGACGTGCGCAGGTATGTCCACTATTTTTTTAATTTATATTATTTCTTAAAATTAAAAAAAATGTATATACTAACATTTAAGTACACATGTACACTATTTATTGTGTAGATTTTTTTGGCTTGTTGGGGTCCAAGATATAAATAGATCAATACCATATGACGCTAGCACCATACATGGAACTAGAGATCTTCACTCTATTCAAACAAAATCATTTCACAACGTGTTTGCATTTGACAGTAGAAAGCAATCATGCTTTTGTCATATTTGCATTGAAAATGTCGAGTCTACAGAAGTTTGTGAAAACATAACAAACAACTACGTAAAAGCTTGGAGACACACATAGATTAATCCAAAAGGAAAAATGCCACTGGCAAGTGTTGAAGAATTAGAATCAGAAGAAATAGCAATATCGTCTGATGGCGATAGAATTTCAGATCTCGTAAGAGAAGGTAATAAACTTGTTTTTGACTTTTTAATCAATTGTTCATTCTAATCCTTCGCCATAAGTAGTCTTGATTCAATTCATTTAAATACGCTAACACCAATCATAACTTGCACAGGAGATGTTTTCGCTGTGATTGCACCTGTAGACAACAACGAAAATGTCAAATATTATTTGATGCGATGCACAGAAGGAAAAATGAAATTATTGGAGGACTACAACGACAACGGATTTACATACGAAAGAGGATCCATCATTTTAAAAGGCTACTTTTTTCAGCAGACGCATATGACTAAAAGTTATGTCTACTTTCAAGATTATGAACCCGATGTTATATGTTGTCAATATAGTCATTTAGTATGTGCATCTCGAATAAAATTGATACAAGTTCCATCAAAAAAACAGTTAAAAACCAAAAAATGGAAACTATCCATATGTGACCATGAACGGATAGTTGAAGATGGTATTCCATTGCGATGTTTTTAACTACATATCAAAAATAAATTGATCTATATTTTTGTCCATATCAATTGGTGTGTGCAATATATTTTTTGTCCAATTATCAAAATTGTTGTGCACAGTATATTTTTTCATTGAGATTTTATGAATATTTTCTTGAATGACAACTAACACAAAAGCTTAAATGGTTTATTTTTTCATTGAAATTTTATGAATATTTTCTTGAATGACCACTAACACGAAAACTTAAATAGTTGTACTTTAACATGCTTAAAAATGAATTCAAATATAATTTGTAAATTCAAAAGTACTTTATTCGAGTCCCCATATGTCTATTAGACCATTAAGGGATGAGATAACGGATGTGGCTATCCCCACTCCGCCCCGAATTTTTACTTTTGATTGATTGATAGTAACAAAAAATCACAAAAAGACCTATTAAATTTTGTATTATTTTAATCCATCGAACATGTTTCTTTAATACATACTTCACCATAAATATAATCTTAAATAGATGTCTTAAAATTGTCACCAAGTTCTCCGTCCCAAATCTTTAATTTAAAATATCGCTTGTGCAAATTCACATAACTGAAATCATGGCAAATGGAGATAACGATCAGTTGATTTTTAATCACAAGCAAGGATTCCAGGATTGTGAAGCTTATGCTAAATTAGAGAAATGATTATTTACAACAAATCAATGAAAATTCATCAAATTGTTGTTTAAAATCATTGCTCTAATTTAGCACAAACTTCACAATCCTGGAATCTTAGCTTATGATTAAAAAACAAAAAACCGTTACCCCCATTTGCCATGATTTCAGCCGCATCAAATGTACCTGAACATTGTAAATAAAAATTAAATTAATTAAAAATCCATTATATCAAAATTTGAACTTAACATATATTTGCTTTAAAACTTCCTAATCCATCCATATTTTCTATCAAAACTTATATTTAACATTCCTAAACTTTCTATTTTTTCCATATTTCTATCGACTTTCTAACATTCCTAAAACTTCATAACATCCTTGAAGATTCAAACTTACTTAAATTTCATTTTTAAACTTTATATTTCATCCATGTATTTTCATCAAAACTTCAAACATTCTTGAACTTCCTAACATCTCTAAAGTTTAATGTAATCACTTTTAATCTTCCTGATTCATCGATATGTACGAAAACTTCTAACATTTCTAAACATTCTAACATTCAAAGACAATATTTTTATCAAAACTTCTATCATTCTCTAAAACTTTATATATAACATTCTTAAACTTTCTATTTCTTCCATATTTCTATAGACTTCTAACATTCCTAAAACTTCATAACATCCTTGAAAATAACATTCAACCTTACTTGAATTTTATTTTTAAACTTTATATTTCATCCATATTTTCATTAAAACTTCAAACATTCTTGAACTTCCTAACATCTCTAAAGTTTGAATGTAATCACTTTTAAACTTCCTGATTTATAAACTCTAAACCTATCATTCATTCATGTCGAACAATTATTTCTATAGACTTCTAACATTCCTAAAACTTCATAACATCCTTGAAAATAACATTCAACAGGTTACTTGAATTTCATTTTTAAACTTTATATTTCATCCATATTTTCTTTAAAACTTCAAACATTCTTGAACTTCCTAACATCTCTAAAGTTTGAATGTAATCACTTTTAAACTTCCTGATTTATAAACTCTAAACCTATCATTCATTCATGTCGAACAATTATAACTTCCTCATTTATAAACTCTAACCTATATGTGAACATCCACTTTTAAAAATTTCCTTTTAAACTTCAATCAAAACTTCCTCATTTATGAACTTTAAACCTAATATGTTTATCCATTTTTAAACTTCCTAAATAACATTTCTTAAACTTAATAATATTCAAGAATGTCATGTTTCTTAACATTCAGTTTTACATATATTCATTCATTCAAACATTCATTCAAACATGCAAATACATATTTTAAACTAAATTTAACACCAAATATGTCAAATAAACAAAAATAAACTTAGAAATCATTTAAAAACCATGATTCACGAAATATGTAAGTTCAAAATTTATATGTATATAATCTCCAAAAAAATAATCATGAACATGCAAATTCAATGTACATCCATATATGTATATATCTCGTCCAAAAATAAACCTCCTCAACATGTCCAAGACAAATGTTTCCAATCTAAATGCATATCAACAACAAAAAATAGTGGACACCATGAACTATAAAATTAAAATGTATGTGCTATCCTCCACTTGGGCCTCCCCCTCCTCCACTCAAGCCTCCCCCTGGACTCAACCCTCCCTGCAACATGTGTAAAAAAAAATTATGTTCATATCATTTAAATTACTTAAACTATAATCAAAAAATTAAAATATTAAACTAATATATCAAAATACAATTCAAATATTAACAATATTACATCAAATTCTCCAAATGCTTGTCCACCACCATCCTCCAAAGGACTTTTTCCTTTGCCTCCAAAAGATTTGAGAGACCCAAGCTGCAATCCATATATAAAATCAATTTATGAATCTCATAAATCTAAATCCACAAAAATTAAAATATTAAAACAGTAAACAAAATTAAAGCAAAATTAAAGCAATCAATGAAATTACCTCTCTACCAATATCTGCATCATTAAGCAAAGAACCGATATCTCCACCCTAAAATTTAAATTGTATTAATAAATAAAACATATAATACAAAACAAAAAAATTACTATACCAATTAAAACTTAAAACTAAAACAAAAAATTTAAAAAACATTAGCTCACAATAGATGGTAAATCATTTATAAAGTTGGTATCTAAAGAAACCTGCATGGATGAGTCAAATTAACAATAAAATACACAGTTAAATTATCATTCAAAAAATAATAATTTATATATATATATATATATATATCAAATTCAAACATAAGTACAAATATGTTGATAATAAATATGTACCTCTCTCCCTACATTTTCGCTAGTTGAAATGTGAAAAGAATGTTCGTTCATCATTCTTGAAAACTGCAACCAATTTAAACATTTACATAATGTACCTATGATAAGGTAACAAAAAAAATAAAATCAAGATAAATAAAATATTTAATTCAAATCAAATCATATCATGTAGTCAACGAACCTCTCCCAAACTCGATGTGTCGTTGGATATAACATTTGCTGCTAAGTCACGACAAATCTTTGCATATGCCCTGACATCTTCAATGCTCATTCCATCTATTTCATCATCAGTTTTATAAACAAACTTTTGACGAATAGCAGAACGAGCCCTTTCTCTAACCAACCCCACATCTACTCCCACTAATACTGATGATAGCCCATCACCAACAAAATTCCTTGCTGTCGTCCCAAGTTGAGATGTGGGCTCCATCTCTGATTTTAATGCCACCAACCTAGGTGGACGAGATATCTGGGGCGGAGGTCTAAGAGTTGCAGGATCTCTATGTGCACCCTCTCGATCATATATTCGACCCTTCCCAACTCCATAAAATTTTGAATGAACATCAGTATAATCTGGCTTCATATTTAAAAAAAACTCAGCATAAAAAAATCTAGCAAAATACTGAGAAACCTCATCGTTCCATGGAAAACGACCATAGGCAGCAAGAAACCGATCATAAAGTAAGTGTGCCAGATGAGGATGTTTGAAATATTGCACTTTCAACATATCTTTTTTCAAACCTTCTTTGAAATTAAACATTGATTTGGCCTGCTCTCTTGTCACTCTTTCTTTCACAACATCCCATTTGTCTGGACCCATCACTTGATCCCTTCATCTTCGCATCAAATCTACAAAACCATCTGTAGTCGGCCCAAGATTCTCATATGCTTGAATGAAGTTTTGCAATGATCCCAAGACAATCTCCAAACTTTGTTTACTCTCCGGAGGAAGATCCATAGTAGACAAATCATTTTGCAACTTTTCATAGTGAGATCTACATCTTTCAAGAGTCATTTGATGATTACCACCTTCCCATGGAAGCTCCCGAGGTAGATCAGATGGATATGTCGTAATGGGTGTACAACCCTCAGTTAATTCAACATATTGTGTCCTAGCTCTACCTTCATCACCTCGTGCCGAATGGTGAGCCTCTTGAGAACCTTGCTCTGCATCGTCATCCGTCTCCCTCGTTTGCCCTGTCTCCCTCCCTACAGAATTAGGAGCATCTTCCGAACCATGCTCTGCTTCAAATGACAAAGTCTAGTTTAAACACAACTACAAATTTTGCACTCTCAAAAAAACAATTTGCATATATATAAATGTTCAAAGATTGATATTCATATGTACCAATAGAGGGTCGAGATCGACGTTCTCCCATAGAAGATACAGGGGAATCATTTGTACCCCTTTCACCTTGTCGGTGTGAACTATACAATAAATTAGAGTCCCAAGGAGAGGTTGACAACCTCCGATTATCACTCGTACCACCTACGCCAGAAGATTGTGAAGACCTCCTACGCTTTCGCCTTAAAGAATCCTCTCTTTCCATTTGATATATAATGCCTACACCTAAAGACAAATCAACTAATTACATATTCAAATCCTACAAGTTAATTCTATGAACTCTAAAAACCAACTACTTAATAGACTAAGTTATTTAACAAGTACCTAGATTTACCTAATTTATCATCTAACAATTTTCAAAAAAAATATAGCTAATATTGTTAGATGATGAATTAATGTACCAATCTTTTAGGTGTTTTTGATGTTTAAAATGAATGGAACCAATATAGTTAAGTACTAAATAATAGGTTTTTTTTTTATGTGTATTAGTTCATGAATCTCTTTTACCTTCTTCATACATAACTTAATACCTAAAACATAAATCATGAATCTATTTAACCTTTTTACTACATAACTTAATACCTAAAACATAAATCATGAATCTCTTTTACCTTTTTAATACATAACTTAATACCTAAAGCATAAATCATGAATCTCTCTCACCTTCTTAATACAACTTAATATCTGAAACATAAATTAAGTCTTGAAAATATTTTCATTATTGACAATAAAATAAAAATTGACAATTCATGTTTTATGTTTTCAAAATTTGCCATTTGATAATCGTTTTCAATTTCTTAAACTACAAATTTAAACCAGAAATTTTATTACTCTAGACATAAATTATATCTACAAATAATCTCATTGTCCCATAGAACAAAAAAAAATTACTGTTCAAGTATTATGATTGAGTTAAATGTCATGTTTCTCAAATTGGCCTCGTTTGACAATGATCTTTAATTTCAATCTAATAATGGTAACAATTCTTGGTATTATGTTCTCCAAGCCAGCCATGTTGCAAACAAAAGAAAACACAATACCAATTTACCACCTTTACTAGAATAAAACTCGAACCATTCTGACATAACATCACCTAGTATTTTATAAAACTTACTATAGTACATTTAGATTAAAACCTATTCATGTCTATAGTTCCCTTTTACATAAAATCCATTTAAATTATTGTTTTCTCAAAAATAGACTGTGTATCTAAGCTAAACTAAAACATGTTGACAGAGTTCATGAACTCTGTCAACTAAGACACGTTGACAGAGTTCATGAACTCTGTCAACTAAGACATGTTGACAGAGTTCATGAACTCTGTCAACATGTGTTTTAGTTGACAGAGTTCATGTCATCATTGTTAAATTACATAAGACTTAGTATAATACTTATAAATTAAAATCTATTCATGTCTTTAGTTTCCTTGTACCTCAAGTCCATTTACATTGTTGTTCTATCAAAAATAGAGTTGAACTATCTGAAATTTGTTTGTATCTGAACTATCTATTGCCAAAGTAGATAATATAATTAATATCTTAATCTCTGAACTCTGTCAACTTAGACGAGTCGACAGAGTTCATGAACTCTGTCAACTTAGACAAGTCGACAGAGTTCATGAACTCTGTCAACTTAGACGAGTCGACAGAGTTCATGAGTAAAACAAGCCTACATACAACTTAGAAATGTTCTTTCAAATTAAAATTAATGTTAATTTCTTTTCTAAACACAGCCAAATACAACAATTTAAAAAAGTACTCAAAAAATTTCTTTATATTTAAATTTAAAGACTCTGTCCAACTGGGCAAAGTCCATGGACTCTGCCCAGTTGGAGCCCATAGCCTCTGCCCAGTTGGGCAGAGTGCAATATACAGAGAATATGGGAATTACAAAACGATCAAAAACAATTTATATAAACGGGAATTAGAAGGATTTATCCACCTTACCTCTAAAACGCAGCCAAAACAAATGAGCGCGACCTGAAATCTTTCGGACGACAGCGCAGATAAAATTTCTTCCACCCGAAACAGAGCAGCCGTAGCAGACGAACTGGGAGACCTGCATAAGATCAATAACATTTTAGCAACAAAAAATAGCGATAACAGACTTCAATAAAATACACAAGCCGAAAAACAGAAAAACGAAACGATACCTTCACCCACTGCAAACGCCGTGTCGATCTGCCACCACCCGCAACTTCTCAACGAAGTTCGACCCCGCGCTGTGAAGCCCTACAAGCAAGCAGGAAACAGCAAACATATTACACAAGCATCAAACAGAAAACAGCAAATAGCAAACAGCAAGCAGCAAGCAGCAAAATTAAGCAAGCAGCAAACAATATGTTACATATGTTACCCGCTACATATGTTACCAGCCGAAACGATATTCATACCTGCAGTCTATGCCGAATCCTCCCTGCGCACCAGAACACCACCACTTAAAGCCGAAAAACAGAAAAACGAAACGATACCTTCAACCACCCGTAACTGTGAAGCCCTACAAGCAAGCAGGAAACAGCAAACGTATTACGCAAGCAGCAAACAGCAAGCAGCAAGCAGCAAGCAGCAAACATCAAGCAAGCTGCAAACAATATGTTACATACCTGCAGTCTATGCCGAATCGTCCCTGCGCACCAGAACACCACCACTTACCAGCAGCAAGCAGCAAGCAGCAGACAGTATAACTTACATGCAGGGTGGCTAAACAACGAGAAGCACAACAACGAACACTGGACTTACACGCAGGCTTACAGGTCGACAACACACGCCGTCGACCAATAGGGTAGCTAACAGGCGACAGGGCAGCGGGGTGACGGAGCGGACGGGCGACAGGGCAGCGGGGTGACGGAGCGGACGGGCGCCTACCAACACGAAAGGGGTCCACGAGATCCCACGACAATGACGGGAGAGGGGCCGGGACAGAGCTTTTATGCCGAATAATTGTTCGGCCGAACACTTGTTCGGCCGAATAATTGTTCGGCCGAATAAGTGTTCGGCCGAACAATTATTCGGCCCGAACAAGTGTTCGGCCGAACAATTGTTCGGCCGAACACTTATTTCCACCGCCGTGAGTTTGCTCCGTCCGGCTAGCCCATGGCACATATTCCGAGGCCTCCGTTATGTTTGACGGTGGCCCGTTAAAGATTATTCGGCCGAATAAATACTATATTATTCGGCCGAATAATTATAATTATTCGGCCGAATAATTAACGTTATTCGGCCGAATAACATACGCTAGAGTTCTTACCCCGCCGATTCTCACCAAAGTGTTACCCACCTTCGCATTTCCACCCACATAAAGGGGGATATTATAACAATATTGGACATGATTGATAGGTCGACATTATATAAAATAAGTACGAGTATAAATGATGATTGGTCCCATTTTTTTTATGAATTTGTTTTTGTATTTGCATTCTTGAATGAATTCCATGCATTGTTAGAATTGATAGTTCCATCCATCTCATGAATGTAAGTGTGGCCCTTCTACATATTATAAGTACGTAAGGAATAAAAGGATTAGAAACTATTGGTCCTTTAGATTCCCCTTTTTCATAAATGCTTTGGGTGTATGTGTACAACTTCCAAAATATACAATGAAGTTGATAGGTTTGGCAATTTATTGAAACATTTATTTGATGAAAATATTTAATTGAAAAGTATTTATATAATGTGTTACATGTGATGAAATGTTTTGTTTAAATAATTAATATGATTTGTTAGAGATATAAATAATATTTTAGTAAATTTTTTTTAGTAAATATTAGCATTGTACTTTATCAATTAATTAAGTTTTTAGTTCGTTGCGATGTAGTTTAGTGGTAACTTGAAGCAAGTATCATTATCATGACACAGATTTAAATCTTTGTGAGCATGCTCTTACTCTATATGGTGTATTGTCATCCGTGACTTAGTGATAGTGTTGATTACTACTAATGTAATGAGTTAATGCGATACCAACATCCTCTTTAAGTTGTTGAATAAATAAAATGATTTATTTCCCTTTTTTATATTAAGTTATCAGAGAAAGATAATGTTTTCTTTTTGAGACACCCTCCTTGTATTAAGTTGTAAGAGAAAGATAATGGTTCATATTCCTCGTTATTTTATTAAATTTTAAGAGAAAGAGAATGGTTCATATCCCTCTTTTTTGCATTAAGTTATAGGAGAAAGGGAATTACTTATTTCCGAGTTTTCAATCTATTAGGTTGTTTCCCATTTTCAACTAATGTGGCATAATTTCCCACTTTATTACAGGGAGAGAGATTTGAACCTAATATCACTAATGAAAATTAAATACTTTACTAAATGATAAAGGGGTAGTTTTGAAAAAAATAGTAATTTTTAAGAACATGAGGTGACCTCTGGTCCACATTTTTTTTCCAATGAAAACCTCATGGGAAAAATCAAGGAATGCTTCCTCACATTGGTGGATGGCGTCCCTACTAAATCCATTGGAATAAACTAGTGCACATCACCTAGGGGGATTTGAATTGGGAACCTATTGGCACAAAACTAGCAAAATGCCCATCAACATTGGTGACACCAATTTAAGTTGAATCCTTGGGCTTAGCTTTGGTTGACATACATGTATGAATATTAGCATCATACATGTTTTGTACATTATATGACGCCCTTTGAATGCTCCCATAGCTACTTTAAACTTCATAACTATCTTAAGATATCATATAAATATATCATTTAACAAGCCTTAAGAAGAGCATAGTGTTAGCTTTGATCCATTTACATATGTGCATGAATAAAGCTATGAATGCCTCCCACTACATCCATGTAACCCACAATTATATTAAAATACCAAAGAAATTTTCATAGAAATAAAATCTTAATCAACCAAAGATGAGAAAGTCATCTCTCCTCACCTTTGGGTCTAACCCTTTTAACAAACACTTTATTACCCTAAAGGTATTCTTTTAAGGGGGAAACAATTCTAAGAAATTTCGTAATAATTCCATGGAATTTTCAAAACCAACATTTTCCCTCATCTATACCATCAATTCAAGGTGTTGGGTGTTAGGAGAGACAACATACAAAGATATGGTTAATGTAAGTTGCAGTAATTGTTGGATGCATGCACTTGACTAAGTGATGACCACATAGAAGGTGTGAACTTGACAAGGGTTGTCTGCTTGAGATCCAATGTGTTCTCAATGATCTCCTCTAGTTGCATTGCTTCTTGGCAAACCAGTCTCAAGGACATTTTCCACAAAACCCCATGTCTACACTTTGAAGAACTCACACACATCACCACCCAATTTCTCTTCAAAAGGATAGAGAAATAGTGGTCAAATGAAAATGGCTAATTAAAGCTTGAAAGCCATGCTCTATATGTATGCAATGAACCAAACAAAAGGTTGGAAGATTATCATTCATTGGTGGAAATTGACTTTAACAATGGCTACCACCATTCTTTGAAGAAGAGTCTATTAGAAGATTTATCTAGACAAAAATGTAATTCAGCTACTAGTCAGGACAACTTGGAAGCATGGTTGACTCTATGGAGTGACACCTTAGAACAAATGGAAATCATAGTGAAACATGTCGAACAATGTCTAAGGATTGCACATGATAGACAAAAGAATATGTAGATAGGAAAAATAAGAACAAAGCTTAAAAGTCAGAAAGAAAGTATTTCTCATATTTAAGCCAAAAAGGAGATCCTTATGCTTGGGAAAATGAATAAACTAATAGCTAGATATTGTGGAATCATCTAGTACGAGGATGTAGCCCTCTTGAGGGGGGAGTGTTGTAACTCCCCATATTTGTGCATCCTACTTATGTACTTTCTCCTCATCACAAGTGTTGGAACTCGATGTTACTCCATGCTTCTTAGGATCATGTTTTGGATTGTAGACATTATCATGTTCTTTATGAATGCTAAAAAGCAGATCCTTATGCTTGGGAAAATGAATAAACTAATAGCTAGATATTGTGGAATCAGCTAGTACGAGGATGTAGCCCTCTTGAGGGGGGGGTGTTGTAACTCCCCATATTTGTGCATCCTAAAATTATCATTTCATAAGATTATTCTAGATGCCATTGCATAATTTGTTAAATAGAATATGATGCTATGAAATAACATGCGGATTCCTATTCTAATGTATTATTTATGATTGTAATACATGCATTATCATGATTGATTAACACATTGTCTATGCCTTGCTATTGAAAGATTGAATATATTGATTATGGTTATGTTTATTATGATGATATGTTCACGCTTACTTTAGTATATCTATGCTTCTCACACAGTGATTATGGTTATAATGATTCCATGTTGTTATTATGGTTAAGATTTAGTATTGGTGTAACTTCATTCTAATTCAATACATGGCACTTGCACATAGTTTGAGCATTAATGCATCAACAATGGTAATATTGCTTGGTCATGTTGAGCAATTGTTTATTGGTTTGTCATCATTGGATTTTCCTTTGTCTTTTCTTACATGTTGATTTGTGTACCTGCAAAACATTTTTTTTAGCTATGATGAATCAATTTTTCAGTTCACACCACCCATGCACACATCTCACTCCCTAAGATCAACATATGCTTGGTTCATGACCCCAAGCGAGCCTTAAAATTTACTTAAATTAACACACATTAACCTCACTTGAGGACCAAAAACAATATTGTAGTTAAGTTAGGGCATTGTGGATAGGCATCCAAATAATTCTCCTTTTCCATTTACATCTGAGACATAGATGTTGACTTTCTAGGGAGCCAAAATCCTTGGTATTTGAGGGCATGGTCACAACAAGTTTACAGAGGGGCCCATTCCTCTTTTGGGGTGGTACTCAACAAGGTTGGGACCGAATGGCTGGGTGATGCACCTATCTCATCTAGTTCTGCAGATCCCCCAACCGTTGTCACATACTGCGGGATGGAAGTGCCCATAGGACATAAGCTACATGAAACTCCTTTGACGTGCTGACCAAGGTAGCTTAGTGACCATTCTTAGGTGACCTACCTAGAGCTGATCCCCTATGGTGGGGGATACCTGCGACAGATTGGGTCTGGTACGGTGCCATCTCGATAACTATTGTTGATTACCTTCACTCACTTTTGCTAGCAGAGGATTCATGCCCCTTCACAACCTTTTGTTTGGAAGGTCACCGGTGCCATTTGACACCTTTTATTGATTCGGAGAGGCGATGACCTTGGTCGAGGAAAGGTTTCAAAACGTGTCACCCTTATTGATTGCTTGCATTAGTATCTATTAGGTTAGCGAGTCTTTTTTTTTCTAGGAGTGTTGCTTGTTGGCCTCTTTACCACTTTGTTTTGCCCATCTGTTGTGACACACGGTTGCAGTGGATTTTTTGAGTTGTTGGGCGTGTTTTCCCTTTGTCATGATCCTTTGCAGCACACTCGGCTGCAGTTGGATTTTGGATCCTTCCATTATAACTGCATAGTCTGACAATATATTTCAGGCACTATTGCTCCTCTGAGATACTCTCGTGGACTTCAGGGGCAGTCGCCTTAGTATAGTTTCCTAGACCATTCTCGTCGGACCCCTATTCGACACGCTTTGCGGGCTTCAAGATCATATCCCGAGGCCCCTGAGTTCACTTCACATTCTGATCAGTCAAAATCTGCCACACACTCACCTCTTCACAACCCCATGGTTGGCACGAACCCCCCTCCTTTGTAGGGGGCACCATTAGTGGTGGCTCTATAGTCGTCGCCCTTACCCACACAATTATTGCTTCCACTGGGCCACATTCCTGTTAGTGAAGGCCCCACAACCCCTGCTACAACCAACACTGTGATTGCCTCCGAAGCCAATACTCCTCCTAGTGGTAGACACATGTTTATCGGGGCCACATGCCTGCCGACACTTTGCACGGGTACTCGTCTCCTATAAGCACATTTCTATAAACATGCATGCCACAACCTACCCAACCATGAAGCGCCCAACTAGCAACTCCAAAAGAAGAACCTACAAGACTACTGTGATTGCCGCACCTTCTTCTTCCTGACTTCTATTTTTCCACAGCTCTTCCCAAGAGTGTGTCTGTGACCTAAGGGTGCACCCAAGGAAAGCCTTGTGACACCCCTTAGCTGACGTGCTAAGTGTGTTATCCTTTTCTTCATTCGCACGCTAACCTTGACGTGCTTTTGATTGATGCTTGCAACCCACGCTGGTCCGCTTGACATGCCACTTGGTCTCTCTATCGGGCGTGCGCCCTCTTGACGTGCTCCAACCCAACCCTTGTCGCACTTGCCAACGCGTTGCTTTTGCCTTGCTTGCCAAGCTAAGGCGTATGGGCCTCCAACCCACGTTCCGTGTGGACGTTGTGGTGTGGTATGTGCTCAGCCTTGGCTTATCGGCACCGCACTCCTCCTTGGTGCGTTTACTGAACCTCACGCCCTTGGTCACTTGTGCCCACATTTCTTGTTGTGCTTGCACACCACCTAAGTCAAATGTGTCCATGCTTCCAACTTGTCATGCTCATGTGCGTCGTGCTCCCAAGTCAAGACGGTGTCTACACGCCACTTGAGCCCCTTGGATGAATTTCCAAGCAAGATTGTGCTTGGGTGAGTGAGGCAGCTAATCAGAGTCATGACACTAGCCCTCTTAACCTGTAAGCAATTTCACAATCACATGAATATTCTCAACTACAAATCGAGCTTGAACACTGTGGGATTCAAAATAAATATCTATCCCATTCTTTGAGCACATTGCTAACCCAAGATTGAGCCTAGGAAGCCAGAAACAAGAACCAAATATCACAACAAAAATTAACTAGGGAGATTGTGAAAGGATTACCTTATAATGTTGAATTTTAGCACGAAAACTAGATGTGATGACCCAACTACTAGCGAAGCCCTATATCCCATAATCATTCATGAGAATAATCTTCATGAGTTCAACTTTTAGAGGAGCAATTAAATGAGGTGTTTGTGGAGGCATAACTCTTGCCTCCTTGTTTAGGGTCCTTAGAATATGAAATAGGATCTCCTCGAACCCACTAATTTCACATGTTAAGATAGCCATAACACAGTTAAGATAACCATCACCGCACATTGACGTTTCATATGTTTTTTGACATTAATTGCAGGCACAACCAAATAGATACCTATCAGATCTATCTTCAAATAGTGATGGTTGTCCTGAACAAACCGGACAAAACGAAGCATCTAGCAGTACATCAATATCAACTAGAGGTAGCAATGTTAGAATAAAATTTTAAAAATGTATGGAATTCTTTATAGATGAAGGAGGGTCGTGCTCTTATGACAATGAGTCCGCCGAAGACAAAGAAGTTCCATTGATGTACATACATTATTTGAAGAATTGGTAAGCAAAACCACTTCTTGAAATAAACACGGATTTCAATATTAATGGAATAACATATCGAATTGCTCCATCTACTTTGCATGGTCTGGGGCTCTTCACAATGGACGGTGTGAAGGTTCTGTATAACAATGAAGTTGAACTAATGGATTATGTTGGCCCAACCTATGATTATGCACATTGGAGTAGACTAACAAGGTATCTAACCAGTATGCTCATATATGGAGTTTGTGAAAATTATAATAAAATGAAAGAAAACAGTCAGGATAAAGGATATTCCATATATATCGATGGATGGGCCAAAGCTTGCGGAAATATTGATGGGTTTATAAACAATACTCAACCTGGAAACACAAACAAACTACCCAATTGTGAGTTTGTTGAGTGTGAGGAAAACAAAATTTTGGTCACTACAATAAAGTTAATACCTACGGGGAAGGAGTTGTTAGACAATTATAATTTGAACAGGATCTACGAATCATGCAAGTATCCTTACACAGTCATGTCCATTATTTGCTAAAAGGCATGCATAGTGGATGTTCATTAGTTTTCGTTATATGTTCTTCATGTTGTAATATTGATGAGCTTTCACCCAAATTTGGATATATGGTTAACATATATTTTTTTATGTTTTAGGTTGATCGGGGGAAAGTCATCGACCATGGTCTGGTGAGATAATATATGGTGATTTATATTTTTTATTGCATTCCATATTGTTCAATTTTACTCCAACGCAGCTCGTTCATTGTTACATAATTTAACGTTCTTACATGATATGATCATTTGTAGACTCCTATGTCAATGCCTAATCCTAATAAGGATGTCATCGACATTTCAGTAGTTGATGACCCTCTGGAAGCTATTAGGAAAAAGCTTAAAAAAATAGCTTCCAAACTGACAGAATTGATGGGCACTGAAGCACCGGAAAACAAATAAAAGGTGCCAATACTTGATGGCTTGCATTCATAAGTACAACATATGTTTTTTAAAATCATATTCCATTTCTTCATTTAAAGAATACGTCATATTTTTTAAACGAATCCAAAACCCTGATTCCCTTGATTTCTATTTTTGTAGGCATTCTTGAAAGAAGAAGAACCCGGTGTCGAGAGTAGCAAACATGCATCTATGCTTGCACCCTCTGCTCCTGTTGCACATGGCTCTGGAGCCCCTTCTCCTGGTATTGTTGGGTCTGGCCCTAATTCTACACCTAGTGTTGGTGGGGGCAGTCCACGACACCATCTTTGTAGATGACCCCCGGTTCTAGTACTCATGTGCCTCAATCATCAGGGGCCAAGATGAGCCCCAAGACGCCAGGATTAGTCGTCAAGAGCACTAGGCAATTACAGGTTTCTTTACAGATGGACCATGATTTGGTTTCGGTAAAGGTTCCAAAACTCCATGGTAATTACATCCAAACCATTGGAATACTTAAATTTTTATACAACGAATAGTATTGTTAGATTCATTTTATCTATTTAATCAAAACATTTGGTTCCAATGTTGGAAATAATGTGTTCTATGACGAGTTACATGAAAAAGCATTTGCTCGGTTTGGACCAACGATTATAACAAGTTATAAATATCAGAGCAATGACTTGGAGAAGGATTTGATGAAGCAAATGACCACATGGTTTGGTCTTGTATTGAATCAAAAGTTGATGCAAACCATGGCAAGAAAGTACTTGAAATCTGTGCGAGACAATTACCGCACTAATACCAGTCGATACCTTGGTTGTGAGCATCCTGGATTAATTCCATAATGGGAGTGGGTTGCATTAATAGAGGATGCTAAGGAGAAGAAGATGAGAAAAGAAGGAACTTTGCCTCCAAGTGCAGCGAAAGCACCAAGGTAGATAAAGCAGTGTACCGAACAATGAATTTATAATTTGTATATCGCATTTGACCACAATTTCTAATCGCATAAACACCTACGTTACAATTCAATTCGTGTAGGCTCAAGAACACCTCGAAGGCTACACAAGCTAGACGTGACAGGCATGGCCAACACAAGCTTGGACCAGGGGGCTACGTTCAAGTGAAGGGCATATATGTAAGTATGGAATTGTCGTTGCTGCAATTTCATTTGAGTTTCAAATGCTTTCCTTACCTAAAGCATTATGCTACAGGATATGTAGCCTGCAGACTTTGGTGTCATCCACACAAATGACGAGTTCAAACTTGCCTTCAAGGGAGGTTACAATGCCTTAGTTGAGCAGAAAAATGCCAGTGCAACTAACACTTCTACTGTTAACGAGGAGGTATACAAGCTCATTGCATTCTGATTGAATACTTAATTAGAAAGTACACATTGACAATGTTTGGTGATTCAAGAACTTCAACTATTATTGCAAGCAACACATGAATATTTAGGTGTTCCCCATCAACCAATTATAGAGACCAAAGTTGGAACTGCTCAACCAAAGGTTCTAGCTCCTTCTGCACCTACAAGTACCGTGAACTAGTTGAATTATAGAAATTGTTATTTCACTGGTTACTGCTTACTATAGATAAGCTGATAAAAAAATTGTTTGTTGAAATTGTAGATGGTGTCAATCCTAGTATTAGGGAGCGCCCTCTAAGGAGACATCTCTTGCAGTCTCCAGATCGAGACCTGGAACAAGAAACTAGTGGCGAAGAGAATGAGGGAGTTGATACCAGTGAGAGACTTGCAGAATTCATTAAAAATACAAAAATGAAACCAAAGAAGAAGTAGGACAGTAAACATTGGCCATTGTGGATGGCATAGTGATTTTGTTGTATACAATATTGTATTATGTATTTTGTCATAATGTAATTTAATTTAACGTTTGTAATCTAATGTTATTTGTATCTAGATGTTATATTATATAATGTTATGTGTTATTTAATTTGCAGTTTGTAATTTAATGTTATTTGTATCAAAATGTTATGTGTGCAGTGTCTATGTTATTCGTATCTGCATCTTATGTTATAGTGTATTACAGTAAATATATTGGGCATGGAGAAATGAGAGTGATGTGAGGGGGGGAAGGGGCCATAAGAACTTCCACCTTCACATGGTTGGCCATGTTCAGTAGAGAATATACTATTCTCGAAACAAAGATAAGCTCATGCAGGTATTTTCCTTTTGGTCTTTTAAAATTATGATACTTTGCACATTTATTGGTCGTTTAGTTTTATATATATATACATAAACTTATTATTCAAACTTGATTTCTGTAGTATTCACGTGCAACATAAATGCAACTAACAACTATCATTGTTGTTGGTTTGACAATATATGCAGTTATTATTGGCATCACAAATAATTACCATCTGGCAATGTCCCTTTTTTATCTATTTACTTGAGACTTAACAATGTGTCATTGAGGTTATATGTTGATTTTTGAGACATAAACTTAGCATTGAAACTTATGGGAATCATGAGATTAATTATTATATTGATCATATTTTTTTTATTAAAAATTGACACATATTGGATTCAAATAATACTATAAGTTCACTACACTCTTAAGTTGATCAACTTTGTTCAATAGGATTTTAACCCTTTTAGGCATGCACCTATAGTGTATGAGACTCACACTTGGGTAATCACATGTGTAAACACTAGCAGATGCTTTGTGTGGTCCACAATTGTTTCATGTTCATGTATGATTTTCTTAATGATGAGACAATACCTCTCAACTACTACCCTAATGTGATGGATCACCTTCCTAGAGCCCCTTTCATCTTAGCCTATATGTGGGACCTCACAAGGATTTCTAGTGCTTACGTGGATTCCTTTTAAACTCATTGTTCCCCTTTGGTATATGGTCCTTAGTCACTTATTTGACTCATATTGACCCCTCAATGCTCCCATTATAGACATAATAAGCAAAGTCTACTCATGTATATACCATTTAAGGGTGAATATATAAAAATGGCACAAAGTGTGATACATATATGAAGTTCTGAACCAAAATTGAAAATACATAATCACCAAAATCATTGCCTATAATGGGATCCTATTCATCAATAGCAACCAATTCCCCCATGCCTCTACCTCAAATCTCGAAGTTGATCCTCCAAGAACATTAGTCAATGCTTTACAACTTTGATGAAACTTCCTAATCCAAACGTTAAAATAAGGTAGAAAAACCTTCACACGCTTAATAAGTGATCTTGCTTGATTGAAGGGTACATTTAGAGGAGTTCAATCAACTTCAACTATCAAGCATTAACACCACCAACATCAAAATACATAGAAATTTTGATGTGCTTGATAAAATTCCAATCCCTTAACCTCATACATGATAAAATCCATGGGAAAAGTTGTTGTGCTTAATAAGTGATTTTGTTTGACTGAAGGGTACATTTAGAGGAGTTCAATCAACTTCAACTATCAAGCATTAGCACCACCTGTTAAAATGTTAACCGGGAAAATGTTCGGGAAGAAATGCATGCAAAAGAGAGTTTTGCATGCACCTACTTTTAGGTTTTTGGTAAACCTAATTTGACAGTGAGATGATATGAGGAAGACATAAGGTGTATGTCTTTATCACGGAGATAATTGATCTGAGATAGATCAATTAAGAGGAGGACGACTTTCCTTGAGAAGGAGGGCACATTCCTTAAGGAGGAGGAAGCTCGTACCGCATCCGGTTGAGCGATTGAGTGTTTGTAACTTGCAGAGTATCTTCGTCTCAGTGATTGAGGAAGATCAGTGACGATCAGAGCTCAGATCTATTGAGATCTGATTTAGTACGAGTCATTCTTCTTTGGAGGGAGGGCGCACTTGTGCATGCAGAGGACGTTTTCAGCAGTAGGCTTCTTCAGTTACAGAGCAGATCAGAGCAGAGGATAGAGAGAGACAGATCAGACAGAGGCGGATGCAGGGATACTCAGATCCAGTTTTCCAGTTAGGGCTCATTCTTCCAGTACATGCATCAACTGATACATGCAAATCTAGAGTTTGCCTAAGTGATTTCTGAGGTAACCCTGTATTGTACTTGTCTAATTTCTTATATGCTATGCGCTCGAGAGAGAAGATAACCCCACAGTTTGCTGGTTTTTCCCGAAAGGGTTCAGGGTATATCTGTTGTTTATGTGTGATTGCATTTATGTTTCAGTTGGTAAATGCAGATCTAGTTGTTTGAGTTTATATTCAGATGAGCATGTATTGATATCGAGACGCATACCGCTTGAGATCTCAGGGCGATTCAGAGGGACGCATACATGGTATCATAGCCCTAGTAAGGGTCAGGGAGAGCATCACACTCAGATCTACAACTACAGCATCAGATCTGCGATTATGGGGGAGGATCATATTGCTTGCACTTCTTGCTCCGCTATGGATATTGATGAGTGTGCTACCAATGGGATTGACAGGGAGATGGCTCTCAACTCCTGTCAATCATTGATGGCCTCCACTTCTAGTGTATGGTACATAGACAGTGGAGCTTCTTGTCATATGACGGGTGTTCGAGGATACTTTTCTGACCTAGCAGAGGATGGGATAGATCTTGAGATTGTCTTGGGAGACAAATCTACGGTCAAAGCTATAGGACGAGGAACTGTGTCCTTTCAGAAAGACTATGGAGAACATATGAGAGTCCGTGATGTCCTATACGTTCCAAGTCTTAAGAAAAACTTGATCTCCGTATCTACTATTGAAGATCGAGGACTATGGGTGATGTTCAGAGATGGAAATGTGCTAGTTCATCCCAAGGGATCCAGTGTTGCCTCAGCTAAGAGGATTGGAGTCCGCAGTGGGAAACTATACAAACTGAGTTTCCAACTACATCATGCCCTAAGTCATAGCAGCCAAGATGAGGGATGTGACCCCTGTGAGCTTTGGCATAGGAGGATGGCTCATCTGCACCATCCTTCCCTAAAGATTCTGAGGGAGATTGTGACAAGAGTACCTGAGTTTACCACTGAGCACACCAATGTGTGTAAGGGGTGTGCTCTCGGGAAGTACGTCAAGACGACATTTCCTAAGAGCGATACCAGAGCTACGGGAGCTCTTGATTTGATTCATTCTGACCTTTGTGGTCCAATGTCCACCACATCACTGAAAGGATACAAGTACTATATATCTTTCATTGATGACTATTCCAGGAAAACCTGGATCTACTTCTTGAAAAACAAAGAGTCTAAGGAAATTTTGCAGAAGTTTCAAGAGTTCAAAGCTCTTATGGAAAAATTGACAGAAAGGAAGATTAAATCTTCAGATCAGATAATGGGGGAGAGTACACCTCTAATGAGTTCAATCAGTTTTGCACTCAGGAAGGCATCAAGAGGCAGTTGATTGTACCTTATACACCTCAACATAATGGGGTGGTTGAGAGGAAGAACAAGGCCATGATTGGAACTGTGAGATCCATGTTGCATGATCAAGGATTGCCATTTTTTCTTTGGGATGAAGCATGCAACATTGCATCCTACATTTAGAACAAGAGCCCTCATAAGGCATTGGGGGACAAGACCCCCGAGGAGGCTTTTTTTGGAAAGAAACCCGAAGTTGGGCACTTCAGAATTTTTGGATGCCTCACATACTCTCATGTCCCTTCGGAGAAAAGGACAAAGCTGGAAACCACTGCAGAAAGAGGAATTCTTGTTGGGTATGATGAGATTTCGAAATCCTATCGCATTTACATCCCTGCTCTCAAGAAGACTGTTGTGAGGCGAGATTTGAAGTTTGAGGAGGATCGGGCCTTTTGAAAATCATGTGAGCAAGAGAAGGGAAAATAACAGGTTGCTACTTCCCTTCATGACACAGGCCATAGTACTGTTCAGCAACCAACAGGGTCCCAAGTGTTAGGAGTGACAGATGCACAAGATACGGGTTCCATGAGCACAGGAGCAGGAACTAGCACAGGTTCTCAGATTGGTGATCAACTGAAATCAGGGTCCCAGATTACAGGTTCTCGAGCTATAGGATCGATGGCTATAGGCACCTCTACCGGAGGTACTCATTCTCATATAGGTCATTGGGATGAGGATGAGTTCTCTGTACAAGATGTCACTTCAGGGAAGAGGAAGCCTCAGTGGCTTCAAAATACCTTAAAGGACGCTCAGGCAGTAGGAACTCTTAAGAAAGACGTAAGAGAAAGAAAGGCTCCATAGCGATTCTGCAGTTACTTAGCTCTAGTAAGCAGTATCAGTGAGTCAGAGCCATCCTCTTACGAACAAGCAGCAGGTAAGCAGGCCTGGAGAGATGCCATGTTGGAAGAGTATGCTTCCATCATGAAGAATGATGTCTGGGAAGTGGTACCCAGACCTGAGGGAAAATCTGTGGTCACCTTTAGATGGCTCTACAAAATCAAATATGCTACAGATAGCAACATTGAGAAGTACAAAGCCAGGTTTGTTGCTAGAGGGTTCTCACAGATAGAGGGAGTTGACTATGATGAGACATTTGCTCCTGTGGCCAGGTATTCTTCCATCGGGACTGTGATTTCTGTTGCAGCAAAAATGGGATGGAAGATTCATCAGATGGATATCAAGACAACTTTCCTCAATGGACTCATTGAGGAGGAGGTATACATTGAGCAGCCAGAGGGCTTCGAGGTACGTGAGCGAGAGTCTCATGTATGTAAATTGAAGAAATGCCTGTACGGTTTGAAACAGGCACCCAGAGCTTGGTATTCTAGGATAGATACCTATTTACAGCAGCTAAGGTTTCAGAAAAGTGAAGTAGACCCAAATCTCTACTTCATCGTGATGAGAGGGGATCCTCTCATCCTTGTGCTTTATGTAGATGACCTGTTTATTACAGGGGCAAAGAAACTCATCAGTGATTGAAAAAAGGATCTTGCATCTGAGTTTGAAATGAAGGATATAGGGTTGATGCATTACTTCCCAGGGATGGAAGTCTGGCAGGAGGATGGGCATACCTTCCTCAGTCAGGGCAAGTATGCAATGGACATTCTGAAGAGATTTCAGATGTAAGATTGCAAGCCCATGACTACCCCTATGACAACCAACTGGAAGAAGCATGTGGCTTCTGAGAGTAAGTTGGTTGATTCCACGAGGTACCGACAGCGCATTGGTTCCTTGATGTATTTGGTCAACACCAGACTAGATTTGAGCTTTGCAGTCAATACCTTGAGTCAGTACATGGTAGAACCCAGAGATGTGCACTGGGTGGCTGCAAAGCATGTTTTGAGATACATCAGTGGAACAGCAGAATATGGGTTGAATTACGTGAGGCAGGGAGAAGTCCAGCTTATAGGATTCACACGTTCAGATTGGGCAGGTAATGCAGGTGACAGGAAAAGCACCTCCGGGTGTTGCTTCAGCTTAGGTTCGGCAGTTGTGTCACCTCCGGGTGTTGCTTCAGCAGTTGTGTCATGGTTCAGCAGGAAGTAGAAGTCCGTTGCATTGAGTTCTGCTGAAGGAGAATATATGGCGGCTAGCCTAGCCAATTGTGAAGCCATTTGGCTTCGCAAGATGTTGGTGAGTCTATTTGATCAGCGGTTGGAACCTACGGTTATTCACGGTGACAATCAGAGTTGCATCAAACTCTCTGAGAATCCAGTATTTCATGATCGATCCAAACACATTGAGATCAGATATCACTTCATTCGTGATCATGTTTATAAGGGAGCAGTTGAGCTCCAGTAAATTTCCACAGATGAGCAGGTTGTAGACATTCTGACAAAGTCCTTGATGAGAATAAGTTTCAGTACTTCAGGGAGAAGATGGGAGTGGTGCAGAATCCTTTCCTGGTTAAGAGGGAGTGTTAAAATTTTAACCAGGAAAATGTTCGGGATGAAATGCATGCAAAGGTTTGCATGCATGCATGCAAAAGTGAGTTTTGCATGCACCTACTTTTAGGTTTTTGGTAAACCTAATTTGACAGTGAGATGATATGAGGAAGACAGAAGGTGTATGTCTTTATCACGGAAATAATTGATCTGAGATATATCAATTGAGAGGAGGACGACTTTCCTTGAGAAGGAGGGTGCATTCCTTAAGGAGGAGGAAGCTCGTACCGCATCCGATTGAGCGATTGAGTGTCTGTAACTTGTAGAGTATCTTCGTCTCAGTGATTGAGAAAGATCAGTGACGATCGGAGCTTAGATCTGATTTAGTATGAGTCATTCTTCTTTGGAGGGAAGGCGCACTTGTGCATGCAGAGGAGGACGTTTTCAGCAGTAGGCTTCTTCAGTCACAGAGCAGATCATAGCAGAGGATAGAGAGAGACAGATCAGACAGAGGCGGGTGCAGGGATACTCAAATCCAGTTTTCCATCTAGGGCTCATTCTTCTAGTGCATGCATCAGCTGATGCATGCAAATCTAGAGTTTGCCTGAGTGATTTTTGAGGTAACCATGTATTGTACTTGTCTAATTTCATATATGCTCTGGGCATGAGAGAGAAGATAGCCCCACAGTTTGCCGGTTTTTCCTGAAAGGGTTCCATGGTATATTTGTTGTTTATGTGTGATTACATTTATGTTTCAGTTGGTAAATGCAGATCTAGTTGTTTGAGTTTATATTGATATGAGCATGCATTAGAGAGATTTTGAGGTTAAAAAATGGCCTCCTAATATATGTACTAAGAAAGTATCAGATATATTAAAATATTATGAATTAGGGGTTTTATGGGGTAGGTAAATATGACAAGTCACCTCCTACACTATTTTCTATGCACAATATAAATAACCATGGTTGAGTTACATTTCAAAATTCACTAGAAATAAAATTAATAAAATAACTCTACATTGATGTGACTAAGATTCATTGTAAATTCCCAAAAAATTATTGTCCTTTTGTTGATGTATATGTAACTTTGGAATGTATTTCATATATGTATGTTGTATGTACTCATATAGAGATGGTATTATTCCTCTATACGGAAGTGTCGTCATTTATATTGTAAATGTCGTAACTTATACTTGATGGGTTATTAGACCACCTTGTTGGGGTCGGCCCTGTATAAGTCATGTGGGTCAAAGGGTTATTAGACCACCCTATTGGGGGTCGGCCATGTGGGTCAAAGGGTTATTAGACCACCCTATTGGGGGTCAGCCCAGTCAGCATTATGTTATGTGGTTAAGTTCGAGCCTACATGATTTATGTAAAAGGCAAGTCAAGTCAAGTATAAATAGAGTGCGGGAGGCACTCTATTTGTTCACTCACTTCTCACTCATGCACTCAAGGAGGAGTGGCGCACTTATGGAGGAGGAGGATCTGCTGTTAGGATATGTCTATCTCTTATGGTTGGGTTGTATCATCGCTCTATCTATCTCTGAGGAAGTTATTGGGGTTTTTCACCTTTATGGTTTTCCCCAAGTAAATCTTTGTGTCTCTTGTGTGCTTGCATTATTGTCTCCATGATTGATATGCTGTAGATATGTTGTACATGTTGTTCTCTCAGTTAAGATCCTAGATCATATTGAAGTAAATTCTAAAAATTTAACATGGTATCAGAGCTAGCCTGAAAGAAGGCATGATATGGCATGTATGACACTTGTTGCACTTACGATGCTAGGGCTTGATATAGCAAAAACCAGTCATCGTAGCACTTTCGCTATAAATCCGTTTTGGCGAAGTTTTCAGATCTGAAATCTTTACAGGTCGAAGATTAAATCCCCATGTACCTTGTGTCCAAAGGACAACCTCTAATTCGTTGTACTTTGTGATTTATGATCTGTAGAATATAGGGTTTCTGCCTCTTCCAGATCTGAGTCAGAATCAGGTGACCTTGGGAAAAAGGTCATAACTTGGCTAGGAAGCTCCAAATGAAATTTCGTAAAAAGTGACAGGTAGTACACAGACTGTACTATCTCAGGAAAAATTTTCAGAGGCCGAAGTTGAACCAGTGACATGTGGCACGCCGTACAAGTTCGCTCTCCTGTATTATCTCATAAACATGTCACGTTGCGACACTTGGAATAACTCTCTCTCAGAGAGTCCAATTGAGGTTAGACCTGTTAGGATGGAAAGATAACAGGGCGAGCTATCTCAGGAAAAATTTTCAGAGGCTGAAGTTGAAACAGTGACACATGGCACGCCGTACAAGTTTGCTCTTCTGTATTATCCTATAAACAGGTCACGTTGCGACACTTGGCATAACTCTCTCTCAGAGAATTCAATTGAGGTCAGACCTGTCAGGATGGAAAGATAACAGGTCGGGCTATCTCAGGAAACTTTTTCAGACCCTGTGGATCAAAAGGTTCGGAGTTACACCAGAAACAATCAGGTACATATTTCTGTCAAAAACAGAATTAGTTTTGAGTACCTTCATTCATGGCTTCCGGAATTTAGGGCTTCGGAAAAAGTTGGAATTTTTGTAATCAGAGACCACGGCTAAATGCTACTCATCAAAATAAAAATTTAGAGACCAAGATCAGAATTTTTGGTTGGGCAGAAGGCTGGGCTTGATCAGACCCTAGTTCGGGACTTTGATCAGAAAAGTGGAAAATTAGGGCTTCTGTAAAAATGGAAATTTTTGAAATCTGTGACCACGGCTGGAAGCTCCTCAAAAAAATAGAAGCTTAGAGCTTTGGATCAAACCTTTTGATTGGGCAGAAGAGTGGGCTTCATCAAACCCCAGTTCAGGGTCACGTCCAGTGAATCCGGAAGTTTCAAAGGCAAAATTGAGGAGTGAAACTTTGCAGTTTTCAAATTCTGAATATACCAGCTTGATCAGCTCATCAAGGCGCATATTTCTATCCTTTCGGAAGTTTGAAATTCAAAGTTTGAATTTTTGGGGTTTCTATGACAAACCCATATCCAGCTCCAGGTCCAGTTCTTGCAAATCAAGTGGATTGGGTTAATCCTAGAAGAAGATGGATTGGTCACCTGCATAAGTGAAGAAGTTCCTGTTTCAGAGGGAGATGAGGCTAAGGCCTTACATAAGAAGATTACAAGCGATCTTGACACTTATGATTGTACTAATGCATTATGGTGTTGTATGAGGTTTATGTTGTCTACTAACATGAAAGGTACACCAAGAAAGACAAATCATGTTCTGGTTCAAAAACATATGATCATGATGACATGAGGACAAAGATTCATCCATTGTCATGGATCTCATAGAAGATCCATTTACGAGGTATGTATAACTTGGTTTTATAATGGTTAACCTATGAGATATACAGGTTACTAGCACAAGTCATTGAAGAAGAACAAGAAGACATCATGTGAGTATGTTAGACATAACTAGCTAGCATGCTAATCCAGGTATGTTTTTCCTATATCAAGATAGAATCCTACCTTGGGTTAGGATCTTATACTGTTGTGTTGTTGATAATGATTATTCATGAAGTCATAAGTTTGAATAATCATGGGTATATGCATATTATGTGTCTTACCTTAATTAATGATATGACTAACCCGAAGAGTCATATGTTTAGACATGTTATGTTTCTTATGATTTGATTAACCATACGAATCCTACATAAACCTTGAATGCTAATGCTTATTATTTCTGTTTGAAATGATCATGACTATACATGCTTGAGATTATTGTGTTTTTAATAGTATACTAATGAATGTATGATTTTATATGAGATCACAAGGATAACACAATCATGATACTAATAAGCATAGGGACCAAGGATGAATATGAGTTCAAGAACAGGTAATCCAGGAAGCAAAGATCAAAAGGGAGTACACTCCAGTGGTTTATGCAAGGATGCAGATATTCAGAGGGAGTTGACCATCTCTCTACATTCCACAACAGAAAGGTGTAGAAGAAGCTACTTCAGATTAGGACTCTAGCAGCTCCTGCAAGGAAGCAAAAGACTAAGAGGGAGTCCACCCAACGAACAAACAAAGATAAGTATTTTAATTATCATTTCTTGCATATTTGTTTGTTTAAATAAAATTGTTCAATGATGTATATGCTCATGTTCCTAGACTTAGGGTATGTATTGTGCATATTAGAATAGTTGCATTGATGAACAGTATACTACTAATATACATGGGTAAGTGGCCTATGGCACTGTACAACATTCCATTGCTACTTATCTTGAATGAAACCTCTTTGCTGACATGTTGGGAGTTGTGCACACTCTTAACAATGTTCTGGTAGAGATTGGAAGGCATCTAGAAAGTTACGGGATATGGATAAATGTTGTATTGAAGCATTGGCTAAGATAATTGCATGACTTTATGACATATTTCTTTATGTGTAAGAATTTGTTCTGAAAATTATGAGATGTTTCTAATCATGCAATTTAACCTGTTTTGTAGGAAAGACCGTATATCTTCACCTACAAAAGGACTACAACATTTGTTCCAGCAACAAGGATATCTATTGAAGATATTGAAGTTCCCAGGATCTGGGATGAAGAAATGGAATGCCATGATCCGTCGATCATGAAGAATGATGTTTGGGATGTAGTCCCAAGACCTGAAGGGACGTTTGTTATGACTTCCATATGGATCTATCAAGATCAAGCATGCTGCAGATGGCAGCATAGAGAAATATAAAAGTGATGAAATAGAAGATACACCAGATGGATTCAAGACAGCTTTCTTGAATGGTGTAGTTGAAGAAGAAGTGTATGTGGAGCAGCCACTTGGTTTTGAGACACATGACAGGGAGTCATATATGTGCAAAACTTGGGTATGATGCACCACTTTCTAGGTATGGAGGTGTGGCAGAGTGCAGATGGAATCTTCCTTGGACAAGGGGAGTATGCAGTAGAGATCCTAAAGAGGTTCGGGATGATGGACTGTGAGGCTATGGCATCGAACCTGAAGCTTCTGTGTGATGCTTCATCTAAACCAGTTGATGTCACTATGTATCGTCAGATGATTGGGTCCTTGATGTACCTGACGAACATGATACCAGATATTTGCTTTGCGGTGAACACATTGAGCAAGTTCCTGACAGATCCGAGGAGTGTTCACCTGGTTGCTGTAAAGCATATTCTGAGGTACCTGAAAGGTACAGTGGATTATGGGCTCAAGTATGAAGCGAATCAAAAGTTTAACCTGCAGGGTTATGTTGATTCAGATTGGGCATGCAGTGCTGCAGATAGGAAGAGCACATCTGGGTGCTGCTTCAGTATGGGATCAGGTGTGATCTCTTGGTTTAGCAGGAAGCAGTCCTGCGTAGCACTGAGTACAGCTGAGGCAGAGTACGTTGCAGCCTGTTCAGCTAGTTGTGAGGCAGTATGGCTACGGAAGCTACTGTCTGAGTTATTTGATCTCCCGTTGGATGCTATTGGTATCTTCTGTGATAACCAGAGTTGTGTGAAGTTGTCCGAGAACCCAGTGTTTCATGACAGGTCGAAACACATAGAGATCAAATATCACTATATCAGAGATATGGTGCAGAGAGGAGCTGTGAAGCTCCTGTATGTTGCGACGGACGAGCAGATTGCAGATGTGCTGACGAAGCCACTAGCCAGGGTGAAGTTCGAGTACTTCAGAGAGAGGCTTGGCGTTCTTCAGATCGAGGACACTTCGAGGAAGAAGTGATGGACACATTTGTTGAAGCCATTCCAAGCATGTTGGAAGGAGGATCCTTCACATGGCTGTGGATGTAAGCGCTGAATGATGAGCATCAAGATGATGTTCTGGTTTCTGCTGGATATGATCAGTTGGATCATTTTTATGTATGTATGAATGCATCATGTTGGATGCTGGATATGATCAATTGGATCATTTATATGTATGTACGCATCATGTTGGATGCTGGATATGATCGGTTGGATCATGTGTATGTATTTTTGTATATGCATCATGTTGGATGCTTGGACCATGTATATGTATATGTTTCAGGTGGATACATTGTATGATCAGGTAGATCATGTATGTTGATGGATACATTGTGTGGATCATGTATCTATGTATCAGGTGGATACACTATGTATATTGATATGTATCAGGTATGATCAGGTAGATCATGTATGTTGATGGATACATTGTGTGGATCATGTATCTATGTATCAGGTGAATACACTATGTATGATGATATGTATCAAGTAGATACTTGGTGTGCATCATATGGATGCATTGTATGATCAAGGTGATCGTGGATGACGAGCTTCTCCAGATGACATGCAGCAGGATGTTGCAGTGATGATGATCAGGATGATCATGTGTACATCAGGATGATGTATGGTGAGTATCAGATGATACTTTGTGGCCGTGGATCAGGTTGTGCAGGTAAGCATGTAATTTGTGCCCTGGGAGATTTGCAGATGGTCTTTCGAGGTTTTGCCTATGGCATGTAATTCAGTGCCCTGGGACATCTGGCAAATGCTCTTTCGAGGTTTTGCTTGGGAGGACATATAATTTGTGCCCTGGGAGATCTGCAGATAGTCTTTCGAGGTTTTTCCTATGGCATGTAATTCGTTGCCCTGGGATATCTGGCAGATGCTCTTTCGAGGTTTTGTCCTATGGCATGTAATTTGCTCCTGGGAGATCTGGACAGGATGAAAAAGGCCTCAGATGCTTCAGCCAGGTTTTGCCATGACCACATGTAATTTTCTCCTGGGAGATCTGGACAGGATGAAAAAGGCCTCAGATGCTTCAGCCAGGTTTTGCGGTGGACCACATGTAATGTGCTCCTGGGAGATCCGACAGGTAGAGCTGTGTGCTCGTAACAGCCTGGGATGCTTCAGCCAGGTTTTGTGGTGAGATCACATGTAATGTGCTCCTGGGAGATCCGACAGGTAGAGCCGTGTGCTCGTAACAGCCTGGGATGCTTCAGCCAGGTTTTGTGATGGGTCACATGTAATGTGCTCCTGGGAGATCCTACAGGTAGCGTTGTGTGCTCGTAATAGCCTGGGATGTTGCAGCCAGGTTTTGTGACGCACGTAATAAGTCCTGAGGTTTCCACAGTATGGCCAGTGATGATGAAGACCTGCAGGTGGTGGGTCTACATCCAGTATGAAAAAGGACTGGCTCTGTAGAACTTCCTATGACGAGTAGATTCAGAGATTGATTGAGATAGCAGCAGCAGTGACGATGATGATGTCTCGATGCCGATTATCCAGTGACGATGATCCAGAGAAGAAGACTTGTGCTAGAAGACCTGTGCTGAGAAATACCTTCCTAGTTAAGAGGGAGTGTTGATGTATATGTAACTTCAGAATGTATTTCATATATGTATGTTGTATGTACTCCTATAGAGATGGTATTATTCCTCTATACGGAAGTGTCGTCATTTATATTGTAAATGTCGTAACTTATACTTGATGGGTTATTAGACCACCTTGTTGGGGTCGGCCCTGTATAAGTCATGTGGGTCAAAGGGTTATTAGACCACCCTATTGGGGGTCGGCCATGTGGGTCAAAGGGTTATTAGACCACCCTATTGGGGGTCGGCCTAGTCAGCATTATGTTATGTGGTTAAGTTCGAGCCTACATGATTTATGTAAAAGGCAAGTCAAGTCAAGTATAAATAGAGTGCGGGAGGCACTTTATTTGTTCACTCACTTCTCACTCATGCACTCAAGGAGGAGTGGCGCACTTATGGAGGAGGAGGATCTGCTGCTAGGATATGTCTATCTCTTATGGTTGGGTTGTATCATTGCTCTATCTATCTCTGAGGAAGTTATTGGGGTTTTTCACCTTTTTGGTTTTTCCCAAGTAAATCTTTGTGTCTCTTGTGTGCTTGCATTATTGTCTACATGATTGATATGCTGTAGATATGTTGTACATGTTGTTCTCTCAGTTAAGATCCTAGATCATATTGAAGTAAATTCTGAAAATTTAACACCTTTAGCATTTATTTGTCTTGAACTTGCAAATGAAATTAAATAATAATAATAAAAATTTAAGAGCTATTTTTTTAATTTATGTTGACTTTTTATATTTAGTACTTTTCTCATCAATTTGATATAATGTGATTTAATTGAAAATTTATTTACATGCAAAATGTTAATAATATTATTTTTTTTTCAGCGGAAAAATCACCTTCATGTTATTCCGAAGGAATCAAGAAACTCTAACAATGCACAGGAAATCTCAACAAAATTCTTCACATATCGTGGATGGTAGGTCGAGCAAACCGTCAGCCGGTAATCCAAGTCAAAAGATGTCTCAACAGAATTGAACCCGAGTGGATGGAATGAAATCCATTTAACCCCACCAACAGGCCACATAATTCAAATTGCATTATTATTATTATTCTTTATTCATTAAATCTATATTGGTAAATTAATATAAAAATCATAATATATATTTGTGTGTGTGTGCTTATAAATTAGTTTGACATTATAATATTAAATAAAATGGAGTGAATATATAATTAAAATTTAAAAATATGAAAATGACAAAAATATTATTTTATGAAAAAATGTGAAAAGAATGTATATATATATATATATATATATTAGTTTGGCATTGTGATATTAAATAGAATGGAGTGAATATATAATTTAAAATTAAAAACATAAAACTGACAATATATTATTTTATAAAAAAATGTGAAATGATTTTTTTTATGAATTATGAATACTTTACTTCAAAATGACAATAATATTATTTTATGAGAAAGTGTGAAAAGACATTCATTATGAGTACTTTACTTGAAAATGACAATATTATTTTATGAAAAAATGTTAAAGGACTTTCATTATGGGTACTTTACTTTATGACTTAAAAGTACTATTAACACTACCTTGGTTAACTATGGGTTTTCATCCACCATTGAAAATTTGACAAATAAGCATTCTTAACTCATGCAATGCCACCTCAACCATGGGGGATGATGTCATCTACTAGAATGTGATTGGTTGATTTTTATAGTACATTTTCTTTGTTTTGAGGCCCATTTTTTACCTCAAAATTTCTCTAATGTATTGATATCGAGACTCATACCGCTTGAGATCTCAGGGCGATTCAGAGGGAATAGTGATCTCTGAATCAAATATTTACACCACCAACATCAAGGTACATAGAGAGTTTGATGTGCTTGTTTAAATTCCAATCCCTTAACCTCATACATGATAGAATCAATTGGAAATGTTGTAATCTTGAAATCCTGAAAAACTGTAAGTCTGTTAAATTCTGAATAAGATATCAAATTCTACTGTTTGCATATGAAGTCCAATCAGGTTGGAACCACTCTTAAACATCCTAGAGGGATTCTACTTTTTTTTTTTAAATGCATATATAAACGTCACTTATTAGATATTAAAACGATGTTAGAGTGTCGTGGGTTGAACGTCGGTACCATAGTTGTTTCGTCGATAGCATAAATGGAAAACGTATATTTTCCGACACTAATCCGGTGTGACATCCACTTAGCAAACATTGATTTTTGGACATTATACTGACATCAACTTTAATCTATTGAACATCTATTTTTAGGCATTAACCAATGGGACATCTACTCCTATAATGCCGCTTTTTCGACACTACATCGATGTGCACTTTACTCTATTAATGTCTTTTGTCCAATGTTACTCCAATGTCAATCCTCCATTGCAAACGTCTCTTTCCGGACATTCAATCAACGCGTGAACGACTCTTTAAACGTTGTGTTTTGGACGTTATACCGACAAGACATCTACTCCTCTAACGTCGCTTGTTAGACGTTATGTCGACATGCATTTTGGTCTGTCAACATCGATTTTCTGACGTTAATCCAACATCAAATATTCGTTGCAAATGTCTCTTTTCGAACATTAAACCCGCGTGCCAGCGACTCTTTAAACGTCATGTTTTGGACGTTATCCCCACATGAACTTTACTCTTTAAATGTCGATTTTTGGACATTTGTTGGACATTTGACCGACGTTCTCAACAGTGCTTGAAGAGGGCCGAAAATTCATCTTAATTGTCGTTTAAGTGACACCTCTAGACATCCCTTAAGCGACGTTCATCCGACATTATAATGACGTTCGTACAAACACATATCCGACGATAAATAACGTCGAACAAACGTTGGATTTGCCCCCCAAATGTGGTAGTGATTTAAAGCCTCATTCCTAAAAATCATCTATACATAGAATATGATAGTTCAAGTAGCATTATGGAAATGCCAATCTTCACCAATTATAAGCCAACCATAAATAACTATGTTTTTAACCCTTCTTCAAAAAATAAGTCGAAAAACTTGAAAACTTGAAGTAAAAAAGCATGCAATATTTCAGAATCAAATACTAGAACGTGTGCTACTGAAGGTTTTTCTTGTCAAGGTTGAGATGTTTTTATAGGTTATATAAAATCATAGATTTTGGTGTTCTCGTATCCTCTCCTTTCCTGAAGGCCATATTGAGCACACGTCTTGCAGTTGGAGCCGAATGTTACCAACTATTTTGTACCATAGTTGGACTTCTTGTGAGCCTCCAGTTTCATAAACATGTCAAATGTTCATCATCAGTGTTCAAAAGTTTAGAAGACTTTTTCAAAGCCATTTTTGGCCCCTTTGTAATAATTGCATGTCCAGGCCCCCTTGGAGGAATTGTAATAAGTTGGTCTAAGCATGATTATTTTGTAAAAGGCTTGCCTTACCTTAGGTTTGGCTATCAGGGGGATACTCTAGAGTGTTTTTTTCCTTGAGAATTATGTGTTATTATTCAGTGACGTATAATTTCTGAGTTTTTCACTCACACCTCCAAAGTTGGAGTATTTTCATGGTGGTCGAACCTAGGGAGGTTATTAAAGTCTATATGTCTATGTATTTTTTACATGCTAGCCATTTAAATTGAGTCGTATGGACATGCACTAGGTCCCCTAGGAGTTTGGTTTCATTCTGGTAAAAATAATTTTTTCCGTAAAATTAGACCATTTTTAATGGTTTAATTGGAAAATTTCAAAGTGTAATAAAAGCCTGGTCTGGAGGCAAAATTTGGCGTGGGGATGCTCGTTTTCACGCTCAGAGTGTCCTCTTTAACCTATGACCCACTTTTCTTGGGTTTCGGGCGACTAAGTGGTCATTTGTGGCATTTTTTCCTAAAGGTGCTACAAAACAACCCTTAATTACTAAGTGTTCTACAAAATGCACTAAGTAACAAAAGTAAAAAAAGTAAAAAATGATTAAAAAATTATGTGGAAAGGGTGGCTAATTATTTTCTTATGGAGGGCAACCATATTTGGCAAATTAGTCACATGTGATAAAGTCAAATATTAATCATAAAGGTGATGTCATGAATAGAGATCGCTTTCCTTCACGCGATGGGCGACTTGCTCATTCGTTGGTCTCTTATTCGTGGAGGAGTGGGCGATGGTTCCAATGTGAGGAGGGGCGCCCCTCTCATGAGGTGGCAGCCACCTCACCTTCACACCAAACAAGCTTTAAGTTATGCGTGGATCTCTCCTCACATCAAGATATGCGCCTTCTCTCTCATTGGGCGACTTACCACTCGACATGTTTTGGATCGTTGGTGATGAAAGCTATGAAGGGGGTGCCTACCTCTCTTGAGGTGGCGCATTCCCCTTAGTTTGGCTTCAATCACTCCCACATTCAACGCCAACACTTCAAGTTAACTCCCTCTTCACCCATTCGCCCTCCATGGAGCCATGCACACTCTCCTCTTGGTTTTTTGCTTATAAAAGCGAGGCTTGCTCCTCATTCTTGATGGATGCAAGAAACCTCTGCTTAGTTGATGTTGTAATGCTTTTGCCTTTTGTGCAAATTTTGGAATAAGATTGAGACTTTGGAGGTCCACTTGGTGCATGCATGGGATCATTGGTGCCTTATGAGGTAATATTGTTTTAATGTTTATGCATGCTTAGCTTCAAACATTGGTAATCAAATCTAGCTAAGAAGGCTTCTTCTCAAGCACATAGGGCAAGTATTTGTAGTCTTCAACTTACTTGTTGATGTTTTGTATTTGAAAGATCTTAAAGTGGCATGCTTTAGTCATTTATATTTCATGCTCTTTAAATCTTTTATATGCTAACATACTAGATCTAAGCCTTGTTTTTTTTAAGTGTGTATAAGCTTCGGGATCGCTTTGGAGTAAGGGGTGGAGCTCAGCTACATCTTCCTCTTCTTCAAGCCTCAAAAGGATCAACTCCCATTGTGTCCATTGGTTTCCAAAAGTCTCAAGTAGATTCAAGATCCAACAGGGTTCTCCTTCTTCCTCTTATAAACTTTCAATCCCTCTCTTGATTACTTTATTTTCATAACAAATAGATCTAAATTTCTTAAAGATTATCTAATCATCTATTTGTTATATGCTCAGGAAGATCTAAAGAGTTTGATATTTTTCATATTTCAAGTTTAGATCTAGTCCTAGTTGGCTAATACTTGAAGTTTAAAGTTTTCATTATTTTGCAAGTATTAAATCTTTTGTAAATTTTTGTAGTTTTGAGGCTAATCCACTAATCCATATAAATCATAGTTTGCTGGTTTTTATGTTTGTTTTACAGGAAAAGCGAGGATAAGAAGTGAAATTTTAAGCATAAAAAAATAAACAAAATCCCTCTTCTTCAATCCCCTTGCTATCCCTTTGCCTTCTTAGGCCTAAAGTCTCTTGAATCACGCTGAATAAGCGGATCAAGAGTGCTCTCTATTGGAGGGTTAATAAAATTTGTTGTAATAAGATTAAAAAAAAGCAAGTGGGATTACGACTCCCACAACCCTCTTCCCCCATTTGGGGGAAGCCTATATCTACTTTTCATTTATTTGATTTTTACCCGCAACAAGTTAGATAAAGTAGCATGCTAGGTTAGCTTTCTTTTTTGTTTGAAGTTTAAAGGTTTCAAAATTTTGCAAAAAGTTTCATTTTTGCAAAGTACAATTTAGTTTCAAAGTTTTTCTAAATTTTTATACTCTTGCTTTGCTTCAAGTCATTAAAATCATAAAATCTCTTGAATCTCGCCATTTGTGGATCAAGAGTGCTCTTTGTCAGAGAGTTTATTTTATTTCTGTTCTTTTTGCTAACCCCCTTGCTCTCCCGAGTACGGTCCTAGACCTGAAAGAGATTCTGGGGTAGTTTTTAGATTATTTCAAAGCTTTACATTTCGCATTGTTTGCAATTTATGTCACTAAAATCTCTTGAATCTCGCCATTTACGGATCAAGAGTGCTCTATGTCGGAGAGTCTATCTTAAAAGAACCTAAAAAATCTCTTGAATCTCGTTCTAAATCGGATCAAGAGTGGTCTCTGTCGGAGAGTCAATTGGAATAAACAATTTTCCCACTACGTGTATGCTCTACCCATCGCAAGCTAGTATGAGCTTTGAGATATCAAAAGCGGAAGTGTCGCATTCTTTAATTTTTCACATTTAATTAATACTCATTAATAAAATCAAGTCCCGCGAAAACCAACGAAAATCTGGCATTGCCTCGTTGTGATCGAAAGTGGGGAAATTCTGACTAAGGAAGCGAGAACCACTGGGAGGCGACCTTCGAGCATAGTTAGACTACATCCTTGTTGGTGTAGTGTTGAACACCGCTCTCGAGACTCCGTCCCAACCCACATGTCCTTGTACGGAGCCCCCTAGATCACATTCCAGACATATTTCCTGTACAGCAAGGTATATCGAAAATCTCCCCTTCCCACAATAATTCAACTTCATTTGTCAAATCACATAATAAAATAAACCAAGAGACATTCGTACAATGGTTCTCTCAACAATATTTTATGGACAGTGACTCCATTTGGCACTAGTCTTTGAGCAACAATAGTATTTTCAAAATCTTTGATTTTTATCTGTCTTGAGTTATTATTGTTTATCATATTATGCTATGGAATCGTGGATGGATTTTTTATTCAAATTGGCAAAACTGTTGTTATCCTTCAAATTATATGTTGTGGATGTGTCATTAATTTTGCGAATAATACTTGGTTTAAATAGTTTTCATCATTTCAAAACAACTCCTAAAATACAATATTCCCATCACTAAATACTTAAACTTTAAAATACTTAGAAACTCTTTTTTAGGGTCTACTCCCCTTGGCTTTGTTAGGAGTTTGCCTAAACGGAGGAGTCAGATCAGGTGATAGCACCTGACTCTTTGCTTGCCCCCAAGGCCACACCGAGCAGCTTTGAAAGATTTATGTTGCGCTCCCCCCCAGGTGTGCAATCTTGGCGGCAACATATGGGAAATGATATAACACACCTTACAACAGTGAAGGTTGTACTGATTGAATCTCTTGTAAGGTAAGACAATTTTCGTGATGACTGGTTATGACTTTGGACTAAAGAAGATCATCAAACACTTAATGCATAGGCCCTCGACACCACTGTAAAGACCTCATAACTTAGATATGAACCTTTATGCTAGTTGTTGGAAGATTTAAGTGGCGGTTTCGTCAAATAGTTTAGTCATGTAGCTTGTCAGACTGAGTTTTGGGTTGATTCTTGTTTAATAAAGCTATGTGCAAGCTTCAGACTCCATGGTATAGAATGAGAAAGACCACCAAAACATAAATATTCCACATCAATAATAGAACCCCTCTTCTTAATAAGAGCATATAATTGTGAAATCAATCACAAAGATCCAAAAAGCACCATCATCGTATGCATAAAGAGGAAGTAACATCCCGTAAAAAGAACTACACAACTAAATTGAATCAAAGCTTCCAAAGTGCATGAGTCCTTCTTTGTTGAGTGTAGGATTTTTAGCAAAGCCTACAAGCTTCATTTGCTCAGTGGATCATCTCCCTTCTCTTAGTGGCTAATCCAATGCTTTTAGTCTATGAACAAAGAGTTTGGATTCCATCAATGTTGTCAAGAATTAACTTTTCTTTCAAGTTGAGCATGGAATGTTGAGCAAAGTGGGTTCCTCAATATTTCTCAACTAAGTCTTACACCAACTCCTTTTGGACGAAAAAAATCGATGATTGAAACTTGATAGGGCTTTCTATTTGAAAAGGTTATGCCTACTACGATTTTAGAAGACTTGATGTTGTAGGGGGGCACTCATCCTAGAAAATTAGGGTTATTTTAAACGTAGAACCTTAGAGATATCTTTTGGTTCTTTATGTCTTTGATCCATTTTTTATCACGACACCCCATTTTGGGAGGTTTTGATCCTCAAAAGCTTGTTGATGCAAATGCTGAGGAAATCTTCCCCATTTTTCAATTTCAATTCTAGTTAGCTTTGCCTAGAAGTTGGCATTTTAGTAAAATCTCTATCATTCTAGTTGGCCCAACTCTTGTTGTATAACAAGTGCTAAATGTTTTATTGTAGAGAAGACTTGTCCTTCTTCTTTCTCATCAAGTAGAGGTAACTCTTAGATTTTTAAGTTCTACCCATTGACCACTAAATACATACACATGTAAGGAGCTAATTTCAGCTTATAACTTGTAAGCATTGGTTCCTTCTAGTTCCAACTCTTTGAAGGGCCGACCATATTGTAGGAACTTCATATTCTTTCTTGGTCCCTCTAACTTCTCTTTGTTGAAATGCAACCTAAATTTGTTTAAAATTTCCACTTTCCACTATGTTGATCATGCCTTTCCTTAAGTCTCTGTTGTATCTATAAATGCATCTTCTAATTCATTCTATGAATTTCTCAGCCTTCAAAGCATCACTTGATATTGACTCCTTCCCTTCCCATCACACATAAGTAACATCGAAAGGAAAAAGTGGCAAACAACCATAAGAAAGTTTAAACGAGGATTCCTTGTACAATAATGTGCAACTTAGTTGTAAGAATGTTGAATGTAGATCAAACTCTCATCTTAGGTTCTTGGATCTTCCAATTATAGCATGTTAACAACTGCACCACTATCTTGTTTATTAAAAAAATTCTTCCATTTGGTTGTATACAAAATGATGTTGATATTTTGATCTTACTATCAGCCATCTTCTCCCAAGATGTTTTCCAAAAAGTACCAAAGAATGTCATATCATTATCAAAGGTGATTCTTTGGGTAAAATCCAAATTGCATTCGAGGATAAGTGTAAAACAATCTTGTTGTTTTTGTCCCTTTATAGTATTTTTCCACAGTGTGGAAATCAAACTAAAATGCACATCTCGTTGAGCCTATCCGCTAACCCAAAGTTATAATCATACTTGTGTCGAGTCCTGGAAAACCTCTAATAAATTCCATGGATATACTTTCCCGTGCCATTTATGGCACTAGTAATTGGTTGTATAATGCCTTCTTTCTATTGCTGAGCTTGATGATACAAAAAATAAGGCACCCTCAAATGAATCTAGTTACATTTTCTTGCATGCGTGATAATGAGAAACATGATGATGAGTCTAGCCTCGATACCATTCATTATGGTCTGTGAGTATAATGTTGGTGGGAAGATATGTCATGATGTGCTAAAGGCTCAAGGTGGCACACTACACTTGAACTAATCCATCGCTCAGAACTATTATGGTCACATATTGTCAGCACTAGGTTGGTAAATGCCTCATCAAACATTCATGCAAATCTCTTCAATGATGAAGAATTGTTGTTCCCATGACAAACATCCTAAGGTCAGTGCAATATAAAGTTGATTTTATAGTGACTTGGTCATTTTTTTTGTTTCCCTAGTGATTTGAAGCTCCTCTTTCCCTATAGTCATTCACATTATTGAAAGAGAGAAAAAATCCAATATTGAGTAGCAAAGCTGCATAGAGACAACATTGGCATTAGGGATCCTATAGTATTGATGAACTTTAAGGATGGTTCAAGATCTAGTGGCTTCACACTTACACGCTAAGTTCACTCCACCAAAGAAGAACACTAAGTTTATTTGGCCCACGAAGAAACCTATGGTTCTTGATGAAGTGATCGATGAGCTAGTTGTCAAAAATGGAGGAGGTCTAAAGGAATTTGTGGAAAATGTATCAATCTTCAACACTGACATATCCAATGTGCAATAGTTTCTTGCACTCAATGCTAAGACATAGAGGAAGATAGTGTAGGATAGGAATGGTCCCTTTTTAGACATTTTTCTAGTCTTTGGTCCACTATTTGCATTTGATATTACAAGGCTATTATATGACCCTTGATTTTGGGAAATCACCCATTGTTGTGCACTTAATACAAGTGTTGCTTTCACACACACATAATGGAAGTTTTATGGTTGCAAATAAGATTGTGATTTCCTCTGAGTGGATTTGCACCATCATAATAATTTTGATCAAGGGACAACATTTAGAATCTACATTAACAATGCATGACACAAAACCTCAAACTTTGATCGTATTGGATGACCTATATGTTAAGTACAACACCTACTAAAAGGAAAATTGAGATAACTTCATATAACCATTTATTTGGAAGTACGAAACCCACAATATCCCTTATCTGGAGAATATGAGACCATGAAGCATCCATTTTAGTTTTGACCCCTAGTTAGGAAAATGTAGAAAGTCAATGAAGCAGAGGGATAGAAAAGCCAAACCGAGATAGGAAATACTATTTGAGATGTCACAATTGAGTCCAAAGCGTTTGCAACTAAACTCCAGCATTATGAGATGAACAAGTCATTTATAATTTTAATTTGTTCCTCAAGTTCAATTTCTTCTAGTTTGCACACTAACTTAAGCTTGCCTTATAATTCTAGATTTTGATCTTAGAGGGATTTGGAATGCATAGTGTAGTTAAGCGATCTTCTTTAGCATAGAAGTAGGTGGATCTACCTCTACGGGAATGGTGGACATGGTCAAGTTCAAATCATCAACCATATTAGTTAAGGGTAATGCTTAGTCACAACTTTTGCATGTCTTCTAGTTAACTATTAATAAGACATTCTAATTGCTTGGTATCAATTATCTAATTATCTAGAGTTTAGCTTGTTTTCCTACTTTTTCAATGCTTTCTCCACCTCTTTTTATTTGCATCTGAAGTACTTTTCAATTTCTTTCATGTATGTCTTCTTCTTGTGTTCCAATTTCTTTCATGTGTGTCTTCTTTCTGAATCAGAGGCTCGAGTGTTGGGTGCATCCTTCTTAATTGCTGCTGAAATGGCTTAATGCCCGCTTTCATTGGTATTATATGTTGAATGATACGAGTGTCGTATGTTCTCAGATCGTCATAAGTCCAAGCAAACACATCTTTATAGTGCTGGAAAAGTTTGATGAACTTACTTCTCTCGCCTGGTGTACAACACTTACCAAGATTAATATATTTTGGTTCAACCTCTGTACCCAGATTTATTAACTCATGTTGAGTGGATGAGTTGTGCGTCTTTGCATTTACGGGTCTTCTGAACTTGCTTTGTAAATCAAATAATGCCTCAAGAGTCCTCAACCCCTTAGGCATGAAATTTCCCTTACCAGCATCCTTATTTTGTAAATCTGAATCATGTTGTTCTTCATCAATTATGGCTTCCTGGAAAGCCTCTTCGTTGGTTAAGAAACTAATGATTTGATCATCATCATCAAATACCCTGAGATTCGTAATATTGTCTAGCATAGAGGGCCTGAAAATTAATTCAATGGAACATTTGTTATTAGTAGGCACTAATCTGGAAGCCGAGGTTGCTAACAAATCAGCTGCAGCATTCTTCAATCTAGGAATAGAATTAACATTGAAAGCATCAAAACATGAAATTAGATCCCAAACCTCAACCTGATAACATTTTAAGTGTGGTGAGAGGCAATGAATTGTATTCCTTATTTGCATGACTACTATTTCTAAATCACCAATCACTTTCAAATATTTGACATTCAAACCAATAGCTTTCTTTAACACATGGATCAGAGCTTCATACTTAGCAGTATTATTCGTACATTCAAATTCTAATCTACAAGATAAAAAATGCTTGTTTCTTTCGGGGTCAATTAAAACACAACCAGCTCTTGATCCTTCTTGAGTTTTGGAGCTGCCAAAGTAAAGAATCCAAAAAGTATTTTCTTTTTTAACTAAGTTAGTGCTATTGCTATCTAGGTTAGTAACTAAATTTGCTATGTTACAATCAATATCATCAGTCCGTGAACAATGAAGGAGATCGGACTGTTCGTCTGAATCATTGGCTAACATCTTTTGATTGATAATTTCCGAGTTCAATTTCTAAGAAGTAATTTCCTAAAACCGAAGATGAAAAAACTACAGCTTCATTCTTTTCCTCTAGTTGAGTGACATTTTGTTTCATATGTGGCTCCCTTAGTACTTTGATTTGATTTTGCCTATTCTGATAGGGGAGCCACAAATGAGACCAATCTGTTGCAAAATAACCATTTAGTTTCACAGACCAGTCCCTACTCAAAATTAGACCATATGCCTCAGGGATGTCGACCACCATTATATCAATGAATTGACATACTCTAGAATCGGACGACAACCTAATAAGTACATCTTTCAATTCACCAATGACCTTGACAGCAGTTCTATCTAATTGAATGATTTGAGATGGGGATGGGATATGCTGCCCATTAATCTTTCTGCAAATAGATAGAGGCATGACATTTGAGCTAGCACCAGAGTCTACCAAACAATTGTGCACATTGTGATTAAAAATCTCAAAAGTTAAGAGGAAAGGTAGAGTTTGAGATTTTGATTTTCCGCCAATACTTGCTTCATTAATTTCCGGGTTTTCATCGGTGTTTTCTAATGATGTACTTGTTTGTGGATCAAAAGCCTCCATCAATTTCTTTCTTTGTTGCGGCAAGCTACACATATCAAAAATGGAAACGTTTGCTTTTGTTTTCTTAATATCTTCGATTATATCATAGCCCATGTCACATTCCTTTGAAACTTTTGACAGATTTTCTGTTTTATTTGAAGAAGCTTGCAACTTTTCGGTTATTTCTGAGTTTGGTTCTTTAGTCACCGTGGGAGCAATTGCTGGATTTGTCTTGGGTTGGGGTTGAATAACAGTTATGTGTCGCTTCGGTATTTGATTAGATCTAGCTTTAGGCGCTTCTACTGTCAGATCAATCACTGGGCCTTTTACTCCTGGTAGTGATATTAATAGATGTTGTTTGCACTTCGTCAACGAAATCTTCACGAGATGGTTCTTGGGTGGGAGTCTGTTGGACACACCGAGCACACTGAGAGGGGGGGGTGAACAGTGTGTATAGCTTTTTATTACTTTTTCAACTTTAACAATCATCAATTGCTTCTTCAATACATCATTCATTAATGTATTATCACATTATCATTATATCATCAGCATTATTAACAATTACAGCTCATCATCATATCATCATCACATAGGAAGCATAGCAAAACACCGGTACACAAGATTTTTACGTGGAAACCCAAGTACTGGGGGGAAAACCACGGAAGCCTTTATAATAATAATTTACCAGCAACAACTGGAAGGAGGCAACAACCCCCTTTGTTACAAAGACTTCAATTCTCTAGCTACAACTGGAAGGAGGCTACATCCCCCTGGTTTACAGGCTACAACCTGAAGGAAGCCTTAGCTCCCTAGATTTCCTTGCCCCGTCCTGCCACCCTGATATGAAGATAAATACTAAACTACTAGACCACAAACTGCACTGATCCTGCGGACCTGCTATCCAACACCTGTACCACACTGCACAATCTGTACCACACTGCACAACCACTGTCACTGCTCATCACAACTGTGCCACACTGTACATCAATTTGTACAATCAATCTGTCCAATCTAGCTGTACCAATCAATCTGTCTGCATAAATCAATCTACTGTTCACATTATTTAATTCAATAAATTTGAGTTCAATCAACTATATACCAAACCACCTGGGTCAAACCAACTGATCATACAACTCAGCCAATCTGAGTTAGACCAATTGCACATGTAACCTATTCGTCTGAATCAATGTACTCGCTGCTCATAGCCACTGGTCATCATTTCATTATTGTCATCTATATATTGCTGCATACATCACTGAGCATATATATATAATCCCGTGTTCATTACTGAGCATATTACATATCACTGAGTGTCTTACATTACTGAGCATATCATATCATTACTGTGTCATACATATCATTGAGCATATCACTGTGCAAACTGATCATTACTGAGCATACATATCTTCACTGTTTATATCACTATGTATATCATCGTTGTGTAAACTCAGCATACATATCGTTACTGTGTAAACTGAGCATACATGTCATCACTCTGTGTATCATCACTATGTAAGCTGAGCATACTTTTCATCACTGAGCATATACACTACTGAACATCATCACATCACTGAGTAATCACTAAGCATAGGTGTAGATATCATATTACATCATATGACTAGCACATCATATCACTGTCTCATGTCTGAGTGTAAGTATCATCATCATCATAAAATATGCATAATTGTCACTTCAGTGTGCACCGTGTATGCATCATCAACATCAAGTATACATCATAATGCATAGGAGAGCATCATCACACTATGGTATGCATGTACATCATATTGTATAGGAGTGCATCAACTTCATAGAGTGTACATCATTATCACATGCATTATCATCATAAAGTGTATAATATCATAGCATAAAGTTATGCAACATCATCATCATATCCTCCATAATGACTTCAAATATATATACCAACATATAGGCTCACATACTAATATCAAAGATGAACTCTATCCATGAGAGACATGTGCCATTACAAGAGAAACCCAGAAGCATGAGCCATACCTTTTTGAAGATCATAGGTTCAAGAAACAATAGACAAACCAAAATAAACTCTAGATCATGTCATCACATAGCCCTCGTAACAAGCTTTCCAACGAGCCAAGAATTTTGTAATTCCGATTCCGTATGAGAAAGTTATGCCAATTTTAGTGAAGATACCCAAAACAATTTCCTCCACAAAATTTCGCACTTTTCTCCAAGAGTTGCGAAATTCCAATTGATGAGCAAATGAAATGTTTGATATTCTATTTATATAGGTCGTGGAGGAAAGTTATTATCTCAAACAGGGCCGACATGCAATTCGAAATTACAAATAATTAAATTTTCTTTTGTTTGGTCGGCTCACCCAAAAAGGTGGGGTACACCAACTTCAAAAATTCATATCTCTTCAACCGTAAGGAGTTAGAAGATGCTCCACATATCAATGGAAATGGCTTGACGAGGACTATCTCCCTATGATGGGTTTATTTGCAAATTCTTGGTCTAATACCCTTAAATTATTCAATATGTCCAGGACGTCAAAGACCCCACACATGAGGGTGCCAAAGACCATACCACCAACTACAAGAGTTTCAAAGTCTTCTTCAACCTATCAAGGCACGTCCATGGGCTCTACCTCCATCTACATCCCAATAGCTATATAACCACAAATAGGACCATACATCACCATGGTTCAAGACCCAAGGCACCACATGCAAGGGTTTCAAGGACTCTTTCAAGGATATCATATAATATTTGAACAAGATACTTTCCATGGACTTCAAGCCCATCACATAGGACTCCATCGCCAAGTGACGAGGGCATCATGACCAAGGATTCTATCATATCAAAGGCTCCAACAATCATGGGCTTACAGACCACCATATGTATGGATTCCAAGACCCAAATCATTTCCAAATGCACCATCAATGATCATATAGTGTCCAAGGGTCATCATGTCGCCATTTATGTGGGTGCTAGACCTTCTCATGCATAATGACCTTCTCCAAGGGTTCCATGACCCCAACAAGGGATACACGGGCATCAAGATCTTCATTAAGGGTTCCAAGTCTTCATCAAGTCATTAATGACCACATCATCACCTTTAAGGGGACAAGGACCATTAAACCATCAAATGTGGGTCCAAGGACTTCTTCATCAAGCAAGGGGCTTCATATGCTTCTTCAACCACCTCAACCACACCAGGAGACCTACAAGGGTCAAGATCCATCATGACATCACCTGTGGGGTTGCTAGACCTTCTCCTGGGGTACCATGACCTCAATAAACACAAATGACCATTAAAAGGTTCATTTGGACTCTTGCAACTTCTTCAACGCTTTTGTAGCGTACTAGGGCATAAGTTGTGGTATTGGGGAAACAAAGAAACAACTGGGGAACCGCAAAACATCTTTGGGGTACTTAAACACTCTACAGGGTGTTCAGGGCTTTTGTCATTGTCCCAAGGGCTCCAAGGGCTTCAAACTTGGGCTTGGACAAGATCAAAAGGTCTCCTTAGACACTGACAATTACTTAACCCTCAGGGGCTCCTCAAGGGGCACCAAGACATGTTGGCATCAATGACTATACACTGTTGGCATCAATGACAACTTAATCAACAATCTCCCCCTTTGTCATTGATGACAACACCATAAATCCTCTTCAGAACAAGCTCCCCTTGTCAACAAATTCTCTCCCCCTTTGGCATCAATGGCAAAGGGAACTTCCTTTGACAACACTGCTCCCCCTCAGGGCATGCTCCCTTTGTCAACAACTTCTCTTTGTTTTTCAACTCTTGGAAAACCTTTTCTTCCTTTTTGCATCAATGGCAACAAGAATTTCCTTTGGTAATACTGCTCCCCCTATCATTGGGCATTGCTGTTGATCGATAGTATTCAAAATGGTATTGAGTTTTTCCCAATATTTTCATCATTTCTGTTTTGATCATTGGTGCAATCTACTGACTTTCTTTTCCATACTTTGGTAGGTTGATCATTGTTCATGAGATTCGGTTGAACTTGCTTTCTTCTCCAAACTTTAACTTCTCCCTGCATCCTGCAATGTTTCGCAAAATGACCATAATGATAACAATGATAACATTGAATGGAAAACATACCTTGATTTATATCTGGAATTATTCTGTCATGAGTTCTGCAATGGATGGCTTTGTGACCATAGTTGTTACACTTGTAGCAGTGACCACTGAACATCATGGGATATCCCTGAGCAAAGGATCTTCTTTGTGATGCAAGTTCTTTGTTTCTATTCTTCCTTGAATCTTGCTGATCATGGGATCTACTGAAAATATCTGTATAACTATTAGCCTTTTCTTCTTTTTCCCTGGAACTTTCACTTTCTTCAATGTTCTTTTCAATCTTTGAATTTGTCTTCAACTGAGCAACTGCCTTGTTCAGATCTTCCTTTAGAGAGAGGATCTTCAATTCTTGCTTTTGACAAATTTCTATCTTTTCTTGGAGTTGTCTTGTTAGGTCTTCTTCAATTTTCTTGACTTCTTCTATCTGTTCTTTCAGATCAATGACAATACTGTCTTCCATCTGTCCTTTTATTTCTTGATTTTCTTTTCTGAGTTCTGAGAGTTCCTTTTCAAAGTCAAAATTCGTCAGACATACCTTTCGTAATTCTATCTTCAAGGATTTGATTTCATCTTCTTGTTTTCTTCTTATTTTCTCTTCAATCTCATGATTGAAATGAATTCCTGTTTTGTCACTTGGATCTTCTTTCTGACTGGCGGATCTTTCCTTCTGCATTTTTTCAAGTAAGATACTGATCTCACTATCTTTGTCTTGAAGCTTGCGAGTCAATTCTTTCTCCTTATCTTCTAGCTGTCTTCTGAGCTTGTCAATTTCTTCTGATTGTCTTTCATTATCAACAGCAGACTTCTCAAGTTGATCTTTCAGAGAGTTGGATATGGCTTCTTTGATTCTGGTAGCTTCTTCAACTTGGAGATTTAGATCAATTATAGTCTGTGTGGCTTTCTCAGATTCTTCTTGATTCCTCTTCTCAGATTTGTCCAATTGTTCTTGTAATACCTGGTTCTGTTTACAAAGTTTCTCAACCTTTTGCAAAGCATTAGTAATATCATTGTTTAAACATTCATTTCCATCATTTATCAAGAAACAATGAGATTCATCACATTTTGATGTATTACAATCTATGAATTTTGAATAGCACTTATCCTCTATACTCGATAGACATATTTCTTCAAAAACATTACAAATTGGGTGTTCAATAGACTTACCTTCATACTTACCTGGATCTTGTACTGACCTTTCTATGGAGTTGTCTTCTGCTTTCTGTTCTTCAATGGAGTACACTTGATCTAACTTCAGTGACAATTCTTCAATTGAGTTGCACTTTCCTATTTTCTTCTTTTGGAGATCTGTCAAATCTGCAGTCATGAGTTTCATAACTTCTTCTTCATGTTCCTTAGAGGAGTAGAGATGTTCTATTTTGAGCCATAGTTCCTTAGCAGTGTTGCACTTTCCAATATTCTCTTTTATGGAATCTGATAAGCCTTCAAGAATGGATTCCATAGCCATTGAATTATTTTTCCTTGCTTCCTTATGAGTTGTTGTTTTCACTTTCTTCGGATGATCGTACCCAGTAAGCACTGACTGCCATACTCCACTGCCTTCTGCTTCAAGATAACCTTGCATTCTTCTTTTCCAGATCAAGTAATTTGTCCCACAAAAAAATGGTGCTCCATTCACTGAGAACCCCATGGTGTGTCAAGGATCTACTTCAAGCTGGTAAGGCTTTCTGTGAAGGACCCGCTCTGATACCAATTGTTGGACACACCGAGCACACTGAGAGGGGGGGGGTGAACAGTGTGTATAGCTTTTTATTACTTTTTCAACTTTAACAATCATCAATTGCTTCTTCAATACATCATTCATTAATGTATTATCACATTATCATTATATCATCAGCATTATTAACAATTACAGCTCATCATCATATCATCATCACATAGGAAGCATAGCAAAACACCGGTACACAAGATTTTTACGTGGAAACCCAAGTACTGGGGGGAAAACCACGGAAGCCTTTATAATAATAATTTACCAGCAACAACTGGAAGGAGGCAACAACCCCCTTTGTTACAAAGACTTCAATTCTCCAGCTACAACTGGAAGGAGGCTACATCCCCCTGGTTTACAGGCTACAACCTGAAGGAAGCCTTAGCTCCCTAGATTTCCTTGCCCCGTCCTGCCACCCTGATATGAAGATAAATACTAAACTACTAGACCACAAACTGCACTGATCCTGCGGACCTGCTATCCAACACCTGTACCACACTGCACAATCTGTACCACACTGCACAACCACTGTCACTGCTCATCACAACTGTGCCACACTGTACATCAATTTGTACAATCAATCTGTCCAATCTAGCTGTACCAATCAATCTGTCTGCATAAATCAATCTGCTGTTCACATTATTTAATTCAATAAATTTGAGTTCAATCAACTATATACCAAACCACCTAGGTCAAACCAACTGCTCATACAACTCAGCCAATCTGAGTTAGACCAATTGCACATGTAACCTATTCGTCTGAATCAATGTACTCGCTGCTCATAGCCACTGGTCATCATTTCATTATTGTCATCTATATATTGCTGCATACATCACTGAGCATATATATATAATCCCGTGTTCATTACTGAGCATATTACATATCACTGAGTGTCTTACATTACTAAGCATATCATATCATTACTGTGTCATACATATCATTGAGCATATCACTGTGCAAACTGATCATTACTGAGCATACATATCTTCACTGTTTATATCACTATGTATATCATCGTTGTGTAAACTCAGCATACATATCGTTACTGTGTAAACTGAGCATACATGTCATCACTCTGTGTATCATCACTATGTAAGCTGAGCATACTCTTCATCACTGAGCATATACACTACTGAACATCATCACATCACTGAGTAATCACTAAGCATAGGTGTAGATATCATATTACATCATATGACTAGCACATCATATCACTGTCTAATGTCTGAGTGTAAGTATCATCATCATCATAAAATATGCATAATTGTCACTTCAGTGTGCACCGTGTATGCATCATCAACATCAAGTATACATCATAATGCATAGGAGAGCATCATCACACTATGGTATGCATGTACATCATATTGTATAGGAGTGCATCAACTTCATAGAGTGTACATCATTATCACATGCATTATCATCATAAAGTGTATAATATCATAGCATAAAGTTATGCAACATCATCATCATATCCTCCATAATGACTTCAAATATATATACCAACATATAGGCTCACATACTAATATCAAAGATGAACTCTATCCATGAGAGACATGTGCCATTACAAGAGAAACCCAGAAGCATGAGCCATACCTTTTTGAAGATCATAAGGTCAAGAAACAATAGACAAACCAAAATAAACTCTAGATCATGTCATCACATAGCCCTCGTAACAAGCTTTCCAACGAGCCAAGAATTTTGTAATTCCGATTCCGTATGAGAAAGTTATGCCAATTTTAGTGAAGATACCCAAAACAATTTCCTCCACAAAATTTCGCACTTTTCTCCAAGAGTTGCGAAATTCCAATTGATGAGCAAATGAAATGTTTGATATTCTATTTATATAGGTCGTGGAGGAAAGTTATTACCTCAAACAGGGCCGACATGCAATTCGAAATTACAAATAATTAAATTTTCTTTTGTTTGGTCGGCTCACCCAAAAAGGTGGGGTACACCAACTTCAAAAATTCATATCTCTTCAACCGTAAGGAGTTAGAAGATGCTCCACATATCAATGGAAATGGCTTGACGAGGACTATCTCCCTATGATGGGTTTATTTGCAAATTCTTGGTCTAATACCCTTAAATTATTCAATATGTCCAGGACGTCAAAGACCCCACACACGAGGGTGCCAAAGACCATACCACCAACTACAAGAGTTTCAAAGTCTTCTTCAACCTATCAAGGCACGTCCATGGGCTCTACCTCCATCTACAGCCCAATAGCTATATAACCACAAATAGGACCATACATCACCATGGTTCAAGACCCAAGGCACCACATGCAAGGGTTTCAAGGACTCTTTCAAGGATATCATATAATATTTGAACAAGATACTTTCCATGGACTTCAAGCCCATCACATAGGACTCCATCGCCAAGTGACGAGGGCATCATGACCAAGGATTCTATCATATCAAAGGCTCCAACAATCATGGGCTTACAGACCACCATATGTATGGATTCCAAGACCCAAATCATTTCCAAATGCACCATCAATGATCATATAGTGTCCAAGGGTCATCATGCCGCCATTTATGTGGGTGCTAGAACTTCTCATGCATAATGACCTTCTCCAAGGGTTCCATGACCCCAACAAGGGATACACGGGCATCAAGATCTTCATTAAGGGTTCCAAGTCTTCATCAAGTCATTAATGAAGAGTTTGAGATTTTGATTTTCCGCCAATACTTGCTTCATTAATTTCCAGGTTTTCATCGGTGTTTTCTAATGATGTACTTGTTTGTGGATCAAAAGCCTCCATCAATTTCTTTCTTTGTTGCGGCAAGCTACACATATCAAAAATGGAAACGTTTGCTTTTGTTTTCTTAATATCTTCGATTATATCATAGCCCATGTCACATTCCTTTGAAACTTTTGACAGATTTTCTGTTTTATTTGAAGAAGCTTGCGACTTTTCGGTTATTTCTGAGTTTGGTTCTTTAGTCACCGTGGGAGCAATTGCTGGATTTGTCTTGGGTTGGGGTGGAATAACAGTTATGTGTCGCTTCGGCATTTGATTAGATCTAGCTTTAGGCGCTTCTACTGTCAGATCAATCACTGGGCCTTTACTCCTGGTAGTGATATTAATAGATGTTGTTTGCACTTCGTCAACGAAATCTTCACGAGATGGTTCTTGGGTGGGATTCCAATCCCAAAGGATCATCGTAGTGTCGGGAACAGACTCTTCCCTCTCAGGAATTTGTTCTTGCTGAGGATTTGTTTGCTCAGGCATTTGTGCATCTAACATTTGGTTCATTATTAAACTCATCGAATTGATCCACTGTGGACAGCTTTTTTCCGAGTGTTGTTCTTGATGGAAAGTGCAGAAGTGGTCCATGCCTATTTCATTTAAGTATAGTACATCAAAATTGTTTACCGGTGGGGTTCACTGTCCATTTTCCTCTTTCTTTTTATAGAATGGCTTGAAAGGTGGCCTTGAAGAACTAGTTGCCTTATCTTTCTCTAAATCTACAATTTTATTGGAGAGTTTTTGCATCATTTTTATGACATTTTCTAAATCTGCTGCAGGTTCTTCTTTATCCCTAGTTAACAGAAAAGGTTTTTTAACGGATGTTGGCTTGACCTCTAAATCGAGAGCATGTTTGGCAATGCTGTCAGCCGCTTCTTCTACTTTCTTGGCTTCTTCGAAATTTTTCTTTTAGGGTAATCTTCTTCGTTCTCTTGACGAACATTGCTAGCAGGGATTTAAGAGTTGTTGTATAATATTCTACCAAGCATTTCTCAGCAGGCTTTGTTGCATCACTAAAATTATTTAGCAGTGTCGTGAATCTTTAATTAAACTCTTGAACTTTCTCGTTTTTTTTTCCATTCTCATGGATAACAATTCTTTCATAAGGGTAGCTACCGTCTTTTGATTTCCATACTTCCTTAAAAAACATTTCTCAAAATCTTCCCAACTTACTATCGAGCTAGCTTGTAGGCTAAAGTACCAGGAAGATACTTTTGGTTCAAAAGTGTAAGGAAAAAGACGGCAAACTACGTCTTCATATTCCACATTAAGAAGATTCAGGGCTAAATAAAAACTTTTAAGATGGTCTTCAGCAGAAATTCCTTTCCCAGGGTCGTACTTAAGCAAAACTTTCTCTAGGTTTTTGGGTAAATCGTGGAACGGGCCAACTAAATTCAATGCTCCTCTCGCTCTCCATGCAGGTATGGCCATGATTCTTGGTGGAGAACGTGGTGGTGTGTGCGGCGGTTAGTTATGAGGAGTATGCCTTGGAGTGTGTGGTTGTTCTTGATTTGTGGGAGTCTCGGGCCTGACCTCGTCGAACAGTTCAATAATTTCTTCTAGAGATAAATCCAATAATTCTTCTAGACTTTGAACCAAAACAGAATCTCTAGTACATTGAGGGTTTTTTCTAGGAGCTCTTACTCTGGGCAGCAAAGGAACGATAGTTAATCCTCCTAGGCTTCTAACGTAGGAACGAGTATGTCTTCTAAAGCAGTTTACTTCTTCAAAAGGGACAGCATACAACGTTTCTTGCTGTTCTGTCTCAGAATTAAGATTTTCTTGATTTCTTGATTCCAGATCTGAAATGTCTAGGATAGCTGTTTCAGATGGGTTCTCAGTGGAAAAGCTTCTAACAAAAGAATCTCTTCTGCCAACCATGCATTGGTGGCCCTCCTTCTAGTGCCAAAAACTGTTGATGCCTCAAAAATCGTAGCATCAATAGTTAGGGATTCTCCCCAGTAAGCGAGCCAAATTAGATCGCTCATCGTTTGGTGTAGGGAATCCGTCCGGTTAACGATCCAGCTACCGTGTAAGTTTCAAATATTTGTTTATTTTATCGGTTGCGGCCCGATCCACCGTTTATATATTTTATATTTAAGATGATACGCATGTGCCCTAAATTAAATGCATGCGTTAAACAAATCTATTCTAAGCTATTAAATCTAAATTAACCTATTCTTGCAAGGAGCAGAACTTTAAATTATGAGCAATAAAATGAAAGTAACCTTTAAAGATTGAAACAGATAGCCATTTAATCCCATAAATGCATTTTCAGCAGAATATAAATGATATCAAAGATAGCTCTGATTATATTAAAACATTCCATCACTCATAAGGTACAGAAATTTTGCTAAGAAGTAATATCATTCACAGCATAGAATTAATTCACATAAGCCAAGAAAGATCTCAGTGAATGTATATAGAAACTGTCGAAATAGTTCGGCAATCATTCATCACAACTCAAAGCAAAACAATGCACCAGCTTTCACAGGTCCAAATCGTTTCCCTATTCGTGTAGCTGAAGTAGCTCTCATACACAAGAAGAAATTCTTTCACCTGCCAAAAGTCCCCATTTGCTTCTTCTCTAACTAGCTATATATAGCTTTACAAAATGCTCCAAGAGCTGCCACCTATACCCTAACCTTTCACATTCCTCTAATTTTTCATGTAGTGCTTAATTTACAAAAATAAATAAAAACCCCCAACAATATTGCAAAAAGAACGGGGACTAAATTCCAGATGTCATTTTAATATTCTAAAGATATACAAAGTCCAAGAGGACGTGCTGGCTGCTTTAGCAGATATAATAAAATGGACTATTCTCGAATGGGCATCTCGGTTGGTTTTGAGATTTCTGCTACAACTGGCGTCACTGCTGGAACTGTTGGTGCTGTTGGGGTTGCTGATGTTGATACTTGGTTTGATGCTTGTTTTCTGTCCACCTCGGCTATATAATTCACCCAAAGCTGTGTTTCTCTTATAATACTGTTTCCAATTAAGGGGAGCAGAAATCTAAGAGAAACTTCTTGCTTGGTGAGTTCTTCCTCGAGGATGATTACTTCTACTGCTGCCACTTGTAGGCTTTCTTCCAAGAGGTGTGCATGAACGGCAGCCTGGTTGATAAACTGGTCTAGATCTTCTGTGGTTAATACATCCACTTTCCTCACATAGCCAATTTCTGCGCTCAGTCTATCACTCAGCTCAGATAAACGTTGAGTTCTATCCGGAAACTCTTCTATACTTTGGGGTGTCACTATTCGACAGGCCTCCTAAGTAGTTCATATCTTGAGGTATAAATTCTTGCACTGTTCATAGGTGGTCTGTGTTACAGTGTTCAACTTTGCTCCACAGTCTTTAGAATATACCAAAGTGCGCACATCTGCTTTATATTCAGCGACAGACTTAAGGGGAAGAGTTGCCGGGAATCCCAATTTCCCTTCCCTCCACTCAATGTGTTCCTTTATATCTTTACTAACGCGTGCATGTTTCCTTCTAACTCGAGTAGCTTTGATGTTAATCTCTCTGACCCTGGCCATTATTGCTTTTAACTTGTACACCTCTTCTGATATAAGTTCCTGGAGTTGGTGGCTCTTCTTGAGTATTTCACAAGCCTGCTCATGAAAGGGACCAAGATCACCTACCTTACTGGTCACGAGTTCCAATTGTCGTTCCATCAATTCCCCGCCTTCTTCCAATTTCTCTATCTTTTCTTTCAAATCCTCGATTTGCTGAGCATCATCAAATTTTTCATATTCAAGCCTCGGGTTCCTACTTTTAAGGTCTTTCTTCTCTTCTTCTAGGGCTCTTATTTGGATCACCAGAGCTCTCTTTTCAACTTCTAGATGCTGAATTGTTATGCTTAGTTCCTCTTTCTCTATTATGAGGGTGTCACATTTTTCAACCATCAAATTCGTATAATTTTGTTCTCTGACCAGAGTCTCTTGCAACTGACATGCTTTCTTCTTTTCCAGTCCTAACTTGGCCCCTAATACGTGTACATTGTTTGTGGTTGCTTTAACCGAGGCTACAGAGATGGATGTCATGAGATCGGGGGCATCCTCGGTACTTTGCATGATTGTGGTTTCATGCTTGGTGATAATATCTGGTCGGAAAGGTCTCTTCATTCGAGTCATTGTCTCCTTTACAATGGACTTTCTCTTTTTGTTATAAGCGAACCTTTCCCACTGGGACACTGCACTATTCTTTGATGGAGTAAAAGGGATGAGTGGGAGGTCTCTTATAGAGAGGTTTGTATCCAAGTCTTGTATGTTTGGACTCTTTGGATTAGCATCTTCTCCGGCTTTCCTTTCTTCCTCCGCTTTTTTTTGTGCTTCTTCTTCTTGTTTGGCAATTCCTTCCAATCTAATTCTTTCCTCCTCCTGAACTCTTCGAGCTTCATCTTCAGCTGCTTGAATCCTTTGAGTTTCTTCTTTCCGAAGTTCATCCTCTTTCGCCTTGTTTGCTCTCTTAACAACTTCTCTTTGGATTTTCTTGGCTTCGTCCTTGAGCCCTTCTCTTCTTTAGAGAGAGTTTGAGTAGCTTCTATTGTTTCCTTTTCCTGTTGTTGTTTTGCTTCTTTGACAACACCAGAGCTAGAACTGGCTCCGACTTTACTTAGTCGGCAAATCTGTAGTTCAGTCATGTTACTGACCCCTCGATACGCTTCTTCTTCCTCATCATAATAGTGGGCGTATTCAAAGTTAGCATGGAGTTCTCTGCAATGTTGTGCAGCCTTGCCTCGTCGATCGTTCCTCAAAAAAATCCTTTCCCCGAAGTGAAAGTCTTTCAATTCTGCAATAAACTCCTCTACAGTCGCAATCCCTGAGAATTTGTAGGCCCCAATATAGAAAGGTAAAGGCGAGAAAGTTGCCTTCTTTGCCTTGTACAAGGTGCTACCAATCCCATCAATGAAAACTTGTCTCACTTCCTCTTTGTGGACTATGTAGTTCGTGGCATATCTGGGTAGGATATATGGGGGTTTAGAGCCTCCATACATTCTTATGAAAGTACCTTGCGGTGAAAAATAAAAATCACTGTAATTCTCCAGGACTTCCATGGCGTTTTCGGACAAGCGGTTAGGTTCTTCATTGAACATTAACTCATATAAAGGCATGATAAACTCCTCACAAATCAGTTGGTAGTGCCGTTTGTAATTCTGGGCCCAAAAGAGTTTGTAAGCAATGAATACCGGGGTGTCGGCCTCTCTCCAGTTACATCCAAGCTTTGGAAAAGGGCGTTTTGCCACAATACAGTCTATCAAGTAGGATGGCATGTAGAATTCTGCCTTCTTTGCCCCTAATCCTTCTTGAGCAGCAATTATGGCTGATGATAGGCTGTCTAAGAGGATGTCTGCCCAATTAAAAATTGTCCCCTTGAACGCCACATAGTGGATGATGGGAACCCATTGGAGCATAAAAACAGTACCATCGGGCCTTCCAAAAATGCTGCTAAGCATGAGGGCGATCATTCTGAAAGGAGACCTCAGATTCAGAACCTCGTACTCCTGACTATCCTTTCTTTTGATCTGTTTGCCCAAGATCAACAACTTTCTGGCCATCTCTAGATTATCCATTTCGATTTGTCCTAGACATTCATCATCAAGCCGCTGATGAGCTCGGGGCAATTTGTAAGCTGTCGCGATATAATATGGATGGAAGGATGCAAAAGCTTCCCCCTTGTTGTCCGAAAGAACCCTCGTATGTGCATTCGCATGCTGCAACATCCATCCAATTACTTCTGAGCATGGAAAAAGTTTCGGGCGTGTGGCTGCTTTGGATATGCAGGAGGTTCTGATGTTCCGGTATAGGTACTCTTCCTCGAGGAGTGCCTCAGGGATGTCCTGGTCCCTTATCATACGATATATGTCTCCCCATTTGACTTCTGGGGAAACGCCTGTAGTGCACTTGGTGTCTTCATATAGAGTTTCTACTCTCGTGGGGGTTGATCCTAGCTCGGTCGCTTTGAACTTTCGTCTGCCACCTTTAGGCATTTTGACTAAAAAACCTGTAAAATAGAAGTCATACATGAGTAGGCATTACAACGTAATATTAGCAACTTAGAATAGCATTCTGCACATAAAAATAAGTCTTAAGAATAATTCAACAAGCTTTTGATGGGTACTCATTTGATTCTTCTCAGAACCGAACAAAGCTAACCAAACCTACCTATGACTTTTCTACTTTTAAAAAATAACATTTCGCAAATGCTTAGACAAAACCTCCGGGAAACGGCCAAGTGGTGTTTTGAGCTATACTGCAACTATGATATATAGAAGTAATGCATTCCCATAGTAACAAACCGCAAAAACAAAGTAATTCGGAGTATACTACGTTTTATGGCATGAGAATTTGACATGATAATAACACGTTCCATGGCGTAAAACTCCATAGCCTCGTAGAAATACCGATGTCTTTCACGTAAGGGCAGATAGGGTCAGTCTCAAATTTACCACGCCAGTGGCTTCCAAGACGGGCAGAGGCATGCCGTGAGTTCTCTTAATGTTTACGTAGTGGGTGCTTGAGGTTCTAGAGGTTTCATGTTCATATGAAAATGGGCTTCAGGGCGTTTAGTTGGGTATGAGCATGGGTCAGCTATGGCTATGGTCAGTCTGAAAATCTTGTCATGGCTAGGATAAAACAAACAGAACCATGAATATATCATTTACTTCAACGAGGAAAAAAAACCATTGCGATTGAGGCTATGAGGTCTGAAAGGGTACTAACCTGCTAGAAGATGATCGTTATGTGGATGTTGACGTTACTGCGGAACCGGCGAGCCTGGAGTAGGTGCTTGTAATTTCAAACGGAAACGGGAAAGAGCTCTCCAACCAATGGAAACAATGAAAAAAATCAACGGGGTTTATGTCCTATATAAAGGATTTTGACCGTGCGGGCCATTAATAGGGTAGATGTGAAAATAAAACGGGGTTAATGAGGCGTACGGATGGGTCAAATCGGCACATTCGGCATTAACTGTGGCCGCCAAAACCAGATGGACTTGCTTAACCTTTCCAACTGTTGCAGAAAGAAAAAATGAGTTTGCCCGCCGTTGCGGGAGAATTATCAGAGTTCATCCGCAGAAGAACGGTGCGAAGTTGCGAATCGGAAAACTTAATCAAGTTTCTCCGTCGTTGTGGAAGAGTTATGTGAGCATTTCCACATTTGCGGACAAGTTTTAAAATCTTGAGCGAAGTGACCGTCGAAAAAGTGTCATTTTTGTTGATGTATATGTAAATTCGGAATGTATTTCATATATATATTTATTGTACCCTTATAAGAGATGTGTTATTCCTCTATAAGGAAGTGTCGTCATTTGTATTGACAAGTGTTGCAAGTAGATTAACTTGCCGATGGGTTATTAGACTACCTGATGTGGGTGTCAGCCCGATATATATGTAACTGGGGTTATTAGGCTGAGTTAGACAAGTCAACCCCATAAGTAATTAGGCAGGTCAGGACAAGTATAAATAGAGAGTCGAGATTCTCTATTTTGATCATCTCAGAACTCACTCTTCTCTCACTTAGAAAGTGGCGCACATTGGAGGAGGAGGATCAGCTGCATAGTAGGAGACTATCTATTGTACTTTGGTTGTACTTTGGTTGAGCCATTGCTCTATCTATCTCTGAGGAAGTTGTGGGGTTTTTCACCTTAGGGTTTTCCCCCACGAAAAAATATGTGTCCATTGTCGCATGCTTTTGATTCTTGTGATGCTTGACATGCTTGATATGATTGTTATGCATTGATATACTGTACATGTTATTCTCTCAGTGAAGATCCTATAGCATATTGAATTAATGCTTAAAATCTAACATGGTATCAGAGCTAACCTGAGAAGGAGACATTGTGCAGTTGCGGAAGCTAGGGCTTCTTGTTTTTGGGTTTCTCTCCACAGATTTTGGAAAAGTAATATGATGGATTGACTCTCCTCAGCAAGGTGAATCTATCTGTCCAATCAGAATTCAATTCTGAGCACTTTTAGTTTTGGCCCTAAAAATTAGGGTTTCCTCAAAAATAGGAATTTCTGAAATCTGAAGACACAGCTGGAAGCTCCTTGGAAAAATCGAAGGTTGGAGCTTTGGATCAAGATTTTTGGTTGTGTAGATCTCCGGGAAACTCAAACCCTAATCCGGCACCAGATCCAGTTTTCAGCAATCAAGTGGTAAGACCTAAATCTTTTCTATTTCCATTTGAAGTACTCTTTAAGATGTCTCACCACACCAAGCTTGAGGATAAGCTTGAAGGAGTTGATAACTTCCGAGCATGGAAGTACAGGATTGGGTTAATCCTTGAAGAGAATGAGTTGGATACTTATATAAGTGAAGAGGTCCCTGTCCCAGAGGGAGAAGAGGCTAAGGCTCTTCACAAGAGGAATTTGGTTAAGGCAAAGAGGATCATTGTTGATTCTATTAAAGATCATCTCATCCCTCATGTATCATCCCTAAAGACACCAAAAGAGATGTTTGATTCCTTGACCAAACTATTTGAAGGCAAGAACATAAAACGGAAGATGAACCCGAGGAATCAATTGAAGAATATCAAGATCCAGAATGCAGAGACTATGCAGTCATATTTCTCAAGGGTCTCCCAGATAAAAGAACAACTTGAAGCTGTGAGTGAAGATATAGAAAATGGAGAAGTGGTGATGACCACTCTTAATGGCCTCCCTAGGTCATGGGATTCCTTCATCCAAGGAATTTGTGCTAGAAAGAAACTTATCTCTTTCAGTAGACTGTGGGAAGAATGCTCACCGGAAGAAGCTCGAATTGTAGCCAGAGAAGAGAAGATGGGGAGTGAAGACCAAGCACTCACAGCTCACTCCAAAAGACATGGTGACAAGAAAGCTCACCATCATGGCAAGAAAGGAAAATATCAGAATCAAAGAGGTAGTCCCAGACATCGAAGGGACATGTCCCATGTCCGTTGCTATACATGTGATGATAAGGGACACTATGCCAGAGATTGCCCTAAGAATAAGAAAAAGGGTACTCACAAGAAGAAGAACTTCAAAAGAAGACATCATGCTCATGCTGCAGAAGATGATGAACCTCCCAGGAAGAGGGCTAGAGAAGATAGTGAAGATTCTTCAAGTGATGAAGAATATGTTTTGATTTCTGCTCTCACCGGAACCATTACTCATGGAAGTAATGATTGGCTCATAGATAGTGGGGCTTCCAAACATATGACAAGATTCAAAGAATCCTTTGTGAATCTATCTGAACATGATTCACCCCATAAGGTGAAGCTTGGAGATGACTACCAGTATCCCATAAAAGGGAGTGGTGAAGCCTCCTATACACTAGATTCTGGAAAGTCTATGAAGATGAAAGATGTACTCTATGTTCTAGGTCTCAAGAAGAATCTACTCTCAATATCTGCATTAGATGCAAAAGGCATGAGGGTTGCATTTATAGATGGCCAAGTCCTAATGTGGCCTAAGGGTAAGACTATAGATGATGCAGTTGTGATTGGAGAGCAAGAGGGAGGATTATACAAATTGAAGGGCCATCCAGAACAAGCCATGGTCCATGATTCAATAGAGCCAAGTGAACTTTGGCACAGAAGGCTTGCACACATGCATTACAGAGCATTACCAATTGCAAGCAAAGCGGTAGAAGGTCTTCCTGAAATCCATACAAAGCATGAAGGCATTTGCCAAGGTTGTGCAAACGGAAAGAATACAAAGAAGACATTTCCAAGCAGTGAAAGCAAGGCAAAATGAATCTTGGAGATTATCCACTCTGATGTATGCGGTCCCATGTCATCCAGTTCTCTGAGTGGGTATGTATACTATGTCTCCTTTATTGATGACTTCTCTAGGAAGACTTCGATCTACTTCTTGAAGAACAAAGATGAAGTGTTTAACAATTTCAAGGAATTCAAAGCCTTGATAGAAAACCAAACTGACTTGAAGATCAAGATTTTCATATCTGACAATGGCGGAGAATTTACTTCAGGAGACTTCAAGAAGTTATGCAGTGATTCAGGGATTAAGAGGGAGTTGACTACTCCTTACAATCCACAGCAAAATGGGGTTGCCGAAAGGAAGAACAGAACAATCATGGAAGCAGCAAGGGCAATGTTTCATGACCAAGACTTACCTATGCACCTATGGGCTGAAGCAGCAAGGACGGCTGTATATGTGCAGAACAGAACACCCCATAAGATACTTGACAACAAAACACCAGAAGAAGTGTTTATTGGTAAGAAACCAGAAGTGAGCCATCTCAGAATATTTGGCTGTCCAGTATACACTCACATCCCAAAAGAGAAAAGGTCAAAGTTGGATCCTTCAGGAAAGAAGGGTATATTCGTGGGTTACAGTGAAAGCTTGAAAGCTTATAGAATCTACTTCCCTGGATTCAAGAAGATTGACATCAACAGAGATGTAACATTTGATGAAAGTTCAGCTTATCACAAATCGAGAAAGAAACCTGTTGAAGACAATGAAGAACCCATAATATCCAGAACTCAAGACACCACAATGAATAAAGCAGTTCCTGAAGAAGATCGAGAAATGGAAGATCCACAAGAACCTATGGATCCACCTCGTGAGAAGAATCCTCACAAGAGGAAACCTACATGGGCTAAAGAGCTCATCCAAGATGCAGAGAGATTTGGCATTCCAGAAGAAGAACACAGAGAAAGGAAAAGGACAAGGTCACATACTAGTTATGTTGCTTTACTCCGTGACATCATGGATAAAGAACCTTCCAGTTATGAAGAAGCTGCAAAAAAGAAAGAATGGAAGGATGCTATGATCAAAGAATACCAATCTATTATGAAAAATGATGGTTGGGATGTGGTGCCAAGACAAGATGGGAAGTCTATGGTAACTTCCAAGTGGATCTATAAGGTCAAGCATGCTGCAGATGGTAGCATCGAGAAATAAAAAGCTAGGTTTGTAGCTCGTGGCTTCTCCCAGAAAGAAGGAATTGATTATGAAGAGACTTTTGCTCCTGTGGCCAGATACACTTCCATTAGATCAGTACTTGCTCTAGCTGCAGTAATGAAATGGAAGGTACACCAGATGGATGTCAAGACAACCTTCTTGAATGGTGTAGTTGAAGAGGAAGTGTACGTGGAGCAGCCACTCGAGTTTGAGACACATGATAGAGGAACACATGTGTGCAAACTGAAGAAAGCCCTGTATGGTTTGAAACAAGCACCCAGGACCTCGTATGGCAGGATAGATGGCTTCCTATCCAGTTTGGGCTTTACCAAGAGTAAAGCAGATTCCAACCTTTACTACAAGGTTGAGGAGGGCAATTCAGTAATTCTACTATTGTATGTGGATGACCTGTTTCTGACAGGTGAGGATAGACTGATTGTCGATACGAAGAGGAAGCTGGATGCCGAGTTCGAGATGAAGGACTTGGGTATGATGCACTACTTTCTTGGTATGGAGGTGTGGCAGAGTGCAGATGGGATCTTCCTTGGACAAGGGAAGTATGCAGTAAAGATCCTAAAGAGTTTTGGGATGATGGACTGCAAGGCCATGGCCACACCTATGGCATCGAACCTGAAGCTTCTGTGTGATGCTTCTTCTGAGTCGGTTGATGCTACGATGTATCGTCAGATGATTGGGTCCTTGATGTACCTGACGAATACGAGGCCAGACATTTGCTTTGCGGTGAACACCTTGAGCCAGTATCTGACAGATCCGAGACATGTTCACCTGATAGCTGCAAAGCATGTTCTAAGGTACCTGAAGGGTACAGTGGATTATGGGCTCAAGTATGAGGCGAATCAAAAGTTTAACCTGGAGGGTTATGTTGATTCGGATTGGGCAGGCAGTGCCATTGATCGGAAGAGCACTTCGGAGTGTTGCTTCAGTATGGGATCAGGTGTGATCTCTTGGTTTAGTAGGAAGCAGTCCTGTGTGGCACTGAGTACAGCTGAAGCAAAGTATGTCGCAGCTTATTCAGCTAGTTGTGAGGCAGTATGGCTTAGGAAGCTACTGTTTGATTTGTTTGATCTCCAGTTGAGTGCTACCTGTATATATTGCGACAACCAGAGTTGTGTGAAGTTGTCAGAGAACCCAGTGTTCCATGACAGGTCGAAGCACATTGAGATCAAGTTCCACTATATGCACATTGAGATCAAGTTCCACTATATCAGGGATATGGTGTAGAGGGGAGCTGTGAAGCTCCTGTATGTTGCGACAGACGAGCAGATATCTGATGTGTTGACCAAGCCGCTTGCCAGAGTGAAGTTTGAATACTTCAGAGGGAGAATTGGTGTACTTCAGATCGAGATGCCTTCCAGAGGGAAGTGATGAAGTCCGAAGACACAGATGCACACTGGGCCATTCTTGCATGGTGGCAGGTTAGTCCTCCCATGGCAGGATGTAAGGGCCAAGCCATTCTTGCATGGTGGTAGGTTAGTCCTCCCATGGCAGGATGTAAGGGCTGAGCCATTCTTACATGGTGGTAGGTTGGTCCTCCCATGGTAAGATGTAAGGGCTAGGCCATTCTCACATGGTGGCAGGTTAGTCCTCCCATGGTGAGATGTAAGTGCTGGGCCATTCTCACATAGTGGCAGGTTAGTCCTCCTATGGTGAGATAGAAGTGTTGAAGCCTTTCCGACATGATAGTAGGTTGGTCCTCTCATGGTCGTTGATGTAAGTGTTGTGCCTTTCCGACATGGTGGTAGGTTGGTCCTCCCATGGTCGTTGATGTAAGTGCTGTTAGCCTTTCCCAGATGGTAGTAGGTTGGTCCTCCCATGCTGGTGAGTGTAAGTGCTGTGAGCCTTTCACATGGTGGCAGGTTAGTCCTCCCATGGTGAGTGTAAGTCCTGTGTGTGTGCATCTGGGTTGTGCTCCGTGGACTTTGTGGTGATCTGAAGACATTGATGTGACAGTTTGGTACACAGGTTTTGCAGAGGCATATAATCAGTCCTGAGATGCTCTTGCAGGTTTTTCCGAGGCAGTGTAATCAGTCCTGAGAGATCTTGCAGGTTTTGCAGAGGCAGTGTAATCAGTCCTGAGGTGTACCTACTTGATGGCTTGCTCGCAGATGATGATGATGATCAGGTTGATCATGTGATGATATACATCAGTTGGATGTATGGTGAAGTATCAGTTTGATACTCTGTGGTCGTGGACAGGTTGTGCAGTGGCATGTAAAAGATCCTGAGAGATTCGAGAGGTTGAGCTGTGTGCTCGTAAAAGGCCTGGGATGCTCTTGCGAGGTTTTGCAGACGCACGTGATGAGACCTGAGGATTCCACAGTATGACCAGTGATGATGAAGACCTACAGGTGGTGGGCCTACATCCAGTATGAAAAAGGACTGGCTCTGTAGAACTTCCTATGACGAGTAGATTCAGAGATTGGACGAGATAGCAGTAGCTGTGACGATGACGATGATCCAGAGAAGAAGACTTGTGCCCGATGATCTGTGTCGAGAAATACCTTCCTAGTTAAGAGGGAGTGTTGATGTATATGTAACTTCGGAATGTATTTCATATATATATTTATTGTACCCTTATAAGAGATGTGTTATTCCTCTATAAGGAAGTGTCGTCATTTGTATTGACAAGTGTCGCAAGTAGATTAACTTGCTGATGGGTTATTAGACTACCTAATGTGGGTGTCGGCCCGATATATATGTAACTGGGGTTATTAGGCTGAGTTAGACAAGTCGGCCCCATAAGTAATTAGGCAGGTCAGGACAAGTATAAATAGAGAGTCAGGATTCTCTATTTTGATCATCTCAGAACTCACTCTTCTCTCACTCAGAAAGTGGCGCACATTGGAGGAGGAGGATCAGCTACATAGTAGGAGATTATCTATTGTACTTTGGTTGAGCCATTGCTCTATCTATCTCTGAGGAAGTTGTGGGGTTTTTCACCTTAGGGTTTTCCCCACGGAAAAATCTATGTGTCCATTGTCTCATGCTTTTGATTCTTGTGATGCTTGACATGCTTGATATGATTGTTATGCATTGATATACTGTACATGTTATTCTCTCAGTGAAGATCCTATAGCATATTGAATTAATGCTTAAAATCTAACAATTTTATCCGTCGTTGCGGAAAAGTTACTTGAGTTCTTCCGCTGTTTCGAAAAGACTGGGCAAGCTCTTCCGCCAAATTTTGACATAATTTTCTCTTTTCGTTGTTGCGGTAGGTTTAGGTGGGTTTCTCCGCCATTAAGGAAAAATCTCGTGAGTTCGTTCCGTCGATATTTGGCTTGGTTCTTTTCTGCCTCTTCGGTAAGGTTGGCCCAGATCTTCCGCCGTTGCGGAAGAGTTATCTTAAAAGTTTCGCCGATATTTGGCTTGGTTCTTTTCCGCCTCTTCGATAAGGTTGGCCCAGAAACTTGAGTTTTACTTAAGCAAAATCAGTGAAAATAAACTCAAAGGGAGCAAGGAAAAGACCTATCTCTAGAAAGACTAAGAAAGAAAAGACTCTTGATGGCCTTAGACTTCTAGGCGAACTTTCTCTTAAAAGTAAAGGAGGGACCCCTATTTTTTCAAAAAAAATTGGGGGGGTGTTGTAGCAACAACAAAAACACAATTAAAAATTTAATTTTAAATTCTAGTGGCTTACGTGGCATCAAAATGCCACTATTGGAAATAGCATCGACGAAGCCAAATAGTCTGCTAGCCTCTCAATACATCTCCATACCCACAGTAATAGTGCTCTGAATATCGATATTATGTACCATCCTCTCAAGACTTGTCAAGAGCCCTTCCATCACCTCAACATCAAAATTTGTTAACTTTTCACGTAAACCAGATCTTATTGATATTTATTCATTGATTTTTATCCCAATCTTAATTTGACACATAAAACTGAATCAGAAATAGCAATACATTGATTTACAATAAATCACAAAGAAAACCAAACACAAGATGTACCCTAGAAACCCCAATCCCTGGGGAAAACCATCAACATATTTGTCTTTTATTGCAGATTTGTTAAACAACACTTATAGCTTAAGTTTACCTGATATGACACACCATATGTCGGACTCCTGACTCTTACTCTGCCCAAACCCTCAGTAGTAAAGACAAAACCCACAAGAGATATGACTCACTCCTGTCACTCACAAGAGATATGACTAACTCCTCCTGTAGTCCAATACAACTCTCCATAGACTCTTTTATAATATTCACTTTATGTCAATACCATGGGCTCAATACCATGGGACACCCAATACCATGGACCCTCCAATACCATTGACCATAAAGTATTACAAAAAACACTTTTACAAGAGTGTCTAGAGAGTTACTTTTCTCATACCACTTCTACGTGCTAGACGCTCCCATGTAGAAGTACCTATCCAAGCTACAAAATCTAACACTCCCTCTTAGCGAGGAAGGTATTTTCGAAGAAGCATCCACCTGGATCCATCAAATCCTCTACTATTGCAATTGCTCCCTCTGAACTAGAAGACTTCCTGACTGCATCTATTGTACTCTGATCTGATAATCTACGCTCCTCATCCATCAGTGTCATCTCATACCTGATACTGGATGCCATCTCTGCAATCCCTGCAGAACTACTACAATCATTGAAGAACGACCACAACCTTCTTGCACTCCCAACGAATCTGACCTCAACAAAAAAATCCTTGTAACTAAGCCAATCACATCGAACCACCTCCTGTGGCTTCATAGGACTTGGCCGCAATTTTCTAGGCAATTTCTGGGATGCCCCTGCCCAGCTAATTTACAGCTTCCCAAGTGCTTCCCGAAAAATCATGGGCTTCCCACAACCCTGCCCGTGGCCTTTTTGGGCAAATATGTGCCTTCCTAGAGCTACCCAGCTACCCTAGGCCTACCCCAATCTCTTGGGCTTGCTGCCCGAATTTCTCTAAGCCCTGGCGACTATCTAACATCCTACCCACGTCCTGTTTTTCCTCTTAGCGGCTCCTCAGCTGGACCGAGAGCATTCATGGTGACTTCCTCAACCCTGGTGGTTGTTGACGATTGTACCCAACTCTACGTCGTCGCTTCTTTTCTTCGCCTGTGGATCCTCTACTACTAGCAACCTGTGTCAAACATCCATTGTGCTTTTGCTGCAAGCTCCCCTGCAGACTTATGTCCACATGCCGACTATACCATGGTGTCTACCTCCAAAGCCCACTACTTCCTTACACGTCTACTGGAAACCAATGTTCACGCGGGCTTGTTGGCTTTCACGTCCACCCAACTCGCATGCCAATTGCTTCCCTACAGCCAGATCCTTTGTTGTTCATTGCATCTGCTTCTCACGACCTCCTCATTCCAAGCCTTTGTGAATACCTACTAGGCCTGATCCCTTCTTGACCAGGCTCTCTTGCGCGCTCTTTATGCGGGCTTCAGTCCAACCAATAACACTCACACGAGCTTGTGTCTTTGCACCACCACGAGCTCCCTTCTGGTGTCTTATACTCCATAGTCGCTCAATCCGCTCCCTTGTGGCACCCATCACAACTCTGGCTGCCATGCAAATGCCCTACTGGCACCGACTTAGCACTTGGTCGATCCTCCTTCGTGGCTTCCTGTTGGCCTTGATCCGAACCTTCTGCAATGCACGGACGGCGTTCCTGTTGGGTGCCAAAAATGACCATTTTTGCTCACTCTCGTGTGATCATTTTTCCTTGTTTCTCCTTATTATTATAACCAAGTCGTTATCTTTCTGAAGGAAAAGCATGATCTTGAGCAGGTATAATTTATTATTACTTTGTTATATTAATGCCTAAAGTTTGCCTATGTTTATGAATTTTGTCTCCTAATTAAGCTGACTTGTGATGGATTGATGAAAGCAACTAAGACCACAGGGAATTCGGGTGTATCAGCCTGCAAATACACGTGGATGAAGAAGTACTTGGCAAGCAATTACACCTTTTGAGGGCTCTGGTTCAGATCGTTGTCGAAGTAGCCTAAGTATCCATCCACATGGCTAGCTCAAACTCACTTTGTATTGGATCAGTTCAAACTGTGAGAGCATTGATGTCTATGAAACATATTTTATCTCAATGTAATAATGAATGTAACTGTTTATATTCTTGGGTATTGATTCGACAGCATGAAGATCTTTGATCTTCATGGTCGTTTGAATTATAAGGATCTGAATTGTCCTGTTTTAATATTTAGAGGACGGGATGGTTAAAAGAGGTTAGGCTTATTTTCAAGAGAACTTGTAATAGGAGTGGAAGAACTTTGTATTTGAACTATATTCCATCAATGGAATTAGCAGTATTTTCCTGATCTTCCGTGTACTGATTCCTGGTAGTGTTTACAGGCATCTCTGTTAGAAGGAAAGGGCCCACCTTCTTTCAGAGTTGCCTAGTTAGCTAGTTGCTTATTTTCTTTATTTTGTTTTGGTGTGGAATTGCTATTATATTTAATTTTGAGTTGCTAAAACAATGTGAGTATTGAGCGTAGGATTCTTCAATTACAACTTTTCCCATTTTGTTGAAACAATTGATTGAATAGTGCGTAGTTTCTCTTTGCAAGAGTGTTATTAGATTATGCAACTATTGTTGTTACACCTGTGCTCTACTGCTACATTTTACTATTATTTGTTTCATTTCATGAACTGCTGAAACTGGTAGATGGCATATGGATTTATAGAACAGGAGGATCGATTTTCTTTATGATTGAGTATTGCAATTGTGGATTGAACCCCTTCTTATGATGATCTAGGATTTAACTTCTTGCAAAAGTAATTTAGCCATTTCATTCTTCAAGTAGTTATTTTCAAAATTAATGCAATTAGAAGGATTGTGAACTCTTTTGATCTTTGGCAATCGAATTAGTATTTGAAGTTTGGATTGAACAGTGAGCAGAGCACAGACTTAGTAATTAGGTTGTTATCATTCCTTGAGTAGATTGGGTGACTTATAGTTGATTAATCAATTACTGAATGTTTATGCATATATTTTGCTTGATTACCTTTGAAATAACCAAACTTCCCTGGGTTGACAATTTATATTCAGCACTTTGTTTATGAATTAATAGGCAATTAAACTGACCGACATTTTGGCGTCGTTGTCGGGGAAGGTAATTGGTAAACATAGAGTGTAGTTGATGGGGTTGTTTCTTTAGCTATCTTGATTTTTGAGGTTGTAGGGATGATAAGATGCGGTGAAGAGCTGTGCATCCTTCGACAGACTGAACGGGTTCCTACCGAAAAAGCAAGGTATGATTATTTAAGCTTTCATGAATACAAAAAGAAAAGAAAGTCAAACCCCCAAAAGCACTAACCTTAAAGGTGGAAGAGGTCGTGGCGGTAATCCAGGTTTACAAAGAGCGGCATTTGTTGATGAGCTGATCGCTAGAGCTGACTCCTCTACTGGAACTTTATTTCAGAGAACATCTTCAGGAAGAGGAAGCTCTGTTCTCCCCAAGCTTGAATCATTAGTATCAATCATGGAGAAGGTAACGGAAGTTTCAACACACACTTCTGATAAGCGACCTCCAGAAGATAAGCGAAGTGCTGTGGGAATAAGAGATCCAGAGGAGATTTATCAAATTAACAGGCAGGAAGTAACTAAGGAGTGGTTGGATTATCGATAGGAATTAGAGGAAGAAAGAAGGAGAGAAGAGCAAAAGAATGAGGAAGATATGAATAACGAAGAGAACAGAGAACGTCAGGGGCACCCTAATGATCATGAAGAGGAGATGGGGGGCAATGGTAATAATCAACATGGAGAGACAATTGCTACACTTGAATTCCCCATTTGACAGATGCCCGGGGTGGCTCCCATGAAGAACATTTCACCCTCGGTATTGCGAAATTTTTAGGGTAAGTCTACTGAAGATCCAGATGAGTTTCTCTTTGAATTTGACATTCTCTGTCGAAGTTATGATTATACCACCAGTGAACAAAATTTAAAATTGTTTCTTGCTACTTTAAAGGGAAATGCCCTACATTGGTTTATGAGTCTGGGTGGTGAGACTGTTACAGCATGGGACCAAATGAAACGAGTATTTCTTGCTAAATATCAAGATTATTGCAGAAGCAAGGATATGAGAGAAGAATTGTTCAAAATGGTTCAAAAAGAGGATGAAAGTTTGGAAGATTTTGTAGAAAGACTTCTATATAATTTACAAACATTTGGTCATGCTGATATTGGAAAGGATGTTTTTAAAATAATCCTATTGTGAGGAATTAGAGAACATGGTCTGGATATGCTTAATCTGTTGGGAAAGGGGGACATCTCAAGGGAGTCTTTTGATCATATTGTGGATTTGTGTCGAAGATACTCTAGAGGATCTTCTATAACAACAACAAGAGACCGAGATGTCCTTACAAGGGCACAAAAGTCAGCCAGTGGTAGAGCTACACGAGCATAAATATGTAATCTTCTCGAAAATTTAAACACTGATATGATGAGTTCTATTTCCTCACAATTGCGTGTTTTAAAGGCAAAGCAGAAACAAGTCGAGGCAGATTTGGCACTGGACATATTTTGTGCTAAATGCAGAAAGAAGCATCCATTAAGAGAATGCCCACTTGACAAAGTAGAGGTATGTGGTCTATGTGATTTGGATCACAATACTAAGGATTGCCCTTCACTACCAAAAGTTACGGCATATCAAGCATAAGAGTCAAGAGACAAGAGACACAAAGCATTTCACCGGGGAAAACCAAGAAGGTGAAAAACCCCGCAACTTCCTCAGAGATAGAATAAGCACCAATACAAAGATCACCAAGATGAATCCTCAAAAGATAAATGTCTGTATTAGCTACTCCTCCTCCACTTGTGCGCACTCCTCCTCTCTCTCACTAATGCGAAGTGAGTGAGTGAATGAATGAATAGAATGAGAGAGACACACTCTCTATTTATACAATGACTTGACTTTCCTTTTACTCTAACTGGGACGACCTCCCTTAGGAGAGTCTAATAACCCATCACCACTTGTCACTGGGCCAACCCAACTAGGGTGGTCTAATAACCCTTTAACCCACATGACTCATACAGGGCCGACCCCACCAAGGTGGTCTAATAACCCATCAAATATAAGTTACGACACTTACAATATAACTTGCGACACTACTCCGGGGTCTAATGCCCTGTCATACATGGGAGGATAGACCTCAATGACTTTACATGAGTCAAGTACAATAATGACTTCTCCGACCCGGAGGAACAAACATCTTCATCGGAGGTACAACAATAGAATACAAATGACGACACTTCCAATCGGAGGAATAAGACATCTCTGTCGGGGATACAATAAAGTACAAATGTAATACATACAATATACAAGTGAATATCTTCCAAAGTTACAGATACATCAACAGAGGAAGCTCTGTTCTCCCCAAGCTTGAATCATCAGTATCAACTGTGGAGAAGGTAACAGAAGTTTCAACATGCACTTCTGATAAGCGACCTCCAGAAGAAAGGGAAGTGCTGTGGGAATAAGAGATCCAGAGGAGATTTATCAAATTAATGGGCAGGAAGTAACTAAGAAGGAGTGGTTGGATTATCGACAGGAATTGGAGGAAGAAAGAATGAGAGAAGAGCAGAAGAACGAGGAAGATATGAATAACGAAGAGAACGAAGAACGTCGGGGGCACCCTAATGATCATGAAGAGGAGATGGGGGACAATGGTAATAATCAACATGGAAAGACAGTTGCTACACTTGAATTCCCCATTTGACAGACGTCCGGGGTGGCTCCCATGAAGAACATTTCACCCTCGGTATTGCGAAATTTTTAGGGTAAGTCTACTGAAGATCCAGATGAGTTTCTCTTTGAATTTGACATTCTCTGTCGAAGTTATGATTATACCACCAGTGAACAAGAGTTAAAATTGTTTCCTGCTACTTTAAAGGGAAATGCCCTACGTTGGTTTATGAGTCTGGGTGGTGAGACTGTTACAGCATGGGACCAAATGAAACAAGTATTTCTTGCTAAATATCAGGATTATTGCAGAAGCAAGGATATGAGAGAAGAATTGTTCAAAATGGTTCAAAAAGAGGATGAAAGTTCGGAAGATTTTGTAGAAAGACTTCTATATAATTTACAAATATTTGGTCATGATGATATTGGAAAGGATGTTTTTAAAATAATCCTATTGCGAGGAATTAGAAAACATTGTCTGGATATGCTTAATCTGTTCGGAAAGGGGGACATATCAAGGGAGTCTTTTGATCATATTGTAGATCTGTGTCGAAGATACTCTAGAGGATCTTCTAGAACGGCAACAAGGGACCGAGATGTCCTTACAAGGGCACAAAAGTCATCCAGTGGTGGAGCTACACGAGCCAAAATATGTAATCTTCTCGAAAATTTAAAGACTGATATGATGAGTTCTATTTCCTCACAATTGGATGTTTTAAAGGCAAAGTAGAAACAGGTCGAGGTAGATTTGGCACTGGACATATTTTGTGCTAAATGCAGAAAGAAGCATCCATTAAGAGAATGCCCACTTGACAAGGTAGAGGTATGTGGTCTATGTGATTTGGATCACAATACTAAGGATTTCCCTTCACTGCCAAAAGTTAAGGCAGTCCTTCAGGCATCAAGTGTGGACGTGGAACAAGCCTACTTCATTTCACAAAAGAAGCCCTGGAAACCTCGTGCTCAGGTATGAATCCAAATCCTACCACATCTTTTAATTCTTGGAATAACATGAACAATCAATTTCCTCCACAATAGTCTTATCCCAATACTCAATGGCATCCATCTACTCAACCTACAATGTAATATCCTACCCCATGGATGTCATGGTCACCTCAGCCAAATCAACAGACCCCTTGGGCTCCAGGTTGGAGAAGTCTGTAAGACACAATGGCACACTGAGAGGGGGCGGGGGGGTGAATCAGTGAGCCAACACTTAATACCATTTTTTTTAACTTCTTCAAAACTTATTAAATAATTTCACTTCAACACTTAGCCAGAGTTCATCATTCACAATAAGCTATACATCAATAATCATCAAATTTAAACATGTCATTTATATCATCAATCCACATCATTAGAGACACATCAGAACATAAGCTTTGTAAACTTTTTATATTTAATTCAATCGGCCACAACCGTTAGGTTACACCAGCTACAATTGATTGAGAAGCACCAACTTCTATTCCAAGACACAGCTTGGTCTTTTCTTAGATCCAACTAAGAAAGGGGTTTGCAAGACCCAGCTTACAAATACATATAGATACTTGTCACATCACATTTCATCAACCTATCATTGTTAACACATTCATGTCACCAATCTGTACACAAACATGTCTTCAATTTGTCCATAGCCAAGTCATCAACCTGTCCATGTCATCTGCCTGTCCACAACCATTACTGCTGCCCTAGAATATCATCAAAAATGCTCTAAACTGAACTTATATACTGTCTTCAAGCTATCTCTGTCAAGTCAAACTGTCATCATAATTCTGTGTACTGAGTATTGTTCTATGTATGCTTCTCCTTTAGCCACCCAAAATCATGAAGAGAAGAAAAGATAATAATAAAAATACTTGATTGTTGATTTGCTGCTACTTTAGAGTACCCTCGAAAATCTCAGACCTCTTCCAACCCTGAAAATCAAAGCTCCTCATTCTTCAACTCCATCGAAATCTGCTTCATCAAATTAGAGCTTTGTCTCTTATTTATACACTTCTCCATAAAATATGCTAGGCCAACATGTCAAAGACATTATCATTTCTTTTTTATTTTTAGCATTAAATAATTCAAATAAGATTTATTTCAGGTGGTCGATCCTTCAATCAAGGAGATAGGGCTTTAGTCAACAACCTCAAGAACCAACACTTGTGGGTCCAAGACCCAACCCTTCACATGTCATCATGTTCATCAATCAAGAGTGTGAATTTAAATGATTTCCATCCCATTGACTATCCTTCCAGAATGCCCGCAATCCTTCCATATGCCCGTAAAGGCTGCTCCAAAAGATGCCCGAACTGCTCTCATATATGTCTACAAGGGCTCCAAGGAAATTCCCACAGGGGCTTTAGAAAATGCCCGCAAGGGCTCCAAGAAAATGCCCGCAAGGGCTCCAAGAAAATGCCCGCCATCAGTGTAGAAGATGCCTGTAGGATGTCCTTCAAATGTTCATGATGTCATCAACCTTTGCCATGCTTGCTTGCCATGTCATCAACCTTTGTCATGTTTGCTTGCCATGTCATCACCCTTTGTCATGCTTTCCATGTAATCAACCTTTGTCATTAATGTGTTGTCATCAATGACAACCATGCTCATCAATATCCCCCTTTGTCATTGATGGCAACCTTCTTTTAATTTCTCTCCCCCCTTTGACATTAATGACAAAGGGGCCAATCACCTAGCCATCAAAAGCTTCACAATGCCCAAAAAAAAATTGTATCCTTGAATACATCTTGAGATCATCTTGAAATGTTTGTTCAATATAAACTACTTGGTCTTCATACATCTGCTCCCACTTTCATGGATACTTCTTCATTTGTTGACCATACTCCCCCTATCAATCAACACTCTTAATCTGGGTGCCTTTATCTTGTATGCTCCTATCATCTGATCTGAATCTTGGCTGCTAATAAATTTCCCTTCTGATTTTTTTTTTGGACTTTTTATGAATGATAGCTAGGATGCTCACTGTCTGACGCATTAAATCTGGTTTTGTTAGTTTTGACTTGTCACTAGAATGTTAAAAATCTTCAATCTCTTTGGTTGTCCGTTGCTTTGGTCACAAGGCTTCAATATTAGATGTCTTTGCCACCAATTTTTCTTCTAATTGTCCGAAATAGTCCTTTAGTATTTGTTATTCAATGGAATGCATTCCACACCAAACTTCACAACTTCAAACAATGCATCGAAATTTCTTCGCTTGACAGGTATTCTATTTGTCTTCCATACCAATTGTTATTAATAGCAGTTGTCTCTTGAAGTCTGAGATTGTTCCTAAGTCTTAGTCATCATACTGTTCAGATTTGCTTTCTTCATAACTCCAATAAGCGGACATTTATGTGAGTGCTTCTTCCACATTTGTGAACTCTTCAGGCAATTGATCCCATCCATACAAATTCATACTCCCCCTATCAACATGTCATTGTAACCATGATTCACAAGTTCTGCTCTTCACAAAATCTGAATCATAATCTCCTTACAAGTATATTCTACAAAAAAAAAGTTGTCTTTAGTGCCAAAATCAGAACTTGATATTGCTTCCCAAACCAAAGTTTTCATTGTCAATTTTCAAGGCAATTTGAACAGCCCTTGTGGTTATGATCGTGAGACCTCTCATATTAAAACATAGCTTGATTTATTGTTGTCCTTTGGATGCAAAAGAGTGCTCAGAGATCAACTCCTTTAGAACATCTTTATCATAAGATAACACCTTCAGCTACCCGATTTTAGAGATCATTTCTTTTAAACAACTTTATGTCTCTTCTTTATCTGCTCCAGTCCGAATTCATGCTTGGGGATTTCTTCACAATTGCTTCTATTATCCATCTTTGTAAAAAAAATTGTAGCTTGCTTTTGAATACTCATCAATGTCATCAACTTACTCATGTCACTCCTTGCCAAGTTGTTGTCATACTATTTTTTATTTATCAAATTCTGCTTCAACAAACTAGTCCACCATTGTTACTATCAAGTTAATTCAACTTGTCACAGTCATGTTGGTCTTGAATCTGTCTCCATCCCAAATAATTTGAAATTCATGTTGTAGTATACTAGAACTCTTGCCTTGCTTCTGTCACAATCTTACCCGAACCCAAAGAGGACTTTTGATCACTGTCTAAATTGATTTTCTGGAGTAATCCTCAGTGGTTGTCTCAATCATCTATTTACCTGAATTCCAGAGCTATACATTCAAAGGTTGCTTGTCATTCACTGTCTTAAGCATCCTCCTTCTAATTTCTTTTGTATGTTTTCCCAGTATAAGTCATACAATCAGATACCAATAACATGTGTTTCCTGAATGCATTCTTGTTAATCATATCTAGTAGATTCATAAAAAAGTGAGTATGTATCAACTATCAAGGCCAATTTTCCAACCATCATTATGTTGCTATATTTCAAAACTAACCATACTACTCCCCCTATCAATATGCATATCTATCTTCCATTGCAATCAAGATCCTTGGACCTGTTTCCTTGCTTGGAGTGATTATCTTTTGTTCTTGACTTCATCCTCCAACTCCATGAACTCAAGGTGTGCCAAGATATTTGAAAGACCTCAAACATGGCTCGCCATATGACAACCATCTTCTGTGCACAGATCAACTTCATTTACATTTAACAAAATATTAGTTTTCACCCATACCTGAGAATGTCCTTGGCTGTGATCATTTGTCCTTTGGTCTTCAAATATTTTTGCATTATTCTTCTTCCAAGATTCATCTACTTTCCTTGCTGATGGATACGAAAAAATTCTCATGGATTGTCTTCTTGGAATTGCACAATCTTGGGCTTTGTGACCAAAAGCACCTCAGGTGAAGCATCTCAATGTGTGATAGTTAGCAGCAAAATGTCCAATTCGATCACATGTCCAGCATCTAATTGTGTCACTTCGACTTCCAGCACTTCTTCTTCCATGGAATGTACAGTCCATAGCCTTGTGACCAAAACCATTACATGAATAGCAATAACCAATAAAGCTACTATCATACCCAGGTGCTTGATTTCATCTTGGAGTTGTCTCTCTTCTGAAGAATTTGCTTTGAGGAGTGGGACCAACTTCTTGATGCATTCCTGATCTTTTGAAGTCTTCTTTATGTTGTGTAGATTCTTGCAAGGGAGCTTTGCTTCCAATCTTGGACATAAAAGAGCTTGCTTCAGGAGACTTAGGGGACCAAGTGCCACCTTCAGATTTTTCTTCTTCCTTCTTGTACCCAAGACCAGATGTGTCAAATGGGAACCTTTGACAATTCAGTATTTCATCCAAGATGATTGAACTGTTGTTGAACTTCACATGAGTGTTAGACTTTTCAATCTTCTTTCTGAGATCAACAACTTCTATCTCAAGCTTCTGGTTTGTCTTCTCTTTTTCCTCCAGCTGAAACTTCATGATTTCTTATATTCTTTTGGCTTCCTCCAACTGAGTCTTCAAATCAATATTAGCCTTCCTTGTCTTTTCAAGCTCTTTAGGGTCTATAACAGTCTCTTCTTGTTTTTTTGCTAATTCAGTCTTCAATCTCCTAACTTCATCATTTTGATCTTCTAGCTCATCTTGTAAATCTGTGTTCTTGAGTTTCAATCTCATGAGCAATGCCTTTGTCTCCTTTCGGTATTTTTCAAATGACCCCAAAATCTTCTTTTTAAGCCTTGGATTGAATTTGAGATCAATATCCAATAGGGTACTTGCAAATGCATGATTAACTTTCAACAAGTCTTCATTTTCATATTTTGTAAGTAGAATTTCAACATCATCACATTCAGAGTTATCACTAAGAGAAGAGTCATTACCTTCACTGACATCTGAAGCTTGTACCTCCTTTTATTTTTGCTTCTCATCTTCAGAGGGCTTGACTTCTGTTTCTTTCTCTGTGTCTTGATTTCTCCTTTGATACTCACCTTCCAGCTTGAACCAAAGATCTTTGGCAGAGGTGTATTCTCTTACACTTTCTTTTATAGGGCTTGAGAGTCCATCCATTAGAAACTTCAAGGCAATATTATTGTCTTTCTCGGTTGTTGTCTTTGTCTTCTTGTTGGTCTGGACCGATGGATTAACCACAATTTCCCAAACACCAAACCTCTTCAAGTAAGCTTTCATTTTACTTCTCCAACCAAAATAATCTGAAATTTCAAAAACTGGAACTTCATTGTTAATAAGCTCTGTCGGTCCTTCCATTTGTGTCCACGGATCTCCTTCAAGCTTGCTAGGCTTGTGATGAAGGCCAGGCTTTGATACCAATTGTAAGACGCAATGGCACACTAAGAGGGGGGGGGTGAATTAGTGGGCCAACACTTAATACCATTTTTTTTAACTTCTTCAAAACTTATTAAATAATTTCACTTCAACAATTAGCCAGAGTTCATCATTCACAATAAGTTATACATCAATAATCATCAAATTTAAACATGTCATTTATATCATCAATCCACATCATTAGAGGCACATCACAACATAAGCTTTGTAAACTTTTTATATTTAATTCAATCGGCCACAACCGTTAGGTTACACCAGCTACAACTGATTGAGAAGCAACAACTTCTATTCCAAGACACAACTTGGTCTTTTCTTAGATCCAACTAAGAAAGGGGTTTGCAAGACCCATCTTACAAATACATATAGATACTTGTCACATCACATTTCATCAACCTGTCCTTGTTAACACAGTCATGTCACCAATCTGTCCATAAACATGTCTTCAATCTATCCACAGCCAAGTCATCAACCTGTCCATGTCATCTGCCTATCCACAACCACTACTGCTGCCCTAGAATATCATAAAAAATGCTCTAGACTGAACTTATATACTATCATCAAGCTATCTCTGTCAAGTCAAATTGTCATCATAATTTTGTGTACTGAGTATTGTTCTATGTATGCTGCTCCTTTAGCCACCCGAAATCATGAAGAGAAGAAAAGATAATAATAAAATACTTGATTGTTGATTTGCTGCTACTTCAGAGTACCCCCGAAAATCTCAGACCTCTCCTAACCCCAAAAATCAGAGCTCCTCATTCTTCAACTCACCGAAATCCGCTTCATCGAATTAGAGCTTTGTCTCTTATTTATACACTTCTCCATAAATTATGCTAGGCCGACATGTTAAAGAGATTATCATTTCTTTTTTATTTTTAGCATTAAATAATTCAAATAAGATTTATTTTAGGTGGTCAATCCTTCAATCAAGGAGATAGGGCTTTAGTCAACAACCTCAAGAACCAACACTTGTGGGTCCAAGACCCAACCCTTCACATGTCATCATGTTCATCAATCAAGAGTGTGAATTTAAATGATTTCCATGTCATTGATTGTCCTTCCAGAATGCCCGGAATCCTTCCATATGCCCGTAAGGGCTGCTCCAAAAGATGCCCGCACTGCTCTCATATATGCCTGCAAGGGCCCCAAGGAAATGCCCACAAGGGCTTTAGAAAATGCCCGCAAGGGCTCTTAAAGGATGCCCGCAACGAACCAAGAAAATGCCCGCTAGAAGTGTAGAAGATGCCCGCAGGCTGTCCTTCAAATGTCCATGATGTCATCAACCTTTGTCATGCTTGCTTGCCATGTCATCAACCTTTGTCATGTTTGCTTGCCATGTCATCACCCTTTCTCATGCTTGCCATGTAATCAACCTTTGTCATTAATGTGTTGTCATCAATGACAACCATGTTCATCAAAGTCCTTTATCCAGGGAATCAATTCCCTCACCCACAGTATCAGCAACCACAGCTGCAACTCCCTACTAACGCTACACCAATTAATGCACCATTACGACCTCAGCTGCCAACTCAACCTAATCCTAACCCCAACAACAAGGCAGTGCAGGAATTTGAAACATCAAACATGCCGGCTTACTCTATCACTCCTATTCCATGTAATGAATTACATCTACGATCTAGGAGGGTGGTAGAACCCATTGTCATTAAGGATGTTCCATCCCCTGTGACTGAAGAACAAACAAATAAACAAGTTGAGAGCCCAATCAACATAGCAATCCCCATTATTGAGTATGCTAAAACACCTTTTGAAACACACGTCGAAACTACCCCTGTACAAATTCCAAGAAATCCTCCATATCCCAAGCTATTAGTCTTACAGAAAGCAATAGAGCAACCATGCTTCAACCTTCTAGGGAAACTAAAAAATATTTATGTTAAAATTCCATTATTGCAAGCCATGCATGATGTACCCATCTATGCTAAAACTATTAGAGACCTGTGTGTGAAGAAATCGGGTAGGAAGACTAAGGATCCTCTTACAGTCCACGTGGTTGGGAAATTGTCTGAATTAATGATGGGAAAGGTTCCTTTGGCTAAATATGACGATCCATGAAATCCCATTGTTATAGTGCATATTGGGTATACTGAGATCCCCAATGTTTTAGTTGATTTGGGTGCAACAATAAATGTGATGACTATCGAAACCGTAAAGAAATTGGGGCTCACTAACCTCAGACCAACCCCCACTGTATTAGAATTCGCTGATAGATCCATGATTCGACCTGAGGGAATTTTGGATGACTTGGTAGTTTCTATTGATTCATGGAAATACCCCACATATTTTCTTGTTCTACAGCCTAAATCTCAGTTGGGGGGACATCCACTAATTCTAGGAAGACCTTGGTTGGCTACAACGGACGCATATAAGAGCTGTAGATCAGGATCTATGACAATATCTGATGGAACTCACACCAAAAGCTTGACCGTATATCCTCCAGCTAAACCAAGTTTAGATGCTGAAATTCCATTGTGGGTAGATCTAGAAGAGGAAGAAAGCTCTCAGCCTCTTCTTACTATAGGGAGGGCCTTGACTTTTAAAAATGAAACCGAGGATGATACCATCAGCAGTTTCATTAGTGAACCAACGACGGTTACCACACATGAATATCAGATCCTGGATAGTGCCATGAGTGAGTTTGATCAAGAAGAACTTACTGAGGATATCTTGTCAAAAACATTTAACGTTGAAATTGTTCCCATAATTGAGAATTCGAAGAGTGTTTCAATCGAGATTGAGCCTGGAAGAACCTTGAATGTTAATCCCAATCTAGCACCTCACGAGTTGGAGCGTTTGACTACGCTGCTGGAACGGTACAAGGGAGCCTTTGCGTGGGAATACACAGACATTAGAGGTATTCCCTCTGAGTTGTGTACTCACCACATTTACATTAGAAGTGATTGTCTGCCTATATCTCAACCTCAACGCAGAATGAATCCAAATTTGAGAGACATCGTGAAAGAGGAAATTCATAAACTTTTAAAGGTAGGATTTATTTATCCCATTTCAGATAGTGAATGGGTTTCTCCATTAGTAATTGTGCCTAAAAAAAATGGTAAATGGCATATATGTGTGGATTACCGAGAGCTGAATAAAGCTACACAAAAATACCATTTCCCTTTTCCATTTATTGATTAGGTTCGGGATACCCTGTCTGGAATATTTTTTTTCTTTTCTAGATGGCTTTAGTGGGTATAATCAGATTCAAATTGCCCCTGAAGACCAACACAAGACTACTTTCACATGTCCTTTGGGTACCTTTGCGTATAGGGTGCTCCCTTTTGGATTATGCAACGCACCGACTACATTTCAACGAGCTGTGATTGGAACTTTTTCTGAGATGGTTAATGATTGTATGGAAATTTTCATGGATGATTTCACCCCTTATGGTAGTAGCTTTGATGAGGCTTTAGAAAATTTGGAAAAAGTCTTAAAACATTGTGAAAAGACTCACCTGTCCCTCAGCATTGAAAAATGTCATATGATGATGAGTGAAGGTAGGATCCTTGAGAATCTTGGATTTGATTCTATTTCGGATATCCATTCTCTTTTTGTAGAACATAATAGTTGTTTGTTTGACCCAATGGGAGAATTTTTCAGTCCCCTTGACATCACTCAGATAGCAGGTCAACAACATGATCTACCGGACAAGGCTATAGATAAACTGCCCAACTTCACTGGCACTGATGCCATCACTGCATCTCATCATCTGAAAAGCTTCTCCAAATGTCTTAGTCCCTATGTCAGGGATCCAGCCAATAAACACGAAGATGTTTACATGAAACTTTTTGCACTATCCTTGGAAGGAAATGTTGGTGATTGGTTCATCAACTTCCCTGATAACTCCTTTGCAACTTTTGCAACCTTTAAAACTGCTTTCACCGACAAGTTTGGAGAGAACAAAGAGCCACGTCATCAGTTAGCTGCTTTAACCAACATCAAAAGAAGTGAGAATGAAACAATGGATGAATTCAAAAAGAAGTTCACAGACTTGACAAATAGCATCCATGCAGACTACAAGCCTACTGCTCAATCCATCTTGGTCTACTACATTGAAGCACTTAGTGGTGAAATGCAGTATCAACTTAGAGATAAAGAGCCCACTACTCTTTTGATGGCTCAGGAAATGGCTACTAAAATTGACAGGAATATGCAATCATCTAGTAAAATCTAACATTCCTGGCTACTCAAGGGCCTCAACTCTCTTGAAACCAATGGAACCTAAGGAAAATGATCCTTTTTCTTCCCAAAAGGATCCCTATGAGAGAAAATTGTTGGATATGAATGAAAAAATGGAGAACATGGAGATGAAACATCTTGCTCGGATCAAGGAAATGCATAATAGGTTCATAACTATGGAAAGAGCACAAACGCAACCCATTCAAAGAAACTACCCTCAGAAAACAAACTGGAAAAAGAAAGGTCCCAACCATGAAAAGAGGCCTCCCAACCCATTGGATGCTGCTAACATGGTTGAGAATTATACACCATTTTGTAGGGCATGTAAAGATTTTCATGAAGAATCTACCTGTTACTTTGCATGCTATGTTCAAGAACATGGTTTTCCGGAGGGTAGTAGCAGTGAACATATATCAAGCGAGCCCGAATATGTCAACACAGCAAGAGATGTCCATTTCATTCCTAGGGAAAGTTGGAAGCAAGCTAGACAATATAGTCAAGAACTAGACAACTTGACTAAAAACTATGGAGAAAGGCCTTCAAATGAGCAGATTCACAACATGCAGAAGTTCAAAGGGGTCACTTACCAAAGATAAGGAAATACTGGACCCAGCATGCAATACCTTCCCAAAGTAATAAATCTTGATAAATTCAATGAGTTCAATGATTTACATTTTGATTGGGGTAACTGGTTTAACACTACTAAAGTACCTGTACCTGTTACCGAATTATACAAGATTCTTGGGCAGAAAGAGAAATTTCTGAAAGTATTAGATCCACCTACTTTTACAAATCCCCCCCACTCCTCTGGATCCTCCTACCCCTAAAAGGGTCACTTTTGTTGAAACTGTAGAGCAACCTTCCACAAGTAATAACCGTGTCTTGGAAGATCCCCTAGTAATTCTACATACCAAGGACCCAAGAAAAGAAGATCATCCCCCTTTTTATGTATCATTGATGATAGGTGATCTTCTTCTACATAACTATATGTTAGATTCGGGTTCTTCCTCCAACATCATAACCAAGAAGGTCATGCACCAACTCAACCTTAAAACATCAAGACCATATCAAAATGTTTGTGCCATGGACTCTAGGCCAGTTGAAGTGGTGGGAATTATTGAAAATCAATCAGTAAGGTAGCCAAATATCCGGATATCCATGTAACTATGGACATCCTTGTCATCGATGTTCCGGATAAATGGGGGATGTTGCTTTCTAGGAAGTGGGTTGCCACTTTAGGAGGATGGATCCAAATGGATTGGACCTATGCCACTGTGCCAGCATGTGAGGACTCATTGGTAAAACTGCATAATGAGAAAGAAAAGAAGTACCATGTGGAAAATCCCAAGAAGCCATCAAATCAATATGTTTATAATACTGATGATCTTGGGAGTTATGCAATTAACTCTACCTTTCTAGCCCCTATTCAAAAAGAGGTAAAAAATGAGGAGGATAGACATAGCCTGGAGAATGATGTAAGTGACGATGAATCCATCATGACTAACATAGATGTTGATGATGATAAATGGACATTTATAGAGAACCCCATTTATGCCATATCTAAAGAAGTAAATGATGAGCCGAAATCCTTTGAAATTTTTATTGATAATCCCACTTATGAACATGATGATAGATATAGCCAGGGATATGATGAAGTTTATGAGAACTCCCTCATATTTGATAAAGATGTGGAAGATGACTATTGGACATACATTGGAAAACCTATTTTTCATGTATCTAGAGAAGGGAGTGTGGATCTTGAAAGTTTGGGACATTTTGATATAAAAGAGGAGCATACTATTTGCTTATATGAGCAGTTAGAGCCATGCATGAGTATCAGCAATAATGACTTAGAAAAGCAGTATGGCAAAGAGCCATATGAGGAGCAGGTGATGGAAGATATGCCCCAACCATTGTCTTCATGCATTGATGTTCCTTTTAATTTGAGGCAGTTGGAGGCTTTTTCCTATACAAGGGGTTATCATCAAAAAATCCCATCGGATCAACAGGGTGAAGCAGTTTACATACGTCATCATTCAAAAAAATTTAAACCTATCCAGTCATGGATAGAAGAAGCTTGCAGGAGGACTTACCAATTGGGGAATCAATTCAAGAACATGTGTTACGATCTCCCACCCAAAACATCCTGGCAGGTTTGCACTTTCTGATAAGCATGCCCTTGCTCTGGTTGGTAACCAGAGACAAGGTAAATAATTATTATATTGATGACATGTTTAGATGGTTACATTGGATTTTTTATTACACTTAACATTTTCCTTTCTATTATGCTTAGAGTAGGAAAAATAAAGCTCCTCAAAGTGAGCATGTACTTTCTGCATTTTAATTTTTGTGCACTTGGGATTTATTTTCAAAATAAAATATAGTTTATGTTTCATTTGGTCTTTTTATAACACTTGTGCTACTGAAGGTTTTTTGTCAAGTTGAGATGTTTTTACAGGCTATATAAAAACCATAGATTCTAGTGTTCTCGTATCCTCTCCTTGCATGAATGCCAGATCGAGCACACGTCCCGCAGTTAGAGCCGAATGTTACCAACTATTTTGTACAAATAGTTGAACTTCTAGTGAGCCGCCAGTTTCATGAACATGATACATGTTCATCTTCGGAGTTTAGAAGTTCAGAAGACATTTTTTGGGGCAATTTTGCCCCATTTGTAATAAAATTCATGTTCACACCCCCTTGGGGGGGATTGTAAAAATTTGGTCTAAACTGGGTCATTTTATAAAAGACTCGGCTATCCTTAGGTTTAACTATCAGGGTAATACTCTAGAGTGTTTTTTCCTTAGGAATTATGCGTTACGCTTTAGTAGTGTATAATTCCTGAGTTTTTCACTCACACCTCCAAAGCTGGAGTATTTACCATGGTGGTCAAAACCTAAGGTGGTTATTAGAGTCTTGTGTCTAGGATTTTTTCATGTTGACCATCTATATTGAGTCGTATGGACATGCACTAGGTCCCCTAGGAGTTTCATTTCATTCCGGCAAAAATATTTTTTTTCGTAATTTAGACCATTTTTTAATGGTTTAAATGGAAAATTTCAAAATGTTATAAAAATGTCATTTGGAGGCGGAATTTGGCGTGGGGGGGCTCGTTTTGACGCTCAGAGCATCCTCTTTACCCTAGCACCCTCTTTCTTTAGGTTCCGGACGATTACGTCGCCTCTGGGAGCGGTTTTCACTAAGGATGCATCAAATTGGCATTTAATTGCCAGAAAAAAGACAAATTGCACAAAATGACAAAAATCAAATAAGTCAGAAATGAAGAAAAATACTTTGGAAAAGCATGGAGTATATTCTCATTAGAGTGTACGACCACATTTGAGTAATAAAGGAACATGTTTTATAAACTTAGGAGTACCAATTGAATAAAATAGATGGCGTGAGCAACTATAGCGTGGGCCTCTTCACGTGGGCGGATGCTCACGGTTTGACTTGGGCGTTGTTTCTTAAGCTTGGGCAAAGGTTCCTATGAAGAGGGGTGCCCCTCTCATGAGGTGGCAGCCACCTCATCCTCTACCACATCACACCTACCAAAGGCACATGTTTTATAAACTTAGGATGTACGAATTGAATAAAATAGATGACGTGAGCAACTATAGCATGGGCCTCTTCAAGTGGGCGGATGCTCACGGTTTGACTTGGGCGTTGTTTCTTAAGCTTGGGTGAAGGTTCCTATGGAGAGGGGCGCCCCTCTCATGAGGTGGCAGCCACCTCATCCTCTACCACATCACACCTACCAAACTCCACGCTCCACGCTTGCAATCACGCCAACCTCTCCTTCATTCAAGCGTGAGTCCTTCCAGTCGTTAGCTCTCACTCTCCCCTCTTGAGAATTCGACCTGCCTCATTGTTGTACTATAAATAAAGGCTCTTGCTCCATGTAGAGTGAAATTTTTGTGCAAGGAACCTTTGATAATCTTTTTGTTAAAGGCTTGATGCTATTTGGCATGCAAGCTTGAATAAAATTAGAGACTTTGGAGGTCTAATGGTGCAATCTCTTGGAATGTATCTAATCTAGGTGATATCTCTCTATATTTCACTTTCTTTTTGCTATATCATTGATCAATCCTAGCTTAGAAGATTTATAATAAATCCATAGGGTAAGCATTTGTTAGGCTCAAGTTGCTTATTTGTGCTTTGTGATTGAAGTCAAGGACTAGCCAAAAGTAGTCAGTTATACTTGGGCTCTCCAAAATTTCCTTTACTGAATATACTGGATTTGATCATGGTTTGCTCTTAGTTGTGAAGTTTTTGCAAGTATTACCAAAGTGCATAGTAGGAATTGGAGCTCAGTTGCTTCCAACCCTCTCTGCTACCATTTTACTAATGAGTTGTGCTTTTCAGGATCCTACAAAGAAAACAATCATTCAAGCTTGGGCTTGGAGTTCTTGCTCATTCTTCACCCTTTAAACTCTTAAAATCTCAATTTTAAATATTTAGAAGTTGGTTACTAAGCAAGGTTCTAGATCTTTAAAGTTTTATCATTCTCCAAGCTTTGCTCTCTCCTTCTTGTTGGCTGCCCCTTTTCTGTTGGTTGTCATCTTCCTCTTGTTTCTTGTTCCTTTTTACCTTCATTCTTCTCTTTGTTTTATCTTCCTTTAAGCTTTTCCTCTTCTCTTCTCTTTGGCTGCCCTATCTTCTCTTCTCTTTGGTTGCCTTCTTGGCTTGCTGCTGCCCTCTTTCTTTCTTCTTTGTTGTTGCCCTCTTTTAGGGAACCCTTCTCTCCTTGTTCCTCCCTTCACCCTTTCGCTTTTTTTTTCTCTTCTTCTCTTGCCTTCTCTGTCTTCTTTTCTTTGCTTTCGCTGCCCTCTTTTCACTTAGTTTGCAGCCCTCTTTTCATTGTTGGTTGCCCCTTTCTTGCCTCCTTTCGCTAGCCTCTTCTTTCTCTTTCATCTCTTTGTTTGTTCTTGCGTCTTCCTTGCTTCTTCTATCTTTGACCTTGTTCCACTTTTGTTTGTAGCTTAGTCTTAGTTTTTTTTAATTCATACTTAGTTCATTTTTCAAGCTTCAAGTTCTTATATTCTAGTTTGCATCTAGTTTCTCTTCTTTCTTTTCTTAGATCTTAATTTGCATTAGTTTAGTACTTCTAACTTGCACTTTAGTTTAGTTTTCATTTTCAAGTTTCTAGATTTTAGATCTTAGTTTCATTTGGTTTTATTTGACTTAACTCTAAACAAGGTTTGTGTTCAAAGCTTTTATTTTCAGGGATACAAGAAGTTCAAATCAAAAGAGCCCAAAGGCTAAAGCAAGCTAAACCAAAAGAGCATTCCTTGAAAAGCACACAAACTCGTTTCCCCTCTTCTTTCATTCCCCCATCTTACCTTGTGCTTTGAAGAAGAGAAACAAAACACATTGTAAAAGTTAATAAAAGAGCAAGTGGGATAAAGGCTCCCACACCCCACTTCCCCCATTTGGGGGAAACTTGTATCGTCCATTGTCCATTTTTGCATTGTCTTTGCTTTATACCTGCAAGTAGTTAGATTGGATTGCTAGATTAGTCATAAAAGTTTTGATATACTGCTAGAGTAGTTCTTTTTGCTCAGTCAATGTCATCAAGTATTTACTTAGTTTTCATCTGATATAGCTTGTTTACAAAGAACATAAAATCTCTTGAATCTTGCCATAAGGCAGATCAAGAGTGCTCTCTGTCGGAGAATTCATTTGTTTTATTTTTGCTAACCCCCTTGCTCTCCCAAGTACGGTCCTAGACCTGAAAGAGATTCTTGGGTAGTGTAGTTGATTTCATTTCAAACATTTTATCGTGTTCATAAGTCTCTTGAATCTCGCCATAAGGAAGATCAAGAGTGCTCTCTATCAGAGATTTTTCTATGGTTCTTATTCATAGCCCATAATAAAATCGAAACGAATATTTACTACACTGCGTATGCTCAACCCAATTGTGGGATACTCAGAAACAATGTAGATTGATTAACTCCTCACATTTAACTCCACTTCAACCATAATAAAACACTCTCCCATACAACCAACGAAAATCCGGCGTTGATCACTAATAGTCGAAAGTGGGCAAATTCTACCTGGGGACGCGGGGAACCCCTGGACCAAGACCTTAAGGGCACCAGTTAGGCTACATCCTTGTTGGTGTAGTGTTAAACACCGCTCTGGAGACTCCGGTCAACCCACATGTCCTTGTACGGAGCCACTTAAACTATTATCCAAACATATTTCCAGTACCGCAAGGTATATCTTGGAGATTCCCTTCCCCCTAATAATCAACTTCACCCCAAAACATTTACAATAAAATTTACCAAGAGCATTTGCGAAACATTCTCAAGCACACCCAAGACATGTTTTCAGCATCCCAAGCACTACATTGACTCCATTTGGCACTTGTCTTATTATTCAATATTCTATTTGCTTTTTATCTATCCGGAGTATTGATTTATCTGCTTAAATTATATCATGTTGTGGATGGCTCATTTATAAATTGTCAATTGGTGGTGTACCATCTCAATTATTTTGCAAATACATGCTTGGATTCAATATATTATTGTAAATCATCATAAAAACCCCTAAAAACACCCATCCTCATCATACACCTCAAAAAACACTTTAAAACATGAGAGCCTTAGTAACTCTTTATAGGGTCTACCCCCCTTGGCTTCGTTAGGAGTTTGCCTAAACGGAGGAGTCGAGATCAGGTGGCAGCACCTGACTCTTTGCTTTCCCCCAAGGCCACACTTTTCCCCCTTGGGAAACAGCTTTGGAAAGATTTTTGTTGCTAGTGTGCACATCGGCGGGCAACAACATGCACCGAGAATTAAGGTTTTGGTAAACCTAATTCATCGGTGAGATTATATATAGAGGCAGGGGGTCACCGGATGAGGTTGCTCAATTGCTTTATTAGTGAATGATAGATCAGGAGTGAGGAGGGTGCAGTTGTGCATGCAGGATGACTTTCTGAGAGAGAGAGAGAGGAGCTGCTGCAGGAGCTAGGGTGGTTAGATCTGAGCTGGATCAATGACCATTAGCTCCAAAGTCACTAGGCACCCAATACTGAGAGCTGAGATAGCTCATCAGTGGGATTTCTGCTCAGTTTAGAGGAGGACGTGTTCACTTGGAGGAGGGCGCATTTTCCAAGGAGGGAGAAGCTCATTTGGAGCCATATCGACCGATTCAGAGTCTGAGACTTCCAGGATAGCCTTGCTTCAGCATTCAAGGAAGGTTAGGGACGATCAAAGCTCAGATTTGCTGAGATCCGGCCCGGTACGAGCATCAGAGATCCAGAGGGGAGGGAGCACTTCTGCATGCAGTGGAGGTCGCATTCTTTAGAGGGCATTCTTCAGAGAGAGCAGATCAGAGCAGTGTGATACAGAGAGGCAGATCAGTCAAAGGCACCTGCAGAGATACTCAGATCCAGTTTACCAGTTAGGGCTTACTCTTCCAGTGCATGCATCAACTGATGCATGCAAATCTAGAGTCTCTCTGGTTCAGGGATTGAGTTGCCTTTGAGGTAATACTATATTGTACTTGTCCATTTATATATATGCTCTGGGCTCGAGAGAGAAAATAGCCCCACAGTTTGTTGGTTTTCCCCGGTTGGGGTTTCCAGGGTATATTTGGTGTTCCTTGTGTGATTGCATGTGTTTCAGTTTGGTAATCATATCTAGTTGTTGAGTTTATATTTATATGAGCATGTATTGATATCGAGACTCAAACTGCTTGAGATCTCAGGGTGATTCAGAGGGAGTAGTGATCTCTGAATCAAAGATTTACAAATATAATATTTATATTACATTCTTTTGGGTACTAACAACCCCACTTACAATGGAGGTTTTACCTCATGACTTTTACATGATCTTTTACATTAATGACATCTCCCAACGGAGGAATAATACAAGTGGAATATTCTTCGAAGTTACATTATTTCAACAAAGAGGCAAGAAAAAAATGATTTTGAAAACCCTAAGAAAATCTAACCAAAAATGAAGGTAGGAGGGCTGTTAAAGGAAAAATGGTCCCTCAATCTGTTTTCTTAGTCACAAAATGATGATAAGAGGCAAGAACAGATGGGCTTTGGAACCCCTAAAACAATCTATGAAAAAACAATGCATGAGAATGGGATTTGACTACATACCTGGGATTTGAGATGACCAACACCGTAGACAACTTGCAAATTGATTTGTGCTCCAATTAAAAAATCTTGATGGTGATGAAAGCAAGGATTTGGTCCTCTAGATCTCTTTGTTGATGGCTGCAAGTACTCTCCCTCTCATTCCCCCACAGCTGCTAAGTGAAATGAGAAGAAAAAACCCAGAAAAACAACTTAAACCCATCATTCCAATGCTTGGGCGAAATTTGGGGTTGTGGCACGATTTTTCATGAAACATCGCATTTTTTTCTTAACCGCGCTAAATCCGATGTTTAAGGAAAAATCGTGATTTTTTCGGGCGAAGGGAATAAGTTGGTCGGCACGTGGCCTTAAGTGAAAATTACCCATACTCTCAACATCAAGGAGTGTCATTACTAATCAATTCCACAAAATTGTGCAGCTAAACTTAAGATGTGACTATCAAGGAGGATATGACAAAGGAATATGAAGGCATAAAGATTATATCATGAAGAAAGAAAGAAAAAGGGAATGACAAATAAATAATATGAAAATAAAGACAAAGAAGAATAGCATGCAACTTGCAATATAAACATAACATGGTGATATATTTGAGAAGACACTGTGCTTTAGCAGATAAAGAAACCAGGATATTTGCTAAAATACTATTTCAGGATGTAAAGAAATCAAAATAATATGTTACTAGCTTTGATGCATAAATAAAGTATCTGAATAATACATAACAGAACAAAATGTTGCATATTAAGCAGTTATATGCATTTTAACAGAAATCTTTGGGTTCAACTTGAAATCAGAAAGATATGTTAAGATTTTGTATAACTCTGCTTAAATGAATAAATTGCAGAACTACTCTAAAAGTTAAAATACTCTTTTGTGGTGGTTGACAAAATTTAGCTTATGCACCTACAACATTAGACATCTCCAAGAACACAATGCATTTAGTTCAGGCAATAACCTATCCAGTTTTCAGGTTATTACCATTGGAAAGACCTTTATGAGTGACAGATGATAATGCATCAACACCACCATTCGCAGCTTCCAATTTACTTGAAGCCTCCTTTCTGCAATCAACTGGAAGCTCCTTATGAGTAAATTTTACATCATGATCACCATTTACCACTTGCCCACTTCCTCTCAGCAACCTGGATAAATACAATCAAGAAATTTATGCATCTCAAAAATGCACACCTTTTAATGCACTCGCATCAAAATGATACTATAAAAATGCATAGCCAAATAGAAAACATAATAACCAGAGAGAAATACTCCAACATTAGTACTAGAAGTGTTAGATGCATACCAGATCAAGGGATGGGAGTGATTTAGGTTGGTAGATATTTTCCTTTTATATGATAACATAAGGTTCTGATTGAGTACCCTTTTGACTAACCCCTCATTTGCTGAACTCAAGTTTCAATCTACCATGGCAAGTCTAAACGATTCAGTGTGGTTGGAAAGACTTGTTGGGGCTTGGGAGTATCCCAGAAATACATATCTTCAATTGTTACACTGAAAATTCTCCACAATTTGTCAATCTGGGAACACATGCTTGTGATGTTGTTTTGAACTCACAACCTCATTAGGGATTTGAATGATTGAAAGGAAAATAACATAATTTTCCCAGTTAATTGTTATTTCTTCAAATGAATATTCAATGTTGCAAATAACATTTTAGGGAATATATCGCCAAGGGTCCAGAAAGAAACTTATCGGAAATATCAGAGAAAATATCGGCAAGAATAAACTTGGACCTCAGAAACTCAGGAAATATTGGACAAATCGGCAAACTGAAAACCTTGGGAGAAATCGGAAATATCGGCAGAAATCAGAGATATTTGCAACACTGTGAACATTATCTCACAAACCATTCATCTACTAACACACTCCAATCAAACATTCATCATTCATTCTTTAATTAAGCAAAAATCAATTACTCTCCATCAAATGTAAATTTAAGAACAGAAAACTACTACTGCTGGAAAAGAAAGATAACAAATCTGAAACAAAAGAGAAAGGACAAACGTGGATATCCTATGCCAGCATGGGGTCCATCTAATAGGGAATTTAACAGAGTGCTTCTTATGAGAGAATAGAACAGCTCACAGGAAAGGAGACAAAGTTGCAGTAGTTCAATTCTATTTACTGCCCTCCTCCATTCCCAATATGGAAGAAGGAAAAAAAGGCAGTGTTTAAAAAGTTACAACCATTCATGTCAATTCTTTTTTATTAGTGGCTAAACATACATAAAATTTCACTAATCCTTTTTGCTATAAAATACAACCGGTAGGATTACATTTTTTGACGTGTGATGAAAAACAAAATGTGTCATTTACAGCACAACTACACTTAATGCAGAGGTGTAAAAATGTAAGGGAAACACTTGCATACATAAAGAATGTAGGCAACACTTGAAACATCTCAAAATTTTGCACATAAGTAAAGAAATGCATATCTAGTTGTGTTGAAGCTGATAACATGAACTGAAGTCTGAAAATCTTCATCCATGAGCACAAATATCTCCAAAATTGAAAACGGTAAGTCAAAATTGTACCTAACAATGTCACATGATGGGACCCTTTTGAGTCCCATCACTTCTCCCTTGCTTTAAAGCTATGTAACAGGGTTCACCGAACTTCAACCTTGAGGTTCAAAATTTCGTGAACCTCAATAAAGAATTCAAATTCGTTCAGGTTCGCCAAATCTCAAAGGAAAACCTCATCATGAACCTAAACAGACTCAAACCTCATCGAATTCAAACCTGAACAGGAGAATTTAATACTGAATATTTGCTAGAGTTCACTTGAGGTTCATTTAGGTTTTTTCTTAATAATTTATTTATAAATAAATAAAATTATTAACCCTATCCCCTGTGGTTCATTTTGGCATGCGATCCTGACTTGGCGATTGGCAAATGCCTCTGCTAAACAGTTAGGTTGTTAACACTCGGTGCCCAAGCTCAATCTATTCAATCTGTTCACACTGCTGCTCAACCTTCAGGCTTGTGCTTCACACTGTTCAAACAAATCCATTGGTCACTGCACTGTGCAACTCTCCATCGTCGACTGAACCACAACTGTAAGTCTGTAGCAAATTCAGGACTGTACCAAAAGTGGTTGCAAGTGCAAAATCGAACCTCCACGCTCCAACTCCGGGCTCCATGAGTCGAAACTCCACCTTGACCTGTCCACTTGGTACTTACCACTTCCAGGCTGCTGAATTTACTGGGGTTCTAATCTCTATTACAGTTTTGACAACAAGCCTCAAGGGAATAATCTGTAGTTTGAACTTTGTACCACTGTGGGCCCTATGGCTTTATGTTACATTTCATTATATATATATTGCAAAACGTATACAGATGAACCTAATTGCAAGCCTCATCTGAACTTCATCAAAACATCCAAACCCAAATTGAACCTAATGGTTATCGAACCCGAACTCAAATCTGAACTATGTGACTTAGCTTTAAAGCACTCACCCACGTATTATCCTCCAAAACAAAACTGAAGTGCGACTAACAAAATCACCAAAATTAAAACTGAACTCAGATTTGAAAGATCACCATCAAAAAGGCATAATGAAAGAGATGTGAAAGTTACTTATTTTAAGTGGCCAAAGCTAGATTGACCAACAAGAGAAGTTGAAACAAAGGGTGTGCAAATTTGAGTCTGGAACAGGAGGCAAAAGTGGATTTTCTCTCCTGCAACTAATCTCTCAACAAAGAATTTTCTTATGCAAATCTATTGCCACATTTTACAATATATAGGAAATTAGGGTACATACATTCATAAAGATGATGGTGGAGAGAGTAAATAAAATAGAAAACCCAAAGTAAAACACCCCACTTCAGCCATTACTTCAAAAGTACAATCATTGACACTTTAAAACTTAGGGAGACCCTAAGTTGATGGGTTCCCATTCCATTAAATGACTAAGTGTTCATTAACTGCATTAATACTTTAATTATCCAACCTTTTAAATTTTTAATCATCAACTAGAGGGAGTACACCATCTTATGAGAAGTATTACATGTTAGGCACACCATCCTCACCAATTTAACACCAAGAATACATGAAGACACATCACCCCATACTTCCTAGCCAACCAACATAGCCATAACTCAACATATGGAAGTACCATCTCTAAGCAAAAACACAAGTGTACTTGTCCATTGAAATGTCTTGCATATGATCCCGCAAGCTCGATCCTTGTGATAAAAATCACAAGTGTTGTGATGAAAACCACGTGTGAATCTCATACAAGATCATGTAGCGAAATGTTGTAACAGGCATGAGTGTCGATATTTGTTGATGGTGCCTACACTTTGCTTCATGTGACTTATCTTAACATCATAATGTTGTTTCTGGTATATTGTTTATCATGTCTGAAGAGTGCGACACCTACACTTATGCATGATGGTTCTAGCCCCCCCTCCCCCCAAGGGGTTGGATGTTGGCGATGATCAAAGGATGTTATGGTTCTTATTGGTGGATCACCCTACTAATCATTTGTGGATTGGTAGTGACATGACTAGATTTTGATGGATTAAATCCTTGTATATTGGCTCATGATTAGGTACCTTGGTGGGCACATGTGTGGAGTCAATTTATTTAAATGGCGACGGGGTTGTCCCCTTATATCTCTTATGGAGCTTTGAAATCTCATGTGCACATTTTTATATGGAGTGATTGTTAACTATTCTCATGAGACGGGTTATTCATGTGGCTTTGGACGCATGAGTGCACACATGTTGAAGCATTACACTGTTGTTTGATGGGTCCTCCCCCTTCCTTATGGGTTAAAGCTTCAATGACCATTGTATTTGTCATGGGACTGACCTTTGCCATGGTGACATCACACATGGGGTTGTCAAGGACTTCTTATTTTGAGCCCACAAATTGCACATATGTTGAGGCTTGTTGTATAATTTATTATGTCATGGGATTGTCCCCTTACCTCTATATCAAACTTTGGAGCTACCTTTTATTATAAAACCTCCTTCTATTATGGAATCGTGGGTCTTCAAGTTCACTTAACAAAATGTAGCAAAATGAAAACCACGTCTGAACCTCATACAAGATCATGTAGCAAAATGTTGTAACAGGCATGATTGTCGATATTTGTTGATGGTGCCTACACTTTGCTTCATGTGACTTATCCTAACATCATAATGTTGTTTCTAGTATATTGTTTATTTATCATGTCTAGAGAGTGCTACACCTATGCTTATGCATGATTGTTCTAGCACCCCTCCCCCCAAGGGATTGGACGCTGGTGATGATCAAAGGATGTTATGGCTCTTGTTGGTGGATCACCCTAGTAATCATTTGCGGATTGGTAGTGACATGAATAGATTTGGAGTGGGTTAAATCCTTGTATATTGGCTCATGATTAGGTACCTTGGTGGGCACATGTGTGGGGTCAATTTATTTAAATGGTGATGGGGTTGTCCCCTTATATCTCTTATGGAGCTTTGAAATCTCATGTGCACATTTTTATATGGAGTGGTTGTTAACTATTCTCATGAAACGGGTTATTCATGTGGCTTTGGACCCATGAGTGCACACATGTTGAAGTGTTACACTATTGTTTGATTGGTCCTCCCCCTTCCTTATGGGTTAAGCTTCAATGACCGTTGTATTTGTTATGGGAGTGACCTTTGCCATGGTGACATCACACATGGGGTTGTCTTGGACTTCTTACTTTGAGCCCACAAATTGCACATATGTTGAGGCTTGTTGTATAATTTATTATGTCATGGGGTTGTCCCCTTACCTCTATATCAAATATTGGAGCTACTTGTTATTATAAAACCGTCTTTTATTATGGAATCGTGGGTCTTCACATTCACTTAGCAAAATGTAGCAAAATGAAAACCACGTGTGAACCTCATACAAGATCATGTAGCAAAATGTTGTAACATGCATCATTGTCGATATTTGTTGATGGTGCCTACAATTTGCTTCATGTGACTTAGCTTAACATCATAATGTTGTTTCTGGTATATTGTTTATCATGTCTAGAGAGTGCTACACCTACGCTTATGCATGATGGTTCTTGGCCCCCCCTCCCCCCAAGGGGTTGGACGTTGATGATGATCAAAGGATGTTATGGCTCTTATTGGTGGATTGTAATGTCTCGTTTTTTAACAAGCTGGGGAATTAACTAATGACTAATGCCATCGAGATAAAAGAAGACCTTGAGCAGTGATATTAAGTCATTAGTAGATAAAAGGGGACCACCTAAGCAAGAATCAAGTGACATGCATGACATGCAAGCCATAAATCAAAATGCATGCGACATGCGTCATTTAAGTTGCAGCATGGAAAAAGTGAGTTGCATGCAGTAGAAAGAGAATAAAAGAAGGCAAATCGACTTTTCTAGCATGCATATGTTATTATTGATCAGTAAGAATTCATATTGAGAGCTATGAGAGACAATCTAGGGCTGAGGGTGCATTCCTTAACCAACCAGTGCATTCGACAGTGAAATCTATCTGCCCTAATCACTTCCAGGAGTAGATCATCCAGGTCTACCGTTATTCTTCATCATTACATCAGATTTAGGATTCTTCACAGAGATTCGAGGGTGTCTCAAGCAACTAAAGGATTTGAGAGGACGCTTCATATATTCTTGGATCACTGAGGGTGCATTTATCTGAGCCATTCAGACTCTATCATTCTTATTATTCACTGGATACATAAGGGTTTTTTGTTGAGATAGAGCTCAAACCTACATAAGGGTTTTTTCCCTCCATCTGATGTATGTTGGATTTGGGGCTAGACCCCTTGAAGCTAGTAGAAAACATGATGGATGTTTTTGTAGGATTGAGTATGGCACTTTATGGATGGGAGTACATTCTAAACCTGTATGCTTTCTCCTATTGCTAACATTATCTTGACAAATGTTCATGAAGTGATGAATTGGATAACACCCTTCACTTCTGATGTTATGTTATCAAAGGAACATTATTGAATGCATGTTTCTCAACTCTTGGATGAATGCACATATATGTTATTCTTGATAACCTATGAAACATGACATGGCCATATAGGCCTCCGTGTTCGTGTCCAACATGTCGGGCACGTGACACGACCTGACACGTGTCGAACGCAAGTTTTAACGTGTCCTAAAACACAAGACATGTGCCCAAAACGTGTCTTGTGTTTTAGGACACATGTCCTCTTCAAAAAACTAGAGGAGGAGGAGGATGGATGGAGTAGGATGGATTGGGTACAAAGGAGGAGGATGGAGGAGAGAGCAGTGACATTGATGGTGATTTTTCCATGGAGAAGGACTATTGACAATGGCTAGTACCACTAACAAGCTATGAGATTCTTCCCTATTTGCCAGTGGCATTCTTTCGATATCTATGTAATACATTTTGATTTTGAACTTAATGAGAAATCTGCAATTTATGCTTCTAAACTTCTATTATTCTTGTGTGCTTGGTCATGATTCATCATTGAAAGATTGATGTAGTAACTAGTTGTAAGTTTGTAACTGATGTATCAATATTCTATAAATGTGCTAGTTTTTTAAAAAATTGGATCAATATGTTAATTTTTTAAATAAATAAACCAATTTTATATATATACATAATGTGTCCGTGACCTATTTATGGGGTCGCCGTGTCCCATGTTGGATACTCGTATCCATGTGTCCTCTATGTCCCGTGTCACATTACTTAGTTGATAACCATAACCTTTGTAAATATAGGAGTTTAGCTGCATTGGTAATTTCCCTAGTTACATTTTCTGCAATTTGGGACAGCTAGGAAATGGATTGCTGTAACTTGTACTTTCCAGCCTCAATAGCCATTATTCCTCATTAGGATAGCCTCCCATTGAGCCTTGACTTCACCCCATTAGATGAATGATGAGACACTAGTCTCTAGTCCATTCATTATTTCCTAACCTTTATCAATTCATTTTACAACATCAATCTCTTCATTTTCCCCTTGGACCATATTACATAAAGCTCTAGTGATCCTATTCTAGGGAAGCCCCCCTTGAGCCTGGCAAGATCTGCCCTAAAGTGTAAAGAGGGCTTGTGAGCTGACATTGGCAATCTCTCTTAGTTTCTCCAAGGTCTCACTTGAGATTTAGGGCTTTATCTCAAATAGTGAGAGTTTGAGGGTAACACAATGGAATGAGAATAACCAAGAAATTTAGCAATGTGATCATGCCAATCTAATATCAAGGAACTCATTTGAGAATCTCGAGATACCCAAGAAATCAAATGGAGGATATCGGATATCATTTGGACAACCATGGAGACAATGGCATGTTTCTTTAGCTTTAAAAGTTCAATATAAGAAGCTGATGTGAAATGTGAAAAACACATAACCCCCATATCTCATTTCAAAGTTATGGAGTCACTAGGAGAGTCTTCAAATATGTGGGATGTTCTCACCTCTACAAGAAGCAAGTTCTTCACAATCTTCAAGGAATAGGGCTTCCTTCCTTCATTGAGTCGGTAAATGAGAAAGAGATCTTCAAAGAAATACCCTCACCAATCAATGTATCAAAACCACTAAATGTCTGGGAAATGGACTTTACACTTGGCAAGAAACACCCAAATGTTACTGCCCAAAGCTGCACTTAAGTGAGAAATCCTTGACACACAAGTGCAATCCTAGTAAAATGAACAATAGTTCATTTATCATCCATCATATTTTATTCATTATATTTATTACTAGTCCTATAGGATTTATGTTGTATGTCCTTCTTATGTTGGATATTTGTTAGTAAACCAACTTTGTTCATTTCACCCGGGGGAACCAAGAAAGGCTACCCACTATCACCACAACAACTATTTCTTTCACTTTAGGCCATCTCTCCTCTAACGCAAGGGGGGTGTGTTGCCAACTAAGTTGTACTTGGTTGGATTATCAAGCGAGCGGGCAGAGTAGAACATGACACATGTTCAATTTTGGTGATTTGATGTCCAGCTGGCCTTTTAAGGCCCCCGTTTTTATCTTTTCTTTTCACATGTCCAGGGCCCTGCGGGGTTTGTAACAAAACGTGCTAGCATGGTGTTTGTAAAAGACTCGGTTCCTTAGGACTTTTTGGCCAAGTCAGGTATTCCAAGGAGTTTTTTCACCTATCTATTATGTTTTGCATCACTGCATTGCATAATTAATTGGTTTTTCTCCTGCTCCTCCAAAGCTGGAATGCCTGGGGAGGCTGACGGGCCTTAGGGAATTATTAGAGTCTATGGGTCAATGTATATGAACATGCTAGGCGTTAATTTTGAGTCATATGGACATGTCTAAGTCCCCCTAGGTGTTTTTTTTAATTTTCGGCAAGTTTTTATTTTTCCGTAAATTGGGCCATTTTTTAATGGTTCAATTAAAAAATTTGTAATTGGCCTATCTGGGGCGTCTGGAGGTATTTTTTGCCTTAGGGGTGCTCGTTTTCTAACTCAGAGCACCCCCTAAACCCCTAAACCCACTTTTCCTAATGTTTGGGTACTTCTACCTTGGTCAAAATCAAAAAAATCAAAAAATCCCAAAAAAGTCATAAAAAAATCAAAAAAGTGAAAAATGACTTGAAAAAATTAATTATTTTTGGGAGTTATGACAACTCAGTTTTGGATCAGCATATGTTATGGAGCATATTGGGCTGATTTGTCATGTTTTGGCAGCCCCATTTTGAGGAGAGAAACAATGCTATCAAGGAGGGGCGCATTCATGAGTGTGGGCAGCCCACGAGTTAAGGGAGGGGCAGCACTAATAGTGCTGATATGTTAGCACCCTTTGGGGCTGCCATGGGCAGCTAAAGATATGGGGATGGCAGCCCCATTCCCTCCACCATCCATGCCACGCTTTCCACCCATTTTTGGCAAGTGCGCCCTCCCTCCTTGATCATTTTCTCTATAAATTGAAGCTTGCTCTCCATTGTTCACAGAGTGAGACTTGGAGCAGCTAACTTATGATTGTAATAGTTTTATCATTTTGAATAATAGAAGACTTTGGAGGTCAACTTGTGGTGTCTTGGTTACATGTGGATGAAGTATCTTGATCTTTTCTCCAAGGTGACTTGTGCATAAGTCTTATTTTTCAAGGATGTGGTTTGCTCATCTATGAGATAAGTTGTTTGTCAAATTTGTTTATTTGTAGCAGCTTAGTTTCTTATGAGTATATATATCTACACTTAATCTTTGTTTGGTGAGATTTGTGATGTGCAGGTGTCTTCTTGAGTTGGGCAAAAAGTAGGATCTTGTTTGTTTCCACTTTTTACTAACAATTATTTGCAGATATAGTCCCTTCAAACATCACTGAACCATCTTCAAGGCTTCTATTTTCAACAAGGATTTGTTCCATCTCTCTCTCTCTCATTTATAAAATTCAAATTTTCTGATTTACTAGTACTTTCTTTACAAAAAACTAGTCTAAAGTTGTCGAAATCTTTCAAAAATTTTATAAAGAAGTATTAGATCTGATTGCAAAGTGTTATCTGGCTGCCATAGAGCTGATAATTTGCAACCATTAAAGGGCTAGCAAAGATCCCAAGTAGACAAGCTCCATAGCTTGTTTTACTTGGTTATTTTGTCATTTTTTACCTAGTTTTTAACTTAGAAAATTTTGGGTTTCTTAGGAGGTGTTCCAAAGACACTCTTAAAGTGTTTTTGGGCATCTTGTTCTAATTATTGCTTGCTGGTTTGCAGCAGAAGATGAGCAGGTAGGAGGAAGTGCTGGCAAAATTTCGAGCATCCAGGCGATCCGGAACACATATTTCCATATTTGACAAAACCGGGCATATTTTTCTATAATTTTGTAAGCCACCAAGTCACATTAAGTAGACTTGGGGCATTTCTCCGTTATCATTGTAAACATTTTAAACGAGAGCAAGTGGGCTAGCCAGCGCCCATACCCCATCCCCCCAGGGGTGGCCTGTGTCGTCTCATTTTCATGGCGTGAATGTTAGAGTAGTTTATTTCTTGTTTTTCGGCATTAATAAAATCAATTAGGATTAAAATAAACCTTGTTGGTCCGTTTCACTAGCGGGCCACAAGTTCACTCACAACCTAGCTTTTCACATTTTTTTTTTACAATTTCATAACGCCCCCCTTGCTTTCCCGAAGTAGGGTTGTGTATGAGGGCTTGCCCGAAATGCATGCCTGAAAAGAGACTCTTGGGGTTATAAAAGATAAAATTTGGGTTCTTAAAATTTTTTATAAAATATACCAAGGTCTTCTCCCGTATGCTCTGTGGCCAACTTGCAGCTTAGTCTGATCCAGTTGGTACACACCAGAAAGGAGTTGATGACTAGTAATAGGACTTAACACCACCCCAATAAAAAAACCCTTTGTGAAAATCCGGCACAACTCGCAATTTGTTGTCGTGGGCAAATTTCCCAGAAGGCTTGGGATAAAACTGGATAGCGACCTCTTGGAAACCGTTAGGCTTGCCCTCGTTGGTATAGCATCTGAACACCTCCTCGAGACTCCGATCCAGCCTAAAGCCTGAGAGGGAAGCCACACTTCAAATTTCCGGACATGTTCCCCCGTACCTTGCGTATATCGGGAACCCACATGCCTTAATAAAAAAGATCACCATCACATTAAATTTTAAAATAAACCAAGAACACTCCACAACATTTACTTTTCTGTTTATGCATTTGTTATTTGACTCCATAGCAAGGCACTGGTCCTGATGCAAATTTCATTTTATTGTTGACTAGTATGCAAGTGAATGATGATTATTTTTAAATGGGAGTAAATGATAAATGATGTTTTTATTTGAAAAGGTATATGTTATCTGTCTTGGTTGCAAAAATATTTTTTCTAACTCCTAGATTAGAGGCTTTAGTTTCTTTTATTTTTAGGGTCTACCCCCCTTGGCTTCGCTAGGAAAGCCTAGACGGAGGAGTCGAGTCCCAAGTGACAGCACTTGACTCTGACTTGCCCCCAAGGCCACACCAGCAGCTTGAAGACTTCTGCTGCGTTTTCCCAGGTGTGGAACCAGGCGGCAACATTTTGGCGCCGTTGCCGGGGAGAAGTCTTTTTATTCCCGGAATACGACTTTTGAGTTTTCCTTTTTGTTTTTGCTTTGTTTGATGAATCTTTAGATTAGATTTTTAATTTTTCATCTGGCGACTCCACTAACTTTTTTTCCTTTTATAAATTTTCAAAGAAAAGCAAAAATAGAATTCTTTGTGAGATTATTTAATATGCATATTTTTATTCTCACATGGCGACTCCATTGAAGGGATAAAACCCTTGTTTCTCATACAGTTTGCTGAGACTGTTTGTGTGTAGATGAGCCTGATGCATTACAGTAAAATCTATAAAGCTCACCTTTTGACAACTCCATTGATTCAGTACCATATTTGCTCCATGATTACTTCAGAATAACATTGCTTGATTCTTGATATGGATGATGAAAGAAAAGAGTATGGTATTCAGGTTTCCAGTGCATTTCCTCCCATCAACTTCTCACACATTCCGGGTTTCCCTAACTCTGAGCCATATCTCCCAATTGATGGATACGTTGAGGCTCCGATTTTTCATGGAAATGGTGATTCACCTGTATTTCACATCATATCTTTTGTTTCATTGTTGGGTGAGGTCAATATTTGTCACGAGGATAATAAGATGTTGATGTTTGCTAAGTCCCTAAAAGGAGATGCATGGAGGTGGTATTTTGGTCTTCCTAATGGATGCATTACCTCCCTAGCAAATTTCTTTGCTATGTTTTTCCAGAGATGGTATGATGGTGATGGTGATATGATAAGTGTCATGGATAGAACTTTCACATACCTAAGTAACTTGGCAAGGCTGGATGAGTCCATGATTTCCATTACTGAGCAGCCCATCCCAAGTGATCCTCTTGAAGAAGTTCATGAAGCTCCCTCGACTGAAGATTTTGTTGTAAACCATCCTCTTGTCAACATAACTGAAAATATAGAAGATATAGTGTGTTCCCAAACCTATGAAGATGATCACATATGTATTCCTGATTTACCTAAAGAGGAATCCATTATAGAACTTGACAAAGAAATTCATGAAGGGTCTCCATTTCCAATTGAAGATTTTTCAAAAGAGCTCCCTCAATTTGCCATTGAAGATTTGGGATCTCGAGATTACTTCAGTGTAAATGATGATGCTAGTACTTCAGATTCACCTCAGGAAGAAACCATTACAAAAGCCTCTAAAGAAACTTGTAATGAATTTTGTATGGTTTATGATGACACTCCTCCATTTTCTCCACATAATGGTGAAGTCTTGGACATCTTTACACCTTGTAATATCTTTCAAACCAAGCCTTCTGAGGATGAGTATCATGCTCATGAAAATTGTGAAAGTTGGCTTCCTTGTGATATCTTTGAAAGCACTCTTTTCGAAGATGAGGATGGGTATGGCCAGGGTTGTGATGCAATAGACAAAGACTCTCCCTTCATTTACAAGGATGGGCATGATGATTATTGGACGTATTTAGAAAAACCCATCTTTGATATATCAAGAGAGGGGAGTGTTGATTTTGAGACCTTGGGGAATCTTGACATGGAAGAGGAACATACAGATACTTCTCATGATAAATCAGAGCCATGCATAAGTATTAGTAATGAAGACTTGGATCAGCAGTATAACGAAGAGTTGGATAGGATGGAATCGGTGGAATGTCAGTTTCAACCTTCATCAACACATTCTGAGTTTCCTTATGATTTGGAACAGCTTGGGGCTTATACTTTCACAGAAATAAACTATCAGAAGAGCCCTTCAGACCAATATGATGAGGTAGTGGGTCTGCCTTATCATTCCGAGGTTTTTCTCAGCCCTATCCAGTCATGGGTAGAAGAGGCCTGCATGAGGACTTACCATTTGGGCAAGCACTTCAAAGATTTATCATACACCTGTGATCTACCATCCAATCATTCAAACCAGAATTATCATGCAGGTTTGCATTTTCTAAACAAGGTACCCTTGTTTTGGCTGGTAACCAAACACAAGGTTAAAGGTTTTTATATTGATAAAATGTTAAGATGGTTGCATTGGATTTATCATTTTACTTAGCATTTTATTTTGTTAAGCTTAGAGTAGGAAAATAAGTTCATCAAATGAGCATTTACTTTCAGCATTTCTTTTTCGGTACTTTACTTTTTTATGCTTAGAATTCTTTAGTTTTTGAATAATACAACTTATGGTTCATTTGCCTCTTATAAGAACTTGTGCTACTGAAAGGTTTTCTTGTCAAGTTGAGATGTTTTTACAGGTCATAGAAACCGGAGATTCTGGTATTCTCGTATGCTCTCCTTGCCTGAAGACTGGATCGAGCACACGTCCCGCAGTTGGAGCCAGATGTTGCCAACTAAGTTGTACTTGGTTGGATTATCAAGCGAGCGGGCAGAGTAGAACATGACACATGTTCAATTTTGGTGATTTGATGTCCAGCTGGCCTTTTAAGGCCCCCGTTTTTATCTTTTCTTTTCACATGTCCAGGGCCCTGCGGGGTTTGTAACAAAACGTGCTAGCATGGTGTTTGTAAAAGACTCGGTTCCTTAGGACTTTTTGGCCAAGTCAGGTATTCCAAGGAGTTTTTTCACCTATCTATTATGTTTTGCATCACTGCATTGCATAATTAATTGGTTTTTCTCCTGCTCCTCCAAAGCTGGAATGCCTGGGGAGGCTGACGGGCCTTAGGGAATTATTAGAGTCTATGGGTCAATGTATATGAACATGCTAGGCGTTAATTTTGAGTCATATGGACATGTCTAAGTCCCCCTAGGTGTTTTTTTTAATTTTCGGCAAGTTTTTATTTTTCCGTAAATTGGGCCATTTTTTAATGGTTCAATTAAAAAATTTGTAATTGGCCTATCTGGGGCGTCTGGAGGTATTTTTTGCCTTAGGGGTGCTCGTTTTCTAACTCAGAGCACCCCCTAAACCCCTAAACCCACTTTTCCTAATGTTTGGGTACTTCTACCTTGGTCAAAATCAAAAAAATCAAAAAATCCCAAAAAAGTCATAAAAAAATCAAAAAAGTGAAAAATGACTTGAAAAAATTAATTATTTTTGGGAGTTATGACAACTCAGTTTTGGATCAGCATATGTTATGGAGCATATTGGGCTGATTTGTCATGTTTTGGCAGCCCCATTTTGAGGAGAGAAACAATGCTATCAAGGAGGGGCGCATTCATGAGTGTGGGCAGCCCACGAGTTAAGGGAGGGGCAGCACTAATAGTGCTGATATGTTAGCACCCTTTGGGGCTGCCATGGGCAGCTAAAGATATGGGGATGGCAGCCCCATTCCCTCCACCATCCATGCCACGCTTTCCACCCATTTTTGGCAAGTGCGCCCTCCCTCCTTGATCATTTTCTCTATAAATTGAAGCTTGCTCTCCATTGTTCACAGAGTGAGACTTGGAGCAGCTAACTTATGATTGTAATAGTTTTATCATTTTGAATAATAGAAGACTTTGGAGGTCAACTTGTGGTGTCTTGGTTACATGTGGATGAAGTATCTTGATCTTTTCTCCAAGGTGACTTGTGCATAAGTCTTATTTTTCAAGGATGTGGTTTGCTCATCTATGAGATAAGTTGTTTGTCAAATTTGTTTATTTGTAGCAGCTTAGTTTCTTATGAGTATATATATCTACACTTAATCTTTGTTTGGTGAGATTTGTGATGTGCAGGTGTCTTCTTGAGTTGGGCAAAAAGTAGGATCTTGTTTGTTTCCACTTTTTACTAACAATTATTTGCAGATATAGTCCCTTCAAACATCACTGAACCATCTTCAAGGCTTCTATTTTCAACAAGGATTTGTTCCATCTCTCTCTCTCTCATTTATAAAATTCAAATTTTCTGATTTACTAGTACTTTCTTTACAAAAAACTAGTCTAAAGTTGTCGAAATCTTTCAAAAATTTTATAAAGAAGTATTAGATCTGATTGCAAAGTGTTATCTGGCTGCCATAGAGCTGATAATTTGCAGCCATTAAAGGGCTAGCAAAGATCCCAAGTAGACAAGCTCCATAGCTTGTTTTACTTGGTTATTTTTGTCATTTTTTACCTAGTTTTTAACTTAGAAAATTTTGGGTTTCTTAGGAGGTGTTCCAAAGACACTCTTAAAGTGTTTTTGGGCATCTTGTTCTAATTATTGCTTGCTGGTTTGCAGCAGAAGATGAGCAGGTAGGAGGAAGTGCTGGCAAAATTTCGAGCATCCAGGCGATCCGGAACACATATTTCCATATTTGACAAAACCGGGCATATTTTTCTATAATTTTGTAAGCCACCAAGTCACATTAAGTAGACTTGGGGCATTTCTCCGTTATCATTGTAAACATTTTAAACGAGAGCAAGTGGGCTAGCCAGCGCCCATACCCCATCCCCCCAGGGGTGGCCTGTGTCGTCTCATTTTCATGGCGTGAATGTTAGAGTAGTTTATTTCTTGTTTTTCGGCATTAATAAAATCAATTAGGATTAAAATAAACCTTGTTGGTCCGTTTCACTAGCGGGCCACAAGTTCACTCACAACCTAGCTTTTCACATTTTTTTTTTACAATTTCATAACGCCCCCCTTGCTTTCCCGAAGTAGGGTTGTGTATGAGGGCTTGCCCGAAATGCATGCCTGAAAAGAGACTCTTGGGGTTATAAAAGATAAAATTTGGGTTCTTAAAATTTTTTATAAAATATACCAAGGTCTTCTCCCGTATGCTCTGTGGCCAACTTGCAGCTTAGTCTGATCCAGTTGGTACACACCAGAAAGGAGTTGATGACTAGTAATAGGACTTAACACCACCCCAATAAAAAAACCCTTTGTGAAAATCCGGCACAACTCGCAATTTGTTGTCGTGGGCAAATTTCCCAGAAGGCTTGGGATAAAACTGGATAGCGACCTCTTGGAAACCGTTAGGCTTGCCCTCGTTGGTATAGCATCTGAACACCTCCTCGAGACTCCGATCCAGCCTAAAGCCTGAGAGGGAAGCCACACTTCAAATTTCCGGACATGTTCCCCCGTACCTTGCGTATATCGGGAACCCACATGCCTTAATAAAAAAGATCACCATCACATTAAATTTTAAAATAAACCAAGAACACTCCACAACATTTACTTTTCTGTTTATGCATTTGTTATTTGACTCCATAGCAAGGCACTGGTCCTGATGCAAATTTCATTTTATTGTTGACTAGTATGCAAGTGAATGATGATTATTTTTAAATGGGAGTAAATGATAAATGATGTTTTTATTTGAAAAGGTATATGTTATCTGTCTTGGTTGCAAAAATATTTTTTCTAACTCCTAGATTAGAGGCTTTAGTTTCTTTTATTTTTAGGGTCTACCCCCCTTGGCTTCGCTAGGAAAGCCTAGACGGAGGAGTCGAGTCCCAAGTGACAGCACTTGACTCTGACTTGCCCCCAAGGCCACACCAGCAGCTTGAAGACTTCTGCTGCGTTTTCCCAGGTGTGGAACCTGGCGGCAACAGGGTGTCCCTAAGCAAAGTGTAAGACGAACCTTAAAAGTAGATGGTATGATAGACCAATACCATTGCCAATCAAAGGGTAATGGAGTCAAGGAATATGAACAAGGAGGACTTATGAGTATGGAGAAGATGTAATTAAGCCATACAACAATGTACCATAAATAGTCCAAGTAGATTTTTAGGTTATATGATAGTAAGTGAGAGCCCTAACAGTAGATCCACCATTCCATCTACTTCTAAGGTTCATCTTACACTTTGCTAGGGACACCCCCCTTGTGCCAGAGGAGAACTGGCCTAAACTCAGAGGAAGAGTTGTTGTTGTGATAGTGAGAAACCTTCCTTAATTCCCCTAGGGTTGCACTCGTGTTTCAAGGCTTTCTCATCTATGTGCAACTTTGAACGGTAATAGGCTTGATGACATTATTGTTTGGGGGAACTAACCAACATGTAAGGGACACTATTTTATCCATAGAAATGTGTTGATCTATGTAGAATGGGTACTCGAACCCAGTGGTAGGGTTCACGTCTGTGCGTCCCCATGTCTCAGGTACGAGGTTGGGGATGTCCCAGATGTACCTTGTCGAACCAGGTACTCCACCCGTGAACCTGATCTGAGCTGAATTTGGGGGATGTTGATGGCGGAGGAGACGAGGTACCCTGATTTCGGAGACGCCTAGGGACCATTTTTGTACAAGTGACATTTAAGTCTATAATATTAAATGGTAATGTTAAAACCATAAAGTAAAAGTCCTTTTACTTAAATTTTTAACATTACCGTTAATTGTTTCAAGATGTTTGAGAGTGGTTCCAACCTCATCAGATTTCATATGCAAAAAGTAGAATTTTAGATCCCATTCAATATTCAACAAACTTAACAGTTTTCAGGATTTCAGGATTGTAACGTTTCCACTGGATTCTATCATGTATGAGGGTAAGGGATTGGCATTTAATCAAGCACATCAACCTCTCTATGTACCATGATGTTGGTGGTGTTGATTGTTGAACTCCTCTATCATGACCTTAATAAAAATGTACCCTTTGGTCAATCAAAATCACTTATTAAGCATGGGAATCTTTTTCTACCTTATTTTAACACTTGGATTAGGAAGTTTCATCAAAATTGTAGGGTGCTGAGTCTGCTGACTAATGTCCTTGGAGGATCAACTTCGATATTTGAGGTAGAGGCAAGGGCTAGAGCCTAGAGGAGGGGGTCACAGGGTGCTATTGATAAATAGGATCCCAATATAGGCAATGATTTTGATGGTATGTAGCTATTTGTTGTAGCACAAAGTTTTTTGGACTTTACAGGCCATTTAAAACCTTTTTGTTTATGTATTTTGGGTCAAATATGGATTGCACTGGATGTTCTTTTAGTTGTATGCACCCTTGCTATATACATGAGAAACTTTGCATATCTGTGTATAATGGTTTGGATTCATATGGATGCACATGAATATATATATAAAATGAAAATGATTTGAATTTCTCATATATATATATATATATAAAGTACCCCTGACGTATCCAAGTCCCCTATTTCAAAAAGTGGCATCCCCATCTCTGTCCCCATTCCCGTCCTCGAACCCTAGTTTCCTAGCAACTTAGGTGTTAATAATTGCAAAATGAAGGAGGTGATTTTTTGTTATGAACAGGGGTGACCTAAGTCAAGTGCTAAATGTGAGCTCAACTGAGATGGAATATAATTATTAGTATTTATTGCCCTCATGTTGAGCTGAAATTCAATAGAGGAGAGTGCCTAGCTTTGGTCGCCCTCGTGTTGAGTTGAAATTCAGTAGAGGAGAGTACCTAGTTTTGCTCATGATAATGCTGACTTTTGAGATAAGCATGGATGTTGGTGTTTAGTCGCTTTGTATATGGAAGGGCACCTATTTGAAGTCATCATAATTTTTTTCTTTGCTAGTAATGATGGAAGAATGCCACTTACATGTTTATACACAATCACAATAGTTAAAAGCTTATACCAGCTAGCATCTTATACCCACTGAGGCAGTATGACTATAAGTAAATGCCAGACATACATCTTGTACTGAGGATACTATTCTCTTTTGTGGACTGTATGTAACGTTTCCTATTAATTAAATCAATTTTCAAAAAAGTCATATTGGAAAAATCATGCATTCCATACAAACAAAGACAGCAAAATTCTATTCTATAGTCTAAAAATTTCAAACTAAACAGATAATTAAAGAAGATACCATCTGGTTGTTAAAAGCCCTTCAACTCCAACAGGTCCACGAGCATGTATCCTGCTTGTACTTATTCCAACCTATTTTAGAAAACACAAAAATTGATGAATTCAGCAAAGGATTTTCAATTTTCCATGTACCTTGGAAACTGAAGTATGAAACTTAGCAAAGAAAAATAAAAAATCTCATAACATTGCTTCGGAAGATGTCATTAAATGGATAAATCCATTATCTGAAGAAAATCAGAAACTTTTTCTTACCTCAGCACCAAGACCAAACCGAGCTCCATCACAAAAGCGTGTACTCGCATTATGAAATACAGCAGCACTGTCAAAAGTGTCCAGAATGATCATAAGAATAGGAGTACCTAAAATGAGTCTGACACACATTTTACAGTATTTCAAGAGAAGTGATAATCAGGACCTGTTATAGATTGCAATTACATGAATCAACCTACATACTATTCATGGACCTCTGTCTGAAATCCTAAGATAAAGGGATCTTTAACAATGTATCATTTATATGTGTTGGCATCAAAACAATCCTTCATCGGTTATACCTGGGATACAATTGTCTCAGTTATTGACCATGTTCAATCTCTATATATTAATGGGATGAAGCAAACAATACCAAATAAATCATTGTTCCATGTTAACTAAAAGAAACTTGTTTATGCAAAACCTAGCAGTAATCGACTGCTAAACCGGCACAACTATGGACCTCCTTCCCAACGTGTCACTACCAAAAAGATTTCCTCTTTTTGGTTTCCTAGGTCCAACATAAACAAACCTGGACAAACCAAGGGAGAGACCCTAGCCAAGATTTTTCTAGGGCCAACTTAGAAGATCTAGCTACCCCCAAATACTGGCCTAGCTCTATTTTTTGTGATAAGGTGTCTAACTAGGGATATCCAATTAAAGACAAGACACACTTCAGATTTAAATGATGTATAAAATGCAACTATGAGCAATAAATTATATGATACAATAAGATAACAGTAGTACAGTTGAAAATAGACAATTAGAGCTTCTTGAAATAAATAACCCCCCCAATCCCAAAAGGCTTGATAGTCACAAGGATTGGCAAGCTACTATAGCCCTTCTATCAACCCGCGATATCCAACAATGATGCTCGGCCCAATCTTTCAAAGCACTAACCAGGGAGAATCGACCATACCCTTGGCCACACCACCCTACCTCTCAAATGCATGAAGAGTAATATTCCCGAATGATGCACTCAGTGCACTATAGTAACAAGACGGCCAATAGGTTGGTTTCAGAATACCCATGGGGGTCCCCGATATACGCAAGGTACGTGGGGTCCAAGTCCACGCTCAATGTTGTCTAATGTAATACTCTTAGTTGCATGGGTTTGCGGACCCGGGGGTAAGGTTCACATCCCCGCACCAGGTTCACGAACCCATGTCTCCAATTCTGGTTCGGGTTCTTGGTTGGCGAACCCATACGAACTGAGTTCTTGACTAAAGAACCCGAAATGCAAATGCCGCCTTGAAAAAACGGGTTCGTTTGGCTTAGAGGAGACAACGTACCCTGATTTTTTAAGCAGTGAAATAAATAAAAGGAAGGGGGAAAGGTGCCCCCCTCCCAAACCTAAAATCATGACCCCCAAACTCTTCAAACATCTCATAATCATTTCATTCAGCAGCGGCAATGTTTGGTGAAGGGCTTTCCACGGCGACAGTGTTTGGTGAAACCGTGAAGGGCTTTCCACGGTGAATAACAAGGTTACACTGTTACAACGAGGAGAATCATTGAATGAAATCACTGTTAAGTGTTTTCTAAATTTTGTATTTTCTATTTCATGTCTGGAAATGCCATTGGCCCAATAGGCAAATTTAGAATGTAGTATGGCCAGGGTTGCCGAATCATCCACCCCCCCCACGGTCCGGACAAGAAATTCACGCTGCGAGCGAAAGCATGGGCGAAGCGTCGTAGGAAGCTTGCTTCGGATTTTCAGAACCCTGCTTCGGCTTGGAAAAATGCGCTCCATGCCACTGTGCGAAGCGTTTTCGCTCCCAAGCGCTCCGAGCTCCGCCCTCCGCGCTTCGCCCTCGCTTTCGCCGTCGCTTCCCCATCGCTCCCCGAGCGCTTCTGCGGACAGCAGGTCACTCCCCGAAAACCGGCGGAAAGGTAAGCTATTTTTTTTTTTTTTTTAGCTCTTTGGGTGGGGCCTAGCGAATTTTTAGGGTTAGAGAGGGGAGATAAGGCAAAATCTCTCCCTCTTCTTCCTCATTATTTCATCTTTGAGTTGGAGTGGAGAGGGAAGGAGCTCTTGGTGTTGGCTTGGTGTTGGAGCAAAGTTGGAGAGCTTCAAGAGGATTTGAGAGAGCTTGGAGGAGACAACAAAGGGTTCCATCTACTTGCAAATCATTGGAGATCAAAATAGGTATGCCCAATGTGTATTTTTGTTGAATATTGTTCACAAAATGTCTTGTTTATTGTTGTATTTTTATCTTCTCCTACATTTTCCCATTCCCTCTTCCTCCTCATTCTATTGCAGGTTGTTCATCTAAAACTTGAAGAAAATGTTCTTCTTGTGGTGTTTACTTCCATTTTTGGTTCTCATGGTGTTGGTTGGGAATAGGCATGTGAATGAAGAAGATGATAGTGGTCATTCTCATAGTGACCCAATGAATGAAGGAGAGGAGGGTGGTGAAAGGGGTGATATTGAAGTTGATAGTGGCAAACCTTCATTAACCCCCTTGTGGAGGTTTATCACAAAAATTGAGGAGGGTAGAGGTGGTGGAACCACTAAGTTTTTATGCCCACATGGTTGTCGTCCAAGAAAACCTTATAGCGGTTCATACACCCGTGTGAGGAGGCATCTTTGTGGGGTATTAAACAGTGATGATTGTTACCAGCTAAGTTGTACTTAGTTGGACTATCAAGTGAGCGGGCAAAGTTGAACATGTTACATGTTCGTTTTGGATGAATTGATGTCCAGCAGGTCTTCTAAGGGGCCACTTTTTACAATTTTTCCACATGTCCATGGCCCTGCGGGGTTTGTAATAAAATGTACTAGCATGGTGTTTTGTAAAAGACTTGGTTCCCTAGGACTTTTTGGCTAAGTAAGGTATTTCAAGGAGTTTTTCACCTATTTATTATGTCTTGCATTAGTGCATAACATAATTTTTGGGTTTTTCTCCTGCTCCTCCAAAGCTGGAATGCCTGGGGAGGCTGACGGGCCTTAGGGGATTGTTAAAGTCTATGGGTCAATGTATATGAACATGCTAGACATTATTTTGGAGTCATATGGACATGTGCTAAGTCCCCCTAGGTAGTTTTTTAATTTTTGGCGAAAAGTATTTTTTCCGTAAATGAGCCATTTTTTTAATGGTTTCATTAAAAAATATTGTAAATGGCATAAAAATGTCATCTAGGGGTCTTTTTTGCCTTAAGGGTGCTCGTTTTCTAACTCAGAGCACCCCCTTAACCCCTAAACCCACTTTTCTAATGTTTGGGTGTTTGATTTTTCACTTATGCTAAAAAAAAACCAAAAAAGTCAAAAAAGTCATAAAAAAATAAAAATAAAAAGTGAAAAATGACTTAAAAAATATTTTCAATTTTGGAGGAGTTAGAGGTCTGAAATATTTCAGCTATGTTTTAGGAGTTGTAAGAGTTGATTTTGGAAAGATTCTGGGCAGCTATATTAGTGGGATACTTCCCCATTTAAGGGGGGCATATTTCCCAAAATTGGGCACCTTCAATCATGGAATTTGCAGCTATGTTTATGGGCTGTCACATGGCTGATTTTTAGTTGATTTGGGGCTGATTTTGGCAGCCCATTACATGGGAGTGGGCAGCCCCATTTGCTCCGCGAGTTATGCCACTCACTCCACCCATTCCTCCTCAACTTGGGCACCCCCTCTCCTTGAGTTTTTCTATATAAGCAAGTTCACTCTCATTGTTTTCTCATGAGAAGGTGGAACCTCTGCTCTTATCATTGTAATATCTTTGCATTTGTTTATGAATAAAAGGCTTTGGAGGCAATTCTATGTGTGGATTTTCATGGTGTGGATGATCATGTTCTATTTTTACATATGAGGTAATCTGTGTCTTTACATGTTTATTCGTGCTTGTTTATTAATCAATCACTAGCTTTTGAAGGAGATGTTGAGCTTAGTAAGGTAAAAGTAGTGTAATTTATTTCATTATTTTTACTGTTGGTTATCATAGAGTGCTTAGAGTTCAATGTCATTTTTGTTTAAATGTTTGAATCTAGTTCTCTATTTTAGTTTACACTAGTGCATTTGATCTTGCTTGTGTGAGTTGTCTTTTGTGTCTACAGGTTGCTGATCCGAAGAGTTGGTGGAGCTTGCTTGCATCCATTGGTCTTCAAGATTGATCCAAGGAGAACTAGTCCCATTGATCCCCACGGTGGAGGACTCCATAGCCCAAATTCGAGATATTCCTTCTTCTTCTCATCAACACAAAAATCTTCAAAACTCTCTTGGTTACTTTGGTTTGCATTTCTCAGATCTTGTTTCTCTTTAAATACCTTAAGTAGATCTGATTTGTATTGTTGGATCTAGTGTATTCTCAAAGTCATATCTAAATCTAGATCTAGCGTTAGCTTACTACTTCTGAAAGTTAGAATTTTCATGCATATTTTAGATAGCTTGAACAAGTAGTGCTTTTTGGTTATAAGTGGTTTATCTAGCTGTTTGAAGAGCATATAATTTGCAGCCATCAAAAGCTTGCAAAGATCCCAAGTAACAAGGCCCCAATGCTTGTTTTACTTGGTTAAATTCCATCATTTTTAACTTAGAATTTTAACTTAGTTTTTTCTGGGTTTTTAGCAGGTGTCCCAAATACACTCTTAAAGTGTTTTTGGGCATCTTTTACTGATGTTTGCTTGTTGGTTTGCAGCATTTGACGAACAGGTAGAGAGAAATGCTGGCCAAATTTCGAGGATCCAGGCCATCCGGAACACCTAGATTTTGAATTATATGAACCGGTTACTTTTCTCTCCTATTTTGTAAGCCACTAAGTCAATTTAAGACTGGGGCATTTCTTTCGCATTGTAACTAAAGTATCAAACAAGAGCAAGTGGGCTAATCAAGCGCCCACACCCCATCCCCCCAGGGGGAAAAACTGTGTCGACTCAGTTTTCGTGGTTTGCAATTTTTTTAGTTTAGATTTCATTTATGCACTTAATAAAATCAAACTAGGCTTAAAATTAACCTTGTTGGTCTGTTCCACTGGCGGGCCACAAGTTCACTGAAAACATAGTTTTATCATTTTTTTTACAAACTCAAATGCCCCCCTTGCTTTCCCGAAGTAGGGTTTCTGTACAAGGGCTTGCCCGAGTACGTGCCTGAAAAGAGACTCTTGGGGTTTTAAAAAGATAAAATTTTGGTTCATAAAATTTTCCAAAAATACCAAGGTCTTCTCCCATATGCTCTGTGGCCAACTTGCAGCTCAGTCTGATCCAGTTGGTACGCATCAGAAAGGGGGAGATGGCTAGTAATAGGATCTAACACCGCCCCGAATAAAAAAACCTTTATGTGAAAATCCGGCACATCGCGAGCATTTTGTTGTTGTGGGGAAATTTCTCAGAAGGCTTGGAACAAAACTGAGTAGTGACCTCTTGGAAACCGTTAGGCTTACCCTCGTTGGTACAGCATCTGACCACCTCCTTGAGACTCTGATTCAGCCCAAGTCTGAGAGGGAAGCCACACATCAAAATTCCGGACATGTTCCCCGTACCTTTGCATATATTGGGAACCCACCAGCCATAATAAAAAGATCACTTTCACATTAATTCTAAAATAAACCAAGAACACTTGCACAACATTTACTTTTCTGCTCATGCATCTATTTCGACTCCATTATAAGGCACTGGTCTATATCGATATTATTTCATGTTATTGACAAATATTGCAAATGAATGATGATAATAGTGAATGGCAGCAAATGATGTATTGATGAATGATTGTCTTGCTTTATATAAGTATATGTTGCTTTTACCTTGGTTATCAAAATTATTTTTCTAACTCCTAGATTAGACACCTTAGTTTTATTTTTAGGGTCCACCCCCCTTGGCTCCGCTAGGAAAGCCTAGACGGAGGAGTCGAGTCCCAAAGTGACAGCACTTGACTCTGACTTGCCCTCAAGGCCACACCAGCAGCTTGAAGACTTCTGCTGCGTTTTCCCCAGGTGTGGAACCAAGCGACAACAATGATAACAAAGGGTCCCTTGGTATTTCAATTTGTCCCAAGATAACACAACTAGATAGAGAAAACTACATCAAGATAGAGGAAGCTGCATAAAGAATGAATGCTAAAAAACAAAAGGCTCACTCTAATGCTTCTTCTAGCTTTGGGAGCCCATTTTCATCTCCTCCTTCACCTGGCGGAAGGTCCTCAATTGGTAGTGGAAGTAAGAGAACCATAGAAGATTTCCTTGATATTAGTGGCAGGGAGGATGTGGATGCAAAACTGGTGAGGTTTCTTTATGCATGTGGTGTGCCATTCAATGTTCTCCGCTCCCCTTATCGGCATGCCATAGTTAAATCCATTAACAAAGCCCCTACTGGATACAAGGCCCCTGGGTATGTGTTATCACATCCATGTTAGCTAGAGCTACCATGCTGCAGATTGTGTGGTCAGGGACCATACTACATTTTTTTTTTCCAGATCAGAGATCAGATGCCTTCAGAGGAGGCATGCATTTTGTTCAGATTGTCCCAAACAGAGATATCAGTGGGGACAGATGGTTTTTTTTCTTGTATTGGTCCAGACAGGTCATACAGCATTGCCTACAGGGTCACCCTTCCTTGCTAGACTTTGCATGACCCCATTTGAGATAGTTACTTAGCCATATTGTGATGAGAGCACTACAGAGTATTGCTAGTTTGCCGCTTATTGCCCGGATTCAGTAGAGATCCAGTTCCAAAGACAGCTTTAGCAGCAGATATATGGTATGGCAGGTATAGCACTTTATGATTTATTGCACATGTTGTTATTTAGACTTGTTTATTTATGTTAGTACACGGACTTGGCATGTGATGTTTGATTATGGTGATCTTCTTGTTTATTATGATGTGTATAGCCCTTGGTTATGTTAGTCCACCTCATTTAGGAGGCTCATGTATATGCACACTAGTTCCCATCCCCGTTACTGGTACAGACTTAGTCATTTCATCCTCCTAAGCAGCTAACTTTGGATCCACCCGTCATTTCCTTCCATCCATCTGACTCGTTCATGATTGATTTCTCTCGACTTGGACCTTGATTTGTGACCTTGAGGATCCCTTCCCCACTGACCTCTGAGCATGTCATGATTCCCTGTCTTTTGTGTCTCGGCTCTTTAGTGTGTGAGATGCACTCTCAAACCTGGGATTTGCTCCTGTCGGTTGCCCCCGATGTTGCAATGCAGTATAGGATTGTGTAGCCTCACCGGGTGTTCCCCATTGGTCATCAAAGCATGTGCACTTACCCCCATTACTTTGCAGTATGAGCACCTTGATTATATCTATTGAGATATGTATGTAGTCCAAAAGGGCCTTGAAATGTAATGAAATGAAGAAATATGAAAGAAGTCAAAAAGGCTATTGTAAATGTAAAATCAAGCCAAAAAGGCAAAGTTTGAAAGTCAATGTAAAAATCCATGCAATGTGTTTCTGAACACACATGGACACAGGTCAGCCATATATATCAACTTTGTAGTGGTTATTTCCTCACCTAGTCCTGTGGGGCAAGGAGGTGAGATGGAGTAAGGGACAGTTAATTCTAAGTGTCCCCTAGAGTCTCAAGTTACGGTTTGCCGGACACCCAGTTTGGCGGCTCTAGAAAAGATCCTCACGGAGTCTTCTTAAGGCACGGATGTTAGTTGTGAGGTATATGTTAGATGATCAGTGGCAATTTCCCTGCACTATACCCATTTGTGAGGCACTGCCCTTCCCTGTGTATTGTCATGGTATGCTTATGTCAGCGGGTCCCGCTTTCCCTGTTTACCCAAGAGGTCACATGGTCTTGGTCCTTGTCTTCCCTTATCCTTCATCTTGTTTATCCACCTTACCCACAGTTAGCTAAGTGGTCAAGTCTGTAAGTTGTGCATAGCATTGAGTCTTTGTTGGAGGTGGTGGGCCCACCTCACCCGGGGCTTGTATTTATTGAGATTTTTATGTTTTGATCACCATATCATCATTATATTGTTTTTAAGTTATGTACTAACGTAAATAAGGAAGCCTTGATGCTTCATGTTGCTTACAGGTTTTCAGCGATTGGCATTTTTTCCAAATTTGACTAGGACAAAATGGGCCCGAAAAAAATATTGCGATCAAGATTTCGATTTTGGTTTATTATCTCTTGGGATCCCATATGAGCCTCCAAGTGTCAGAATTTGAAAAAGTTGAGGCATCGATGAGATTTTTAATTATTATGGGTCACCAGTGACCTATTTTAATTAAAAATCATGGATTTTGGGCAAATAATGCCTAATGGATGGATCGGGGTCATTCAAGTGACCATGTCTACCATATTTGGGGTCTACGATCTCATTGCAGCAGACAGTTCATCAATCCGGGCACTATAGGTGGATCAAAAGCCCAAATTACATCTTCAGCAATAAAAAACAGCAATTAATTAAATGGAAAATCAAATATGGCAAAGGTAACTATGGAAAAATGGCAAAATTGCAAAGGTTGGCTAATATAAGGGTGAGTTCTAAGGTATTGACATTATGTTTGGACATTATATTGGTGTTGTGGGGCCCTCACTTTGGCCAGCTCACCATGTGGGTCGAATTTGCTGGTCACATTTCATTTACATACTTCACACTTGTGTCCAACCGATGGTTGAAATCGACCTTAGGACCTCATCTGACACTCATCTCTTGTTTCCATCTCTCTATCTCTTTGGAGTTGGGTGTATTTTTGTCTCTCAACCATCACTGGTTGAGCGGGATCTCCCCCCTGACTTGGCTACTTGCCTCGTTTGAAGTGACAAACGCCCTGTCCGGTGTGACTACCATTCCTCGAGCAGTGGACTTTGCGTTTGTTGGTTACACCTTCCTAGCTGCTCACCCTCTACCATCCCTGTTGGGACATCTATCATCAGCAGCTAGAGTTTGTGTGATAACATTTTTGGCGCCGTTGTCGGGGAGGTAGAGGCCTACCCGTGTTTTTATTGGGTTTGAGTCTTTTTCTTGTTTTTCCTTTTATCATCGCATCTGTACTTAAAACTCTGTTGGTTGATTTCCACTTACATAATTTTTGCAGCCAACACCAATTTGTCTCATTCACCACTTCCCCTTCACGACATTCCACCTTCGATGAACAAGGTTTCGAGTTCACCTGGCAACTCCACCCTGTGGCTCCACTGGAGGCCGAACCCATCCATACAACCTTCGTAGCCTTGATCGTTCTGACACATCGCATAGTACACCTATCACTTATATCAGACGAAACCTTAGTGAGCACTCCCCTAGCTCATTTTGGCAGGCAATCAACTCTGCAGCCTCACCTAGCGTTGTAGTGCCACCCCCTTCCACAACTCTCAATCCACCTCTAAACAACAACCAGATGGCTAATGCCAATCCTGGTCCACGTGCCTTTGGCCATATGGCTAGAGCTTCACTCCTCAACTTTGCTCAAATTCAGGGTGCTCCCCATGACATGCCTGATAAGTATTTTGAAAAGATTCCTAAGTTTAGCGGGAGCACTGCCATTACTATTAAAGATCACATCGAATCTGTGTGGCAACACATGGAGGCCTATGGGGCCATCGATGAGGATGTATTCATGAGAGGTCTATTTATGTCACTTGAGGGCGATGCCCACGGGTGGTTTGACCGGTTGCTTGCTGGATCAATCGATGGTTACAACAACTTCGTGACCAAACTCATCGAACAGTGGTCGATCAAACTAGATGGCAAGTACTTGCTTAGCCAACTATCAGGGATAAAGAAAAAGGAAAATGAAACCACTCATGAATTTAACATTAGATTTGATAAAGTTGTGGTGCAAATACCTAAAACAATTCGCCCCAAAGACCCTGTTATCCTAATATACTATTTAGATTCCTTCGAAGGATGGCTAGGGTATCACCTATAAGACAAAGAGCCCACCACTCTGAAGATAGCCCAGGACAATGCACGCAAAGCTGAAGCAAACACTGCGTCCATGGGGAAGCAAAACTTCTTTGACCACCATGCTCCTTCCTCCTCACGCACCGATTCTCGTGCCCGCAAGGGCAAAGAGCCTGCAAAGGAAGACGTTGAGTTAGGGACAGCTGAGGACATGAAAGAAATGATAAAGACCCTCACCCTTCTTACTAGAGACCTGGCCAAGAACAGGGATTCGGATAGGTATAAGGCTCCATACGGTCCCAAGCCGTACTGGAACCCAAACAGGAGACCGACAATTGAAGAAAACAAGAGACCCCCTGTTGCCCCCGAGGCCCCAGACACAAGAGCCATTCATTGGTGCGAGAGGTGTGAGGGTGAACATCTCGAGTCCGAATGGCGTTTTGTCGAACCAGAGGAACTTGTAGAAAACATCAACTTTATTGATGACACACCTTTCGACTTAGACTTTGGTCGGATCCTCATTGAGGAGGAGGAGGATGAAGAAGACGTTGAGGAAGAGGTAGGCCCCTCTTGTTCACCAGTCCACCCTGTTAGTGATGATCTTCAACGAACTAAGATTTACAAGAGACACAGGGAGGAGCCAAGGCCCACGCCCTTTATGGAGAGGCACGAGGTCTCAAAACCAGACCTTGGCACAAGCCTCCATTCATCTAACGAGCCCTTTGGATGTAGCATAGAGTTAGAAAAGGAGTTGGCCAAAATCGTGCAGAATGTTCCCATGTTTGAGCTAGCAAAGCTCCCTTCAGTCCGAAGCCAAATCACCGAGTTCCTGGATAGTATTCCCCTAGAAGGGGAGCTGCTCACTACCTCCGCAGACATCCCTAGTTCCTTGGAGATATCACACGCTGAGGAGAGAGACACGGAGGACCCCCCGGTGTCTATTCACACTGCCATTTACGAGAGGAAGAATGGAGGGCACCAGCCTTTCTATCTAACTCTCTGTATCCAAGACATGTTGTTACACAACTGCATGCTTGACTCGGGGGCCTCCATGAACGTTATGCCATTACGAATCATGAAGGTTTTGGGCCTGGAAGTGACCCACCCTTACGAAAACGTATGCAGAATCGATTCCAGACAATTCCAGCTCATGGCCTAATCAAGAACTTGAAGGAAGATCTTTTCTCATGTCTGGATATATCCACTCTTATGGACGTAGTGGTAATTGATCTGCCACCTATCTATGGCATGCTTTTGTCTAGGAAGTGGGCCGTCGGATTAGGAGGGCACCTACAGATGGACTTATTGTACGCTTCCATCCCTGACCCTAATGGGGTCTTAGTAAGAGTTTACCGGGAACCCTTCTACGAAGGGCACATTGAAGGTATGGAGGATGCCATGCGAAGAACATACGGAGGGTGTAAGCCAGGTCAGGAAGGAATGTTTATGGCCTTTGGGGATGATAGGGAGGATATTGACGACGAGGCCAGGTTGGGGCATCAGTTTGAGAGGTGGCTCGCCAACCCCGGGTTACAATCATCTGAAGATGACTCTGAGGAAGAGTGCATCCAGCAATTGAACCATGAGGACATCATGAGCGAGCTGACCCCACCTCCCGAGGGGCATGAGCCTATGGAGACACATGAGGGATCCCATACGGGTCACCCTCATCCTTCAGACCTCCGGGATCAGCTGGCCCAACTATATCTCGATGATTATTCCACCACGAGAGACGAAGAATTGGAGTCCTCTTTGTCTGCTGAGTTGAGAGCGATCATGCATGAGTTGCCAGCATATAGGGAGGAAGACCACGAAATGGAGGAACGTAGTGAGGACACTCCCCCTCCTCTTGAGGACTGGGAAGTAAGGGGGATCCCACCCCCAGAAGAGAGAAGCTTCAGGACGATCCCTGAGATGTTGGCCATCATGAATGACAATCTCGCTAGACAGGCCAAAGGACTTCCCCCACGCTACTGGTGGGAGGAGCCATCCTCCCAGGATCCCCCTGAAGTGGAGAGCGATTTATCTGATCAGATCTTTTTCCAGGATTTCTCCCTTCCCACGGACATCGCAGGAGAGTTCGAGCCATTACCGATAGTCACCCCACCTCCCTCCCCTCGTCCGTACGCTTTCCCGAGCTTTCTATTACCGGCTGAGATCCCTATTCCTTCAGGAGAAGGGTGTAGCACTCATGCTACCTCTTCACCAGCCACCCACCCCTCCACCAAGAGCCTATCTGCCCAGCCTCCATATTTTTGGACTATTGGCGAGACCGAGATAGGTGTTTCACACCCTAGGTCCTGTGTTCCCCGGACTAGCCCAGCCCCTTTGAGGGAGGTGATTCTTGAAGCTTTGGTGGGAGAAGTTGCAATCCCGCTCGACGGTGGGTCCGATAGATTTGTTTGTCATATCAGTCGTAGGGACCTCCACCCTGACGATGGTGGGAATGCCGATGTATCGGTATTCCGGGATATAGGTGTGGACCCTCCTTCGGTGAATAGGAGGAGATTTTCCACGGGTGACCAGATTTGCCACGAGTGACCAGGTTGTCCTACCAAGCCACGTTTTTCATCACATGACTGGCAACCACAGCGGGCTGCTGGTGGGCCTTTCAGAGTTGAGATTTGAGACAGAGACTCATACTTTCTATCTACCGAGGATGGACACTACTTCTCCATCCCTGTGAGCGGTCACCACCTTCAGGGGTATGTTCTCGGGTCCACCCGGGGAGATTTTCCTTGATCTCGAGCCTTATCCTTTCCCCTTTTTGCGGCTAATAAGCTCTCTAGAGCAGCAACCGGTTGCCCTTTGTTTTTGACTGCCCCACCTTTGTTTGACGACCGATTGCCCTTTTTTGTTTTATTCTTTTTGTCTATTCTCACTTTCTGACACCATTTTCCTTTTTACTAGTTTGCTTTTATACCATAGTTTCCTTTCAGTTGTTTTTCACCTTTCTTACACCTCATGTGTCGGCTTAATAAATTTAAAATGCTGTAGAGTACATTTCATTATTGATATATTTTCCTTTCAGCATTGTCATTTTGTTTATTTCTATTGGATTATATATATATATTGTATGTCCTTACGAGCGGTCTGCAGAGATTGGTATAGCGCCTGCATTTTATATGGATAGGCACATATATGATGATGATGCAAACAGCATCTACGTGCATGCACTTTGATGATGATGAGATGGGTGCTACGGACCAGAGATTCTGTGGTTCTCAAGCACTCTCTCCCTTAGAGCACTTGTCCCAGCTGGAGCCAGATGTTATCACATCCATGTTAGTTGGAGCTACCATGCTGCAGATTGTGTGGTCAGGGACCATACTACATTTTTTTTTTCCAAATCAGAGATCAGATGCCTTCAGAGGAGGCATGCATTTTGTTCAGATTGTCCCAAACAGAGATATCAGTGGGGACAGATGGTTTTTTTTCTTGTATTGGTCCAGACAGGCCATACAGCATTGCCTACAGGGTCACCCTACCTTGCTAGACTTTGCATGACCCCATTTGAGATAGTTACTTAGCCATATTGTGATGAGAGCACTACAGAGTATTGTTGGTTTGCCGCTTATTGCCCGGATTCAGTAGAGATCCAATTCCAGAGACAGCTTCAGTAGCAGGTATATGGTATGGCAGGTATAGCACTTTATGGTTTATTTCACATGTTGTTGTTTAGACTTGTTTATTTATGTTAGTACACGGACTTGGCATGTGATGTTTGATTATGGTGATCTTGTTGTTTATTATGATGTGTATAGCCCTTGGTTATGTTAGTCCACCTCATTTAGGAGGCTCATGTATATGCACACTAGTTCCCATCCCCGTTACTGGTACAGACTTGGTCATTTCGTCCTCCTAGGTAGCTAACTTTGGATCCACTTGTCATTTCCTTCCATCCATCCGACTCGTTCATGATTGATTTCTCCCGACTTGGACCTTGATTTGTGACCTTGAGGATCCCTTCCCCACTGACCTCTAAGTATGTCATGATTCCCTGTCTTTTGTGCCTCGGCTCTTTAGTGTGTGAGATGCACTCTCAAACCTGGGATTTGCCCCTGTCGGTTGCCCCCGATGTTGCAATGCAGTATAGGATTGTGTAGCCTCACCGGGTGTTTCCCATTGGCCATCGAAGCATGTGCACTTACCCCCATTACTTTGCAGTATGAGCACCTTGATTATATTTATTGAGATATGTATGTAGCCCAAAAGGGCCTTGAAATGTAATGAAATGAAGAAATATGAAAGAAGCCAAAAAGGCTATTGTAAATGTAAAATCAAGCCAAAAAGGCTAAGTTTGAAAGTCAATGTAAAAATCCATGCAATGTGTTTCTGAACACACATAAACATAGGTCGGCCATATATATCAGCTTTGTAGTGGTTATTTCCTCACCTAGTCTTGCGGGGCAAGGAGGTGAGATGGAGTAAGGGATAGCTAATTCTAAGTGTCCCCTAGAGTCTCAAGTTACGGTTTGCCGGACACCCAATTTGGCAGCTCTAGAAAAGATCCTCACGGAGTCTTCTTAAGGCACGGATGTGAGTTGTGAGGTATATGTTAGATGATCAGTGGCGGTTTCCCTGCACTATACCCATTTGTGAGGCACCGCCCTTCCCTGTGTATTGTCATGGTATGCTTATGTCAGCGGGTCCCGCTTTCCCTGTTTACCCGAGAGGTCACATGGTCTTGGTCCTTGTCTTCCCTTATCCTTCACCTTGTTTATCCACCTCACCCACAGTTAACTAAGTGGTCAAGTCTGTAAGTTGTGCATAGCATTGAGTCTTTGTTGGAGGTGATGGGCCCACCTCACCCAGGGCTTGTATTTATTGAGATTTTTATGTTTTGATCACCATATCATCATTATATTGTTTTAAGTTATGTACTAACGTAAATAAGGAAGCCTTGATGCTTCATGTTGCTTACAGGTTTTCAGCCATTGCCATTTTTTACCAGATTTGACTTGGTCAAACCAGGTTGACTAGGCCAGTCTTTATTGGAGGTGGTGGGCCCACCTCATCCGGGGCTTGTATTTATTGAGATTTTTATGTTTTGATCACCATATCATCATTATATTGTTTTAAGTTATGTACTAACGTAAATAAGGAAGCCTTGATGCTTCATGTTGCTTACAGGTTTTCAGCCATTGCCATTTTGACCAGATTTGACTTGGTCAAACCAGGTTGACTAGGCCAAAAATGGGCCTGAAAAAAATATTGCAATCAAGATTTCAATTTTGGTCATTTACTATCTCTTGGGGTCCCATATGAGCCTCCAAGTGTCAGAATTTGAAAAAGTTGAGGCAGCGATGAGATTTTTAATTATTATGGGTCACCAGTGACTTGTTTTAATTAAAAATCATGGATTTTAGGAAAATAATGCCTAATGGATGGATCGGGGTCGTTCAAGCGACCATGTCTACCATATTCGGGGTCTACGATCTCATTGCAGCAGACAGTTCGTCAATCCGGGCACTATAAGTGGTTCAAAATCCCAAATTACATCTTCAACAATAAAAACCAGCAATTAATTAAATGGAAAATCAAATATGGCAAAGGTAACTATGGAAAAATGGCAAAATTGCAAAGGTTGGCTAATATAAGGGTGAGTTCTAAGGTATTGACATTATGTTTGGACATTATATTGGTGTTGTGGGGCCCTCACTTTGGCCAGCTCACCATGTGGGTCGAATTTGCCCATAGGGGGCGTTTTTCTTCACTTGGCAAAATCGATTTTTGACGGTTTGTTGTATTTGGACCTTGGTATAGTGGTTTGGGGGGCTAAAACAGCCCATAGGCACCCCCCAACCACATGTTATATGTATTTCATGGGCCCCACGAGATGGTCCCATCTCCACATGGGCGTTTTTTAGGGTAATTCGCCCCCCCTCTTGAGAGTGATCTCCCCCATTCATTGGGGTTGAGAGAGAGTTAATCTCAGCCCTTAGTTTTGGGGGTGATTAGGTTTGAGAGTGGTCTTTCTCTATAAGAGAAGACACTCACCTCATTTCTCCTCCTCTTGGCATTTTTGTAAACTTGTGATTTGTGAATAGAGAGACATTTCTTCCGATCTACTTGTGTATATGGTGATGAAGTGCTTTGGTGTTGATTGTTAGCTTATTGTTGGTGCATTTTTGAGTAATTGTGTGCTATCTCCATCCATTTCTTGCCCAAACGAATCTGCAAGTGAAATCGACCACCAGAGGGGGGACACAGCCATTGAGCCAGCAGCTCCACGTTGTGCTCTCTCTCCGGGTTTCAGCAAAGGGAAGTAAACTTGCGTTGCTATCTTTCTTTCATCATTTGTTGTTTATTTGTTGATATTTCCTTGCTATTTGCCTTAGTTTCTGACTTGTCTCTCTCTCTGGCATGTACAAGGGCGCACTTGGCCAACTAACTGCTCCAAAACGCTAAGGGAAAAGCACAGCTGCTCAACACTTGGTCTTCGAGATTTGTTTTCATCACCAAGCTCCTTCATCTCCATTATTTCAGGTAGGCAATCTCTGCTTGTTTCTCTTGTTTCCATTTCCATTGTGAATGTTAAGCTGCAAACCACTAAATAAACCCTAAATATTAAAAACTAAAAATTAAACCGTTAAAACTTAATTTTTTTTCCAAACCCGCTTATGAAATGCTCTTAAAAGCCTAAATCCAAAGTTTCATCTTGATTGGACTCCATTAGCCCTTAGAACTAGCACTGGTCTTTCTAGCAAAAACGCCCCACTTGGGCGTTTTTCTCTTTCTGCTTGACTGGGTCACTTTGGGGTTCTGGGTAGTTTAGATTTGGTTTTAAATCATCATTTTACATTAAGAAATCAAGCTACCGATTGCTAGAAGTGCTTTTAAACACTAATTTGTCGCTGCCCTAGGTCCATTATTTCACTGCTTAACTCTCTTCCTTGGGCAGAATCACTCCACTTCTTCACTTCTAGCTTGTTTACATCCTTAGTTTATTTTCAGCCACTTAATCAATTATCTAATCTATTTTATTCATCACGATTGATCGTTGGTCACATTTCATTTACATACTTAATTCACACTTGTGTCCAACCGGTGGCTGAAATCGACCTTAGGACCTCATCTGACACTCATCTCTTGTTTCCATCTCTTTATTTCTTGGGAGTTGGGTGTATTTTTGTCTCTCAACCATCACTGGTTGAATGGGGTCTCCCCCCTGACTTGGCTACTTGCCTCGTCTGAAGTGACAAACGCCCTATCCAGTGTGACTACCGTTCCTCGAGCGGTGGACTTTGCGTTTGCTGGTTACACCTTCCTAGCTGCTCACCCTCTACCATCCCTGTTGGGAAATCTATCATCAGCAGCTAGAGTTTGTGTGATAACGGTATGAAAAAGCTAGACTTGTGTTACTTGACAAGGAAAAAGCAAAAGTCAAAAGAGATCTTACACGGTTTACAGATGGGTGGGCAGATACTGGGGTATCCATTGTATCCGATGGTTGGACAAATGTTAGAAACCAACATTTGATCAATATCCTTGGTGTTTCGTCTAGTGGTGCAGTGTTTCTTGGAGCGCAAGACTCCTCATCACTCATGGCCTCTTCTCAGAACATAGCAGACATCTTACTAAAAACTATTGATGAGGTTGGTCCTACTAATGTGATTCAAGTAATCACTGATAATGCAGCGAATTGTAAAGGAGTAGGAAAAATCATTGAGCGAAAATATACTCACATCTTTTGGTTCGGTTGTTTTGTGCACACATTGAACCTTTTAAAGCATGATATTATCAAGCACAAAGAATGCACATGGATAAATGATTTGTACAAGCGAGGGAAGAAACTCATTAAACATATCACCGGGCATTCAAGGGTCAATGCCTTTTATGGCACTTACTCTAAGTTGCAATTACTTAAGCTTGCAAGGACTAGATTTGGTAGCTATTTCCTCACCTGCAGGCGCCTATTGAGGGTAAGACAGGCTTTGGGTGCTATGGTGATGAGTGATGAGTGGGATGATATTAGCACTGAAAGAGATGGCATGGATGCAGCAAAGGACATTGTTCTTGATAGCTATTTCTAGACACGGGTTAAGTATGTTTTACAGTTCACCAAGCAAATTTATAGCATGCTTCGGTTTGCAGATTCTGATCAACCGATCATTGGGGAGGTGTATGAGCAAATGGACACTATGCTAGGACAAATAAAGGACATTGTTCAGCCTATATATGAGATTTTGTATGATTTAATCCATATAGAGGTGGAAAAACGGTGGGAGAAGCTGAATATTCCACTACATGCCTTAGCATATGTGCTTACACCAAAATACTATCATATATCATGGCTTTCAACCCCAGCACCAGGTGGTGAGGCAAAGAGAAAACCACACCAAGATCCAGAGGTTCAAGCTAGTTATATGCAAGCATTGGAAAAAATGTACCCAGATGTTGAATGTGATAGCATTTGGCAACAGTTGAGCTAGTACATCAGTTGCACTGGTGCCTTTGGGAGCAACCATGCAACTAAAGATCGAGGGCGTTTGCCTTCTCTTCAATGGTGGGACATGTATGGCACTAGTACACCACAACTACAAACTATGGCAATGCGGGTGCTTTCACAGGTGGTGAACACTTCTTCAGCAGAGAGGTGTTGGCGCACATACAGTTTCATCCACAATGTCAAAAGAAACAGGTTGAATGTACAACGAGCAGAGACCTTGGTCTATGTGCATTACAACATGCGATTGTTGTCGCATTACTGTGAGGATCCAACTATAGACAAATCAAATAAGATGTAGGACTACAATCCAAAGGAGGGCAACTTGGAGAATGGAGCATTGGTTTTGGAGGAGTTGGAGAATGCTCTTTTGGATGAGGATGAGCGTGTTGAGATGCCACCTCCATCCAGTCACAGTGCGAGGTCCCTTGGACGGGGCCCCTTCACTAGCACCCCAGCAATACCTGCATTAGAAGGACCTTCACAGTCACACTCAGATACACGTGCTTCATCTTCACTACCACCACGCGTACTCTCGCGAGGCAATCGTGGTGGTGGAAAGAGGAACTAGGAGAAATAGATTGTTTTTGCATTTTACTAGATAGGATTTAAATCATAGCTCAGTTTAGTGTTTTGAACTTTTGAGACCTTTTAGTCTTCGTATGTCAGTTTAATTATCATTCTGGTACTTATAAGTTATGCTTCATGGCACCATGTAGATAGCCAAATTTTGTAAACAAAAACTATTTGGTACTTAATGATGTAGTATGTACTTCCCTATTTGGTACTTAATGATGTACTTCCATAAGTAAATGATGTACTTCCCTATTATATGGTTCTAAAGGTTGTGTGTTTGTAATTGATAGAATCTAGATGGTTTGTATTTGTATTTGTAAAAGGTATTTCAATTCGTAACTTCGTAATTGTATCATGAATTATGGAATTTAGATGGCATTTCATATATTGGAAGTAGCACAATGCCGCTAACATACATGTTTCATAAATTTTGCATCTAGTTTGGCATTCTACATGTTTTTTTGAATATATATATATATATATATATATATATAAATGCTTCCGAGACGCTTCGCTCCCGACCATTTTTTGAAAAATGCGCACCCGCGCTCTCGCTTCCCTCTCCCACGCTCTGGAAACCCTGAACTATATGACAATGGAATCATAATATAACTTCCACTTGATATCAAATTTTATGTTCCAATGTGAATGTTGAACGAATGATGAATGATTGAATTATGAAGAAATATGCATGTGACATGTTTTTAACTTTTAATTTTATTGTTTTATTACAATTACTTATATATATATATATAGTACCCCGACGAACCCAAGTACCCTATTTCAAAAAGTGGCATCCCCGTCCCCGCACCCACGTTTCCTGGCAACCTAGGTGGTACTACTTGAAAAAGGGTACTAGACCGGAGTCAAAGGGGATGCCCAACACCTTGCACCTAACGAGGATGCAAGGAGACTTCTCCTAGAAATGGTCATTGTCTAGTAGTGCTCCACTCAACCACAATTTTACCCACTTAATGACAGCTCTTGAAGATCTTTAGAGATGTCGAAACACGTCTTTCTACCCAAGAATCCCAAATGTCATTAAGCCATATATGTACACATAACAATGCTTCCGATATGAAAATGAATCAATGTATCATTTACAATCAGTAACTCATAGCATCAATCCAATCAACATCAGTGAAATATGAAAGTAATAACTACTTGAAAAAGTAAACACTTATGATAATTCAAAATGTCCTTAGCAACCAAAACATATATATCAATTGCTCAAGTTTATGACCATCAAGTTATCACAAGGCATTCAATATTATTAGTAGCCAAAATAGCAATTTCTTAATGAATTAGAACCTCTAATGTAAACCAAGCACTTGGTAGCTAATGTAAGATCATTCATATATCAAACATAAGTATAAACTCTTAGGAAACACATACTTGTTTATTAATAATATTTAGGTTACTCCACAAGTAAGATTTATAGCTTGAGCAACCTTATGAAATAGGACAATACCAACTTCAAATCATCCTACCATAAAAACTTATAAGCCATTAGATTATCAACCATATGAATCACTTGTTGATGTAAATGTAACTTCGGAAGATATTCAATTGTATTTTATATTAATATTATTATTGTATTTTATTTGCACCTCCAACGGAGATGTTTTTCCTCCGATCGGAGATGTCATTATTATGTTTGGTCATGCAAAGTCATTGAGCTAAAACCTCCATTGTAAGTCGGGGCAATAGATCCCCTAGAGTCAAATGTAAAAGGGTTTATTGAGTCTCCCTAGAGAAGTCGGCCCAGTCAGTTTTAGTGAGGCTGACGTAGTTACATAAAAGGTCAAGTCAAAAGTAAAAGTATAAATAGAGAGCCTTGCTCTTTCATTTGGACACACTACTAACTCACACAAGTTCGCATAGCAAGGGAGAGAAGACAAGTTCGTTGGAGGAGAAAGAGAGAGAGCTGCAGAAGACATATTTTGCGTTTTCCACTTTTGGCTTGATATTGTATTAGTGACAAATATATCTTTGAGGAAGTTGCGGTGATTTCTCCTTTATGGTTTCCGCGAGAAAACATTGTGTTTATTGAGTTTCGTTGTGCTTGTTATTCTTTCAGTTAAAGATCCTAGATAATATTGAATTAAAGTACAAACTCTAACATCACTTAACATTCCATCCAATCCCTTATGAAAAAACTCTTGTAACAATGAGATTAACCCAACAAATAGTTGAGTATCTGTTGTTGTTGTAAATGTAACTTCGGAAGATATTCACTTGTATTTTTATATTTATTATTATTATTGTATTTTACTTGTACCTCCAACGGAGATGTTTTTCCTCTGTTCGGGGATGTCATTATTATGTTTAGTCATGCAAGGTCATTGAGGTAAAACCTCCATTGTAAGTCGGGGCATTAGATCCCCTAAAGTCAAATGTAAAATGTATTATTAAGTCCCCTTAGGACAAGTCGGCCCAGTCAGGTTTAGTGAGGCCGACCTAAATAGGAATTAGGTCGCCCAAACATAAAGTATAAATAGAGAGCTTTGCTCTCTCATTTGGACACACCACTCACTCACTCAAGTTCGCATTAGCAAGAGAGAGAAAACAAATTTGCTGAGGAGAAAGAGAGAAGCTGCAGAAGACATATAATTGGGTTTTCCATTTTGTTTGATATTGTATTAGTGACGAATCTATCTTTGAGGAAGTTGCGGGGTTTTCTCCTTTATCGTTTCCCCGAGGATAACTATTGTGTCTTTTGTGTTTTGTTGTGCTTGTTATTCTTTCAGTTAAAGATCCTAGTTAACATTGAATTAAAGTGCAAACTCTAACATGGTATCAAAGCTAACCTGAAAAGAAGGCATTGTACAGCAGCAGGAAACTAGGGCTTCCTAGTTCAAGGTCTTCTCTCCACAGATCATCTGAAAAAGAGGACAAGGCTAGCTCGCCCTAGGAGTGCGCATCTTTTGGAGGCAGCATAATCAAATTCCGAGAATTTTCATTTTTGGCCCTGTCACTGCTGCCGGGAAGAAAACTAGGGCATCAAGTTTTTAGGGTTTTTCTCCATCAATTTGGAAAAAGGAGTACATTGGACAACTCGCCTTGAGGAGGTGCATCTTCTTGTCCAATCAGAAGTTGAAGATTTCAACTTTGGAAAATTAGGGTTTCTCTGACAAACCCTAGGCCAGCCAGCTCTAGAACCAAGTTGGGCATCTCAAATTGGTAAGATCTAAATCTCTGCTATTTCCATTTGAGGTTCTCATTTCAAAATGACTCACCACACCAAGCTTGAGGATAAGCTTGAGGGAGCTGATAACTTTCGAGCATGGAAGTATAGGATTGCTCTTGTCCTTGAAGAAAATGATTTTGACAAATATGTTAATGAAGAGATTCCAGCACCAGAGGGAGATGAGGCTAAGGCTATTCACAAAAAGAACTTGGTCAAGGCCAAGAGAATTATTGCAGACTCCATTAAAGATCATCTCATCCCCCATGTGTCATCCTTGAAGACACCCAAGGAAATGTTCGATGTTTTGACGAAATTATTAGAAGGGAAAAACACATAGTTGCATGAGTACCACTCTCGGGATTTTGGCAACCCGTACCTGACATTTCCCTGCTCCTAGGAGCTTGGGAACTGGTACAAAACCTCCCCTTTTTGTTGGGAGCTTCTCTGAGAGCTTGGGATCTTTTTGGGAACTTGCTTTAGCTGCTCCCTTTTTTTGGGAGCTTGTAGAAGCTCCCTATCTGTTTAGGAGCTTCCAGAAGATCCTAAACAGACAGGGAGCTTCTACAAGCTCCCAACCATGTGGAGCCCAAAATCATAAGAAAAGTGTCAAAAATCAATTGAATGATTGTTGTTTATTGTTCCAAGAAATCACCAATAATAAAAATTCCAACTGAATCTATCAATAATGCCATTTTTAAAATTTTCAAGGTTAATTAAGAGGGCTCACACCTCTTAAATGTTTAGATTTATTCACACTCAAAATATAAGCTGCCAATGTACTTAAGTGAATAAACATGGATCTTTCAACAATACTAAGATATTGAACAACTTTAATTCATGTCTCAAATGTTTATAGCTAGCTTACATTATTCATATTGATTGATATAGCAATTTAGGATCATAAACCACATCAAACTCAAAATACTGAAGACTTTGAAATTTTGTTACTTGAACTTGAAACAATCAAGCCTTCATTCACATAAGAAGTAAGTAGTAGTTACCATAAAAAAATGCAAAGGCACCCAAATACTAAGCACTCTTAGGAGCAATAATAGAGATGGAGTTGAAACAAGGAATTAGAAAAGATTGAATCTTATGATTTATGAAGTTATTTGTGCTTCGTACACACACACACATATGCAATTTTGCTTTACAAACTCGTACATTGGGATAAAGTTGCAGGTCAAATTTACAAAACATACCATGGCACTAGACTCTAGAGTCATGCATAGTTAGGGTTTACTTCAGGTCACACAAACCCAATTTTTGTATAATGTGGACCTAGAGGAGTGAGAAAATTTTAAATGATTGAATTTCATGGCACTACTAGATGCTTAAGAGGCTAAAATAGTTTAAGCTATGAAATTAATCAATTATGTTTTTTTAACTCTTTAATTTTTTGTAGTATAACTTGTGACGATGATTCAGCTATAACATTCAAGAAGATTTATGAAGTCAAGATGAAGAAACTGAAGAACCTGAACCAGAGACATAGTTATGTAAAAGACAATTCCAGAAGATCATGAAGACCGCGACGTCGCAAAACCACACGAACTTGTAGATCCACCTCGTGAGAAGAACTCCCACAAAAGAAGACCAACATGGGTGCAAGAAGCAATACAAGATGCAGAGAAGTATGACGCTCCAAAGGGGATGCACAGAGAAAGCAAGAGACCCAAACCATACTCCAGCTATGTGGCCCTGCTATGTGACATCATTGATAAAGAACCTTCCAACTACGAAGAAGCAGCAGAGAAGAAAGAATGGAAGGATGCCATGACCGAGGAGTACCAGTCGATTATGAAGAATGATGTCTGGGAGATGGTTCTGAGACCAAAAGGGAAGTCTGTTGTGACTTCGAAATGGATCTACAAGATCAAGCATGCTGCAGATGGTAGCATTGAAAAATACAAGGCAAGGTTTGTGGCACATGGCTTCTCCCAGAAGGAAGGCACAGACTACGAGGAGACATTTGCACCTGTAGCAAGATACACTTCCATCAAATCTATACTGGCATTGGCTGCAGTAATAAAATGGAAGGTACACCAGATGGACGTCAAAACAGCATTCTTGAATGGTGTAGTTGAAGAGGAAGTGTACATGGAGCAACCACTGGGATTTGAGACACATGACAGACAAACTCATATGTGCAAGTTAAAGAAAGCCTTGTACGGATTGAAACAGGCACCCAAGACGTGGTACGGCATGATGGACAGTTTCCTGATGAGCTTAGGCTTTACCAAGAGTAAAGCAGATTCCAACCTTTACTTCAAGGTTGAAGGAAGAAGACCAATGATACTTCTGCTATATGTAGATGACCTGTTTCTGACAGGTGAAGATGAGTTCATTGCAAACGTAAAGAGGAGGCTTGTCGCAGAGTTCGAGATGAAGGACTTGTATGCATTATTTCTTAGGCATGGAGGTGTGGCAGAGTGCAGATGGAATCTTCCTTGGTCAAGGAAAGTATGCAGTGGAGATTTTGAAGAGGTTCGGAATGATGGACTACAAGGCAATGGCCACACCAATGGCATCGAATTTGAAACTACTATGTGATGCTTCACCAGAGACAATTGATGCCACGATGTACCGTCAGATGATTGATTCGTTGATGTATTTGACGAACACGAGACCAGACATATGCTTTGCTGTGAACACCCTGAGCCAATTCCTGATGGATATGAGACATGTTCACCTGATTGTTGCAAAGCATATATTGAGGTACCTGAAAGGTACAATTGACTATGGACTCAAGTATGAGGCGAATCAGAAAATTAACCTGCATGGTTATGTTGATTCGGATTGGGAAGGAAGCGCCACAGATAGGAAGAGCACTTCAGGATGCTGCTTCAGTATGGGATCCGATATGATCTCCTAGTTTAGCAAGAAGCAGTCATGCGTGGCGCTGAGTACAGTCGAAGCAGAGTATGTTGCAGCTTGTTCGGCTAGTATTGAGGCAGTATGGCTTCGGAAGCTACTGTCAGATTTGTTTGATCTCCAGTTAGAGGCGACTTGTATCTTCTGTGACAACTAGAGTTGTGTGAAGTTGTCCGAGAACCCAGTGTTCCATGACAAGTCGAAGCATATTGATATCAAGTACCACTATATCCGGGATATGGTGCAGAGAGGAGCAGTGAAGCTCCAGTATGTGGCGACAGACGAGCAGATAGCCGAAGTGTTGACCAAGCTGTTAGCCAGAGTGAAGTTCGAGTACTTCAGAGAGAGGCTTGGTGTTATCCAAATTGAGGTTCCTCGAAAGAGGGAGTGATGAGACCAAAAGACACAAATGCACTAGAGCTAGTTCTCGCATGGTGGAAGACATAGGTGCAGAGAGGAGCAGTGAAGCCCCAGTATGTGGCGACAGACGAGCAGATAGCCGATGTGTTGACCAAGCTGTTAGCCAAAGTGAAGTTTGAGTACTTTAGAGAGAGGCTTGGTGTTATCCACATTGAGGTTCCTCGAAAGAGGGAGTGATGAGACCAAAAGACACAGATGCACTAGAGCTAGTTCTCGCATGGTGGAAGACGTAGGTGGTCCTTGGGACGTAATGCACCTGGGGTGCTCCTGACTGTACTCCCATGCTGGAGAATATGTAGAGTTGGGTCTCGCATGGTGGAAGACATAGGTAGTCCTTGGGACATAATGCACCTGGGGTGCTCTTGACTGTACTCCCATGCTAGAGACGTTGAGAGGTCCACTGGTCACAAAGACACTTTGTGTGCGCCTAGGCAGGATCTCGCATGGTGGAAGACATCGGTGGTCCTTGGGACGTAATGCACCTGGGGTGCTCCTGACTGTGCTCCCATGCTGGTAGACGCGGGCTGACCGTTGAGAGACATAATGCACCTGGGGTGCTCATGGGCTGTACCCATTGGGTGGGAGACGCAGGTGGTCTGTTGGACATGAGGTGTGCATTTGGGTTGTGCTCCGTGTATGAAGATGAGATGATTTGGATACGATGAGATGGTAGTAGGAGACGCAGGTGATTGCTGTGGCAATGTAATGTGTGGTCCTGGGCTGTATCTACTTGATGGCTTGCTTGCAGAGATGATGAAGACCTACATGAGAGCTAGGCCTACATCCAGCATGAAAAAGGGCTGGCTCTGTAGAACTTCTTAATACTTCTGATGGATAGATTCGAGAGATGTCACTAATCAATGATCAACAAAATGAGGATGACAGTCAATGATGATCCATTGTTGATGATGATGTTCCAGCATTGAAGATGATCCAACGATGATGACATTGTCCAGAATTTGTGTCCAGAGTGTTGATGACTGTGGCAAGAGAATACCTTCCTAGTTAAGAGGGAGTGTTGTAGTAAAAATAACTTCGAAAGATATTCAGAGGTGACTGTCTTCATCAGAGTGATCATTGATCTGAGATAGATCAAGAGAGAGGAGGACGACTTCACATGTGAACGAGGGCGCATTCTTCAAGGAGGGAGAAGCTCATACCGCATCCGGTAGAGCATTTGAGTGTCTGTAACTTACAGAGTATCTTCGTCTCAGAGATTGAGGAAGATCAGTGACGATCAGAGCTCAGATCCGCTAAGATCTGATTCAGTACGAGTCTTTCATTGTTGGAGGGAGGGCGCACTTGTGCATGCAAGAAGAGGACGTTTTCAGTCACCGGGCAGTCTTCTGAGCGAGCAGAGCAGATCTAAGGATAGAGACAGATAGATCAAGCAAAGGTGGATACAGGGACATTCAGATCCAGTTTTCCATTTAGGGCTTATCTCTTCCGTGCATGCATCAGCTAGATGCATGCAAATCTTGAGTTGGCCAGAAAAGATTACTGAGGTAACCCTGTATTGTACTTGTCTCTTTTCCTATATGCTCTGGGCTCGAGAATGAAGATAGCCCCATAGTTTGATGGTTTTTCCTGAAAGGGTTCCAGGGTACATTTGGTGTTTATGTATGATTGCATTTATATTGTTCAGTTTGTAAATGCAGATCTAGTTGTTTGAGTTCATGTTAATGTTGCATTGATATCGAGACTCATCCCACTTGAGATCTTAGGACAATCCAGAGGGAGTAGTGATCTCTGGATCAAATATTTACATGCTCTCTCATTTGGACACACCACTTGCTCACTCAAGTTCGCATTAGCAAGAGAGAGAAGACAAGTTCGCTGAGGAGAAATAGAGAAGCTGCAGAAAACATATATTTGGGTTTTCCATTTTGCTTGATATTGTATTAGTGACGAATCTATCTTTGAGGAAGTTGCAGGGTTTATGGTTTCCCCAAGGAAAACTATTGTGTCTTTTGTGTTTTTTTGTGCTTGTTATTCTTTCAGTTAAAGATCCTAGTTAACATTGAATTAAAGTGCAAACTCTAACATGTGTTATATTATTTGCATGTGTGTGTATGGAGGGGGGATGTGCCTTTGACTACACACTTGACAATCCCCTCCATCTAGTGTTCTGTCGTATGCATCGGGCGCTACGCGTGGTGCTGGCTCAATGGGGGGTTATAGGGGGGGCATGTTGACGCCCTCCCCCTTCAGCGAAGCAAAGATCGAAAATGGGCTGACGCTCATTTCCGATACGAGCGAAGCGAGTTCAAAATTTTTTGGGCTATTTTCAACGTATTTCTGGGTTCTTTCTAAAAATATGTAATTTAATCTCAGTTAAGGGATTGGAGTCTATTTTCTAATCTGGGTTAGTGGATTAGGGTTTTGGATACTACAGAATAACTATATTTGTATTGTGAGTGGTTAATAATCAATATGAGAAAATAAGAGGTGCAGCTCTAAGTTTTGATGGTTTTCCCAGTTAAGGGTTTCGAGGGTAAATCTTTCTAAAAATATGTAATTTAATCTCATTTAAGGGATTGGAGTCTATTTTCTAATCCTGGTTAATGGATTAGGGTTTTGGATACTGCAGAATAACTATATTTGTATTGTGAGTGGTTAATAATCAATATGAGAAAATAAGAGTTGCAGCTCTAAGTTTTGATGGTTTTCCCAATTAAGGGTTTCGAGGGTAAATCTTTGTGTATTATGTGTGAATGCTGCGGTGTAATCTCTATTTTGCTTAAAAGAATTTGTATGCTTTGCTTCTCTACAACAGGTTTAAAACTTACACAAATATGGAAGGATTGTGAATTGACAAAGAAACAAAGTATTGATTTTGAGTTGTCAATGACTCAATGCTATTATAATCTTTGTAATTTAGTCAAACAATCAAGTTACTCAAGCAACAATATATCATTACCCAATTATTGAGGCAACACTTGTAAACAGTTACCAAATTGTGCTTCTTAGTAACTCTAGAGAAAACAAGCATATAGATTACTAGTGTAATATCAGCACTAAGTCATTCCACACATAACACTTGTAAAGTAACCATTATAGATCTTATGATTCACTCAGCAAGTACGAATTGACTAGAAGTATTGGACAGTCAAGAGCATAAGGTTGAGAGCATGCAATAACAGTAAATTTGGAGGCTGTTATACAACACCATCAAAGGCAGATTTGGTGTCAAATGTTTATAGTAGAATGGTAGAGATATGAAGACAATATATGACAATGATATGCCCTTCAAAACATATCAGATCTGAAGTGTGCTCTAAACCTTTCAACATGGGGTTTTATGGTTATAAGATTGTACGTAATAGGAGTCAATAAAACAGTGAACCGATGCTCAACGATTTCAATATGAGAATCTTCTCATAACTGTTAGCCAAAGAGATGTTTGTAGGCAAAGATATTTATGTTGAGCAGAAGTACAATTTGAGTTTGAATGAAAATAGATCTATGATACTTGTTGCCGCCTAAAACACACTTGCACATGGGTAAGTCTCCCAACCGCTGTGTGTGTTCCAAAGGGAAACTATGAGTTACGAACCCAATGTCACCTCGGTCCTAAACTCCTCCGTTTAGACCACAACTCCTAAAGGTCAAGGGGGGTAGTCCCTAATTACTAAGTTTCTTTTGTTTTTTGGAGTTGTAAGTTACAAGCAGACGTGCAATGATGCAAATATTTCAATGACAAGCAAACCCTTTAGCAATCAACCAATGATAAACGTGAGAGAGAAATAATCAATTAATCTAAAGACCAGTGTCATCATTACTCGGGCTATGGAGTCACAATAATCAACTTAAACAAGTACTTTCCCAAAGTATTAATTTATTCACTAACAAGATATATCATGAAATTACTACTTCCAATAAATGAACAAATAAATGCAGGATGCTTGTAGAAAGATAATCAAGATATCACATAAAGCATTGAAATGTAGATTATTAACACCTTATGGAAATAAGGACACATATAACAATATTGAGTTGAAAATAATGTACTTGAAGCAAATATTGTGAACAAGATAATAACGTGACATGCTTACGGAAAAGTAAAGAGATTGTAACATTGTTGTGCAAGTGGTCCTGTAAATTTTCTCTCTCTTTGACTTAGGGGATTAAGGTGTTTGTTGCAAAGAAATGAACCTAAGTCACCTGACACGGGGACACGGGACACGTAGGACACGAAAATACGAGAGTCCGACACGGACACGGTGACCCCCGAAATCAGGACACGTAGGATACGTTTTATGTACATATATTTTTTTTTTTAAAATATATTAAAATTTAAAAATATAGACATATAGATCCAAAAATATTTAGAAACTAGAACATTTACAAATATTCAATAGAAATTAGAATAAAAACACATTAATGATTACACATTTGTCATTCACAAATCACGATTCACAACACATTTGTCATTCACAAATCACAATGAGACACAGATGCATGTCGGAACCATATTTCTCATTAAGTCATCAAAATCAAAATGTATACATATATGTCGGAATGCCACTGGGCACTGGGCCACTGGCAAATGCCAAATAGACTAATACTAATAGTAAATACAAAAAGGGGTGGATCAAGATGGGAGAATCCCATATGTCAGTAGTCCTCCTCCATGCCTGAATCAACATACTCATCACTGCCACTGCCACTGCCACTGCCCTGATCCTCATCCTCCTCCCCCTCCTCCTCCTCTCTGCCCATCTGACGATCTGCATCTGCTGCTGTGGAGGATGACCCCTCTATACGATCACTCTCATCAAAAGTGACCGGCTCTAGCACTGGATCATTAAGATCCATGTTGGCTAATGCCAACTCAGTACTGCTGTCCAAACCCATATCATCAGGAAAGACATCCCACATCTTTGTCTTTCCCTTCACCCACTCCTCCCTCTTCCTGTAAATAAGACGAAGGTTGGAGTGCACATACACCATGGACTCTGCCCTGGACTGCTCAAGCCTGCTCTTCTTCACACTGTACAAGTTCCCATATGTGCTCCAATTCCTCTCACAACAAGAGGATGATGTAACTTGAGAGATGACCCTGAAGGCTAACTTCTGTAGAATAGGGGATGTTGCCCCATGAGTTGCCCACCAACGATAGGGTGTCTTACCCTCCCTATCTCTAAGCACATCATAGCCTCCAAATATCCCAGTGCCAGTGGAAAAATCTACAAAGCCATCCTCCACCTCCTCAAGCATGTCTCTATCCTGAAATAGCCGTCTAAGTGCTATCTTCCTCCCATTTGCAATCTCTGCATCCATGTGAGGAGGGACTCTGTGTGAGGCCCCCGATCCACCAGTGAGCCACTCCTGAGTGTAGAACTTGGGGTTCAAGGAGTGGGCCAAGCAATGCAAAGGTGTGCAATTCTTATCCCACCTGGAGATAAGAATATCCCGAATAATGGTCCATAAGTTCTCTGCCGATGTCCCATACTCGGGACACTCATTCTCCATGACAATGGACCTCATGGACTCAATCATGGAATCCCACCCCTCATAAACCTCTGCTAGGATGGGCTGGTCCGTGTCTGCATACCGCAACAAAGAAATGATTGGCTCCATGATCTTAATAGTAAGATCCACCGTGTCCCACCAACCATCATTTAACACCAAGTCCTTCACCTTTTGTGAAGCAGCCTGATCCGTCTTTCTCCAAAAAGCCCAAAACTCTGAAATCACCATGGACCCAAGAGCGGTTTTGACCTCCCTCAACCTCTTGAGCATGATGAATGAGGAAGCAAACCGAGTATCTGCAACCTTCAGCAATGAAAGCTGTGTGTACTGTTTGTAGATGGTGAGGGCATTTGTGTGGTTTTGTACAAAGTTACGGATATGGCGTGCATCCTCAATAAGGTTGTCAATCCATGCCACATCCGAAGCAATGGCTTTCAGTGCTAAATTCAAGGAATGGACAATGCAAGGTGTCCAAAAAACCTGTAAGAGCAATAAAAGCATGTATCAATGACTCTACAACACTAACATTGCAATGACCAAATTCAAACAATGAGCAAATTAGAAATGAAAGGTGTCCAAAATGAACATACCTGTGGATATTTAGCTTCCACAATCATGCCAGCAGCCTTGCAAACAGGTGCATTGTCCGTGATGATTTGTACACACGACTCAACACCCACTTCTTCAATGGTTTTGATGAATAAATCACCCATAAATTGTGCATCCTTGTATTCGCCAAGAGCATCAACCGCTTTCAAGAACACCGGTCCATTTTGGGAAGATACCATGAAATTGATGAGTGGATGGCGTGCGGGATCCGTCCATCCATCAGAAACAATACTCACACCGGATGAGGGCCATGTTGATCTAATTGGCTCAAGAATTTTATTTACCTCCTTCTTTGCTTTAACCAACAATGTGGTTCTAAGCTTCTCTGAACTAGGAGGCACATAACCATTTGGAGCACGTTCCAAGATAGTTTTAACCGTCTCAAAATACAATGGTGACCGTGCAACATTGAATGAAATGAAGTTGAGGTAGAAGAAAAATGCAATAGTAAGGTCTACCTCTTCTCGCGCCTCTTTTTGGAAAATCCTATCCATTGGACCACCTGTAGATTGCCTCTTTCTTGTTTGATAAGTATCCCCACGCCCACGCCCATGCATGCTAGGTGGAAATGGAGGCTTGGTGCTAGAGGACTTCCTCAAGAATGGAAGAGGATCATCCTCTTTTTTCTTGCTTGCTGCTGCCACCTTCCCTAAGCCAACATGATCCTCTCTTTCCATATCCCTCCTTTGGTTAACAGTCACCGCTTTGCATGAAGAAATCCCACAAGAAGGAAGGGCCAACAAATGGCCCTTAACCCGGAAATATGTGCTCATGAACTCATGCTTGCAAAAATTGCATCTCCAAGACACATTGCCTCCCCCACCAAGCTTTGCCCCGGGCCCATCTTTTCTTGTCACATACTTCCACAAAGGGTATTTTTTTTCTTGGGCTTGTTGTCTTGCTAAAACAGGGTTAAGTGGAGCCATAGAATGAGCTCCACTAGCATCCGATGGAGCACTTGACGGAGGAGGAGAACCGCTTGTGCTTGGTGGAATAGGAGGGGAGGCACTAGATGGTGCATTTCTCCCTCTCCTTTGCCCCCTACCTCCTGCCCTAGCTGATTGAGACATTCTTTTTCTTTTGTGATGGTTGAGCTTGCAATCCTCTCCACAAATCCACCGGAATGCACTTGGAATCGCTTGGAAACGATGGATAGCCTTCAAATCTCCTTCAAAACTCCTTCACCTGCACATAAAACTCACTCTCAATCAAATGCTTCCTTGCAAATGACAAAAAGAAAGGCAAATTCTGATTTTTAAGTGAACTCGGGCGCACTTTTCCGCCAAAAACGTGTCCTGTTTTTCATCAGCGTGTCCGACAGTCGCGATTCGTTCCATCAGCGTGTCCGATTCACTGGGAAAGTCGTGTCCCGATTCAGGATTCGATCCAAGGTCGAATCGGACACGAATTCCAATCGCATCGTGTCCGATTCGACCGATTCGGGACACGGCAAGGGTCAAGGACGAATCCTGTTTCTGAGAAATGAACTAATCTAGATGTATACCCCAAGAGACTATCTCCTTCGATTAGAGAGAGAATGTCGAGTGCTCAACCTGAGAACACAAGGTTCCCAACTAGCTCCACGAGTCAATCTCGAAACTTGCTGGGTGCTCAACTAGAGGACACAAAATGCCACAAGGCCCCCCACGGTCTCTACCCCACTAACTCCACGGGTCAAGCCTCATTTTCTCTTTCTATTAAAGATATGTATCTAGGTTCCTATTAAACTAGCCAATACAAATCTTTGCCCTTTCTCGTCACCCAAGTTCGGTTTGACCAGCGAGGAGAGAGGATACAGGGCAAAAACGAGGCTTAAGTTAAGTTTTATTCTTTAAGCAAAATTAAACTAAAACAATGTAAGCCAAGCGCGATATCACAAGAGTGGCAGAGCCACTCATGTATGAGGTGCGAGCGAAATGAAATTACCTAAAAATAAAATTACAGAAGTAAAATGTAAGCCAAGCGCAATATCAGAGGAGTGGCAGAGCCACTTCACTAGTGAGGTGAGGGCAAAAATAAAAATACTTAAAGCAAATTACTGAAAGATAAAAATGCAAGCCAAGCACGATATCATTGGAGTGGCAGAGCCACTTCACTAGTGAGGTGCGGGCAAAGTAAAAATGCTTGAAGTAAAAAACAACTAGTAAGCAAAAGTACTTAACAAAACCATGCAAGGATGGGCAAAGCCTCTTCCTTTGCATGCAACTAAGAGCAAACTAATCTAGGAAGTAAATGCTTGAAACAAAACACAATAAACTCAAGCCCAAGAGACTCTCTTGGGCTTGTTACAATGATTTCGATTTCAGCACTTATTATTATGAAGGAAAGAGAGAGAAATAGTGATTTTTAACCGTTTTTGGGTGAAGAACTTGAAGTAGCCCCTCTTGGGTGTTGTCGGTGCTTGCTAGTAGCCAAATTTGGGCATTCCCTCCCCCTGTAAGATCAAAAACCTGCACAAAACAGCAAGCAATTATGGTACAAATGTGATAGAAATAAGTTTTAAATGAACTTGAAATTTTGCAATAAGGAAGAAAGTTAGTATTGAGATGCCAAGTCCTTTGAAGATGTTGAACAGTGGGGTATTCCACCCGGAAATCCCACTCTTCAAACTTGGGCAACCTGTGACAAACAAGTTCAACAATGCAAAATGGGGTGATAGATTCACAAAGACTTGAGAAACAAAAATATCTAAACTAAATATTTATTAACTTCTCAAATACTAAGCAAACAACCCACATAGCATGCAACAAAACTGAAACAATGCTATTCTCAAGCAAAAAACTTTGCTTGAGATTCCACAATGCAAAATAGAACAAAGAGTGGAACAAGGTCACCTCAAACACATAGCATGGAGAGTACTTCCTCCAAAGATTTCTTCATTAACATCAAAACTTGAAAGTACAATGGCTTCTCTTGGACAAGAATGGAGCAAGAGAACAAGAATGGGAGAAATGGGAGCAAGAGAGCAAGAATGAAGCAAGAGCATAAGTGAATGTAACCCAAATGAGGAGGAATGCCCTCCTTAAATAGCTCAAGAGGGGAAGGAGACCCCAATTGCATGCTTTCCAAGTGTCAAGAAGTGGAGAGGGGGGCCAAAGAGAGGTGGGCGAATTTGCTTAAGGAGGGCATAACCATGGTTTGAGATCTCAATAATGGGGGGGGAATCCCCCTTTTAATGCTTCTAACCTTATTTGTCAAATGGGGGGGAAACCACCCAAGTGGGGCCCCTCCCATTGACTTTAACTCACCCCACCAATCAAACAGAGGAGGGCACACTTGCTAGAGAGGGCACTTCATAACTTATGATATGCTTGCTTGGGGGGGGGCCTTTGGGTCTCAATTTTGTCTTAGGAACATAATATAAGCTTTTGAACCTTTACTTGGCCACCCCAAGTGACTATAGTCACTTTTACAAAATTTGGCTCACTAATTAAATGCCCAATTTCCTGATTTCCATGACTGACCTGGGAAAAAGTGACCAAAACCATAGTAATACTCGTCCGAATGACTTCAAACTTGGCCCAAGGGTGTAGGGGGTCTCATGCCATTTGTCTTGAGTACCCATACCCCTATACAACATCAAAATGGACCAAATAACCCTCTTTTACATTACAACAAATTGTCCTGAGTGACAATTTTTAATGACCAAAAATTAAAAAAACCTATGTAAAACTTAATGAAATTCCACAAGAATCTGGATAATGTCTAGCATGGTAATATAGAAGATTCCTAGGCCCCAATCACCCCATGGACTCGATCACCACAACACCTTTCACCACTTTGGAGGTATTTTTGAGTGAAAAACTCAAATAATTAAAATCTCTAAGAAGAAATTTTAATTATCCAAGTGAAAAAACACTTGATGAAAGGACTTCCCTAATGATAAAGTCCTAGGTGACTGAGTTACACAAAACTAGACCCTCATGCTGACATATCCTTACAAAATCCCCCGCAGGGGTGCGTAAATTTCATGGGAAGAAGAAAAGAAGAAGAACTGCCTCGCTTGATATAATCACTAAGTACTTCTTTCTCATCTTCAAGGCACATTCAACATGTGCATGGTACAACTTTGTCCACCAAGTTGGTTTTGGTGGTCAACAATACTAACCAATAATAAGACCTTTAAAAAAACACACTTATTACCAAACACGATATCACAGAATGTGCTAATAGTTCTAATGGTTGTAATGTCCTCTTCTGCTTAAGCACAGAGGACCATCCTGCTAACCTATATGATTCCCATAGGTTCGAGCGGGCACTGACATTCAAGGAATCAACTGAGGATTGATGCCTTATGCACCCTAAGTAGATCTTTGGCAGAGGTATTAGATCATCAGTAGGTAAATAGGGGCCACAGGAACTATAGGCCACCTGCATGCATGGGGAACACGTTTTAGGGCTTGGAGCCATCAGTTGTTCTGCATGTTGCTTCTATCTTCTTCAGAAGGGCACTATAACCCTAGCACACCTTGTCTGGAGCTTCATCTGCGGAGTATTATTTATTGAAGATCATTCATAGCATTTGAGGAGGGCGCATTTATTATCTAGAGGACGTCCTACCTTAGCCTCCTATTCTACCGGCACAATTCCCGCATGTTGGGATTATATTGATCTACATCCGCCGATCTATCTATTGGTATGTACATGCATTGATTCCTCCTATTTTATAGCATTTCAGTTTATCTGGGTTATAGATCTGCATGCATGCAGAGATCAGTGCATACTTTCATACTCCATTGAGACATAAGACTACTAGACCATCATAGTACAACATAAAAAAAGAAAAATAGCAGTTTGGGATATTACAATGGTGAAGATAAATCATATCCCCAATGAACACAATATGAAATCGATGCCAATAAGATAGTAATTAGGGTTGTTTCAAAGGGTATTGTGACAGTGTGTATGAGTAAACCAGTACTTTGAGTGTCGAATTGATCTACACAAGGTATCATCAATGGTTAACAACATTGTATCAACATAGATCAACAATGACCAGATAGCAACAGTGAACAGTGAACACACTTAGATTGTCTCGGATTTGGAGCATGAATAGTGGTTGTATAGATATCACAACAGAGTCATAGTATGAGCAGCATGTTTAGGATGCATTTGCAATATCTCAGAAGAGCAGCATAAGATTTATTGTAAAACTGTTATATGATATGATTCCTCTTATAGTTGGATTCGAATAGAGTACCTTCATACAATGATATACTATTATATTTGTTCAAATGTCACTGTGCCTGTATCCAAAGTATGACAGAGATTATGGTTATACCATCAAATTTTATAGCAGTAAGGTGAATACACTTATTAAGATATATTTGTCAATGATCAAACTTACCAATAGCCAATAACTAGAAGACAAATGTGACTTGGCTACAAGAACATAAGGAGCTTAGCAACAAGTTCATCGAATTGACATGACCAAGTGTGCCAAGATAAAACTGGAATAATTTAATGATTAATCATAGTGAGAATGTGGAAAACCTAGCTCCAAAGAGCTAGATCTAATACACAAGACTATTCAAGTATGATCCAATAAAAAGATGGCTATATTCTAGATATGCAAACCAAGGTTAGTATAGCCAAGAAACCAACATTAAGCTAACAATATGAAGATATGGCAAAAATTAGAACTCTCTTTAGCTAAGTACTTGGGTGTGATGAATAACAAGAGGCTCACTTGCAAAGTGTTGGCTTATTATTAGTTATGGTGTTTATTTAAACTCCTTAGGGTTTTAATGATAGCAATTAGATGAACTAAGCATGGGAAATCGATTTCCCTTAAAGCATCTTCCTTAGATTCAACTCCAAGTACCTACAAAATAAAAGAAGATATGAGATATTGTAAATTGGAAGAAATTTGAGTAAATGATTAATTAAAACTATTAAACCCTAGACCTAGTGCCTTGAGGGAACATCCATGGGGAAAAATGGAGTCTTCATGTATTAGATTAAAAGTAAAAGAAACCAAGGGAGAGTGGAGGATGACACAATCCCTCTCCTTGATAGCTTAATTTAACCAAGGTGCCTTCAACTCCAATCCTGTAATAAAACCTGCAGATTTCAAGAGGATCCACCAATCTATCCATACACAAGTTTTATCACAACATTAGTTAAACATCTAGTGAATATCGACCAAAATGAATACAATGAGGTTGCAGCAATCAAGATAAACACATTAGTAAATATTCATGTAAGACAAGGTTGTGGCAATCATCCTACAAACTACTAGATGCAAGATAATAATAAAAAAAACTCTAGCTACCTCAGCCCTTATGGTTTGTCCATATCAAGCCAATGACAAAAGATTATCTCCCATGCACCAATAGAATGTTGATTTTTCCTGAGCAGCATCGAGTGCGATTCTCTGGGAGATTGGAGGCACCTGGTCAGTTACCAGGATATTGACCCAGTCTGGGACTGGGAACTCAGCCTGGGGCTGAGTGCCATTCTCTGGGAGAATGGAGGCACCTGGTCAGTTACCAGGATATTGATCCAGTCTGGGACTGGAAGCTCAGCCTGGGGCTGAGAGCCATTCTCTGGGAGAATGGAGGTACCTGGTCAGTTACCAGGATTTCACTGTAAGCCCCAGACCGGATCTGGGCAAGTGGTGTACTCCTCCACTTGGACGTGGTGACCACAGGTGGGTGAAGTAAAGCAATTAAATATCTTCCTATGATGATGTACTTGGAGTGGACATGAAGACCCTGAAGGACACCTGGATGATTTATAGAACCCAAGCACCACTTGGCTTGGTCCATGAACCCACCAGCTAGAAGAAGAAGAAGAAATAAATATGTATTTATTTATGTATTTTATTGAAGGAAAGACAAAATTAAAATGATGGATGATATGAAGAAATTAAAATATATATGTTACATATATATATTGGAGGGTCGGCCTCATGTAATTCACTAAATAAAAATAAACATCTATAAAAGATGCAGGTCGGCCACATTGATTAAAATTAAAATTTAATGGCTATTTATTGCAAGTCGGCCTCATGATTTAATGACCAATTGATGCAAGTCGGCCTCATTATTTTTGTGAGGAATTATCCACTATAAATATGGAAAGAAACTCATATCAATTCGTGGGTTTTGAAGATAGCTCAGAAATCAGTTCGGTGGTCAAGAAAGACAGTTCGGTGGTGTCAAAGTCAGCTCAGGTCAGGGAGAACAGTTCGGTGGTGTTACTGCTGGGTTATATGCTATTGGTTTTTATTGCTGTGATAACCCGAGCCCTGTTAGGGCATTCTTTCTGAGCATTCGTGGGTGATCTTCTACTGCTGGGTTTACTGCTGGTTTATCTCCATACTATTCTACTGCTGGGTTATCACCATACTACTCATACTGCTGGGTCATCTCCATACTGCTGATATCTCCATATTACTGTTACTGCTGGGTTCTATCACTGGTTCATGGTTCAGTATAGCTGAGTTTTTTATTCAGGGTCTGTCCCTAACTTTTTGGCAGCCATTACAGTCCCTGGAAAAGGCCACAACAGACAGTGACATGTACAGGATGGTTGTACAAGGTTGAGACTGCTTCAGCTACAGCAGAACAGGGTTCTTCTTGGTAAATGAAACAATTCTAATTGTTGGAGAGGCTTGTTTAGCCTGTTGTTGTAAAACTCAGACATCTCATATTTAAGGAAGATATTCTTGTTGGGGTTTTTATACCTTAAAAGGTTTTCCCCAGGGTAAACATCTGTGTTCTTGTGGGTGCATGTTGTTCTATTTTTATTTAAAGTTAGCTATCTCTGCATTTTTGACATTTACAGTCTGCTACTGCTATCATTTTTAATTTTTAACATAGAATAGCCCCAAGAACATTAGCTTGCAAGAGCAAAATAGAGTAATTTTATTCCCAAGCCAAAATTTCCACCCTTGGAGAAGATTTCGGCCTCCTTTAAATTGCCATGGAGGGTCGATTTATCCTTTGGAAGAGATCTAGGGTTTGTACAATGTTGTTACAATTAGTTATACTTTGATAATCTCTAGGAGGATGGTTGCTAGATCTAGGGTCTAGATCCATCCCTCTTACAGTAGAATATGTCAAAAATTGCCAAGTAGTTAGGCCTAGGGGATGCCCTACTTGGTCTAGATGCCAAAAATATTAAAATATTTGCCCAATACCATGGGTCTCTTCAATACAAGAGGAAAATACCATGCCTTGTTTACAAAACTATTGCCTGTTTGTTGAAACCATGTGTTGTTTTCCTTGCTTCAAGCATTTGACCAAAAACCACATCTTTGACAAGTCATTGGAGGAGCATGAATTGCCCAAAGGGGGACGATCCATGTTCTAGGAGCTTAAATCACTGGTTGGGATTTAATTTTTAGATGAGATTCGCTTTATCTTATCCTAGGAAATCTACACATATGTGCCCAAGTGCCACATCACCTTTATTTGCCTCAACATATGTGCCACAAGTCAACTTAGGCAAATCGACCTAGGCTTTTTAGGCTAATTGATGCAAGGATTTCCGTGGGCTGAAATTTAAAGAGAGAGAGAGAGAGAAGAAGAAGAAATAATGCAGGGATTTCCAAGGGTCACAACTTTTGATTCGGTTATCCGTTTGGGCTCAAATTTAACAGGAAGTTGTGTCTCAAAGAGTTCACTGCAATGACCAATCAGCTCATTCTGATCGGACCTTTTTCCGACACTTTTCTAGGGCCAAATTCCTTCATATAGTACCTCAAATTTGAGTTTTAGTGTTTTTGCAAAAAAATTTCAATTTGTTATCATCGGTTATCTGTTAGTTTATGCACCTAATCAAAAAAGCGAGTTGACAACTAGTGTCGCTCTAGTTAGCTTTTAGTTATTGGTCAATTTTAAAGTCGTACGAGAATTTTCTGAAATTAGCAATTTTCGAAAATCTCATATAGTAGTTATAAGAGGTTGAACTTTCATTGTAATAGTTAGGATGGAGAAGGAATAAAAGATAGTTATTTTTCCACTCTCATGTGTTTTCATGGTTTTTAGATCTTGTGAATGAATCAAAGTTTACTAGCTACATCACCTAGTATCAGAGTAGGAAGATGGCTGGGAGAGGAAGAGGAAGAGCAGGTCTTGCTCAGATGCGTAGAGATATGCAAAACCTCCAAAGGCAAGTAGCAAATCTTACAAATGTGTTGGCTAGTCAAAGAATAATATGAAGAGAAGCGTCTAATGAGGAGACAGATCAAGCAGATGCAGATCAGCATATAGAACATGAAGAAGAACAATTAGGGTGCATGAATTTTGAAGAAATGATGCTTAGGGAGAAATGATGGGATCAAAATGGAAGAAATGATGGGATCAAAATGGAAGTTTCAGAATATGTAGGGAGTCTTAAACCAGAGGAGTTAATAGATTGGTTGAACGCCATGGGAAAAAAAATTGAATGGAAGCCTATGACAGAGGAAAAGAAGGTGAAACTTGCATGCACCAAGTTGAAGGGTCATGCCATGATCTGGTGGGATCATGTGTAGAAGGACAAAACCATAAAAGGAAAAGACAAAATTAAGACCTAGAATAAGATGGAGAAAAAATTGCGAGAAAATTTTTGCCTTTAGACTATGCACAGACCATTTTTCGTAGATTTCAGAACTTGAAGCAAAACCTGTCCACTGTGGAGGAACTCACACACTAGTTTTATTAGTTGTCCATTTGTGTGGATCATCAGGAAACTGATGAGGAACTGGCTGCAAGGTATGTGAATTGTTTGAAATTTTCTATTCAAGATTAATTGAGCATGCATAGAGTTCGCAGCGTGGAAGAGGCATACCAATTAGCCTTAAAGGCTAAGGAAAAACAAAACCAACTCTCGAACTCCTCATATAGTAGTTATAAGAGGTTGAACTTTAGGGTCAAATCCATTGTTAAACAACCATTGTGACTAAACAATGCTATAAGTACACTGCATTGTATTCATCATCTATTCATTACTCAATTATTATATATTTATCCTTTATGGATTTTAACCTGTTGTCCTCTTTACATTGGATATTCAGTTTATGAACCAAGTTGTTCATGTCATATTCGGAAATGAACTTTGTTCATTTCAACTACTATGATGGGAGAGACTTTACCAGAGTTGGAAAAAACAAGGAAGAATTCCTATTGATAAATGAGAAGAGTTTAAGCAGGTGATGTAAAGATTCCATCCAGCTGGACATGATTATCAGTTGCAAATCTAGTGATAATATCTCCACAGGTAGCTGACTAGACTGCCGAGTTCCATAAATTACCATCTCGTTAAAGGTGGCTGATGAGGAATAAAGAGTTGTGTTAGGCTGCCAATGTTCTCTGTGTTCACAACTTCCCAGATCACTACTTTAAAGATGCTTCAACTTTCAAGCAACCATCTTCATACAAGTTGAGTTCTTGTTATACCTAAGCTCGAAAGACTAGACATTCTTTGACCTGTTGAACTAATATGTGCTCTTTCATCTGAGATTGCAAATTAGAAATCATACATTGTTCCAAATTCAACAAATTCAGAGAACCTTTATTTGCATATTCATGTGAAGGTTGTGGCTGCTTAAAAGCCTGTGCGTGAAAACCACTGCAATAAAAATTATACAACTCAAAAAAACTAACAAATTCCAACATATAAACAAGAAGATGACAAGTTATACAACTGCCGAAGAATAACCAAAAACCAATGCATCGCATATAAGAGAATCCATAAACTTAACAGTCACATGAGATCATCTCAAAAGTTGAAGCTAAAACGTTGCTATCCCTCTATTTCTCCCATCTGCACACAAAATCATGAGCATTTTTTGCTTCAAATGCCTAAAACTCTATATGCAAGGCGTAAAATAAACCTGTTATTTCTCATCATAGTTTTGGCTTTTGTCTTGACAAACATCGTAAAAATGCTTCCTAAGTTCGGACATCTGTTACTGGTGTTTGTGTATCAGCACAAGTGAGTGTGGCTCTATGGGCCCACTCACAATGGGGTTGGAGAGCCCCCTTGCAAACCCCACAGATCCCCTTGGGTGCTTGATGGCAACATAGGCCCACATGAACACACACAGAACATCAAGGCCACTGATATAATCCAAGCGCATATAAACACCTATGTAATGCAAAGGCCATCAATGTGCAAAAAAGGAAAGATGACATCATTCTAGCAAATGCCCACAACTGATAAGGTACAAGCCATGTGTACAATCACAATAGAAAAAACAGGTGTGGAAATATATACCAATCACACTTAGCTGGAGATAGATCATTTTCATAATTTAATGTTGCAACGAATGTTTCTGAAATGTCAAAGACAACTGAAACAATGGTAACAGCAAATGGATAAACAAAAATAGGACAACTCAAAATCAACATCTTTTTGCCACCAAATTCAGAATACAAGGTTGAGAATTATAAAAAGAACGATATATAAAAATGCAACAAACCAGCAGAAAAACTCAAGTAATTAGCAATATGGACACTTTAACATATAAGATAGATGCATAATTTAAGTAATAGAGGCAGAGGGATGCACATCTCAAGGAACTGAATCAGAAAACAAATGGAACATTGAATGGAAACTTATTATTGTAATTAGCATGTTTTCAGTTTCTTTTATCGCTAATAGTATGCCATGTTTTCCACAAGAGATAGGCATCAAATCAAAAAGAGCTGAGTTCATCTTTCATTATTGAATTGATATAGTAAAGCAAAAAATAAATGCATACCTATCCACCTGGCTTAAGAAAACCTCAGCAACATCACGATCTTCAGTTATGATACAATCTGTGTGAGAACTGAAAAAAAAGGCAACACCATTTGATGTGTAAAAGTTACTCAGTGTGTGAAATTTAAACATGGCAGGACTCGGATATCACTAGCATACCATTGTCTGTATTATATTTGTTAGCCAAATGTGACTTTAGATCACAGAATGAAAATAAATACCAAATAATTTAACTGTAAAATGTTATAGAAGTTTTGATTTTGTAAGAAAACAGAAGTATAGCGGCTGTAGCAGAAATGAAAACTCGAGATGTAAATGATCCAAATCCAGATCCTATAAGAATAGAGGCATCAAGAATGTCACACAAGAAAAGTTGATGTTGGAAGTCACTAACACAGTACAGGATGTGCTATATTTGTCAACCTATTTTACTTTTAGAGTACACCTTGATGTGCATGCAAGGCATTTTCACTGTAAAGTGTTGTACACACTTTCTTTTTGTCAAAAAGTAGAGGTACATGTTTTTTATCACATTAAAGAATAATTTAACTTGTGATTAAGCCAAATCACAACTTTCATGGATGCTGACAAAACTAATATTGGTTAGTCCATGGTTACCCCTCAAGTTGCATGAGGCTTGCAATTGTGACTTCCATCACAACACCTATGACTTTTTCTCACAAGGATCAAGCCTGCAGGATCGTATTTCTGGATGTTTTGATGGACAGGGGTACACTTTTGTTTTGGCTTAGAGATGCTACGTGTGGTCAAGATGATGCTATGATGGTTTGCAAGGAGGTGTTGGATGATGTGTATGCATGTGCTAGTGGTGTTTTAATTGGTGAAGTTGGAATTGTTGGAATTTCATGAAGGGTCATGCTTGGCATTGATGCATTCTTCTAACCTTTGTTTCATGGCATGGAGTGGGGAACCCATCAACTTAGGGTCTCCCTAAGTTTTGAGTGTTAATAATTTAGTCCCAGGTATAATGGCCAGATCAAGGGTGCTTCAGCATGGTCTTTTGAGGTCCTGTTATGATGTATTAATCTTTATTGAGGTGGGCACCCTAGCACATTTGAGGCTAAATTTCCTATGGTTTGCACTTTGGAATGTTTGACATTGTTACCAACTGAGTTGCACACAGTTGGACTTCTAGAGAGCCGCCAAAGTTTGCACAAGTAGTTGTGCATTTCAGAGTTCAGAAGTTCAAATCAAGCATTTTCAGGGCCCCTTTTTTTTAATTTTTTATCGCATGTTCATGCCCCACGGGGTTTGTAATAAAGTGTGCTAGCATGGCGGTCTTGTAAAGAACTTTGCTCCCTAAGACTTGGAAACCAATCTGAGTATTCCAAGGAGTTTTTTCCTTTGTTAATTATGCTTTGCGTTTTAGCCGAGTATAATTTTCGAGTTTTTCTCCTACACCTCCAAAGTTGGAATGCTCAAGTTGGTGGTTAGGCCTTGGGGGGTTATTAAAGTTCATCTGTCAATGTATATAAACATGCTATACACTATAATTAAGTCATATGGATATGTGCTAGGTCTCTAGGTGTTTTTTTTAATGTTTTGAAAAAATTATTTTTTCCCATAAATTAGGCCAGTTTTTAATGGTTTAATTGGAAAAATTCAAAATGTAATAATTAAGTGGTTTGTGGGCGAAATTTGACAATGGGATGCTCGTTTTCTAAGCCAGAGCACCCATTTAACCCATAAACCCACTTTTCCTAAGTTTTGAGTAAGTATTTATCTCAAAAAATGATATTTACTCGAAAAAACCAAAAAAGACAAAATAAATGTCAAATTAAGACATAATAAAGGAAAAGACAAATTCCTAAATCAGTGGAAAGTGTCCGGAGTTAATCTGAGCTTCAACTAAAGTGACTGAGCAGTCAAAGCCAAGTTATCTGAGCTCCAAAATAGACAAATCCTGACAAAGTGTTGAAGATCAAGTTAACTTCATCTTGGGAATTGCTCCCTCCATGAGCTTGGGTGACTTTGTGATGTGGCATATCTCCATTGGATGAGATTTCTACGAGGTTGGGGCTGCCTACCTATTCTAGAGGTGGCGCAAACTCCTTCCATTGGCATTCAATCTTGTTTCAATCAAGATCTATCACAACCTGTTTAACTCCCTCATCAGCTCATGCGCCCTCCTTGAGATATGCGCCCTCTCTACATGCTTTCTTCTATATATTGAGAGCTCTTCTCCTTTGTTCAGCATCAAAAGGTCGAACCTTTGCTTGCTTTGATTGTAATATTTCTATTTGAGTTTAATGAGAAGGCTTTGGAGGCTTACTCTAGTGTTGTCTTCGGTGTTGGATGTTCTAAGCTTTGCTATTATGAGGTAAACTGTGTCGTTATTGCATGTTAGTAATTGTTGGGATTGTATGTCTTTTAAAGGGAAGTTATCTTTCGTAAAGATCTGTAAGTAATGCTTTATAGGTTGCTTGCTTTTGTTAATAATAATAGAATGCTTTAGACAGTGTGATTTCTTGTTTGAATACATTACTTCATATGCTTTCTTTTTTTTATTTACACATATGCTCTTATCCCCTATGCTAGTGTTGTAGTGATTTTGCAGGTTGCCTAAGTTGGAGAAGTCGGTGGGCATGTTAGCTCGTCTCTTCATTCAGTAAATCTAAACAAAGCGATTGATCCCACCAGTGCATCAGGAAGGAGACTCCACAGCCCCACAGCCCATCTTCAGTACTCAACCCCCATGGGTTCAAACTTCTAGATCCACCTTTCTCTCTTCTTTCTTGGTTACCGTTCCATCTCAAGTTTAAATCTTGTTTTAAAAAGCTATTCTGATTAATAGATCTAAACAAGTAGCAATCTAAAAGCTTAAAAGTTTATTTTATTTTCTAGATCTAGGTTACTCTCTTCCCATCTTGCAAAGTTTAAAGTAGATCTAAAGATGCAAGATAGAAGAATCTTTTAAATTTAAAGTTTTATCGAGCAAGTATAGTGCTATTAATTTGTTTTCCATATTTTAAAGAGGCAAGCAAAGATCCTAAGAAGGAAATCTTTCTAGCTTGCCTTATTTGTTTTTTCGTCTTTCTTTCACTAGTTTGCTTAAGAAAATTTTGGGATTTTTTTGTAGTATTGCCAAAAACACTCTTAAAGTGTTTTTTACCATATTTCATCTAAATAAGCTTGCTGGTTTTTCTGATTTTTTAGCAGGTTTGAAGAATTAAATGGTCAAAATCTGAGATTTGGAACATTTCGTGACCATCCGTAGAGTTGGTTTTTCCTTTCCTTCTTCTTTCTAGCATTTGTAAGCTGTCTGGTGCCTATTTCATAAAGGACCAGCAGTATTTCTTCATTTGGGTTATTCTAATCTAAAAAATAAAAAGAGCAAAGCAGGCTATTCCAACTTCTGCCCCCATCCCCCCAAGGGGGATCTGTGTTTTTTGCATTTTTTATAATTTTTGCTTTAGCTTAGTTCTATTATAATTTTTTGCACACAATCCGTCCACAGAGGGCTATATAGATTAGATTTACCATTTCATGCTTTTGTCATTTTTTACAATTTTGCAATAAAATTTGAGCCCTTGCTTTCCCGAAATACTACACCTTTTGGTGTGTGGAAAAGAGACTCTTAGGCTATAGATTAGTTAAACAACTCACATTTCAAACACTTAATAAAAGTTACCAAGACTTGAAAGATCTGAGTATGCTCTTGGCCGCTGCAACTTTGTCTGAATAGTTGGGTCAATCAAAAAAGGGATTTTTAAGTGACTAGTCTTAATAGGACAATCCTTCAATGATTCAATCTTTAGAACTCGAGAGGTCGAGTGAGGCTAACTATAGAGTCAGCAGGTTGTCGTAAGCAGGTTCATCCTCGCCTAGTTGGACACTTGGTATAGCTATCACAACGCCCAATTCGAAGGAGCGATTCTGAGTTGGGCCAAACAAAAAAAATCAACCCACTCCTTAATAAGTTAATACTCATTAATAAATTAAAATTGACAACGAGACTTTGCAATACTTTCACGACACAACACAGCAGCATTATACCCACAATCTCAGCACTAGTCATCACACGTTATCATTGTTTAAATTAAATTCATAAAATGTCATGAATATCTTTAATATCATGTGTTGTTGTACTTAAACTAAATTGCAAATTGTTTCCTTGTTTCAATATTTTCATATCCATCATTAACTCCTAGATTTGCTTTTATCTTTCGTAGTGTAAAAGCCTTAGATTTGCTTTTCATAGGGATCACCCCACTTGGCTTCGCTAGGAGTAGCCTAGACGGAGGAGTCGAGTAATCAGGTGACATCACTTGACTCTGACTTGCCCCCAAGGACACACCGAGCGGCTTGAAGGTTTCCTGCCGCATTCCCCCCCAGGTGTGTATTAGGCGGCAACAGACATCATTCACTTGAATGGCGCTTAACATAATTGCTCCTTGTTCAGACAATCTGGGGATGATTTGTGGTGGTTTGACTTGGTTTTGACCATTTGGAGGCCTAATTCTAGAGCAACCTAGCTCCTAACATTGTTTTCACACTTGAAAAGGGTTTCATTGCAAGATAAACTATGATTTTCCTTGGACTGCCTTCTCTCTTGGCACATATGTTGAGGCAAGCATACATTTAAAATAATATTTTATGGCTTGAAGGAGTTGACACTTTTCCCGAGGGCACATCTCCTTGTGTCCATGGTTGGAGAGAAACATGTTGTTTGGATGCTAAAATTCATGATATTTGGTCAATGTGCATTCCTCTAGGGGGAATTGGTTGTATGTTTCATGGATCTAACCTCCTTTGCTCACCTCTCTACGCACACTCTTCAAACTGCTTATGGGCTTGGTCCAGGTGATTAGCATTGTACTTGTTTCAAGGACGCCTCAACTATTTTATTATTTTCCTTGTCAAAGAGGCTATTCATGCATGGTTGACTCCTTGTTTCTCTCACACTTTTGGAGGTTGTTATACATTGGAAGAGGTGCTTTGGAGGAGTCACATGTGCCGTGCCACAAGAAAGTTGGATAGAAGTTGGTTAGAGTCACGTGTGGACTCTCTCTCTTGAAGGGCGCACTGCTCAAATCAGTTACTAGCTTGGTCAAAGAGGTTGTATGGCACATTTACCAAGGGGGGCTCTCCTACTCAAAGACTATTATATTATGCAATGGCACATTTACCAAGGGTGACACTCCCTTTGTGCAACTGTCATAGGAGAGTTGAGTATGTGTTATAGTTGTCCCTTTACATATACAAGATACATCTCGATTCTCAACTACATCACTTGATACAAATGACATTTTATACAATTGGCTTAGACAAGCCATAAATTGAACTTCATCTGGATCATCAACATCTTTACCCCTTGGATAAGTCCTTGTATAATCTGAGGGGTAACAAGCACAAGCCTTGACAAGCAACCTATATGATCCCTTGTAGGCCACACAAGTGAGACCTCCACTCTAGAGTCTAGAGTACAAGTTTCATCCTCCAAAGATGTTATGCACAATAAGGACTCCAAGGTGATGCAGTTACATAAGGAAAGTCCGCACCACACTATCCCAAGCCTCCACGGACTGACTCCATCTATCCTCCAAAGAAAAGTACTCCATTGGGGCAACTACACCCTACAAGAACACTATCGAAGCCCTGGGCATCCTCAATCCATCTCCACTCTTCTAAACAAAACCTAACCTACCACATGCCATCTAGGGCTTGAATCCCTCCTTCATGATGCACAATAGTCCACATCCCCTATAATGTGTTCTCCCACCAAGTGAATCCTCCATGTGGCCATCATGAAGTGCATCCACCATCTAGGCAAGAGATTTCCAATGTCGAAGGAAAGAACACTGAGCCAGCAAACAACTAAGGTCAAGCATCCATTGAGTAAGCTATCTCAAGTGTGTGTATCCATCATAGACCATCTCTCATGCTACAATTTATCTCAAACCATCCAAGGGTTAAACATACACCATGTACACCAAATCTCATGAAGCACCCCCAAACATAGTGTAAGTACTTTCGAAGTAACCCAAAAATCTAACAGAGTCCAATTTTTCATGCTCTAGTGTAAAATAAGTTGTAAACGGAGTATCTTGCAAGCCATAGTTCAAGCAAAGTTTGGTGCCCATCTTTTGTGTCTTGACAGTATTTTTAGGCCTATATATTTCCTTCACAAGATTCACACCATGTGGGGTTTTCTTCCCTAATCCTTTTGGGACATAAGTGGTGCTAGTTATTGGAGGTTTCTTCATTCCCTCGATCCATCAACATTTCTATTGAGCTTCCATCCCTTTATTGATTCTCTGAATGCCCCTAGTCAAATTTCCATTTGAAAAGGGAGATCAATAGGGCGCTCAAGGATGACATTTACTAGCAATACATTCAGCTCACTTGGAATTGCCCACTCAAGCTCTAGGTCCCAAAATGTAAAATTTCAGTGAAGTACAAGCTTTAATGCAACTTCAGAAATTTCACCTATTTCCTAGAGGTTTTTTGGATCTTAATCATGTGAACTTTCAGCCTTAGGGCTGTTATGAAGAATGATAAAACAGCAGCAACAAAAGACAATATTTTACCTCTTAACAACCCCAATAAATAAGGCAATCCAAGAGAAAAAGATATCGAATGTGTGCCAACAAGTTTCAAACCTCTAGGGCAATATTATCATACATAAACCAAATCTAAAATTAACATTATAACAGCAGAAATTACAGCAGGAATTACAGCAGTAAATATTCCATATCTTCTTCGAGATTAATAATAAATCACTTAACAATTTCATCCTTAGCTTATGTGAAATTGGCAAGACATACAAGTAGTTGAAATTACCAAACCATGAAGATAAAGATGGCTGAAAATCAAATATGCAATAAGACAATTATTGGACAGCTGAAAACCTCATATATGTGGTGTAATACATGTTTAATTGTTCTCTGATTTGATCGAGAAAAACCCTAGCCTGCCCCTGCTGGTAAACCCTAGCCTCCTCTAGCCACGATGGTGGCTCTCCCCTCTGACCAGTGCCCTCCTCCTGCTTCAAACGAGCAGGCTTTCCGTTCTCTGATAGCCTCCATCATCTTTGTTGCTCCTAAGCCCCCGCCCCGCATATTCGTAAAAAAGCTCAATGACATTCCTGAGGTGGATTTACCAGTCACTCCTTCTCCTAGATGGCACAAGCTCTCAGCAAACGTGGCCTAATCAGGCAATTTACAGGTATGTGTCCTTCCCCTCACTCTATGGAAGTCTGGTTACAAAAGAACTGGCATGTTTTAATTAAGGAAAGAATGAGACATCGCTTCTGTGGAAGCGGGTACTATGCCTTTCTCTTCGAAACCAAAGAAGATTGAGACCTGATCTTCCACGGAGGCCCATATTTTTTTAGCAACCACAACATGTACTTGAATCATTGGACTCCAAACTTCAACCCTGAGCTTGATGTGCCCTCCGCCATGCCTGTCTAGGTGCATCTCCCTCATCTCTCGCCTCAATGTTGGGGTGCAGACTCCCTTGCGAACATAGGAAACAAGTTGGGAAAATATCTGGATATGGCGGAACCAAAATCCAACATGTTCGCCTATGCTAGAATCTGTGTAGAGGTGGATCTGGAGAAAGGACTTCCGGAAGCTATTCTGCTAAAATTAGACAACTGGAAGCATATTCAGAAACTGGATTATGAGCAGCTTCCATTCAAATGAAAAGTTTGTCACGAATATGGCCATATCGTCAAAGATTGTAAAAACAAGCCACAACAACCAGAAGCAACACAGACCAATGACATCACCTAGCAAACAATAAAAAGAAAAATGGTGAACCGGAAAATGAGACAATCCAAGCAAGAGGGAACATCTTCAGCAGCAGCTAGATCAATAGTAGCAGGGCCGCAGGCCCTTCAAACCCTCCTTTAGTTCCTTCTATGGCCCTAGATGCCCATCCAAAAGCCTCGACCCCAAACCCAATACTGCCTTCTAAGGCCCCTTCTGCAAACAGCTATGAAATTCTCTCCCAGGATGAATCCCCTTTTACGGATCTCGAACTACAAGAAAACCTTCCGAATAATCCTACCCAGGAAGGACAAATTCAACCGACCTTTGTAGAAGTTGTTGCCCCCTCAGTAACCCCCTTGGGATCTGCTTTCCCCCCTCGAGTCCCCTACTTCCAAGCAGAACTTGACCCTATTGGATCTATGACGGAAGTTTTAGGCTCCCGAGCTACAATAACAGGAGTCCTAACAAGAAAACAATCCCAACAACTATCAAGTGATCAAGAAGAGGAAGACGAAGAGGAAATCCAAACAAAAAAACTAGGTAGAAGAACAGGTAGAGAAGTAAGATAAGATAAGATACTTTTATTAATGTCCAACTAATGACCACAAAAGTAGGTCAAAGGGACTGCTGAGTACAATGATGTCAATACAATGCAGGGGTACCAAAAGGTCTCATATAAAAGGCAAGATGCAGAAAGTAAAGTGCAATAAGATAGAGTAGAGTAGTAGAATGTAATGTCCCCTTCTGCTTAAGCACAGAGGACCATCCCGCTAACCTATCTAATTCCCATAGGTTTGAGCGGGTACTGAAATTCAAGGAATTGATTGAGGATTGAAGCCATTTATACCATAAGAAGATCTTAATCATGGTTATTAGATCATCAGTAGGTAAATGAGGGCCATAGGAACTAGGGGCCACCTACATGCATTACATGCGGGCCATATTTCATGTTGCATGCACTGAAACACCTTTATTGAGCTTTCATACACACAAAAAGCAATGCATGCAAGTCAACTGGAAATTAGAAGAGAAAAGCGACCTAGTCATGCAAAAGTTAGATCAGACCATGTCAAAGTTATAAAAGAAAGGTAAAGCGAATGAGTAAGGTCAGCTTATTGATTATTGATTTGAGAAGTCGACTTGGAGAGCTCAGAGAGCTAGTTTAGGGTTGGGGACACACCACTCAACCATCAAGTGTATTTCGGCAGTGAAATCTATCTGCCCTAGTCACTATCAGGGTTGGATCATCCAGATTCAACATTACTACTATCATCAGACAACATTCTTCAGCATTCTGCAGGGTTCAAGCCATAGATTGGAGCAGGAGGACTCGCCCTCTTTGCATGGGCTAATTGGACAAGTAAGGTATCTTCATATTTTACAATACAGTGGCATTTTTGTCTGCATGCAGTCTCCATCCTTCCGAGAGCACCACTATTAGCCTAGTTACAGAATACAGGCTTCTGATTCGGATTCGAGATCAAGTTATCGGCAAAACCATTATCAAAAGGGCGCCTTCTCTTGCATGGGCGACTTTCCTACAGGAGGACTCACGCTTTATGCCTTAGAGTTGATGCATGGTCTGCATGCAGCTTCTATAGTGATCAGAGGGGGATTCTAACCCTAGTGCACATCTTTCGGAGTTATTTCCCATCAGTATAGCACTTATACTTCCACATCAAGACTGAAGAAGGCGCATTAATTGCAAGGGCGCATTATTGGAGAGAGAACCATTCATATCTCAGCTATTTCTTCATGCATGGCTTGCATGCTTAGCTCATACTGATCTACATCAACTACCCAAGCTATCGGTACGTACATGCATCATTTCGATCCCTATTTTATAGCATATCTGAATATTTGGGTTATTTAGGGTTTCTTGGCAAACCCATGCACTTGCATGCATGATCAGGCGATCATAGAACAATACTTGCATTCATATTTTATTATAGTATTGAGTTACAAGACCTCAGACAAGCAAGAAACTACATCAGAGAATTACAAAGACAACAAAATATCAGTTGGAATATTACATAGAAAGTGAAATATGTTATGAGGCATGACGAACCCTCGGCTTCGAGCTAAGATATCTGCGCTGGTGATGGGGTGTAACGTAGGAGAAGATCCAAGGTCAAGAGGAACCAGAAGAAGAAAGGAAGTAGATCTGTCATGGAATGGACCATCTCTCCTACCATCTGAGGCCGAATGAAGAAAGCTGAGTATAGTTGGTTGTCCTGAGGGTGGCCTAGTGGGGCGCCTGGGTCAGTCGATTCGCTGCTGACTAGTAGAGGTAGTGCATCGATGAGGTCTGGGGGATCTTGTTTGTCTCCTGGAGGGAGACCTGGTCTGGCCATGTCGCTAAGATCTCGTGGGACGAGGGAACGTCCCAGGGGTCCGCACTGATCTGGAGTCTGAGGCTGCACTGGTGTCGGTCTGTCTGTTAGTGCCCCTTCTTGAGGGTAGCACCAGGAAGAAGGAGGTGATCCACCAAATAGGGTCTAGTCTCGTAGGAGGCCGAAGAGTAAGGTCTTGAATCCTGAGGGCCTCCTGTATGTATAAGGCTAAACACCATTGATCTGGATATCTAAAGAAGCCTATGAGGGTCTTGTTGTCACATCCATAGTTGCGGGGCTACCATGATGCAGATCAGGCCTGTCAAAGGCATGAGCCAGTCCTTCGATTGAGTTGAGCAATATTGTTATCTGGTGGTAGATGTTTACAGAGCCTACAGAGCAGTCCAGCAGTGCCCCATCTCGTGATTTGGTCTTGCATGACCCCATTGAGATGACTTGGGTTAGCTATGGTTCACTTAGCAGAGCAGGCAACTGATATTTTCTCCTATCCATCAACAGTCAGAGGTGATCTTCATGCTTATATTCAAAGGCCGTTATTGGCTAAGTAGGTATACATATGTATTTGGGTATTTCATTTGTCTGTCTTGCTCATATTATTAGCTTTACTTGACATGGTGACTGACTTTGGTGACTATATGCTATGGATTGTGGTATTATTATGAACTTGTTCTTATGAGTGGATGTATGATCTTAAGTGTCAAGACCTTTTCTTATGCTCACTAGTTGTTGCCTTATACAAACTTATCCTTGCCTTCGCTATGTATGGAATCACCATGTCACTTCCTTCCACCCATTTGTCTCTTACAGCTTGGATTCTGGCCCTTTGACTTGGACTTGGACTTGTGAAATCGAGGACCCTTTCCCCACTTAGGCCTCTATGTTGGATAGACTCCATGCTTACTCTGTGCCTCGGCTCTGGAGTGTGTGGCCTAGTTCCTTCTCGTCTGCTTGTATGATGCCTTGTGGATTGGTTGTGTGGCCAGTGTCACTGGATTGTCTTCCTTTAGTCCTCAAAACAAGTACTCCCCAAAAATGCATCGGAATGCTATATCTAAAAGGATGAAAGGCCAGCTACGATTAGTTGTGTTTGTAAACACTGGGCCTAAATGAAATCAAGTCAAATCTTTTGTAGCTAGTCAGTGGCCAAGGGATGAGCAGTCATCCTTTGTATGATGTAAGGCCATTTGCCCCTACAGGAAAACAGGGTGGTCACTGCATCGCACCTATGGACAGTGGCGGGCAATGTTGGTAAGATCGTGTCATTATCTGAGGCCCATAAGGCTATCCAGGGCACCTACTCTTGGAGGTTGCCTAGTGAAGGAAAGATCAAATTTTAAATGTGAACTGTTACAAAAGCTATGCAAAGTAAATGTTATAAAAGGATGCTTGTCTAGAGTCTACTGGAGACCTTCCCAAGCACTCTACCCGTGTGTGACGCACCGCCATTCCCTAGTGTCTTCTATCCTACATATGTCTGAGTGGATTTCCATTTTCCCTTCTCTCCGAGAGATCACAGTGTCAAGGTTTACTAAGTCAAATCCCCTTTGTCCTAGCCTTGTTTTATTCACCTCACCCATCACTGCAACCTAGTTAAGTTTGTAGGTGAGCATGTTTAAAGGGGCTTCATAAAAGATCATGTACCTTACTCTAGTGCAAGTTATCTTATCTTTATTGGCTGATTAATTTGTCACCGTGGTCATGTTATTTATGTTTTATGTTGGCTAATAATATGAATAAGAGAGCATCACTTACCAACTATGCATATGGCTCAGTTTGTGATCTTGGCAAGGAAAAGCAAGTGGCAAGCAAATTTTATCTTTCGGCATTAATATCAAGCAAATTTATCCATTTGAAGTGACCATTGCTACTCTAAGGAATCAATTTGGTTAAATGCTTGGCTAAAGAATGATTTGGGATGGTTTATTTTGATGTATTATGGCTCCATGGATCATATGGCATGATTATACCTTGGTCAAGGGTTGATTTATATGAGTTTATCATTATTGTACCTTGTACCATGTCAAAATGTTATATTATGTCCCTAGGTGGCTAAGTTGTGGCCCCTAGGTGACCCCCTTTTAATGTAATGTCATGTAATATCTTATATTTGGGCATTATGAAGTAACTTGCCCTCCTCGTCATTAGTGATCCATGTATTATTCAAAAAGCATATATCCACCATTGATGATCTTTATATCTCAACCGTTGGATCGAGTTGGTTAAAAAGTGGACACCACCTTCTTCCTATTTAAGAGGGGTGCTCCTCCATTGTAAAGGACTTTTGGTTGGTGCAAGAAATAAGAGAGAAAATATATTTTGGCCTCACTTTTGTCTCATTTGTGGATGTATCTTGTAGACGTGGATTGGATCTTGTTTCTACATTAGTGATTTGTATCTTCGTATTTTGGCATCTATTTTGGTTAACATTTGCATGCAGGAACCAAGATTGATCTAGCTTGTAGCGATTTGGTGAAAGCCTTCATTGCTTGTTGGATCAATTTGACATAAGGGGGTTCTTTCTGATTAATTTTGCTAGTCATTTGATCAGAGGACTCCTTTTCATTTTTTTTACGCAGATCCGCATTCCTTGTCATCCAATTATTTTATGATTTGATTCATTATTCTTGTTTGGCAAGTGAAGTGCGTTGGAGGGTTTTGAAAGCAGTCTGAAATTCGAGAAAAAATCGTTATTTTGTGGAGGGGCAAGATCGCCCTTGAAACTTGGCATCTCTTGATTAATTTTGCCAGTCATTTGATCAGAGAACTGCTATTCATTTTTTTTATGCAGATCTGCATTCCTTGTCATCCAATTATTTTATGATCTGATTCATTATTCTTGTTTGGCAGGTGAAGTGCGTTGGAGGGTTTTGAAAGCAGTCTGAAATTCAAGGAAAAATCGCTATTTTGTGGAGGGGCAAGATCGCCCTTGAAACTTGGCATCTCTTGAGACAGGTCATTCCCAATTTGTTCTTCTCGTATCTTTCATCCCTTGAGTCGCTAAATCTACATTAAGATCAAAATTAATCTCTGTGTTTTGCGTATTGGGGCGTTTTTCATTTGGCCGTTTTATTTTGTTTGTTAGGGCACCAATCTAACCCTTGGCAGCTATGTTCGTCTGAGCGTATCCTATCTTATACTCTATAAAATCTCGCACCTTTGTCCCGCGGCTAAAAAAAAACCTCAAATCCATGTGTTAAAATCCTCGGTTGGCTTTGTATACAAGTTGTGCATTTTGTGGAACCCCAATTCTTATTCCAAGGTTTTATTTTATCTCTACATTATTTTTATAAACCCCAACAGAACCGTGAATCTCTATCACGACTTGATCTGATAAACCGGTATGAATTAGTGAAAGCCCGGGATCTTGAGACTTGACCTTCCATTTTTTTATATAGTGCTAAACTTTTAAATTGATTTCATCTTTAAATAATTGGTAAAATGTCATATCTCTCGTCTTTGGCTTAAACTGAGCTCGATCCCTCGTCCAAGATCTAAATCAAGTGAGCTTCATATTCGATTCTGTCTTTTAATCGCAATAAAATCTAGATTTTAATATTGGTATCATATTGATAAATTGCAAGGTCGTATCATTGTAATAGTCTTACTAAAGTCTCGATTTTGTCATTTATCATATGTGATTTAGATTTGGTTTTTACATATTCTAATTCCAAGTTTAATCTCTTCGTTTGGGTGAAAATCAAGGTCGCAGAGAGTTTTCTTTTGGTTGCATTGTCACAGAGGAAATGAATTAACATTAAACCTAAATCTTATCTTGATCCCGCCTTCGTTTCCGTCTTAGCTGAGTGTGAATCGCATTTCCTTCACGGATCAAATTTGACAGGGTGTTCACTGTCCAATTTCAAGGGTGACTGTAAGTTTTAAAGCTTTGATTTCACGCCAATCCAATTTCAAACCTCTGCAATATGTAGTGTTGATAAACTTATTTATTCACGATTCCATTACATTAAGCCTGCTACAATCAAACCTGTTCACGGATCAAATTACTTTTGCATGGTCAAACCTTTTGACTCCACGTGTATCCCCAAAACAATGAGTTTAACTCGTGATAATACTTTCTGTAGATGGGCGTATGTTTTTCCATTCGAGGTTATTAAATTGGATTTGTAGATTGGTTTGGTTGAGATCCTTGTAGTGAAGGGTTGCACTCCAAATGAAAATCGAGCAATTCAAATTGTGTTCCACTTAATTCTTATCATTGTGTCTTATTGATTCTCATTGGGGCGTCCTAGATTCATAAACCTAAGCATTATGCTTAGAATTTATTTGGTCAAGTAGTGGCATCTCCTTTTGGCTCAAACCGGTCTTTCCACGTGAAGTCTTCCTATTTTTAGAGCTTTATCTCTTTGTCATTAAAGGCTTTTATAAGGTCATTTTAAATTCATATTCACTTGGCTTAGTCATCTAGGTTTGCTTCTAGTTTGGGGTGTGATAAGTGGCTTTAGACGAATCATTGATGCTACACTACAATCAATTTATTAGACTCCATTTTGCCCAATAAGCACTGATCTTTTAAAATTCAAATTGCCCTTAAGCTAGTAAAAGTTCCCTATAAATAAAATGCAAATTTGCTTGCTCATATCGATTGCAAGAACTTCTTGAAGCCAGGTTATCCAAATCAGAATCATTTACCCTAGTAATCTTTTTCCTAGATCCCAAATCATCAATTTTGTAATCTTTCTTGATCTAAGGTTCATCCAGGTTACCTCACAATAGATTTGCAAACAATTAAGATTTGTTTTCCTGGCAAGAAATCTTTCCCACGAGGATTGATTAGGGTCTCCCCCTTGGCCTACTCTTAGTAAGGCCAAAAGCGAAGAGTCTCTTGCTCGGTGTGACAATTGACATCATTTCAGTGTGTGAGATACTCAAGTGTCCCTTCTTTAGCTACCCGTCCCCTCTACCATCTTAGATAGGATCCCATATTGGGGCAGCTACAAGTTAAGTGATAACAGGTCTAAGTCCCCCTGAATAAGCAATGAAACAGTCCCCTGATCTCATAGTAAATGGACACCAGAAGATGAAGTGCTCCTCAATCTCGACCTCCTGTAGCCGGCATAGCTGACAGATCCTATCTGGTCGATCGATCTAGTGGTATGTCTCTACCCGAAGTCTATGAGACAGAGAGACCACTCTGAGTTGGCCTAGAGGAATGCAAAGAGCACATGCCCAGTGTCGAAATGTATACTATGGACGAATGACGATCCCATCCCTAAGATCCAAAAAATGCTCAGCATAAAAGGCCATCTTTGGGCGTAACCCACCAGGAGGATTAACCCAGATAAACTGGATAAACTGCATATAAATGTCATCTCTGATGATCTTGTTCAACACCAGTCTGGTTGGTAGGATATGTTCGGGTGCATCCAAGGAATACTGAAATGGGAGGAGGCAATCCATCTAAATGCCCACGGACCCTAAAAGAAATGAAACCCCTTCAAACCAACCTCGAGCTCGGCCCAATGAGCTAGAGAGGGCAATGGTCTCTAAAGCGGTAAGCCAAGTATGGGTATAAATCTCGCCCCTTTGCCGAGTCGGCTATGTCCCGAATGCGATGTAGAAAAGAGACCAATACAAACACTGTCTCAAGTCAACTATAGAACGAAAGGAAAAAACTATGGGTAAGCAGTCAACTATAGAACAATCTTTGTCTTCCACAAGGAAAAATCCGGCAAAAAGCACTGGGGAAAACCAGCAAGCGGGAGGATCAAAACCCAGCACTGGTAAATAATGAAAGTGGTCTCCTAGAATCGTAGAGGCCTGGGCAGCAAGTTTAAAATGAAAGCAATCAAAGATATTGTTACACCCGAAAATCTTAAGGTACTTCTCATCTAGGAGACAACTTTCAGATCTAGAAATGACCAGAACAGGGGGCAAATTTTGGAATAAAAGTAAAGTAGTAGCAGTAAGCTCTAGAGGGGCCTCTAGGGGCATCGCCACTTTATGGGATTGTTATCACACCATAGTAGCTAGGCTACTATTTTTGCTGAGCGGATATCTGCACTTTCCAGAGCTTTGCTTTTACAGAGATCAGTTATGATGAGCAGAGTTATTTGAGATCACTCACAGATCAGAGCAGTATATATCAGACATTGAGTAGACCTTGTGCCAAGGTTGAGCCTTGAGAGCTTAAATTTGATGACCGATGTGACCTTTTGTTCCATACAATTTCAGTTCAGTGCATAGAGTTCCAGATGTTGTTATTGCAGCAGTGTCTCAGTTATTCATGGATTATGATTATTTACATGATATGATGTGACCTATGGACTTGTGATTATTATCATGGATTATTATCTTGTTGTTTTAGTCATCTTCATAGCATTGACTTGGTATGTGACTCATGATGTGTTAGTACTATCTAAATAATAAAATGAAATATCTTGGATGATCTTATAAAATATAAAACTGGATGTATTACTTGCGCCCTGAGGTTTTCCGACAATACTCATTGGTTTTATAACCCTCCTGTGAGCATGGAAATGGTCTTTCATGACATTTTGTTCGCTAGCTTAGGCTCCACATCCACTTGACTCCATCCATCCATGACCTTCCGTATTTGGCCTTCACCTTGACTTGCCTTCTTGACTACTTGATATGGAGGACTTCCCCACTTCTACCTCTATGTTGGACCGCATCCACGTTTGTTTTGTGTCTCGGCTCTGAGTTGGTGACAGAACTTGCCTTTGGTGAGTTGGATTTTATGCCTAGATCACTCTAGTCGGTTGCCCCGATGTTTGGCTTAGCGTGGAATTCCCTCTAGTCACATGAGATGTTGTTGGCTAAAACTGAAAGCACATGTACTACCTATATTGGAAATCTATTATGAAATCCTGTGAACTTAAAATTCTAGAATGTGTTTCTCAACACATGTGAATAAAGGCTATAGCAATGAACTGCTAAAATACCCCGCGAAGGGTATAGAAAGGTCCAAAATGCAATGGTTAAATAAATACTATATCTAAATATTGTTGACCTCATGATTGAAAATATGCCCCGGATGCAAGCTGCAAATAGTTGTGCTTCTTAGAGCATGTGAAATCCCAGAGGGGTCATATAGGCCAAAAAGGCCATGGAAATGAAATGAATGATCCTAATGAACCTGGATCAACTTGATGTAGACATGATTCCTAAGTTGAATAAGTACTCTCTAAACAACTTGACCATTTGTGAGGCACTGCCATTCCCTTTGTTATTTTGTCTAGCACATAGTGTAGTTCCCTTTTTCCCCGCCCAAAGTGTCACTTAGTTGAAGTTGAGCAAGTCATCCCTTTTTCCTAGCCTTCTTCTTAGCCTTCGCCCTTTGCTAGCAGTTAGGCCATGTCCGTTGAATGAGTGTGTCTTTAAAGCTTTTGTGCAAGTAAATTATAAATAAGATGAAATATATATGTATTAACTGCCACTAAATGATGTTTATACTTTAAGTAAAGCTGTGAATATGATTAAGGGAACATGCCTTGATCTTATGTTATGATCTAATCTTTGGTTGCACTTTGACCTAGTCAAACATAGTTTGACCATGGTCATTCTTGGGATCCGTGATGAGGTGGACCACTTATGCTATTGATGTTGATCTATGGTCCCACATACACCTATTGATGATTCCATATGTTGGATATATGCTTCAGATGATGATTGATTCAATTTTATTATTATTTCCAGATCATCATATTTTACACTATCTGGGTATGGTGGACCCTACAGATGACCCCACAGGTCATCCCATGGTGTATGAGTACTCATTTCTAGTGGATTTGGGTCTTCTAAATCCATTGAGACACTTATCTTTCAGTTCCGGGCATTCCTAGGCATGATAGTAGCAGTTATCCACCTGTTGACCAGTTTGGGCATGCTGATCCGGCCTGTCCAACAGAGGCCTTGGAGGCCAGTCGTTGCCTAGGGCGCTACAGAGGAAGGGGGTGGTCCAGCCACTCGTTTTTACCATTATACCCCCCTTCCAGACAGCCTGGTACACTCATTTTGACAGCACAGGTACCCTGGATGGCAGTTTGGGGCACTTTCAGGGTTTTCAGGAGGATTAAAAAATGGAATAAAAGGGTCATTGAGGAATTCGATTTGAGCAATTGAGGCAAGGTTTTGGCACTTGGTCTTCTCTGAGGTCATCTATGGTGAACCCCCATCTTCCAGATCAGTTGGCATCAGTCAGTGGGGTCCACAGTGGTTACAGGAGGTCTTTCACTGCATGTCTCTCTGATATTTTGGAGATAGGATTTGATCATTTGTATTTTTGACATGTCATAGACTCATTATTTTATATTATTGTGCCATGGGGACATGCTAGTGAAGGGAATCAATACCTTCTAGCCCCACCATGAGCTCCTAGTGACTTGTCTTGATCTTATATTGTGGCACATGTGTTTCTAGCCACCTTTCATGTATGACGTCACCCACATTGAGTCTCTTTTATCTATGACATCATCACTTAGTGAGTGATCCATGTGATATTATGTATTGGCTCATCTTAGCCGTTGATTAGATTGTTATATCTTTTGATCTCAACCACTAGTTTTAAAAAGTGGTTTTGTGGTTTAGGGTTTTGGTCTTTATTATCCTATAAAAGGAGGAGACCCCCCTATTGTAAAAGCACCTTTGGGCTCTGGAAAACTTGGAATGAAATACTATTTTGGAGATCTACTTCTCAGCTTTGATTGGGTTTCTCTTGTACATGGTTATGCATCTCTTCTTTTAGACATCTTTGCTTGTAACAGGTGAAATCGACTTCTACAGAGGGAGGTCGAATTGCTTTGGAGCTAGAGTGCGACTTGCTTGATGGGAAGATTGTAGGGGTTGCTCACATCCCCCATGGGCAAGACATCTTCATCTTGAGGGATTTTTTCAATTGTGCTTTGTCCATTGATTGCTTCTTTGACATGACATGCTTAGATCTCATTTGATTTGTGGATCAAATCTAACATCTTGTAGTTTGATTTACAGGTTGCATGGGACATCTCTCCTCCTGGGGCTTGGACGATTTTGGTTGAAGACACTTGGATCAAGCTTGGAATTGTAACTAAGGGCAAGAATCATCCATATGCTAAGAGGCCGCAAGATTTTGAGGTAAGATCTACAAGGTACGTATCCATTTCACTTATTCTCCATCCTATTGGTCACATAAACTCTTAAAATCAAAACCCTCATTTTACAATTTTTCAGATCTACTTGGATCTAGCTTGGCTTTGGGTATAATATTTGAAACCCACCTCTATAGCATCCACGACAATTCGGATCTATAGTTTGGTGTTGTTTGGACCACATTTGACCCACCTCCCAAAGCACCTAGCCCTCCTTGAGGAAGGCTAGTTGGGCAAGTTCCTTGACATGGGTAGGTGAGATCCCACTTTATTTGGATAGATCAACCTTGATAACCTACCCCTAGTGCTTCACCTTGTTGATTTTCACCTTGTGGGCCCCATTCCTCATTTTGAGGACTGAGCCCCACTTGGGTCACTTGGTGATGCATTTTCAATCTCAGATCTATGGAGATCTAGTAAGCATTTGGACTTGATAATTTAAATCCACCTTGTTAATTGCCTTAACTACCCCGATCTATAATTTGGTGGAATTTGGACTCCATTTGCCCCCTCAATTTAAGGCACTAGTCTCCCTTGGGTAAATCGCACTCCTTGGGTTAGTGGTCTTTTGCTAGATCCCATACGTGGGTAATGCCTCTTTCATCTTGAAATCATAGATCCATCATTTGCATACCCCTTAGTACCATTTTCACCTACAACTTGACCTTGTGGGCCCCATTTGAACCATTTTCCACTTTGAAGGAGTGGGCCCCACTTGTGTAATTTTCATGGTACTAGATCTCTTTAGATCTATCTAAACCTCATAAGTGGCCCTAGTCATTCATTGGTTGAAACATTTGTCACCCCTTAAGCCTCTTCAACCACACTTAAACCCTTGGGTCCACTTAACTTTCATAGATCTAACTCACCATTGATCTCCTTGATTCAACTTACACATTTCCCTAGGAACCTTTAGGTTAGCTAGTCTTCACTGATTGGCTAGGGTCTCCCCCTTGATCTTGATTAGTCTTGATCTAAAGTGAAGAGTGCCTCCGTTGACGTGACTCCCAGCTTGCATTGGGAACCGTGGCATCTCTTGGGTCACCTCTTTAGTTGTCCAACACCTCTACCATCCTGGATGGGATACCTTTAGGGACAACGACAAGTTGTGTGATAACAGGGATGAACAAGACTTTCAAGCAAGGAGTATCAAAGCAACACAGCACTAGATATACACAGAGTTAGTTAATAAGAACGATGAGAAAAATTTTAAATTTTTCAATGTCTACATCCCACCTCACCACACAAAAAAACATATCTATTGGGACACTTCAGGAGAAATGAAGAGAGAAACGTAAATAAATAGACGTATAATAGCCGAGGATCTAAATGTAACCCTCTCTCCAATGGAAAAAAGAGGGGGCAGCACGATCAGAGATCAAATTAGAGAAAAATTGAAAGATCTGATCACTGAATGGGACTTGATAGGCATTATACCAAAAAAGGGGAAATACACCTAGTCCAACGAAAGACTGGGGAAAGACTATATAGCAGCTCATCTCGCCAGGTTTCTAGTCAACAATGATTTCTTTGAGGAAGAAAAGGGCATTTCCTCAAGCATCATTCCCTCAACCTCTTCAGATAATAAACCCATAAGATTGGTCCTGAAGGAGACCGCAAATTATGGTCCGGTACCTTTCAGATTTAACCCTCTTTGGATGCAAGCTCTGGAAGCAGTAGAACTAATCACGGAGACATGGTCGCAAACATTCCAAGTTCTCCAAGTTACATATTGGAAAGCAAGCTAAAAGTAATTAAATCCATGATAAAGCAATGGGCAAGGAAGAATTACAAGGAACCGGCAGTGGAAAGAAAATATCTGCAAGCTAGATTAGAAACCCTACAATATAACATGGAAAAAGAAGAAGTAAGTAGAAAGCATCTAACCTTAGAGAAAGAAATCAATCATAAAATATATAAAGCTTTTAGAAACAAGGAAGAAAACTGGAGATTAAAATTGAGGAGCCTATGGCTAAAAGCCTATGGGGATAAAAACACAACCTATGAGGAGCCTATGGGGAGCCTATGGGGATAAAAACACAACCTTCTTTCACAATCAAGCTGAGATTAGAAGATGTTTCAGAATATTCCTCTTTTAATTAAAGCAGAAAACAATAAGAGACTGACAGAGAAAATTGAAGAATCCGAGGTGCAAGAGGCAGTGGGGTCTTGATTCTGACAGAACCTAACAGGTTCTCCATTGCTTTCTTTAGGAATTGTAGGGAAATTGTGAAAACAGACTTGTGTAGAATGCTCCAATGGACTCGGGAGAAATGTAAAGTGGGGCACCAACTCTTCATTTCTTGCCTTGATTCCAAAAGAAAATAATCCTTCCTCATTCGCCAGATTTCAGCCAATCTTCCTCTAAAACTCCTCCTATTAAATATTGTCTAAAATAATTGCAAACAGGCTAACCCCCTCCTCCCAATCATAATCTCAGAAAATCATCGACAACATTCTTCTGGTTCAAGAAGCTACCCATTCTAGCAAGCAAAGGAAGGAGAGTGGAATGATTATCAAATTGGATATGGCAAACTCCTTCGACCAAATACGTCATTCCTTTTTATTTTTTGTTCTTAAAAAATTTGGGTTTTCAAACCATTTCATTTCATGGATAAAAGCTTGTGTAGGGGGGCCCTTGGATTGCTCCCCTTGTCAATGGTCGACCTTCAGAATTCTTTAAGAGCTCCAGAGACCTGCATCAAGGATGCCCTCTTTCTCCTCTATTGTATGTTATCATGGCAGATTCATTGAGTCGGAAATTGGAGGATGAAAGAACCTCTGGCCATCTTCCTGGAATAACAATGGTTTGAGGAGCCAAGGAAATGAACCACTCTAAGTTCACTAACAACGCCCTTCTTCTGGGAGGAGCTTCTCTAATCATTGCCGACCAATTCAAAAAAGTATTGAATACTTACTTGGACGCTTCAGGAGGTCTAGTAAGTAAAAATAAATGTAGCATATAGAGTTGGAATGTCTCTCCTAGAAGGTTAAAGACAATTGCGAGCTCCCTTCAGTTTAAAAGTCACTCAAAATGGAACTCTTTCAAACACCTGGGAATCCCCATCTTTCAAGGAAAGCCAAAAGTCAAGGATTGGTCCTCTATTGTAGAAAAATTCAAGAAAAAAATGGCCCAATGGGGGGCTCATTGGTTAAATCTAGCAGGAACAATTGTTCTTTTAAAATCTATCCTAACATCGCTTCCTATTTTCCAAAGCTCGACTCTTTTGGCTCCATCGGGCATACTGCAACAAATGAGAGCCTTATTGCGCAAGTTTCTATGGCAAGGAGGTAAATCTAATTCCAAAAAAAATCACCTTATAAAATGGGGAACGGTCACAGCACCTGTAGAACAAGGAGGAATAGCAATCAAAGCACCAAGTCTAATGAATAAAGCGTTGGGAGCCAAAATTCTGTCGAGACTAATTAAAGGGGAAAAAGCATGGTGGAAAACAATCATTCAAAAAAAATATCTAAACAGGAATAGACTTTGGTGTCTTGACCGAGGCACAAGATTGTTGCCTTGCTCGTCGATCTAGACCTTGTGCAAATCTTCCTTCTCCACAATCCGAGAGCACTTATCTTGGGTCCCAGGTAATGCGAAACAAATAAAAATATGGTATGATTTGATATCAGGATAACCAGAGATAAACATTGAAGCAGATTTAGGCCTATTGAAGCGTTGGATGGAGGAAAAAGAGACTCAGAGTTTCTATGACATTTATAGTTGGGATTACAAAGGCATTTGGAAGGAATGGAGAGTGGAGCAATCCCACCAGAGTTAGAAGGGTTCTAGAACAAGCTCCTGTGTCCCAAGCAATGTGAAACAAATAAAAATCTGGTATGATTTGATATCAGGACAACCAGAGATAAACATTGAAGCAGATTTAGGCCTGTTGAAGCGTTGGATGGAGGAAAAAGAGACTCAGAGTTTATATGACATTTCTAGCTGGGATGACAAAGGCATTTGGAAGGAATGCAGAGTGGAGCAACTCCCACTAGAGTTAGAAGGGTGTTCTAGAACAAGCTCCTAGAAAAACTCAAAGGAAAAGCTTCAGTGAAAATAACGGCCAAAGATACAAGAGGATGGGGGCCAAAAGGTGGTGAGTATTTAGTCAAAGAAGGCTACAAGATTCAGTGCGTGAGGAGGAAGGAGCATGATGGTCAAAGAAGTTTTGTTTTCCCATAGATGCAGCGTTTGCTTCGGCCTTACGTGCATTATCCTGGGCAGTCTTCAGAGTAGCCGGCTCTTTCTCCTTAAGGTGGTACCCTAGCCATCCTTCGAAGGCATCTAAGTAGTGTATGAGGATAGCAAGGTCCTTGGGGCGAATGGTTTCAGGTATCTGGGCCACAACTTTGTCAAATCTGATGTTGAATTCGTGAGTGGTTTCGTTTTCCTTTTTCTTAATTCCCGATAGCTGGCTAAGTAAATACTTGCCATCCAGTTTGACCGACCACTGTTCGTTGAGTTTGGTCACGAAGTCATCGTAACCAGTGACTGATCCGGCAGGTAATCGATCAAACCACTTGCGGGCATCACCCTCAAGTGACATAAAAAGACCTCTAATGAAAACATCTTCGTCGATGGCCCCATAGGCCTCCATGTGTTGCCACATAGATTCAACGTGATCTTCAATCGTGGTGGCTGTGCTCCCACTGAACTTTGGAATCTTTTCAAAATACTTCTCAGGCATGTCATGGGGAGCACCCTGAATTTGAGCGAAGCTGAAGGGTGAAGCTCTAGCCATATGGCCAAAGGCACGTGGACCATGATTGGCATTAGCCATCTGGTTGTTGTTTAGCGGTGGGTTGGGAGCTATGAAAGGGGGTGGCACTACCACACTAGGTGAGGCTGCAGAATTAACTACCTGCCAAAACGAGTTGGGGGAGTGCTCACTAAGGATTCGTCTGACGTAAGTGATAGGTGTGTTATGTGATGTGTCAGAACGATCAAGGCTACGTAAGTTGTATGGATGGGTTCGGCCTCCAGTGGAGCCGCGGGGTGGAGTCGCCAGGTGAACGTGGAACCTTGTTCACCGAAGGTAAGATATCGTAGGGGAAGTGGTGAATGAGACAAAAATAATGTTGGCTGCAATAATTATGCAAGTGGAAATCAGCCAACAGAGTTTTAATTTCAAATGCGATGATAAAAGGAAAAACAAGCAAAAGACTCAAGACTCAAACAAAACACGGGTAGGCCTCTACCTCCCCGGCAACAGCGCCAAAAATGTTATCACACAAACTCTAGCTATTGAATTAAGGTGTCCCAACAGGGATGGTAGAGGGCGGACAGCTAGGAAGGTGTAACCAGCAATGGCCAAGTCCTCTGCTCAATGAGCGGAAGTCACACCGGACAAGGCTATTGTCACTTTAGACGAGGCACTTAGCCAAGTCAAGGGGGAGACCCCGCTCAACTGGTGATGGTTGAGAGACAAAAAACACACCCAAATCCCCAAAGAATAAGAGATGAAAACAAGCAATGGGTGTAGGTGAGCTCTTAACTCTAAATTCAGCCAACTAATGGACACAAGTAGTGAAATAACAGTGATGTAATGAGTGACCAGCAATCAAATATGATTAGAAAATAAGATTAGCTTAGTGATTTAATGGTTGAAATAGTCTAGGGAGTTACCATGAAATGGAAGTGAAGTGCTGAAGTAAAACTGCCCAAGGAAATGGTTAAACAGTGAGGTTAAATAGTGAGTCAAATGGACCTAGGGCAACGAGAAATTAACGTTTATAATCACTTCCAATAAACGATACTTGATTTCTTAAGATAAAATGGCGTTTTCAATCCAAATCTAAAGTATCCATAACCCAAAAACATACCCAACGGCGTGTTTGACCAGTTTGCCCAAGTGGGGCGAATTCAGCAATTGACTAGTGCCTGGTTAGGTGGGTAAATGGAGTCGAAACTAGATGAAACTTGAGATATAGGCTTTTGATAACGTTTCATAAGCGAGTTTACAAGCAAAATAAATTCTAACGGTGGATTTTAAAGATTTTAAATTTTGGGGTTTTAATGTGAATTCTCTCTCTTCAACAAACTAGAAATGGAAATACAAGAGAAGAAGATGAAACACCTACTTGGAACCGGCTGATATCTCTGATTTTGATGAGGTTGTACGTCCCAAAGATCAAATAGAAGTGGTTGTAGAAGTCCCCAGCTGAAATCGACTTGCTCAACCCCCACCAACTCGTCCTCCTTGCCTGCCAAAACCAATGGACACTAAATCAAATTAGTATGATAAGCAAGTGAAATCTACAGCAATACAAATGAAAGATGAGAGAAAATGCTTGGCTGAAATGGAAAAAACACTTCCCTTTTGTTACCAATCCAGAGAGTGGAGCAACAGTGGCAGCCAAATGGTGCGCCCCCCTCCAAGACTTTGTGCTTGCTGCAAACAATGGTGAGAAATACAATGTTGGAAACATCCACAATCTACTCTAGTGCATCAAGATAGTATGGCAATCAACAATCTCAAGAGAGTATCATACAAGAACCAAGCAGGAGCTACCAATGTTTTCTCTTCTATATCAAGTCTAAAATGCCAAGAGCAGTGTACAATGGGTGAGTGCCTTCTCTTATAGAGAAAGGCCACTCTCAAAACCTATTCCCTCCAAAATGGAGGGCTGAGATCAACTCCCCAATCAGCCAAAACGAATGGTGGAGATCTCTCCTCATGGGGGTGCAAATTGCCCAAGTGAAGCGCACTAGTGGAGGGGGATCCCTTGTAGGGCCCATACAACATCACATAAGATGCTAGGGGGTGTCTATATGGTGTTTTAGCCCCCTAGCTAATACATCATGGCCCCACACGCCAATGCTACATCAAAATCGAATTGCCCAAGTGGAGAAAAACGCCCCCCATGGGCAATTCGTCCAACCTAGTGAGCTGGGCAAGAGAGGGCCCCACAATGCACAAATACCATGTCAAACATTACCAATTTACCTTAGGAATCACCCTTTTATTTGCCAGCCATTGGTTTTTGCCCTTTGTTATAGTTGCCTTTGTCAATTTTTGATTTTCCATGTATTTTATTGTTGGTTTTTATTGCTGAAGATGTAATCTAGGCTTTTGACCCACCTAGAGTGCCCGTATTGCCGAACCGTCTACTACAATGTGATCGTGGACCCCAAAAATAGTAGGAATGACCACTCGAATGACCCTGATCCATCACTTAGGGATTATTTGCCCAAAATCCATGATTTTTAATTAAAACAGGTCATTAATGACCAATAATAATTAAAAATCTCACAAACGCCTCGATCTTTTTACATTCTGTCACTTGGAGGCTCATATGGGTCCCATGTAGATAATAATTGACCAAAATCGAAATTCCGGTCGCAACATTTTTTTCGGGCACATTTTTCGCCCGGTCAACCTAGTTTGACCAAGTCAAATCTAGTCAACAATGGTGCTAGCTGAATACCTGTATGCAATCATGACGTGAAAGGCTTCCTTATACGAGTTAGTACATTACTAAACAATATGACAATAATATGGTGATCAAAAACTGCATTAAATCTCGGAAAAATACAAGGCCCCAGGTGAGGTGGGCCCACCACATCCAAAAGACTCAACTGCTATGCACAACCTATAGACTTGACCACCTAGCTGACTTTGGGTGATGTGGAATACAAGGTGAAGGATGAGGGATGACAAGGATAGAGATCATGTGACCTTTTGGATAACTTGGGAAAGCGGGGTCCACTGAGATAAGCATACCATGACAAAAACACGGGGAAGGGCGGTGCCTCACAAATGGGTATAGTGCAGGGAAACCGCCACTGGTCATCTAACAAGTACCTCACAACTCACATCCATGCCTGAAGACTCCGTGAGGTTCTTTTCTAGAGCCGCCAGACTAGGTGTCCGGCAAACTGTAACTTGAGACTCTAGGGGACAATCTTGAGCTTGTCCCTTGCTCCCTCTCACCTCCTTGCCCCGCAGGACTAGGTGAGGAAATAACCACTACAAATGCTGACATGTACGGCTGACCTGTGTCCATGTGTGTTTACAAACACATTGCATGGATTTTACAATGAATTTCATACTTAGCCTTTTTGGCTAGATTTTACATTTACGTTAGCCTTTTTGGCTTGCTTTACATTTCTTCATTTCTTCATTTTACATCATGGCCCTTTTCGGCTACATACATATCTCAATAGATATAATCAAGGTGCTCATACTGCAAAGTAATGGGGGTGAGCAATAAATGCTTCGATGACCGATGGGGAGCACCCGGTGAGGCTACACAATCCTAACTGCATTGCAACATCGGGGGCAACCGACAGGAGCAAATCCCAGGTTTGAGAGTGCATCTCACACAGTAAAGAGCCGAGGCACAATAGACAGGGAGTCATGGCATACTCAGAGATCAATGGGGAAAGGGATCCTCAAGGTCACAAATCAGAATCCAAGTCGAGAAAGACTATCATGGATGAGTCGGATGGATGGAGAAGGTGAAGGTGGATCCAAAGTCAGCTGCCTAGGGGGACTAAGTGACCAAGTCTATACCAAGAGTAGGGGTGTGACCCGATGTGCATATACAGCAACATACTAGGAAGGGGTGGACTGACATCACCAAGGGCCCAATCATATATCATAACAATAACTAGATCACCAAATTAATCATCATATGCAAAGTTAGTGTACTATCATGTATAAACAAGTCTAACCAACAATCATGAGCAATAAACATCAAATGCAATACCTACCGCACAATATACCTGCTGCTGAGGCTGTCTCTGAACTGGATCTCTGCTGAATCCGGGCGCAAATAGTAAACCAGCAATACTCTGTGATAGTCTCAATCAAAGCAAGACTGGGCAATTGTCTCAATGGGCTCATATCAAAGACTAGCAAGGACGGGTGACCCTGCGGTAAATGCTAAGTAACATGTCTGGACCACTGTACAACCATCTGTCCTCTCTGATATATCTACTCAGGGCAATCTGAACAAAACTGTGTGCCTCCTCTAAAGGCATCGAATCTTTGATCTGGAAAAAAAGGTACTGTGTGGTCCTCGGCCACACAGTCTACAGTATGGTAGCTCCAGCTAACATAGATGTGATAACAATATCCAAAGTAAGAAGTACAGTTTCCTTTTTTTTTATGGGGCTTCAAAAGGTAACCTAGTGGTGGCAGGTGTGGGGGGATGCTATATGACCCCGAAGAATCACAAGAATTGAACTATGCGTGGGGGATTGGCATAGCTTCAAACAATCAGGCTGAAGCATTAGCCCTTTGGAAAGGAGTTGAGCTAGCTATCGAATATGGATATAAGAAACTCATCATAATTAGGGACTCATAAATGCTAATTTAGTGCTTGTTTCGAAAAGCTACCCCCAAAGACCCTTACCTAAGCAGATTAATATCTAGAGTTCTCTTGAGGAGTGAAGAATTTGAATCTTTTCAAGCCTTCCTTATAAAGAGAAAACAAAATAAGGTGCCGGACAATCAAGCTAACCTAGCATGCTTGCTAAGTCGTGGAACTTGCAAAATTGGGGGGGTGGGGGGGGGGGAGGGGGGGTGCACCCATCCGACCCATATCCCCTAAGTCTTCCTCTCTTCTTCGAGACCTTTCTTAACCAAGCTGAAATGACAAGTGTAAACCAAATTAAATGCGATGATGCAAGGTGGCAGACTGGTTTCATGATTGCATTAAGAGGTTCGTGCTTTCGGTTACCCCCTATACCTTCCCAGATTAAGTACAGGTCTTTTCACAACTCCTTCGCAACATGTGGGATCTTGCCCGATATGGTGATGAAGAGGGGTGGCGAACCAAGCTGAAATGACAAGTGTAAACCAAATTAAATGCGATGATGCAAGGTGGCAGACTGGTTTCATGATTGCATTAAGAGGTTCGTGCTTTCGGATACCCCCTATACCTTCCCAGATTAAGTACAGGTCTTTTCACAACTCCTTCGCAACGTGTGGGATCTTGCCCGATATGGTGATGAAGAGGGGTGGCGAACCTTTCATTTTTGTTGAGTAGGATTTGCGGGTGAAAGAGGAACATGAGCATCTGAGGGTGTTTTTTCACCTGGTTTTTTGGTGGTAATTGGCCGGTTGTGGGTATCTCAAACCATGGCATAGTAGTCAGCAGAGATGGAGTCGTTATGGCCGTCTCCAACTTGCAATTTCCGACCTCTCCTAGCTATCATGAAAAACGAACTGCAGACCTGAAAGAAACAGTGGACTTAAGCAGGTTGGACGATTAGAAGCAAGATTTGGAAAGGAGGACAGAGATAGAAATAAGGAAGGCTATGCAATGAAATGAGGCTTCAAGTGCTCAGTTGGATAGACTGGAGGCCAAGAACGCCATGCTAGAGATAGAGGTCAAATGTTTACAAGGAAGAGGGAGAGAGCACTATGAGCAGATTAAAGAATTGCATGAAGAGGTCCGTCGTTTGAAAAAGGAATTGGCACCCCGAGTCAAGAGAATCAAGCATAGGGCATCTTTTTCAGTGGGATCTCCGAAGCCGTTACAAGGACCTTGTTATCACATCCATGTTAGTTGAGGCTACCATGATGCAGAGTTATTGTCAAAGACATTTTTTAGCCAGAGCATATATGAGCTGAGTTGAGCTAGAGCTATGATCAGAGTTGGCACAGTTGCATTTTGTATATCCAGAGCATCACTGAGCAGCATCCCAGGCCCCCTTGTCCTAGTTGCCCTTACATGACCCCACTGAGATGGGTGGCTTGGCCATAATTTGATAGGAGCAGCAGAGATAGGAGCTGGTTTGCCACTTCCTTGACCACATATGTCAGAGTTCAATCTTCAGATCCACTCATCAAAGTACGTATATGGTATGGAAGGTATATGGTTTATGGTTTATGCTCATAGGTATGTTTGTGGCTTGTTTATTTGCATTAGTACTTTAAGTTAACATATGGTGACTTATTGGGTGGTCTACTTGGTTGATTGGATACTTATTTGTGGCCTTTGGTGAGGGCAGCTTACCAATTTGTTGGATGCTTTCATTTATGCACATTGGTTCTTCTCCCCACTATGGTATAGATTTGGCCGTTTGTCACATGTTGCTAGCCTTGGTTCCACTTGTCACTTTCCCCACTCATCTGACCCATCCATGATTGGTTCTTTCCCTGACTGAGACCAAGATAGGTGGCCTTGAGGACCTCCCCCCTTTGACCTCTGAGTACACTATGACTTTATGTTTACTTGTTCCTCAGCTCTGGAGTGTGTGATTTGCACCTTCAAACCTGGGATTCACTCATTGTTGGTTGCCCCCGATGTTGTGATGCAATATAGGATTGTGTAGATTCACCAAGTGTTCCCCTCTTGTCCTTGAACCATGCACACTTGCCACCATTACATGCATTATGAGCACTATTGTTCTACCAAAAGAGAAATGTGAATAAATCCAAAAAGGCTAAAAGAAAGTCAAATCAAGCCACAAAGGCTAAACTGAAAGTAAATGTAAAAGACCAAGCAGGTGAGGAATATATGTCATATCAAAATGACAGCTTGGCCACATAAATGAAAGAGAAATGTAATGGTTAAATTCCTCACTAAGTCCCAATGAAGGACTGGGAGGTGAGATGGAGCAAGGGACAGCTAATTCTAAGTGTCCCCTAGAACCTCAAATTATGGTTGGCTGTGCACCCAGCACGGTGGTTCTAGCAAAGATCCTCACGGAGCCTGATGCAGGCTTGGATGTGAGTTGCAAGGTGTATGCTAAAGGCTAGTGGTGGTTTTCCAAGCACTCTACCCATTTGTGAGGCACCTCCTTACCCTAGTGTTTCTCTGGTGTATAGTGTACTTATGTCACTGTGGTCCCTTGCTTCCCATGTTTATCCAAAGGGTCACACAGTCATGGTCTTGGTCATTCCCCTTAGCCTTCAAGCCTTCTTGTCCACCTCACCCATGGCTAGCAGGATGGCCAAATCTATAAATGTGCATAACTGTGGAGAATTCATAAGGGGTGGTGGGACCACCTTGCCTTAGGCCTATTTTTGAGAAATTGTTTATATGGATCACCTTGGATTTGTCACTGAATGTTTATAGTTGATTTACTAACATAAATAAGGAATCCATGGCATCTTATGTCGCATGCAGGAGCACACAGTCCAGCCCATACCATTATATGACCAGTTTTGACTTGGTCAACCCTATTTGACCAAGCCAAAAAAAGGGTCTCGGGCAACTTTGGATTCAAGGTTGCGATTTTGGCTATTTGACATCTATTAGGGTCCCATACAAGCCCCCAAGCATCCGTTTGCAAAAATATGATGGCATTTGTAAGATTTTAATTTATTAATGGCCAGCAGGGCCCTGTTTTAATTAAAAAGGCTTGGATTGGGCCAAATTGCACCTACATGATGGATTTCGGTCGTTCAAGTGACCATTACTAGTGGATTTGGGGTCTACGATCTCGATGGAGCAGTTGGTTTGTAATTTCGGGCAAAGGAAGTGGCTCACAATCACAATTTTCATGTTCATCCATATAAACCAGCGATAATTAATTTATTAAATAAGAAAATCAAATTTTGGCTAAGTTAAACAATAATGTGGTAAGTGTATGGGTAAATAAAGGCAAGGGGTAAATACTTAATGCTTTGGACATTATTCACTTGGAGATGGGGTCCACAACTTGTGCCTTCTTAGGGAGGGCGAATTTGCTCCATGGGGGGATTTTCTACTTATGTTTTTTATGTATGGGCACAAATACTTTGTAAAAGAGGGCGCCTAGGGAGACATAGACCCCTAGGCGGCCCCTTTCCTCATGTACTTCATGTTTTATAACTGTGATATGGTGTTCTACTAGGGCATGTCGAGGAATTCGCCCCCCCCTCATGTAGCTTGCTCATAACAACTTTGAGAGATGATCTTGGCCATTGATTTGTGATTGAGATGATTTAATCTCAACCATTGATCTCTTTGGCTAGGGATTTTGTATTGAGTTTCTCTATTTAAGAGAGAACTCTCTCATTGTATTTGCTTCTTGGCACTCTTGGCAATTGGAAGTGAATAGAGAGAAATCATTTTCAGCTCCTACTTGTGTACTTGTGGTGGATACTTGATGAGATTGATTGTCTTTGTACTCTCATTGCACTAGAAGAGATTGTGGTTGTTGCTGATGTATTTTATTTCTCAACATTTGTTTTGCAGGCAAGGGTCTTTGGAGAGGGGCGCACCACTTGGAAGCCATTGTTGCTTCACTCTCCGGACTTCGGGATTTATAGGGAGTGTTTTTACTATTATTGTCAAGCATTTCCTCACATTTTTATTATCTTGTCGTTGCTCTTTCTCTTGTACAAGCAAACCGACTTGTTGTCTCTTGTTTGACAGGTAGAGAGGGCGCATTGGTGAAATTGGGCAAATCATTTTCAAGCCGGGGCTTCAACAAATTCTTCTATTTGATCTTTGGGCTGCATTTCCTCATCAACTCAAGCATTTCTCCCGGTACCAAGTAAGTTCATCACTTCTTTCTCTCGATTTTCATTTTTCATGATGCATAGAGAAATATTTGCATAAGTTCAAATCCATAAAAAATTACATCTCATAGCCGTAGGATTTATTTTCTGTTCGATACCCACTTAAGTTTTGCCTAGAAAACCTCAAATACCGAATTTTGTGCATTTTGGACTCCATTTACCCATCCTTAGGCACTGGTTTGCTTGCTGGTCTACGCCCTCCTTGGGCATTTTTGTGCATTTTCAGGCCTCTTTTTTATTTTGGGTACTTGGGCAAACTTGGTTTTTGTTTTCCTTGATTTATCATCACTAAGAACTAAGTTTAAATGTGCTAGAAGAGTCATTAACTCGCTGATTTTATTCTGCTATGCATACTTGAGCATCTTAAGTCAAATTCCCCCATAGGCAGCAATTTCATTTTCACTTCTAGCCCCATTTTACTCCCTAGATTAATTTCCAGCCATCTAATCATTTAATTTTCACCATCTTAATTCATATATCAGATCTGAAACGAGTCAATCAAGTGCATAAATCTCATGCAAGTTTCAGTTCTCATTGGTTGGGAATAGTCTTGGAGCACTTAGGCAGCTTCTCCTTATCCTTGATTGTTTGTTTTTGGGGTGTAAGTGCCTTGTTTTGTGTCTCCACCATTGCTGGTTGACAAGGGTCTCCCCTTTGACTTGGTTTTGTGCCTTGTCTAAAGCGACAAGTACCCTGTCCGGTGTGACAACCGCTCACTGGAGCGGTGGACTTGGTGCTTGAAGTGTCACCAACCTTGCTTCCCGCTCCTCTACTGTCCCGGATGGGATACATTTAGTGGCAACTAGAGCTTGAGTGATAACAGACCTGAATGAGAAGAAGCTACAATGAATAAGATCGAGGACCAACCTAAGCGACTAGAGCCCAACACCAACCAGTCAATTACAACACGTCAGGTATCCAAACCTCCAGGTTTTTCTAATTATCATGTGTTTATTTAAATTATGTTTTGCAAAACTCAATTTTGCTGTAATAGTTTTATAAGGATATATACTAGTCAAATTGTAGTAGTCAAGAACAAGATTAAGAAACTGTGCAGTGTGGACAGAATCCAGAGATGCTGGAATTTTTTAATTTGGGCATACAAAAGTATCGTTTCCTATGTCATGTACTCTTTTTGGATGGATGGTCCGGCGGCACTCCGGCCACAACTTCTTTTTTAATACAAGTTAATCCGTCAGTTAAAAAACAAAACCTCATATATGTATAAAATGAAGTTTATGTACATACATGATACCATAGCCTCATTCCAAGGATAGTACAATCCTCTGGCTCTCCAAAACCGTAGCTAGAAAAAAACCAAGAAAACCCTAGCCAACAACAAGGAGCTCCAACAAGCAAGCACTACACTAGCAAGTCCTCCTAGGTAAGATGTCTCCCCTTCTCTACTCCTCAACAAGTACAATCTAGGGTTTAATCACAAAACTCTTGCTCCAATGTCTCCAAGGGATGAAGCCATGTGTTGCAAGGAGAAACCATGTGCCAAAACCATTAACTGATTACTAAAACCATGGGCACGAGAGGAAGGTGACCTAAGAGACTATGCCAAAGTCAGATGCCTTCAATAAATCCCCAAAATTCCATGGAACAACTTATATAATCAAATAATAAGCCATAAAACTTAGGGAAACCATGTAATCACACCAAGCCACCAATGCACAACATCGAGGCACAACTAATAACCCATATTACTTAAGAAAACCCTTATAGTTGATGGGTATTCCTTCCATGAATGTGCTAGGGGTTAATCAAATGTGCATTATGCTAATCAAAACCCATGAAAGCACTCAACACTCTACCAAATTCCACATGTGCAAGATGCAAGCCTCCAAAATGTGAGATGATGCCAACAAAAATAATAATCCATGAACAATATGCAGCCAACACCACAAAAATATGGCTCCTAGGCCGTCATCCTCAAAATGCAGCCTGCTTGACCAGGGTCTTCATCTTGGGACAATCCTCATACAATATGAGGGTTAGCACTCAGAATACATTGCCATGTCGATGATATTTTCACAATATTTGCAACACTACTGCCAAATTGCTTTTATTGAGTAGCAAGTTACTAACCATTGCACATTTAAAATGAGAGAAAAAAGCTAAGAAAGCAGGCAATCAAAAGTTTCTCTTGACCATTTTTTTTAGAATTGTTGGTTTGTGTTGTTAAATTAATAATCCCAGATTCAAATAGTCAAATGTTGCTTGATTTGAACTGCCCAAACCTAAATGCATCAAAATGTAAAATTACTTTGTAGCAATTGGGTCATTGACCCATTAAATATAGTATACAGGTCCTTATCTCTGGCTAAAGCTACCAACATGGCAATACAAAGTGGCATATAAACAAAGCAGATAAAGTGAACCAAGTCATTGTATAACTATAAATATAAATGCTTCTTCCAGGACACAAAACAACCAACACAAAACATTTGAGAACATACCTTCCATGTTTGTGAATATGATCAATAGCCCCATAAACATCCTGTATTATTTCTACAGTGCATGCCATTGAACTGTATTCATGATGAAAGCTACTGGCCTTTGGTAATTTCAGTATATCAGCAGCCTTTAAGCCACCATATAATGTAACACCTGCATTGTAAATGCATTACAATATGTTACGAGAAAAAGATAGTCTGCTAGAAATAACAGTGTAATCATGTGTGCTTTATGTTTTCCCCCTCCAAATAGGAACCTAATTGCATCTTTACCACTGTTTTTTGCAGAATGCAATAGGCCTGATTGACACATATAGATGGAAAATATTGTTTAATCCATGCCACAAAAACAGATTGCTTAAGGTGACATCTAATAGCAAGATTTGTCATGTTCATTTTGTCTTTTCTGTTGGCTCTTGGTCCCATAACAATTTTTTTATTGAAATAGCTAGTTCTCATGCACCTATGTATAAGCTATAGCTACTCAAAGAAAACCAAGAAAAAATGTATAATCAATCTGCATATCAGAATTACAATTATACCAAAAACACTATATATTACTGGCTTCCCTTTGTTGCAATATTTGTCATGTTCATTTTGTCTTTTCTGTTGGCTCTTGGTTCCATAACAATTTTTTTATTGAAATAGCTAGTCCTCATGCACCTATGTATAGCTACTCAAAGAAAACCAAGAAAAAATGTATAATCAATCTGCATATCAGAATTACAATTATTCCAATGGAGCAGAACAAAAGACATATATGGCAATCTTCTTGAAAGAGCCCCACCACTTCTCCACTACATGCAACAAAGGGAAGCCAGACATATATAGTGTTTCTTAGGATACTGGAGACTAAGCATCAACAATGTAACTATATCAGCACCTACACATGAAAACATTCAACTGTCAAATATATTAAGCATTTATTTATTTTCTTGCCAGACCTCTTTGTCAAGGGAAGAAAAACATCCTTTTTTGTTTGTGCTGTAAGTTACACCAAACTGCTGACCAGATAACCTATTGTTGGCATCTCAAAGTCTAGTTCATCAAAGAGACATCAATGGATTGTTTAGAACATGTAGTAGAAAGAGCTGGAAAATATAACCTTTCTGAGATGTTTCGTGGAGGACTAACGTTGGGATATATTCTGCTCCAAACAGATGCATAATACAATAAGGTAAAACTCAAGAGCCTATTAGTCATAGTTGCGAAGGTTTGGTTCCATATTGGGAGCAGAATCACATTACCAAATCTAGATATTACAGAAATCACATTTAAGTAGATATGCTTACTCCATTTATCATTAATAAGTAAATCACCCAGATTGGAAAGATATGAAGATACAAACAGAATCCCAAATTGTAGGATATTTTCATTTGTAGACAATGGAGGAGCAACAAAGGATAATGGTCGATAGTATGACAAATCAATTCTCATAATATTATATATAAAAATAAGAGAAGCAAATCGAGTATGGCCATAATAATGAGCATAAAGATATCATATGATAACTTCATTAACATCCAATAAATGACCACAAAGATGGGGCAATGGGACTAAAAGGTACAACCAATGGGAATACAACATGGCAATGAGAAAGCAACCCCTAGGTTAAGTCTGATAGCAAAATGAAAAGAGATAAGTGCCTAGCTGAGAGCTATAATCTAACACTCTAGTAAAAGGATACAAGACAGTGTAATTACAATGATTGAATGAGAATGTTAGAGACAGAAGATCCCAGTTCTGGGCAACAAAGAGAGAGAATGTCAAGCACCATTGTATTTAATGGTCAACAGTGAGGGAGGGGACCGAGATGCTGGCTCATTGTCAAAGTCGTTAATCAGTATGTAAAAACCAATGCAATGGTCGATGATATCCTCGGGAGATAGACCGAGGTTGAGGGGACTTGGTTATATGATCCTGGCAGAGCAAATGATCCAGAGAGCCTCACTCTCCTACCATCCAAGGCTAAAGGTAAGAAATTCCCGATAGAAACATGGCTTCTCAGTTGAAACGAGGGAGTAGTCTGATGGCCAAGTGGAACTTGGCTCGAGCACTGTCCAGAGTTGGTTCATCTACAGATCTAATGGTGCATGGTTTCTGGCCAAGAGTGGCAGCCCGTCATGGGCCACAAAGATTTTAGTCGAAAACCTTAGGAGGGGTTGAGAAGAGACTCAAGAGTCAAGGCCTCACTAACTTAGGGTCTGAAGTATCCTAGGCCTCTGCCTAACACTTGTTGCCCTGATTGAACAACACAACCTGATAAGATGATTGATCATCTTGTGAGTCTCAAACCGAGGCAAGATGACCAAAGACCAAGATTTACGAATAAACACTTCTCTCATGAAGAGAGTAAAGCATCTTTGATCAAGATGGAGAAAGAAAGAGGAGAGGGAGCCCTCTCAAAAAAATCGGTAATAATGACCTTTGATCTCATAGTAAAAGAAGCCCTGTTATGCCACATACTGTATTGGCATATTAGTACTGATTTTTGCTTCTACTATTGTATTCCAGCTTACTATGATCTCCTTTTACTGGGACTTTCCATGTGATATGAATGATGAGATGATACTACTATGATGCCATATTTACTTCTATACCATGTCAGATGATGATGATGTGTTACATGATATTGTACTTTATTGCTGTTCTGTATTGTACTGCTACTGTATGATGCATTTGATTGTTATTAACTTATGATGAGTATAGCTAGTAGTACCAGTCATAGGTTGACGAGGGCGAAGGGGTTCTGATTTACTAGCATACCATGAACCAAGATGACTCTTGGCTTTGCAAGGACTTTTCCCCTTCTTCGGTTTCATTTTCTAACCTTCTCCGTATCATCCCTACCACTTCACTTTGTATTTGCATCCTAGCGGCTTGAAGTTGACCAGATTAACTCTTGATCTCCCCGTTTTGTGGATTTGTCACCATTTGTGCTTACTGTTGTCTCTCGTATGTGTCTTAGATTGATATGTTGTAGTGAATCCTTAGTATAGGACACTTTCAGGTAGATCCCCGTGGTCGGATGTCAATAGTCAAGAAGAACTACAAGTAGAGAATCCTAATGCAAAAGAAATTAGCAATGCCTTCTCCTGAGACCCAAAGAAATTCCCTAATTCCCTATGCAGCTAAAAAAATGGTTAATGAATGGAGGAATAGGTATTCCTTGTCGAGGCTATGGATGCTTGACTGGCAGCAGGGCAATGCCTATTTGCACAAAAATGCTTTACTGTGGCAACTTCGTCGAGGCTATGGATGCCTACTGGCAGCAAAGCTAAGGTCGTGTCATCATGTCATCACCGGTATCCAAAAGCAGTGTTACACGGGGATGTGTCCCCAAGGGTATGAAACAAACTTCTACGCCCCCGCACATCCCGAAAACTTGGAAACTCCCCCCCCCCACATCTCTATTTGAAGGAAACTCAAGGAAATGCAGAAGGGGGCGTTTCTTGGAAAAAGGGAAACGTTTCCTTGCTAAAAATGGCATCCCCACATTTCCTTTAATTGTTTTTTACCAAAAAATAAAAAATTAAATGATAAAGGGCCACACCGTCCACTATTTTCCTTCTCTCTGGCCTCGATTTCATTTTACTGTTCAATTTGGTTTTATTTCCGATTTTGTTTTATTAGTTAGCTTATGTATGGTTGTAGGTCATTTTATTTCACTTGATGTATGTTGTAAACTTGTATTAATCTTTAGAATATAAAATTAAAGACTAGGCTCCAAGGGATTCCTCCCACAATCCAACCATGAGAAAGAATAAGGAAGGGCTACTTTTTATATAAAGAGTTAGCTCAACTTCCTCTACACTAAAACAATAATTCTCTCTCCTAGATCCACAATTTACTCAACGAACTCTCCAATAATTAGAATAAAGGGGTTAAGATCCACTTTTCTCTCCAAGCAATACAATAAAATAACGCTAGATCATAACCAACTCATGTTGTGAAGTCAACAATGAATAAAATAATTAGGTGATTATGCAAAGCGTCCTCCAAGGTGGACGTCTCCAAAAAAGATGCTCCTCAAAGGCACATGCGGCTCTCCAAATGAAACAGGCACCCTCCAAGTGGAATGTGTGATCAAAATGCGGTGTGTTACAAGGCAAACTAGCAGGGCTAGTGCTCAGTAAGCAATTATAAGAAATTTGACCCAATGTCACCTTGATCACAGTTCTAACTTTTTCGGAGAGTCGTAACCTCCTAGGGGAAGGACCCTGAATTATCCTATAAGACACTAATGCAACAAAAGACTATGTTCTCTGTGCAAATGTTAGTTCTGACCAGTGCCTTATGGAGTCAATGAATAAGATAAAACCACGAAACCTCATTGAACAAGTAGGTGATATTATTATCATGTAGCCAGCATTTAAGTAAGTATTTGCATAATCAACCACCAACTCATTCAATGTTACTTATGCCAATGAAATCGTGTGAGTGTTAGCATTAATATTCAATCAGTAGATTCAGATGTCTGTGTAAACACAGAATTTAGGACAGTCTCTCTTAAAACAATATACACTAGTACTATGATAATAGACGGTATTTAGTCCTCATTAGCCCAAGGTTCATGCAACTATGGTGATATTTGAGCGTAATTCAGTGCAAACAACGTGGATCATCAACCAATGAACAAACTCCAACCAAGTTTATCAAGCATTAAATTGTTGTCTATTCAGTATGGACACATTTTGCAACATCAGAGATAACAACTCAGAATTTTCCAAGTACTAAATCTTGCATCACCCACCAGTTATTTTCCAATGTTCATCCACTCACTTGCATGCAAAGAATAGGACGACTTCAGAATTATAAACACCACTGGTAGAATGGTCAGAAAATACTGCTTCACTGTATGTTTATCAGATTTATTGGCAGCACTAGAATAGTCTATGTTTTGCAATTACCACGGTTAGAATGTATGCTTTATGATGAAGACATTCGAACACCAATACTCAGAAATTTCAATAACACTTCTTATCGATCATTGGAAACAAGTTCCTAGTATGCAGTAGGTGTTTGTCATTCAATAGAATAGTATTTGAGATCAGCAATGAAGATATATCGGCATTAACTACTCATCACTCCCTTGTGACTGTCAACAAAGGTAACTTACAACTGTGTGTATTCTCAGACCTATGTTAGGGTAAAGTTTCAAAGATGTAACAAATCACAAATGTATATCAGCAGTAAGGCAATCTTTCCTTTGATGTCATTTATGGTAACAAAGATCAGAAAATGTATGCATCACTCAAGTTCCAATATAGCAAACTGTAACGACTACTTTTCAGACCTCAACTTTATGTAGATTTCAGAGTTCTCTTATGACGTGGCTGACCAGAAATATCAATGAAAACCACTTATGTTGCATGTCTTGTGTTTACAGGTGTCAAGTACTTTTGGAATGGTCAAAGGGCTAGGTCTGCAAAGAAGGCGGTATGAAGAAGGAGGATAAGGGAAAGGGAAAGGAGGGTTAGAAACAAGGAGCGAGGGCAAGAGGAGAGGGAAGGAAAGGGAAAGTCGTGGGGGTTTTAGATCTGCAGTTACCTTAGGAGCAGAAAATTAGGGCTTTCTACAGAATTAAAAAAATAAAGAAAATGAAAATACAGCGAACTGACCAAAAAAAAAATCAAATAACCTAATAATTACAAAAATAGAAAACTAGGGTTTCAAGAGATTCGGAAATTAGGGTTTTTTAGCATTTAATTTTATGAAAATTATATACAAAAAAAAAGTAAAAATCAGACCTAAATCACACAAATTTGACCCAAAATAATATTTACACATGTAAAATTAGGGTTTTTAGGGATTTTTTAGATTTTTAAAATTTTAGGGCTTCCTACAATTTCTCCCTAGGGTTTCTAGGGGCAAACAGGGCAGGACGAATTTATAGGATGGAGGGCCGAAATTTTAGGGAGGCCAAAAATTGAAAAATAATAATTTTTAAATTTTTAGGGTTTTTGTCATAAAATTGCAGACCTAATTCTAACCCTAATTCTACCATGAAAATGCAGATTTACACATGAAACTGCAAAATTAACGTAACAATAATATTTACAAAAATACAAACTAGGGTTTGATGTAGAGAAAATGGACAAAAAGGGTTCCAAGGTTTTACCCTAACCCTAGGGCATCAAGGAGGATGGCCCTCCTCTTGAGATGGTACTTGCCAAGTTTGGAAAACTAGGGTTTTCTTCAACAACCACAAAAGTTGGTTGAAGAGGCCCTAGTTAAGACAAACCTTGGAGACCTAAAGCTCAAGCTTTACAATGCTAGAGTAACTAAAGGCTGAAAATGACTTAGCTAAGACAAAATGCAGCATTAATGGCTACCATTCAACCTTAGACAAGCACACATCCAACATTTAACATAGAGAAATCAAGAGAAGAAACTTAGATACCTCATTGTGCATGTGTTAAGCAAACAACTCCTAGCATCACCTTAGCAAAGAGCAAAAACAAAAGATACTTCAAAGATTTGTCTCCAAACTAGCAAGTACATCTATCCTCAAGAGGTGTGCATCACTCAAAGAGCCCAAGTAGGGTAAAAATCAGAAATAAATGTTTTATCCCATAAGTTGTTATGTTAAAATGAAATGAGGAGAAGTGTATTTATACTTTTCTCACACTCACTTTACAAAAATAAAAAAAATATCCAAGCCGACATGCCTTTTAAAATGTCAATTTGAAATTATTAAATTTCAACTTAAAATTAAAACAATAATAATATAAAATAATCAAAATTGTGGGTAATTTGGGGTATTTTCCCCAGTCTTTACCCACATATGACTAAAATGGCTAAAAATGAGCAAATCAGCCTGTTCTGAAGGCACGACTGCGGAGGGGGGGGTCGGCATGCTCCATCTAACCCCAACAGTAGTGAAAATCCCTCAACGCCCCCCCCCCTAATCAAGCATAACAATTTGTCTTCAAGGATGACGTCATCATCAAAAGGGGCCCTAGAGAGAGGGTGTTGGTGAGCTGGAGGGCCAGGAGGGTGTGTGAAGTGATCTGGAGGATAGATATGTGCCTCAGTGCTGAAACATTTGCTGCCGGAATGATGAATCAAGGTTGGGGTCATGTGACCCAGTGATCCACCCCTGGAAGCCCCAGACACAAACCTCAGGGCTTCAAGCCCTTTCATGAGGCATTCAACAATGCCACTAAGCCATAGTACTTCCAAGGGAGAAACCAGAAGGTCAGGCCATAACCCCTACTCAGAAAAGGCTGGCCAAACACCCCTCCTGGTCAGAAAAAATGACCCCCTCTCCCTGGGGCACCTCTGCAAGTGCGCTGGTACTGGTACCACGTAACACGGTGCAAGTTTTTTTTTTAAATGTCAATTTCAAAATTGCCAACTTCCTCGATATTTATTGGATTTTCTATTATAACCACTTTTCGGAAATGTCGTGGCCACTTTGCATCCAATGACATTGTGTTGCAGGGTATTTTTTAAGGATTCAAATATTATACATATGTATAGTATTCTAGGAAACTATTTGGATTGAAAAATTATACATATAGATATGTAGGCGAATATTCAATAAAAAACATATAATATACTACTAAAAATTGTAATTTTTGCCAAATTTTAGCAATTTAATCATGTCTTATGTAAAAAATAGGCAAATTTTTAAGCTAATTGGCGATTATATTTTTTTTTTAAAATGGCCAAAAAATAACCAATTGGTGAAATTTTTCCCTTAAAAAATACCTTCTTGTGCTCGCACAATTCTGGGCACTATGTCAAAAATTAACTGCTTCCAAAGCTAAGACACCCCTCCAAAAAGGCTCAAGATGATGTCCACATGCCAACAACATTCCTTCAAACTATGACATCACCTCCAAAGTTTCAATGTCCAATGTATCACCTCACCAAAACATGTGCAAAGGATAGATCTACAAAACACCAATTGAAATAGTAGCATTTAATCAAGAGCAAGGTCCCCACAATACTCAACCAACCTCGTGAAGGAAAGGGTTGGCCCCTTCTCCAAGCACTAAAGTACAACCATGCATCAAAACGTGTGCCAAGAGAGAAGATTAAGGGGAGAATTCCAATAGCAATGATAACCAATTGTGTCAAGGTGCCATTCAAGTGCCAAGAAGTAAGGGCACTCTAGCAAAAGATGAGTGTATGCCTCAAAACATGAAAAAAAGGAGGGTGCTCCTAGGAAAACCAACAATAAACCATCCCTAAGTGTGAATCACATCAAATGTGCTAGAGTGCTCCAATAGAAAGCCTCTACATATCATCAAGTCATCCATACAATCCAAGCACTCCATCAAAAGTGGTAGTACATGTCATCAATATACCAAATTAACCCAACAACACCAGGGTGCTCCACCAAGGGGTAATCAATGTGTCATGAACAAGTGGTATATGAATGAAATGCAGCACCATCCCCTAGATCATTTCATCCTATAGGCAATACTTCATCAAGGAGCAACTATTAAAACTTAAAACTTAGGAAGACCCTAAGTTGATGGGTCCTCATTCCACAAATGCACAAAGTGTTAGATAATTGCATCAATGCCTAAGCAAAATTTTATACTCCAAGCATGCCAAAATCACCAAGACGAGAGTATATCAAGATCAAAACACCATGGAGAGATCACATCAATAGCTATTAGCACCAATCAATCAAAAGAGATCAACAAACCCAGGCCAAAGCCCACATGTACCCCAATCCATCCAATGAATCATCTTGCAAGCTCGATCTTTGTGATTAAAATCACAAGTGAAACCATCATTCAATATGAGGAGTAATAGGACCAAAAGATACATAGAAAATTGTTTTTCCTATCAAAAACAATGGTCCTTGGCAATACAGAATGAACCCAAACATGCTTGAAGAAGAGCTTACCAATGGCTTCTACTGTAACACTCTTCTTGCAAGATGACAAAATTGTCATCTTAGAGAGTCAATCAACAACCACAAAAACACATCAATTACCATGCTTGGTTGACAAAAGACCTGACATAAAGTCCATGGAAACTAACACCTAAATATTATCTGGAGTGGGCAAAGGAATATATAGTCCCTACTTCCTGATTGTAGGTTTAGTGATTGCATGGGTATCCTATGAACGTATGAGCTCCTTAAATGTATGAGCTCCTGCATCAAGAACAAGAAACTCCAAAAATAACAACTCCTAAAATAGATAATTGCTTGTAGTCAAAGAAAAGTCAATCAAATCAACCTCCTAGGTTTGGTGCACTCATCTCTAGTCCACAAATAGAGATCAACTGAACGCGTGAATACTAACTAGGAAGCCTCCTCAAGTAGTGCACCCCTCTTCGATGACTAGATTAGGCTTAGGGTCCAAGTCACTCCAAGAGTAGTAACTACCTGAATATTATGTGCCTGAACTCAAGTGAATTGAAGTCAAACTAAAGCTCAAGTCAATTTAACTGAACTAAATTGCACTAAAGATTAAACCACAATGCACATAAAGCAGAAGTCAAGTCAAACTACATGACTCTCTAAGTAGGGCGCACTCCTCATGGAAAAATAATAGATGTGGGACCCAAAATAGAAGGCACAGAACCTGTTCAAAGAATTCACCCTCCTAGAATAGCAGTTATTTGGTCCATCAGATAGCTTGGCAAAAGCTTGCTTGGAGTGCTAACAAAGTCAAACTGAGGAAGACCTGGAGTGCAAGGCAAGTGGTAACCCAACCTGAAATTCAAATAACTTTCTTTATGTGTAAGACAAATCAACCTGAAATAGGGACAAATCAACCTGAAATAGGGCCAATTGTCCAAGAATAAGTGGCATATGGCAATTACTTGCACAAGAAGTAATTTGCTCTTCAACCAATCTCTCGATTGAGGCACAACACTCATTTGGTCAAGACATTCTGAAATTGATCATCAAGAAGGGTGCAAATCACTAAGGTAAAGCATCATCATGAAAATCACAAGGATAGTCCAAGGCAACCACTACTTCTGGAACATGCAAAAACCCTAATTTTGACCTAATTTATCATGCTCTGGGGTCATAGCCAAATTTGGCCATATGCTATCCTCAATAAAGTGTATCTAAAAATGTAATTACTTTTAAAAGTGCAGAAACCCTAATTTTGACCTAACTTCGACCATTACCAACTTTGACCAAAATTTGACTATCTCCAATTCCTACCAAAACTAAATCCTATACACATATTCATAAAGGGCATCCAAATCTATGATCAAATTTCAAGCAAGATGAATTTTCTAAATATAGAGAATCTGCAAGACAGCAGATCTTAAAAATCTGATTTACAGTTTACCCATTTGGAGCCTTCACCTGCCCATGCATGTGTGCAGCGCTGCATCTGATATGAAAACATGGGAAAACCTGCTGAACTGAAAAATCTATCAAGATATATACTGGTATGAGTGTAACCTGCTCTCTGAAGTTCCCTGCTCTAAAGATCACTTGCAAGAAACCTGTCCAATCTTTAACTCTGAGACATGAAAACCGATGACCATGTCCTAAGTATAACTATAGCACTCACGAAAAGTCGATGCAGAATGGTGAACTTTTGATGATAAGTTCATCCTGTAATGCATCCACAAACTGTCGATGCCGAATATCTGCTAATGTATCCACAAACAATTGATGTTGAACCGATCAGAATGAACTTTGAAGAAGTTCATTTTGAGTATTAAGTTTTAAGAGTATTCATAAAAGAAACAAACATACAAAAAAACCTACCAAAATCCAGGTAGATCTTCATTACTTTTAAGCAAATGTGATAACATAACTATTAAGTGCACCAGTGGATTTAAAGTATAACAAGGAAATCAAAGGGAAATAAAATCTCAATATTATATACTTTGCAGTCCCTTAGATCATTCTGACACTAACACATAATAAGCTGCTTTACCAAATTTAATGTACCCTAAATCTTAATAGTCAAATCTTGGAAACAAGGCAGCGTTTTGGACAAACCACTGAAAATTCTATACAAAAAAATGTGTCACTATCATTGAAGAGTAATTAATGCAAGTAACCCATGAACTGTTTACTAACATGGAAAGCAGCTATGAGACTGCCCACTGTTCACTGACAAGAGCCAAAGAGGTATATCTAATGTCTTGATGCAGGGGATCTTTCATCAAGTGGTTCATGCATTTCCAGGTGTGTAAAGTGGTGATCCATAAAGATTTACAAACACAATATGCATGGTTTATAGCATGCTATATAAGATATTCTCAAAATCCCATGATGTTGCCAAGATCATAAAGTATATCTAAGCCCTAGAAATGTACCATACCTGCTACTTGTAATGCCAAAATAAGTTCATCAAGGCCACCAGTTTTCATTATGGCTTCATGTACAAGGAGTGTTTCCTGATCACAACCATCACCTCATGAAATTTAGAGTAAGAAGTAGTCAATTTAGCTTTCCTGTAACAATAGGGTTGACCTAATACTGTCAGAGAGTTTGAATTTAGTTACATGCATACAGTTTAACCACATGCTCACCATCGCGTTACAAGCAGCGGGATAGTCAGTCTTTGCATCTAAAATAATTTGTTTGGCCATATGCAAATCAGCTGCTTTGTCCACATATACATGACAAACACCATCTAATACAGAAAATGCAGATGAATTAGAAGGGAATGGCAAGAGCAATTACTTTGTTGACCAACTGTCAACATACAGAAACTACATAAGCAACCAAAACACTTGAAAGCTTACCAGCATGACCAAGAACAGGAATTTTTGTCGACTCCTTGATTTCTGACACCAATTTATTACTTCCCCTTGGAATGACAAGATCTATAACATCATCCAGCTGAAATTGATTTTTCTTAGATGATACTTATTAATGTAATCAGTTATAGCAAAAACAATTCAGCCAATTGGCCAGAAATGAGTACCTTTAGCAGATCTGGAATTTCGTCTCTAGAATTAACGAGGCCAATCAGCTCTGATCCAACAGATTTGGGCAATGCTTCAGTAATAACCTACAGGTAAAAATCCAAAGTATCAGTTGCCTCTCTAGTAAACTCATTATCATAGTATAGAAAATACATGAATTATGCATACCTTATGCAAAATTGCATTTGATCGAGCTGCTTCTTTGCCACCTTTAAGGAGAAGCCCATTTCCACTCCGAACTGCTAATGAAGCTATCTATTTGGTCGAATTAAAAATTGTTAAGATGGGCAAAAATAGTATTGAAAGTTATGAATATCATACAGACAATAATAATAATTCTCACAGCCTCATGCCAGACCATGTGATGGTCATATATAATATTCTAAAAACTTGATCAGCTGAAATACCTGAACCAGAGCTTCTGGTCGGGATTCAAAAACTATAAGCAGCACACCTAAGGGACGGGTTGTCTTCTCTAGAATTAGACCATCTGCAAGCTGCATTCCAAAATAATGCATAAAATCCCCTGCTCACAAGATAAACTCTGATAGGAGTATTCAGGTATCTAATATAAATGCAGAGATTGAATCAAGTCAATTATTCAAGAACATGTAACAAGTGTAGTTTTTTAGCCCTTGAGATTCGCGTCATTCTACCACAAGGCAGCAACATTTTATTTCTAGCCCTTAGTCATTCTATATTTTTCCACCAAATGTTTTCATTGCAATGATAATGGCAGTGAAATGAACAAATGTTCATTTACAAACAAAAATCCAAAAAAAGGACAGAAGGCAGAAATGCATATAGGACAAGTAATATAAATAATGAATAAGAATATGAATGAATAGATAAAGTTTACAATGCCATGTGATGGTATACTTATATGAATTGACTGGTCACTATAATTGATAGGTCATGTCCCTTAGTTAGGATGTGTTACTTCATTTATTATTATTATTATTATTATTATTTGTATCTGAAGGAATCGGTAACTAGGTTGGGCTCGTACTCGCATGACACGGGGTCAATTCTGGTTTGCTGCCACTATAACCTCTAGGTGCACTCACACTGCCCCTACACAGGCGCACAGGCTATTCAAGGTTTGAACCCACTCCGTCGCAAGGAGTGGCTTAACAGTGCATGCACCCCATCGCCAATTGGTCTATACCCTGGGGGCTAAAGCCAATGATTCCCATTTCCTCCGAATTTGTAAACCAAACACCTTATTCCATGGTCGATATTTGAACCAGGGTCTCCTAGGTGAAAACCAAGTATCTAACCAGACTAGACGACAACGGAGATTCATTTATTCTTATTATTATTATTATTATTATTATTTCCTATTTATATATTTATGTCCATTACATTGCATATCCCTTCAAGATGTTTTGTTCTCAAAGCATGTTGGACTGTGGTTGTCATTGATGTCAAAGAGGACTTAGTATCTGTTAGACACAATGGCTCATTGAGAGGGGGGGGTGAATCAGTGAGATTGGACTTATTAACAATTTCAACTTCTTCTTCAAATCTTATATCATCATTTACAAATTCACTTCAATATCATATTCATCAATGAACTATATTTCAGTAATCAACTAAGCACATGTCATTCATCAAGTAAAACATTTTATCATCAACACATTGCAAGAGACACAAGATATAGTTTTGTAATCTTTTGTATTTCTTCAATCGGCTACAACCGGGGGGTTAATCAGCTACAACTGAATCAGAAGCACCAATTTCTATTCCAAGACTCAGCTTGGTCTTTTTCTTAGATCCAACTAAGAAAAATAATTACAAGATCCAGCTTGTATTACATACACATTTTTAGCACATTACATCTCAGCAAATTTCACATGTCCTCACTGTCATCATCTAATCAATAACCTACTGCCAACAAGCACATCACCATAATTCTGTCCACATCAAGACTGCCATAATTGCTGCTGCCCTATCTTCATTCTGTCCATACTGTCCACATGCACATCAAATAATCATCACAATCATTCTTCCCATATCATTTTATCATGCCCAGCATCTTCTTATTTTGTCCATACATATTATGCACATCATGCTGCCCTTACTGCTGCCCAGAAATCAAAGATAAAAAGGTATTTCATTCTGTTGTACTTGTCTTCATCATGCTGCTACCAAGTTTGGCCCAGAAAATCAGAGATAAAAAACTTCTTCACTGCTGCTCCAACTGATCCTCTGCTGCAGCCACTGAGACTGTCCTCATCTTCTTGACCCCTAAAATCAGAGCTCACTCTTTCTCACAAAATCATTTCCACGATTCACCCAACCAAACCAACGACTTGATCTTTATTTATACTTGACTTATCCATGAATTTTTTAGGAGGCCGACATGTCATCTTCAATTCTTTATTCTATCAAATGATATATATTATTTTATTTCCATGTTATATTCAAAATATATATATATATATGGTCTCTTTGCCACATCGTCATGATCTTCATGCCTCCTTTAGAATGCACGCATTGTGTCCACAATTATGCCCGCAAGGGCCTTTTGGTTTATGCTCGCAATGGGGCTTTGAAATGCCCGCAAGGGGCCTTCCAAATGCCCGCAGCCTTCTTCCTTGTCCAAGTCACCTTGTTAGCCAGCTAAGTCTTTGTCATTAATGTGTTGTCATCAATGACAATCATATTCATCAGTATCCATGTGCCAGTTTGAATAAGTATATAAAACAATGTGCGCAAGTCCCTAATCCCATCTAGTCGTGGTTCTCAAAGCTGATGTCAAAGAGTTGGTTGGATATGATAGTATTTTGCCACTTTGAAAAAGTATATCAAATTATGTATGCAAGTCTCGGAAGTGCGCAAGACCCACCAAGCAATGGTACTTCAAGGGCGCAAGACCCAACACGTAGTGGTTTCCAAGTGCACAAGTCCCACTATGCTAAGGAACTAGTATGCACATGACTCACAAGACATGATACCTTAGTTGCGCAGACCAAGACAAGTGGCAGATGCTTGAGAAAGCTTGACCGTGAAGAAAGGAAGAAGGGATGTTATCGTCCAACTTATGGACACATTGTCTGAACAAGTTGAGTATAAATAAGAAGCAAAGTTGGTGAGTGAAAAGTAAGCTTGAAGATGAACAAGAGATAGCATTCTGAATTTGCAAGCTTCGAATTATTGGGGTATCAATGGCTCGTTGATCCGGAACAACATGATCTAGCAGAGGGCCAAATGCGCAAGAATAGAGGAGCAATACAGCAGATGATGGGTAGGATGATATAGCATATGAGACAAATGCGAAAGAACAAAAGAGCAGTACAGCAGATGATGCACAGGATGATATAGCATATGAGAAAAATGTGCAAGAACAGAAGAGCAGTACAGCAGATAATGCGCAGGATGATATAGTGTATGAGACAAATGCGTAAGAACAGAAGTGCAGTGCAGTAGACGATGCACAGAATCGGATGAACATGCAGTTGCGCAGAAACAGAACAGTATGTTGAACAGCGTGCAGATTGTAAAAGCATATGAAATATGAGAACCTGTGTGCAATACTAAAGCAGAGACTTGAAGTAAGAGAAGAACTGATGATAGAGTACAGCAGTTGCATAGAGCAACGCATATAGCAATGCATCAAGTCTGAGGTGTGCACAGATCAGAAGACCGAAAGAAGAACTTCTACAGTTATATCAGGGTGGCAGGACAGGGCAAGGACAGAGAGTTGGAGCTTCCTTCACGTTGGAGCCTATAAATCAAGGGGGTCGCTGTCTCCTTCCAGTTGGAGTTGGTAAATGAGGGAGTTGGTGCTTCTTTCAGGTTGAAGTCTGTAAATAAGGGGGTTGGAGCCTCCTTCCAATCGATGTTGGAGAATCCTAGAAGTTGGTGCTTCCTATGAATGTAATCTTTATTATATAAGAAAGAATTCCGTGATTTTCTCCCGTTTGGGTTTCCACGTCAAATCTTTGTGTTATGTGTCTTATGCATGTGTTGATGAATGACATTGTTTATGGAGAATACATAATATAAGTACTGTTTGAATTTGGTAGAAGTAAAAATTATTTAAACTGCGTTTAATACTGATTCAGCCCCCTCTCAATATTAATAAGATTTCCAACAATTGGTATCAAAGCGGGTGTCTTCAGTAACAGTTTAACAACTGGAAGATAGATCTTTGCACAGATATGGACAAACAGGAAGGACTCTCTACCAACAGAGCACCTAGGTTTGATGGCTCAAACTACACTTTCTAGAGAATAAGAATGGAGATATATCTGCAGTCTCTTGGTGTTGATGTTTGGCAGTCGGTTGAAAATGGCTATAATGTTCCCACAACTGCACCAATCGATCCAGCTGAAAGAAGGCAATATGAATATAATGCGAGGGCTAGGAATGCGTTATTATGTGGATTAGCAGACTCTAAATTTACCAAGGTCATGCATTGTACTTCTGTAAAAGAAGTATGGGACAAACTCAAAAATATCTACGAAGGAGATGAAAAATTCAAGAAGGAAAAACTACAGACTTATTCTGGACAGTTTGAATCTTTGAAGATAAAAGAAGAAGAAAATATTGCATCATATCTTCTTCGAGTCGATGAGATAGTCAACACCATCAAAGGTCTTGGAGTCCAAATAGCCGAAGAAACAGTTGTACATAAGATACTGAGAACTCTGCCACCAAGATTTGACTCCAAGGTGACAAAGGGAGCAATCACAGAGCCTTAATATAAATGGGAAGATGTCCCATGTTTGCATATTTTTGTACTTGATGAGTTTGAGCTTCAGAAGGAGCAGAGAAACTCATTATCAAACGAAGTTGGCTTCAGGTTCCAAGGTAGCAGGTTGTTTCAGCACAGGATACTCAATTGCAGAGGGAGCAGGATGGCTTCTATGACAGAGGGAGCAGCTACAGTGGATGTGGTGCTTGAAAACAGATGTGATATTTGCATCAGGTAGACATTCCTCCAGTATTAGCCATGTGACTTGGTTAGGGGTGGATGGCCCGGAGGTAGGGTTGTATCTTCTCCCGGACACACTGTGACGTGGTGGGGAGATTGACTCTTGCATGATGAGTAGTGTTGATGCATCGAGCATTCCCTCGGTATTAGCCATGTGACTTGGCAAGGGGTGAATAGCTCAGAGCAGGACAGTGCCTTCTTCTGAACATCCTGTGATGAGGTGGGAAGATTAGTCCTCAGTTGCACACATTATCCTCCTAGAGGTTGAGCATCTAGCATTTCCCCAGTGTTGGCCATGAGCCTTGGCTAAAGGTGGATCAAGTGCGATAGTGCCTTCTCTCATACAACCTGTGACAGGGTGGAGAGATTAGTCCCTAAGACGACTCAGAATGAGGCAGTGTCTTCTCTCGGACATCCTGTGACGGGGTGGAGAGATTAGACCCTAAGAATGGTCAGAGCGGGGCAGTGCCTTCTCTCGGACACCTTGTGACAGGATGGGGAGTTAGTCCCAAGATGCTCACTCATGCAAGTGCATGGATTTAGCCATGAGACCTGGCTAAGGGACCTTGAAACCATCAACTTGAATCAAGCTCGTGATCAACCTTTCCTTGAGATGATTCGTTGAAGACAAGTCATGGTGTGAAGCCTTTGAAGAAATCAAAGATGTGTTCGAGTAGAACAAGCAAGAAGAATACCTCCCTCATTGAAAGAGATGATTACAGCATCGGTAAGACATTCTCCATAAGACAGGGAGAATGATTGGACTCGTCTTGAGAGGGAGAGAGAGGGAACTAGTAGTTCTATGATCCTCCTCAATGGACTGAGTTGAGTCAATCTATTGTGCTCCTCGATGGACTGAGTTGAAGCATGACACTTCTCGATGGACTGAGTTATGTTGGTGTCACTGGGTTGGTACCCAGCAACCCTTGGGTTACAGCCCATGTGGTCAGGATAGGTTGTAGCTCATAGAGGACGTCATGTTGGTCATAGCCACATGGACGTGAGAAGACCTTTCTTATGATGATGAGATGTTCAAGATAATCCATGATGCTCAGATGACATCCAAATGTGTTTCAGCATGATGATACCTCCCTAGCTAAGAGGGAGTGTTGGTCTTGTAGCGTCGTGAGGTATCCTCATGACAAAGTCGGCTCCATCAATTAAGAACAGCCATGAACCCCCCGAAAAGTTCTAGCAAGGAAACCCCCGAAAATTTCTACAAAGGAAACCCCCCCAGAAAGTTCTAGAAAGCCCCAGAAAGCATAGAAATACAAAATGAAGGTATAAATAAGGAGGACACCTATCTCATTTGTACATCAAGCAATTCACTCTGCTTTCCAAGAGAAATGTGCAGCTGAGGAAGAGAAGGATGCCATGGCAGAAGAAGACTATTTTCTGGGTTTAATATCTTTGGGTTTATCTTCTTCTTATATCTGATGTACTTGTATCTTGAATCTCTGAATAAGAAAGGTTGGTTGGGTTTTTCCCGAGTTTGGGTTTTCCCAAGATAAAATCTTTGTGTCTCTTTGTTTCTGTGTATGGTTATTCTTTCAGTGATCTTTATTTGTTTTTCTGCTGCAAATAATTGAAATTATACTGCTATTATAAAATTCTAACAAATGATTCCCAAGGGAAGTGATATAGATCATAGCTATGAAAAGAACTTCTTGGACACATAAGAGTAATCATTTGGATTTGACCTACAATTAAAACTCATCATCATAATTATATCATCTACACTAAATAAAGACCACATAAATACTTGTAGAAAACACTAAGAAAGGTTATTAAAGTGTAGGCATAAAAGGGTAATGGGACCACATATTTTCATTATGCGTTCATTCCTACACTTGTCATATTTTCATTATGTGTTCATTCCTACACTTGTCATGAACCCCTTCCTAAAAGATGACATGGTTACAAGTAAGGTTTAGACACGATTTGCAATTTTGCACTGCTTGCAAACCTCATTCTTTTGAAACAAGTTTTAAACAGAAAAGTTACGAAGGACAATCTCTGCAGTTTGCAAGCCTAAGTCCATCAAAACAAGGTTATCACTCTAGGCTCTAGAACAAGATGAACAATTTACATGTGACAAAGTAATAGGTTGATCTGCCCCCTACCAAGCAAGAGAATCCATGATGTTATGAATCATTTTAGATTTGAGATTTAAATTGTTTGTTTTTTAATTTTCAATATAAAATTAAAAATTTTAAAATATATTAATAAAAAATTAGGGTTAGGGTTCCGAATCCCCGATTCCTAATTTTGGGAAGAGTGTTGCACCTGCACCGGATTCTTCAACCGATTTCGATCGCACCCATGGTTTGTGTAACATAGACAAAAATACATAAATAACCTATGAAACAAGACACATCCCTTATAAGCTCCGTGTTTATATTTCACATGTCGGACATGGATATGCTAGGATACGTGCCCTAGACACGTCTTAAAACAGGACATGTGCCAAACACATGATACGTGTCCCACTCTAAAAACATTTTTTTGATGTGTTTTCTCACTTTTAGCTGTAGGGAAAGAGGTGTCACGGTCTCTCATTGTGAAATAAATGGTAAAATCGAAATTTGAAGGAATTTTAAATGTTTTGTGAATATTATAGTTTCTTAAAAAAATGGATCTTTATGTTTATATTTCATATTTATAATAATTTTTAATATATATATATATATATATAACTGTGTCCCTGTGTCCTGTTTTTGAGGTCGTCGTGTCCCATGTCGGATACTCTCATTTTCGTGTCCTCTGTGTCACGTGTTCTCATGTTAGGTGACTTGTATATAACACATTTTTTACTAAGTCTCATCACCCAAGAAATAAAATCTCTTTTGGACTCTTTCTTTAACTTGATCACATTGCTACATAGGAGGCTGGCCCATAACAATAAGTGGCATACATGGGATTACCACTATGAGAGAGCTAAATTGCCCATATAAACCTCTACAATTATGACCTATTGTAAAGTTGTGAAATTTTGTTGTAGGATTCAAGACTTTTGGTCCTTGAATCCAAGTTTTTCCCATGCTACATGTTGTCAAAATGAGGAACTTGGAATACCAATCTTCATGTCGAACTTGAAAGTAGGTTGATTAATAGGAACAACCATAGGGATTGGAGACTTTTGTAACAGAACTCCAACCTCACCTCCCCCCTCGATTGTTTCTAAATTTTAATAAATATGAGCAGAACTATACAAAACTTCAAGGCAGCGTAAAAAATAATAGAAGATAGGGTCAACTTGTAGTTAGAAAACGGGGCTGGCATGAAAAATAGGGCCAATACACAGCAAAATAATAGGGCAAAAGTCATACCAAACCAACATGTCTGGAAAATTGAGTTGACATGGCATACAGTGAGGTTCAAGGCCAACATTTGGACCATTACTACCGCAGATCCAACAGCAGAAGCTACAAGGCTGACTTGGCACAACAGGAGGGTCAATCAATATTGCAAATATCGTTTCGGGGAATATATCACCAAGGGTCCAGAATTGAAACAAACTTGTCTGAATAATATATTCAACCTTTTAGAAAGTTGGCCAAAAATAAGCTAACTTCAACAAAAATAACGTATGCTAAAAAATTTTAAATGCTGCTATAAATATACAGAAAGTGGTTTTAGCGCTCTTCAATTTGCAAAGATATGAGCTACTTAAGTGGGACCTGACAAACATCAGGTGTACTAAGCAGAGCTCAAATTAATGAAATCAACTTCCTCAAACAATGTTGAAAATTTAACAGAATCTGGTTCGCATTCATTAAGGTGACACACCTGAACAACATTCTCCAATACAAGGAGATTGCTTTCTGCCTAAGAGATAAGATTCTACCAAACACACTTTCTGTAAATATGGAAATCTTACTGCCATTATAAAAACTATAGGACCATAAATAGCACAACTATAAGATACTTTAACAATTTGAGAGATCACCTCCGTCCTTTTCCGCACTTCCCCAATTGGGTCATTCATGTCTGCAAGAACTCTTACTGACTTTGCTAAACCTGAAATCTGTGAAAGAGAGATGTAGTGCAAGGAAGTCAGATTTCTTGCAAAAGGTATAAAGTAATGCTAGATACAAAGATATCACAACCAACACGTTCTGGAAAACAGCAGAAAAAGAACATGTTTATGATAAAATAAAGAAAAATTTGCTTACATCTTTTGTAAATAAATGTGAATGCATAACTACATTAGAAGGGATGATGAGAAGGAAATGCCATTATCATAGTAGCCTTTCCAACTTTATCACCAAAAGGAAAAAAAGATATTTGGCCAACCTTTCCAGGTTTCAGTGTTAATCGAGAAACCAAAGCCTCTGTGATCCTTGCTTCTTTTGCAATAAATACATCAGATTCATTTTCTTTCCTGATTAGCTCTTCATTGGCTTCCAGAGCATCTGCCACATCTAGTAGAATCTTCCTCCGATCAGAGGAAGAAAGAGCCTGCACTGAGTAATGTACATGTTTTTAACCTAAGCAGATGATCATTCAAGTTTATCAATGCAAATATTGCTCCTGCAGGACTAATCCAATAAAATTTGATTTGTACTGAAACAATACAATTATGTAAGTTCTAAGATGTCCTTTCCAATTAGAGCTTGATCTATTTTGACCTTCGGAATTGCACAATCATGAACAAGGTTCATTGCAAAAGGTTTCATGACATAACCTGCAAGCGCCGACTAGCATCTCTTGCATTAACTGCCATTTGCCGAGCACTGCGTTGTTTGAGTGAAAACCATAAATGTGCATCCTTGTGAAAAAGAGTGCCTAAACGTTCCCCTTGCAGCACTCTCAAAACTCCACCAGAAGCAAACCCACTTTGAAAAAAAATATATATATGAGTGCCAATAGAATGCTTCTAAATCAAACGATAAAATGACAAACAGCAAAGTAATCATATAAATCTTCCTTGAGGCCATCCTGGAAGCATATTCAAAAAAAGATGAAAAAGTATGAGCTAGTTTTCCTAGCAGCGGAAGCAAGTCAAAATGTATTCCTCCAATGGGAAATGGCATAATAGTCATGCACTCATTCAAATAATTTTGTTATCAATATAAGCCATTTCAAACAAATGCTGAAAGTCGTGTCTTTTCCTACTCATGACCATTCAATCTTATTTATAATGCCACAAGTACTTGTACCAATTGTCACATTCATTATTATGAATTATATTTTATCGTTATGGATTTCCCTATTTTATCCTGCTTAAATTGGATATTTTTATAGTTATTGAACAAGATTGTTCATAACATTGGTATCAGAGTGGGTTTCATTACTATTGCAGGAGTCTCCACTTGTGATTTTCCTCACAAATTTCACAGGGGTAACATGTTAATAATGCCTTGGATGCTAGCTTATGGATGTTTGTGGAGATTTGATGCCTTGGATGGTATATGGATGGTCTTCATGATGGTTTTGAGATCTTGGCTTTTGCTCTCATTTTGCAGCGGGTTTTCATGGTTATTCTGGGGCGAATTGAGCAAAACAGGGCCCTGTCTTCAAACCCTTGGTTCTCCAACACCCTAGCTCAGATGGATGTAAAGCTCTTTCCAAGGGCAATCTCACAGTGGTGAACACTAGCCTATTCTTCTTATCCATTATAAACTCTCATTATAATAAAAAAGCAGTTGATATGTCTATTCTAAAGTTATGTAATGAAGTAATGTTTTTTTTGTAATTAAGAACTCACAAGTAAGGGATTGTGTCGACAGTTGCAACCACCCAACTTTCATTAATGTTAATCAATCAGAATATAGAGACAAGAGGAAGACGCAGAGGTTGGTCATTCTCTGTCAGTCTTACCATAAATATGCAGTCCCCTTGAGCCCATTAAGAAATGATCCTCTGCGCATATTTCTTATGAAAATAATGACATACTTTATTTTGTTTCTATATGATTGTATCCATTTGTGTGCATGTAGCTAGATCCATGCAAATATCTCTACTTTCTTGGTCTAATCTCTTCACGTCATTTTGAATCTCCTACTCAAGAAGATTATGAGATTATTGAAGACTATTGGAACTTAATTAAAGTAATAACTCTCTAACAGCCTGTCACACGATGCATAATCTGGAAAAAAAAGAATCTTAAGTATAGTTGTTCCATTTAAACTGTATATACTGATTCATCTACTAAGAGATCCCATCCACCTTAATTTGGCAACTATAATACATGTAGGCAGGCTGTGAAGGAAAGAAAATAAAGCTATGCAATCATTCTGCTATAGATCTATAGATTTCTCAAGTGCAAGAAGTAATAAATGTGTAAGTGCAAACAAAAATAACAAAACTGTTCAGACCTTCAACAGCAGTGCTGCTTCACAGACAGAAAAATGCAAAAAACAATATCCAGAAATGCTTTCCTATAGACTAAATTTTGTTCTGAAGGCTGTCTATCCAACTTTAAAACATTAAGAAAAACAAGGGATCCAAAGAAAAAATGATGAGTGAAGTTAATGCCTACAAGAGAATAGGAACTCCAAGAATGGATGACAGAAACCTTACCTAGTTATAACAACTGGGATGCCAGCTTCAGCAGCATGACAAGCAGCTTTTACTTTAGCAGTCATACCACCCCGTCCAACCCTAGACTTGTCACCAAATGTGATTGTCTCATCATGTTTATCCTTGATGTATGTATGTATGAGTTTTGAGCGAGGATCACTTGGAGGGCCACTGTAAAGGCCTTCCACATCACTTAGTAGAATTAGAAGATCAGCTCTCAGCTCAAGGGCCAGGAGAGCTGCTAAACTATCATTGTCCCAGAAAATTCCAGTAGCATCCTGAAAAACAGTAAGATAAATGTCAGACTCGAGAAAAGAAATCTAAAACTGCGCAAAGCTCTAACTGCATCTTCTTTCTTGTGCAATAAATTAAAAACTTAAAAGGAAGCGGAGAAGATATTAAAACAAAGGTGGAAATGACAAGTGAGTTAGTTATCTCCATCTTTATTGACCTTTTTTAATAACCAGCAAGTATCACCAGATCCTAATAATTGTGACGATAACCTAAGAATTTTAAATAGAATAGGAGTTGGTTTGAATTCTGAAAGATGCAGTACTGAAATGCACAACCACAAAGTAATATGGATCACTCTAAGTAATAGAATAAGCTTCCATGGGGTACACCCATAGCATCAATAAACTTCTCGACAAGCATTAGCATGCATTTCAAATCCATGATGTCTGACACTCATTCACACCACAGGTAATTGGTCAAAATTTCCAGTCCTTCCCATAAAACAAACACTCAAGCAAAAAAGCATATTCAATTGTCAAAGAAAACCCACAAACAAACAAAAATCCATGTTCCCTTCTTGTTCCAATTTGAAACAGCTGATAGAAGTAGTCAAGCCCTGCACCATACAACTTGGATCCATTGATGAACCTATATAGATAGTCATTGCAGTCAAAAGTCCTTATTGTCAAATATTCTTCATTATTACTTACTGTAGGTTAGATTTTGTACTTTTTTACCTCCTCAACATAGAACGAACTGTTTGAGAAGTTTGTATGCCATGGGCACCAAGGATTTCATCTTTCTTTTTTTTTAAATGCAACTTATCATACTTCAAATAAAAACCAATGTTGCAACAGAGATAAGAGTTACAACGAAGAGACATAAAAGTTACATGAAGATCCTCATCCTTCAAAATCTAGGAAAGCTAACATATGGGCCTATGCCCCAAGGGCCAAGGAGTCTACATCCTTTCAAAAGTTAAAAGTTTAAAACACATCAATTTTAGCTCTGACATGGAGTATCAGATCATTTTCTAACGCTCTCACTTCTCCCCACTGTAGGTGGGAATTAATGTCCACTAAGTAAAGATTAACCAACATATTTCCAACAGTTTATACACATCTGACTTTCAATAAAAAATTGGCAATGATGCCCCTTTACCAAGAATGGCACCCAACACATCAAAAAATGGAAATATTAATTATAATTATGAAATAAAATGCAACATCCATAGCAAGGTTAAATGATGAGCCAAAATGAACCAAGAATGAAACAGTGAAAAGCGGGATTCTATAATTAAAGTACACAGTTCTTAGATCAGTGAAAAAATATACCGTGTATGGAGCTTTCCTTGTACTAACTGCATCATTTTCATTGAATATCGGAACTACCCGGAGCTCTAGCAAAGAAGTTACAGTATTATTCAGTTGTCTTCTGAACTCTAGATCTTTGAATTCATTGTCGGTTACAAGAAGTTGGGATGATGCAACATCCAGCTGCAATGGTTGAAATAAATTATTCAAGCAGTACACAATAAATAAGTGGTAAAACTGCAAGAGCATGCAATTTTGCATAGTTCTTACCAGAAAGATCCATTTTACTTGGCACCACAGACATGTCACTTTGCAGACTAACAAACCAGGAAGATGTACAAATGTGAAGTAACAAATTATATTTCCCGACTAATTCTATAGAATTGTACTGAATATAGCTAGGGAAATTAATTGATACAGCATGAAGAGAAACTTCACATATATAAGCCTCTTGTATACCTGGCTAAATAGACTGTCGTACAAAGCCATCAGGCCACTCTGGCCAACAGCAGCACATGGCTTTCCATCAAGTTCAACCTGTGGTTTCTGGAGGTCTACAAAACTGTATATCATAGACAAGAATATCATTGTATTGCAACATCTAACAACTGCATCATGGTAAACAACAGGAATACAAGTACAACTGCTGCAGATAGAATAAAAAACTATGGCTGTGACAAAAAAGTTGAAATATTCCAAATGACACCATGCGCACACTTTATTATTTCTGAGCACAACAGAAATGCAACTGATGCAGAAAGAATAGGAAATTATGGATATGTTACAAGAAAGTTGAAGCAATCTAAATGGTACTGTACATGCACTTCACTTTTTCTTAGCACAGAATAAGTTCCATCGTAGAATGGAACAAAGCACTGTGATAATTGTAAGGATGAGGAATTGAAAGAATTTCGACCTGCTATTAATCAGCCTTTGGTGGCGAAGCCTCTGCCGACCAATCCCTACTGCACCTGAGGTCACAAGTATAACCTCAAGACCTAATGACATCAGTTCCTTAACCTGTAAAAGCAGATAAAATATTTCATGAAGGTGCTTTTATAAAATATAAGCTGCTAAAAGTATAAAATTGCTAGCAGATTTGCTAAGTAATAATAGAAATATCCTTCGAGGAATCGAAAAGCAGCGCACATTGTCACATTTTTATGCCCAAAATTTTATTACACAACCATCTTATAGAACACATATTCTGTGGATTTGAAGAAGGAATACTTTATAGGTCTTCTTTGGATTACTCAATGTTACTGTGACTAACAATTAGTGGAGATTGAATGGCAGAAATGCAGTCAAAATTGGTAAGGTTTGCTTGGATTTGAGTCAATTTTGTTTTATGTCTAGACAAGAGTTGAAGATACCATATTTGGTGATAAAAGAAAAACATAAATGACCCCATATATGCATAACTAAATGCCATAGTTTCTTGGGAAGAAGGGAAATGGTGCACCCATGCGCTGGCAGTCAAAATCGGTACAGAACAACGCTTCCATCTTGGCTCCCGAGTCCCAATGAACCAGAGCCTAGGAAGAGAAACTTATTGAACTTGAATTAGAATTGACTCAAAGCCTCAGAAACATGATCAGTGAATTATGGTGGATGAAAGTACTTGTTTGCAGTAAGGAAGCTGAATTTTTCAGGTTCTCGCTTCAACTTGAATCATTCTTGTTGTATGTCTAAACAAGCGTTAAGTGAAATCTATTCACAATAAGAATAAAATTGAAATTCCACTACATAACCATAACTAAATGCAGTATAACGCACCTAGAAGCTGAATGATCAAACTGATGCAGGACATGGCTTATATTCTAATCAAACTGGAGTTAAAGAATTGGCTTAAATCCTAACAAATGTACTCAGTGAATTATGACCTATGAAAACATTAGTTCCCAAATTCAGACAGTTGGATGGAAGCTTAGATATTGAGTATCTAGTATCTACAAATGCTTGTAATCTTCTATAAACTCATATAAGTCAATATTGGTGTATCAATTCTATTTCACCGAGCTGATCGTGTGATATATTTGTTATAGTCAGGACAAAGACCTCCCACTGTTGCTAATTATCTGCCTAACTAAGATTTGCATGTTGTATGAGTTCCATCAGTGTCCAGTCGTACAATGAAAGCATACATACACACATTTTACATTCTTGACGTTGCATTTTTTAGAAAATAAAGCATTTCAAAAAAGATATGAACATTCACAACACAGTTACCTCTTCCATAAGATTGATAAGTTTGAATTGAAACATGAATGCACATTTGGTAGATTAAAGTGTGAAGAACCTGAGTTGATTTTCTTTACTTTTGAGCCATATAAATGTTGTTGCAATTTGCACTTAAATAGCACGAATTGGCATTTATACTTGATTATATAAACGAGTTAGTAAACTACTAGTTTACGAAGTTCATCTGTTTACATTACCTGTCCACACATCTGCTTACATTACCTGTTCACATAAGGAACCAAGGCGACCCAAGGCAAGCCCTCCATCAGCTCTAGTGACAACAGCAGTTCCAACCTGCAGAAATCAGTGTTCTTGAAGTCATAAAAATCAGAAATTTCCTTACACTATGCATAAGCTGGGGTCATGATCATCCTAATCAACATTAGTCTGGACTCTGCATAAATAACAGGTGATGAAGCTGATGCAAAAGGTATAACATGTAGATGAAAAGTAAGATTGTCTTGAGTCTTGACTCTTAGAAATGAGCTTGTGTTCTAACTACAAAGTGGAGAGTTCATCAGATATAAGTTTCAACATTCTATACTCACTGGCAACAACAACACTCTTGCAATAGCCATTAACTGGGCTGGCTACTGTTGGGATCAGTTTTACCAGACTTCCAAATTTGATTCAACTCCCAACTCTGACTCTAATCTTTGAGGAAACTGAGTCAGGTCAGCTTTTCTGAGTCTGATTCAGCCACAAGTCATACTCGTGAGTTTGACTTGCCAGTAGGAATGAGACATGAAAATCAGCAGCGAGCCAGACTGATTCAACGAGTCTTACTCGCGAGCCAGACTTGAACGCATATCTATAAAAGACAGAAATGAGGAAAGCACTCATTTCACTTGTTTTTCTGACACAATTTCACAGCAGACCTGTTGATTTTCCAAAATCCATGGTGCTTTGTACTATGTAATATCATGATATCATCTATGTACTCTGAAAAGAATTACTATCAAAATTTTGCATTATATGCACACTTTAAACTTTCATATCCCAAGTCTGAATCTACTCTTTGAAAAAACCAATTCAAGTAAGCTCTTCTTAGTCTGATTAAGCCCTGATTCATACTTGTGAGTTTGACTTGCCAGTATGACCTGGAAATGAAAGTCAACTGTGATTCAGATGATTCAGCAAGTCTTACTCGCGAATCAGACTTGATCATGTATCTATAAAAGACAGAAAAGAAAAAAGCACTCATTTCACTTGCTTTTCTGACCAATTTCACAGCAGACCTGTCGATTTTCCAGAATCCATGGTTTTTTGTAGTATGTAATATCATGATATCATCTATGTACTATGAAACAAATTATTTTAAATAAAAATCATTCTATGCAGATTTTAAACTTTCATATTAATGAAAAGTATTTTTTTCTGTAATACTGTTTTTTCTTCAGAGTCAATTACCAATTGTTTACCAAGTCTAGTAAACTCTTACATTTTGGTCATTCTCAAAATCAGAGTCTGGCAACTTTTGTTGCAATGTTGTGCTTAGAGGGCATTAGTGGTTATCTACACTAGTTACTGTTGGGTCTCATCCCTGGGTGCCTACCGTCAAGGACTGAATAATGCCGCAAAAACATACCAGTGTAACTACACCAAGTGGTGCCTACTGGATACTGTTTTAATCACACCAAGATACTGTTGTAATCTAGCAATACATAAATGCTAACTTTGCGACAAGATTGTATTGGCTCTTTATATTAACTCTGGCCCCACAAACAATACTAATGGGGCAAATCACTGGACAGCATAAACCACTCTGCACATGCTCATAAATCATCCCAGATCAGGGCAGCGAAGCTCTACTGAGGGGAAAATTAACCACTGCAAATTAATCAAAGTCAAGAATCCTTCTTACATTCTAGTAGACTCCATCAACAACTTTGCTAAAATGCATTACAAATACTAAAATAGGATCAAATATACTCACAGCTTAAAACTAATGGTAATTTTATATATATAAACTGTCTACTGTGTTGAATATTGTGGGTGGGAGAATAGCTTACCTTGATTATAACTCGCTTGGCATTCCTGACAAAAGCACGAGATGGATCCATGGTTTCCCGTGCCTCCAATGGCTGCAATTCACACAGACCAAATGTCAAAAAAAATGAATAGGCAAGACAAAATGTGGAATATGATATTGTATTCTCAATGGAGTCGTTTGATACAACAAGGGTGTCACCCCCCTAAGGTGTGACTGGCAAAAACACTCAGCATGTCAGGGGATGAAAAGGCATTATAAAAAGTAATCATAAAATCTTGCACAAATTTAAATTTTCTCCAAACACCAAGCGCATATTCACTTCATAATCCTAACGTATAGCTAAATGATTCTCACCCATTTGCCAAAGGTCATAAAACAAAGTTAACTTGCATTGAACAAGTTCATACTTTATTTTTCTGCTTTGCTTAGCTTTGCTATGCTTAGCATCCTCTGCTTTGCATAGCTTTGCTTAGATACTGGATTTATGGATGGTTGGCAAAGAGCATATAAACGTGTAAGCATGGTGGCTTTCACCAACAATCTCCATTGCCTCCAAGCACCAGACTTATCAGTGGCTCCTGTAGCAGGTTACAGCCTCATTAGAGCAGATTTTCCAGTGATTGACAGGCCTTATTTCCTGTAGCATTCCATGCAGGGGGATGCAACAACCAACTAGCATTTTAGATCTTAATGTATTTTCCAGCCACTAAAAACTACATGAAGAGAAAAGAGGAATGCCAAGCCTATGAGGTGTCTCTTTTACGATTAGATGATGAAAAAGGTACAATTCAACTCTTGTGCATAGTCCAAGGGGACCTCAATGAGCTCATTAAAGCATACTGCATGCATAAACAATCCTCTTTGCTTAGAACATGAGGTAACAACTCTCATCCTAATTAATAAAATGAGTACTCTTAAGCCATTTTGGAATCTTGTATACAGTTTACGTAAGGTGATTCATGTGTAATATTAAAAGCTAAAGGTATGATGTAACAAAGACCCCTTATTCAAGTGAACACCCCTCTATATGTGGCCTGATTATAGTGTAAAATAACTAAACTGAATGAGGAAAGCCAACAGTAAGAGCATTAAAATTGCATTGAGATTTGTAGGCATATTCTACAAATCACTCCACTGTCAAACGACATTTGAAAAATGCATTGCACCAGTCCAGATCTGAAGTGCATTACCAACAAGCCATCCAAATGAAAGACAAGGCCAGCACTTGGACTATGGCCAACAGAGCTTGGTTCTTAATGGAATTTCACCACACAGAAAGCGAAATGACTGCTGGGCGAAACATAGACAGCTGGGTGAAAGAAAAACCATTCCAGGGCGAATTCATAGCAGCTGGGCATGCTAAAATGACTTACAGGCACATTTATCACAGCTGGGCACACGAAAACGTTTTTGAGACAGTCATACAACTGCTGGGTTTCATAAACACGATTTTCAGATGATGAACAATGGCTGGGAATCAAATATTGATTCCCAACAGAGATACAAGCAAAGGAGAGAACAAAATCGGTGCTCTCAGGTCCCAAATCGAATTCCCATCAGAACCCACGAAATACAGAACATGATGATATTCCATTGTTGCCATCTGGATTTCATGTCACAAACGTTTTTTAATATCTCCCATGAATTTCATAAATGAAGAACTATGTTGGTTGTCTATTTATACCCGTAATCAATCTGGTTGAGACTTTATGTCAAACATTTTGAGTGCATTCATATGAATGCTGTATTTTTACCTATTATGCACAGCAAAATTCCCAATTAATTCACCTTGCTCAATCATATAGCCACCTAGCCAAGCGTTGGACGTTTTTGTCACTGATTATTTACCCAAGTATGCAATTTCAAACATAAAATTACAAACAAGGAAAGTCGTGAAACTGGGCTTAACCACATAGCCAAGCGTTGGTCATTCTGGTCATTAAATATTTACCAAAGAATGCAATTGCAAAAAGAAAATTTACAAGCAAGGAAAGCCATGAAACTAGCTTAGTTTTCACCTTTTCAAAACATGAATTCATCCAAAAACATATTGCTAAAACAGAGCAACACAAATATCATAATCCATTACCAAATCAAATTGGCATTATGATGGAGCAAGGATCACCATATTATTTTACCAAATCAATTTTTCAATAAACTTACCAAAGCAAAGCAAATGACTTCGAATGGGACTGCCCAAACAATTCAACCTACCAAACATTCATGGACTCCATAGAACACTAACACTTCCAAGCACAGAAGTGATTATCTAATCTTCTTGAACATCAAACTCAACATACTTTCCCATAAACAAAGCTGGGTACCTCCTTAACACTAATGCTCTTATGACAAGAATTAATCCATGCACAATTCATACAGTAAATTATCTATCACCATGACAATTTCAGGGCAAGGATTAACATATCTGAACTTATCCTCTGTAACCAGCTATGGACAATGAACGCTCCTCCCAGCCTTAGGCAGCTGACTCCAGCTCTCTCGGCCAACTATCACCCACATGCTGAGGCGATGAATCCGCTAGAACGAAGGTTTTTGGTCATGTCGTCCTGCTCACAGGCCAGGGTATCTCTACTCTCCAACCTCTTTCAAAACATTTTTCTTTCAGTCGTTTTCTTGTCCTTCCAGTTTTTAACTTTTTCCTCCCCCAAATGCCCGATTTTCCTCTAGGTTAATGGGTTCCATCCCATGGAAACCCAGGCACCACGTGCCTCCCCCGTTTAACCACGTATCCTTTGAAATTAACCTTTGTCAAGAGGTAAAGTGACCTACATTTTGTTTTAATTGACATTATAATATAATTTTTTATTCTTGAGTCCAAACTTAGAAGTTAGGATAAGATGGTTAAATAAGCATAACCCCACCAAGGTCTACCTCATAGGTTCATTTCTGGGGTTTTCAATTTTTCAACCTCACCATTCCCTCTAGCGGATTCATAGTCCCCCATCTTTCAGTGGTCTCTCGTCCATAGCCAGCGAATTATTATGTTTATATTACAATCATTAGGCCTTACGAGGACAGGTTGGATGGAGCTGGTAACTTCAGTCCATGGAAGGAGCGTATCACGATATTGTTCAAAGAGCAAGGATTGTGGGATGTTGTTGGAGTTTCTGCTACAATAACAGTTCCTACAGATCCACGCAGAAAGCTGACTTTGATAAGAAGGACATTAAAGCTCAGAGGTTCTTTTTGGACTCTATCAAGGACCATGTGATACCTCATGTCACTGGTAAGACATATGCATTTGAAATGTGGATAGCTTTATGTACCTTGTATCAAAGTAAGAACCAGAACAGAAAGATGTTTCTTAGAGAGAAGCTGAGGAACACCAAGATGACAGACACTGATATCGTATCCTCTTTTCTCACTAAGATCACTCAAGTCAGAGATGAGTTGGGAGTTGCTGGTGAGAAAGTGGAAGATGAAGAGCTATTAAGGTATGCTCTTAATGGCTTCACTGCAAAGTGGCACACTTTTGTGCAAGGAGTAGTTGCCAGAGAAAGGCTTCCAGATTGGACAAGGTTATGGGATGACTTTGTTCAAGAAGAGTCCCGGGAGGGGGCATTCCAAAATGGCTCTCAAAACAGTGAAGACAATGTTGCTATTACAACCAAAGGTAAGAGCAAATGGAAGAAGAAAGAAAAAGAGCTCAGTAAGGTACGTTGTTTTAATTGCAATAAAAATGGTCATTATGCTAGTCAAAGTCCAAAAAGAAAAGGGAATAAAGAAAAAGAAGGAGCACCATTAGCAGAAATGAGAGATTTTGCTTCCCAGTTTGAACAAGAATTCTCTTTAGTTTCAGTACAAACTAGTGTAGGTAGCACTGTAGATTTTCATGACATGTGGGTAGTTGACAGTGGATCAACAAGCCACATGATGGGGAAATATGGAAGTTTTCATAAAATAGAAGATATAGCCAGAGGACATTTTGTTGGAACGGGTATTGGAAGTACTCAGGCAGAAATCAGAGGAATTGGAACTGTGAAATTCCAACTAAGGTTTGGAGAGGTTCTTGAAGTAGACAGGGTATTGTTTGTCCCAGGAATGAAAGTCAGCAGACTTTCTATATCATCATTGGAGGATGATGGGTATGGAGTTTTCATTAAAAGAGGAAATGTGTTTCTCTACCGAACAGAGAACTCAGATGATACAATTCTACTTGGGAATAGAAGAGATCAACTTTACTTTCTGCATGGAGAGGTAATGCTTCCAGGTTCAGGTGGATGGCTATCCGAATCAGAGTTTGAAAATGAAGCAAATGCACAGATGGCACCTTCAGATGGGGAGAGCTGCACTGGCAGAAGACTCAGCCAGCACAGAGAAGATGAGCAGGATCCTAAGTCTCATGGTTCGGGTTCAGCAACGATTAGGTTCGGTTCGAGTTCGAATTTTCTGCTGAGGTTCATATGAGGTTCGACAATAGGTTCGTCCTTATAATTTTTTAAAAATTTTAAAACATTATAAAAATATATATATATATATATCTTTATATATTAATATATAACTTATATTAATGTATTAATAAACTTATGTGTTTTTTATAAATATAACTTTTTAATAATATTTAATAAACCTAAGTCTTTTTTATAAATGTAACTTATTAATAATATATAATAATCCTATGTCTTTTTAATAGTATATATCATATGTTAATTAATATAAATTATATTAATTAAAGAGAATGGTCAGTGGAATTCGAACCCTGTCCCTGGTGACCACCTTTGATTCCCGACCTCCGTTGATTCCCGTTAGCTCGCTCACTCTCCTCACCATTCCTCTAGTCGGACCCTACTATGTCGGGTGAGCCTTCCTCATCTGAATGAATAAAAAATATACCGAGCCACTGATTTCCTGCGTCATGATGTACCTACCGCCTTCATCACACCAATGAGTGGCTCATTCCATTGTCTGCAAAAGGAACATATATCATTCCACAATTTCATTATGTTGCCTTCCCATCCTTAACTCACTCAAAACAGAGAAGGAACACACAGAAAACTGTTCAATCGATCAGCATGCAAAATGGAGGAGTCGTAACCCTGTCAACGCTCTACCTTTGAGTCGTCAGTTCTGAATCGTGGACCGTGGGTTGTGGCAGTATGGCAGAGTCATGGCTCTGGCCAGCATCCTCTACCTCACGCAACCTCCTCTATCTCCATTCCAGTCGCGACTACACTAGCACGAATTGCTTGGCATGTTGGTCGATACATCTGTCACGGACTAGTGGACTCAATAGGTTTGAAAATCCAGCACAAACAACAAGTCGAAAGTGCCAAAACATATGCATTGTTGGAACCCTAGCATAAAAGTGAAACACAGCCGCCGAAAAGTCAAAAATAGCGGACGAAAATGAGCCCAAACCCCAACGAACCTAAACGAATTTTCCTAATTTTTTTTAGGTTCGCCGAACTTCGAACCTGGAGGTTCAGGTTCGGCGAACCCTGTGACTTAGGCAATATCCAGTCATATTCTGATATCATCTTCCAGATTTAGTAGAAGTTCTTGACAGTGGTCAAGCCTTCAAGGTGATTGTGTTGGGACCTCTCTCATTAAGAGGGAGTGTTGAAATTTGTAATGAGAAAGGTACTGTTATCACCTAAGCTGTAGTTACCCCTATGGATGTATCCAGTCATGGATGGCAATAGGGAAGGGCAACTCAAAAGGTGCAACCACGATCACCTCGACCTCCAGTATATGGTTGTCACGCCAGTCGAGGCAACCTTCGCTTTATTTTATCTAGCCCAAACAACAAAGGGGGAGACCCGATCTACTCCCGACAGGAGAGATCAAAACCAAAACACCAAATCAGGGTATTTCTAAGTGAAGTTAGGTGTATGGTTTATCCTAGACCTTATAGGTTGAAGTCACAAGCCAAGTGAGGGGTTCAATGGGTATAGCTTTGGTTCATGGTTGATGTGAGAGTGACTTATAATGTTTGAAATGAGATCTAGGGCTAGTGTACTAGTACAATGTCAGAAGACTCACTGCCTTGGGAACCGTGTCCAGTGCAGGGTAGTTTAAGGGTTGTATTGGGGCTAACTAGTACAAATGACAAGCTTGACCATGATACATGACAGCTTCAAAGGTTTAGTTCACCATGCATAGGTCAAAACACAAGTCAATCCAACAATCTAGGAAAGTTGAATTAACTTGGAGAGAAACCAGTGCCTTGGGAATTGGGAAGTGGAGTCAAAGTAGGGTTGACTTGTGGTTTAGGACTCCTAGTACTTGGGACAGGTGGTCAATAGAGGTCTTGATGGATGAATGTATCTAGATCTAGGTTTGACCCAAGTGGACCACAATCCCTTAAAACAAGGAATGCAATCCCCAAGGCAAGATTTGACAAAGTGATAGTCTAGACCTAGGTTTTGAATTATTCCGGTTCTAAATCTCCAAAAATCTCAAGTACCCAGTTCCTGGAAGTGAGTCAACTCACTTCTCCAAGGTGGTGCGACTTTGCCCAAGGAAGCCTAAAAGTGGGGTTAGATGGGTCAAAACAAGTCGGATGGCATCCAAACTTTAGATCCGGGTAGATCGGTCGGGTAGGAGTATGGATCTGTATTTTCGTGGTAATCCAACGGTTAGATCTTAGTAGATCTGAGTTTAAGGGTTCCAAGTGGTCCAAAATGGGGATTAAATCCCTTAAAATGTGGAATGGGGCCCACAAGGTGAATTTCAGAAAAGTAACAACCTGAGTGTATGTTATTGGATGTGTAGATGACGAATCAAGTGGAATCTCAAACACCCATCACCTAGATCTAGGTCAACTTGCTCAACTAGTGAAGTGCGCCTTGCTTGGGAGAAGCTAAGTTGGCATGGGAGAGGGGTCAAACGGAAACCAATCCTCACCAAACTATAGATCCGGGATGCCGTGGATGCTATAGAGGTGGGTTTTCAATATTATGCCCAATAACCCACTAGATCTAAGTAGATCTGAGAAAATGTAAAAAGGGGTTTTGATTAATTAGGGTTTTAAGTGTTTTTTGACAATTGGATAGATCATGGAGATAGAACTTACCGTGAGATCATACCTGAGTGATGTGGATGAGATGCCTTGATGTTGAGGAAGATTCCCGCAGAGATCAAATGAGAGATTGTTGATTTGCTTGCCGATTTGATGCCCTAGCCCACAAGTGCGCCTTCCTCTACCTGTCAAACCAAGGAATGAAGATTCAATCAGTAAGATCAAGTATGGAAGAAATACAAGAGAAATGCAAATAGTAACATGAAATAGAAGGTCCTGGGACAGTAATACTCCCTGTTACCAACGAAGAGCTCCAAAGAAGAAGTAGGGAGAGTCTTCCCCTACCAATACCTTCTCCTCCAAGCAAATCGGCCTCCACCTGTAGATGCAAAAATCGTGGTACAAAGATATGGCAAACAAGATCTCCAATAACTCAGTGCAAAGGAAGAACCAACGAACGAACACCAAAAACATTCACCACAACACTGGAGATAGATGCAATAATAATTTTCTATTCCAATAATCCAGAGCCAAAAGTCCCTTTACAATGAGAGGCTCTCTCCTTTAAATAGGAAGGAGAGACACCAAAACCCTAACCACTTTTTGAATGAGTGGCTAAGATTAAAAGATACAAATGTCTAATCAATGGTTGAGATGAGCTCAACAATAAAATACATGGATCACTAATAAAATATTATGTAAGTGGACAAAATCGCCCTATAAGAGGGGAATCCCACCAAATCATGATGACATAATATCATAAGAGGCTTATGGTGGGTCCAAGGGGTAATTTTGTCCCTCCTTGGTCAATCCCCATAGCACAATAATCAATAAATAATCATAAATGTACCAAATCGTGCTACCATAGTCAAATCGTGGGCCTCAAAAAGACCTCAGAAATCCACAGAAAATGCCATAAGTGATGGATGCGGGCCCTGATGAAGCTGAAACTGCTAGAGAAGGTGTGGAAGGTCTCGATCTATCATCACTGATCATCCCATGCCATAACTTTGCCTCAGTAGCCCAAATCGATTTCCTCAATAGCCATTTCTACCAATCCTGAAATGCCTCGGGAAGCGTGAAACTGCCCCAAACAGCCTCCTGGAGTGCTGGCGCTGTCAAGGTGAGGGCACCAGTGTGTCCGGAAGGGGGGTAATATGGTAAAAACAAGTGGCTGGACCACCCCCTCCATCATCAGCGCCCTAGGTCAACCGGATAAAAATCACATCTGCTCCGACAGGGCCTCCGACAGACCAAAACTGCACTAGGACAGCCTACTGAGGCTAAATCATCACTGTAAGTGCCCGGAACTGAAAACAAACTGTCCCATTGGACTCAGAAGGTCCAAATCCATCCAAGATGTGTACTCATACACCATATGAATCTCTGCATGATCAAAATAAATATCCAATATACCGGATCAAGGCCAATAATAATGCGCTGTACATATACAAACACTGCTGTAACCCCAGAATCATCATCATAACCCTGTAGCTGCTGCATAGAGTCATCATGTATGTATACATAGACCATATATCATCTATCCATATCATCATAAGGTCCAACATCTCATGTCCCATGGTCCTCCATGGTCAAACTAGGTCTAACCAAGACCAAATATAACTCAGACCATCATCCAAGGCTGCTGCAAAGTATCAAGGTTAATACATGCTCTACAACTTATTCAAATAGGAATTATAACACATAATGATCATAACTGGCGATCTACATCCAAATATATAGTGTTGTTAATTATTATTATTATTACTCAGACTAGACTTTCAGGACCATACTCACTTCATAGTTGTGATCAATTTGCTAGTGAAGGGTGAAGGCTGAATTAACTGGCTAGGCTAAGGGATGACTTAACTGTCTTGACTTTGTGACACTTTGGCAAGGGAAAGGGAATACACCATAGTATATACTGAATGAGCAATAACACAGGGAATGGCGGTGTCTCACAAATGGATGAGTTGTTTAAAGAGGGTTTATTCACCTTCACAGATGCGCACAATCCATAATACAAATAAGGCCAGCAATTGTTTAGATATAGCATTTAAGTTCCATTGCTTTTTGGGCCTGAAGTTTCCATAGCCTTGATCTATGTGTGTTTACAAACACATTGCATAGATTTACATTTTTCTTTTAGGCTTTCTGCTGCAGGTGTGTTTTTAAGGCACTTGTTTACCTGAGCACTTCTAGGTGTGTCATAGACAGCTTGTTTACCTAGGTATTTATTTTCCACAAGATATAACATTTCATTTTCATTGCCATGTTCATTTGGCATGCCTCTCATTCATGTGTGTTTAGAAACACATTGCATGAATGGGCTTTTCATACAAGATATAGCATTTCATTTTTCCAGATTTTGTATTCATGGCAGCACTAAAAGTTTCAGGTTTAGCCAACACAACTTAAGTGACTAGGGGGAATTCCAAGGAACTCCAACTCACCATAGGTAAGTTTTGTCACCAACTCAGAGCCGAGACACAATAAACAGGGAAGCTCATCCAATACAGAGGCTACAGTGGGGAAAAGTCCTCCATGCCACTAGTCAAGTAGTAAGTCAGGGTGATAATCTAAAAGGTAGGTCATGGATGGATGAAGACAATGAAATGATGGAGCCAACACTAGCAAGCCAAAGTATGGTGGAATGATCACCTCTATTCTCCCTAAGGAGGGTACATACCAATGAGTATGAATAGTGAACTTCTAAGTCTGAGTAGGGACAATATAATATATATAATGGATCAATGAGGTCCATATATCTATATGATCGCCAGATCATGACACTAAGTGCTAAGACATGCTATAAGAATAAGTATAAAAGCAATCTAACCATAACACCATGTATATACCTGCTGAGTCATATACCTGAATGCACAGCAACCTGTACCATCCTCTGTCCTCTGAGACTACTGCTGTAACTCTGGGCACTACTGTCTGCTCTGTACCAATGATATAATGGCTACATCGGTCATCTCTCTGAGTGTCCTGAAACTCAGTCATGGCATGGGGAATACAACTGCTGTCCACAATCTGATAGTGATCCAATATAGATGCTCATCTCGGCATCTCAAATGCAAGGGAACTGGCTGAATAGTGTACTGGAATGAGAAAAATAATGTATGGTAGCCCGGCTACTATATATGTGATAACAGGTACTTCACCATGTTTTGTTGTGTCATGGTGGGGACATAAGTTGTCTTCCCTAGGAAATGTATTATTGAAATATAAAAAGTGACTTTATGTTTTAAAAGTGAGATGACTTTATTAAATATATTTTGTGCATTAAATGATTAAAAAGGACATTTAATGTGCACTAAATATAAATCCTTAGATGCCCGCATGGGTGTGTCTCATTGGCAATTCGCTTGATATGAAGTCACATGTTGTAAACAGAGGTCACGAGTTCAAATCACACCCGGGCTTACCCGTGTCCCATGCTTGCAAGCGGTTGTGGGGCACCTAGGGGTATAGTGGTAGCAGGATTAGATCCCTGGACCCCGTGTCACGCGAGTACTAGCCCAGTCTCCAGTTGCCGATTCCCCTAGTTAAAAAAAAAAAACCTTAGATCAAAGTGATCTTAGCCATCCAAAAGTTAGTTTGTGTTAGTTAGGGTTTCAAGGAGGATAAAGACTTCTATATAATGCACCTTGGGAAGAGTGCCAAACACACAAGGAAGAGAGAAAAAGTCTCTCACACGTGAGAAGGAAGAAGTCTCTCACACGTGAGAGAGATAGACAACTAGTGAAAGGCATTTGCAGCCAGAAGAAGAGATCTGAAATCAGACTTTAGGCACACAAATCGAGGAGACTGTTCCAGCACAGAAAAAGAGAAAATGCATACTGTACAGATTGTACCTGTACTGTACACAGCATTTATTATGCCCATATTTGAAAACTCTCATTTGCACAGAGTTCGAGGTGTTCTTTCTGCAGTTTTTCAGAGTTTTGAGACACAGAATTCGAGGGCAGCAGTGACACAGTTTTCAAGGCAAGTTTTGCAGTGGAAGACAGCCGTACAACAGGGCCGTACAGCAGCATTTTGTTGGTATTTATTTCCTGTTTTTGCTTGGCACGGTTTCGAATGCATTTTCAGATTGTCTATTGTTTGATATCTCTGCTGTAAATGACATAGTGTTCTATAATAAAATTCCTCTCTGGGTTTTCCCTCATGAAATGTGAGGGTTTTTCCCTGGGCTTGGCCCTAAAAATTCTATGTTGTTCATCCATCTTCAGCTAGGTTATTGAACTGAATGCATTGTGTTTATGTTTCAGTTGTTAGTAAATTCATTGTAAAGAGTTACATGAATAATAACTCAGATAAGTCATAAACCAAGAGTGCATTCAAAGTGTATGATAAAAGTCCAATAAAAGTCTTTGTGATTATTTTATCAAATTTATACAGGGGGGCCATCTTTCCATGGATGAGTGATGTATGTTGGAGCTAATTTATGCTTTAGATCTGCAATTTACCGCAGTCAAGGTAAACCAGAAATAAATTTAGCCTCAAATCCCCCGGTGACTTAGGAAATTAGGGGAAACCCCTAGGGTTTGATTTCTCTGTCAAAATGCACCTGCAATAATAATATACTAGACCTGCAATAAACCCTAGAGGGCTGGCGTCACCCTACCTAAGGCTGATGTCACCTCCTTTTGGGACTTTTTAACCTGAAGATCACTTTTTTGCAAGATTTTTCAACTTTTTTTTTATTTTCTCAATATTTTCACTACTTCAGAAATTTATTACAGCAATTAATAACTTCATAAATAACAATCTAAATACAACTAGGGCACAAAAATAAATATTTTTGGAATTGGAACTTTCACAAAGTATTAGGTTTTTAGGGCTTCTCTACAATATTTGATTTTTTTTTATTTATTGCATAATATAGTACAAGAATTTGATAAAAGGAGATTGGTGAAGAAAAGGGAAATAAGACCTAGGTTTTATTCCTCTGGGCACCGAGGAAACATGATCAACGTGACTATAAGAAGTTGGCAAATCAATTTTGTATGAGCTAGGGCAAAATCAAGAAACCCTAGGTTGTGTTGATCTTGACCTAACTAGGGAAAAATAAAGAAACCAAGGCCCAATACAAGAGAGGCTCTCTAAGGAGAGATGCCTCACGTACAAGACTATCTTATTGTGCATAAAAAACCCTAATTACCCTTACCTTGGATGTCTCCGACAGCATAAGACAAGAGAACCAAAGATCTTACCACAAAGAAGAAGAAAAGAGAAGAGAGTAACCCTCCCAAGAGTCTTTTCACCTTTCACACGCCTTGAAAAGATAGTAAACAAGCCTCCACATCACATTTCAACCCTTAGAAACCAAAGATTTGCTCAAAGAAAGAGGTGCACACCACTTGGCCAAAGTACACAAGGAGAAATAAGAATAAGACTTTATCTGATCCCATTGTCTTGTGTTACAAATGAAGGAGTGCTTTATTTATATATGACAAGACATGCCTTTTCAAAAAAGACACTTTTTCACTCTCTAGGCCAACCTACCTAGAATGTCTTAAAATGACTTAAAATAAAAAAAATTTAAGATTTGTCACCCACAATCCAGGGACTAAACCTCATAAAACATAAAATAATAATAAAAATGATGAAGTGCTACAACATGATGAAAAGTTGAGCTTGGAAGGAGGACGTCATGCTCCAACCAACGTTAACGATTTGTTTTCTCCCTCAACGCCCTCCTTTAGGTGGTACGTCCTCTTCAAAAGGATGACGTCATCATCAATTTGTCATGCTTGAGCCAAGAGTAGGGTTTACACATGACAAAATAGGTCCAAGTGGGCGTAAATGAGGTGTGCTAAGACGGGTATGACAACCCTTACACACGCAATCACCTCTACAAAGCATAAACACAAGTGTGGCTAGGAGCCCCTAGGCCATGTGTCCTAATGGAATCATCCCAAGAAGCACCTAACAGCAACCCAGGGCATAAATTCCCAACATGATGGGGGACTTCCACCACATCAAGGGGCAGTCATCAGAGCCCCTAAGCCAATACTCCTTGAAATGAAAACCAAGAGCACCTGCCAAGACCAGACCACGGGTCTTGAGACCCACCAGACCATCACTTTTACATAAAACAAGCCCCAACTTGGCCTTCACAATGAGAAAAGGACCCCTCCTCTTTGGTACATCTGATATGGCACACTACAGAGGATCCGGAGGGTAACAAGGAGTAAAGGTAGCGAGGACAGTAGGTGGAAAGGTGAAAGACCTGTGAAGCATGGGGAAGTGATGGAGAGGAGGGAGAGTGAGGAATCATACCATTATAGTTTGATCCCGCACCAACCCTCCCATTAAATGGTTTGATCAATGTTTGATGCGGGCAGGACCAATGTTATTAGAAGTTAGCACCAAACCATTGGGCCTCAAACACTAGAAACCGATTGGAACTAGGAAAAAAATAAATAAATAAAACGAATGACCAAAAAATACATAAAATATTCAAATTTTGAAATATATATGTGTGTGTGTGTGTGAATCTAAAACATTAATCACAAATATTCTAAGTTTTCTCATGTATATAGCAAGTAAGGGTGCATATAACCAAAATAGCACCAAGTGCAATCCATATCTAAACCAAAATACATAAACAAGGAGGCTCTAAATGGCCTCCAAATTGAAGGAGAGAAGGGTGAAGTGGGGACCTCATTAAATCACGATAGGAGGGGTCTAGGGTTTGCGGTTTTAGTTTTTCTTTGTTTTTTATTTATATTTTAAGTTTTGGGGGTCGAAAATGGGGTCCCCGCAATAACATATGAGTCTGTATGGAATTGGTCAATTCAGGGATTTAAGGTTGATTCCATACAAAAGACCATTTTCGATTTGGGAGTTCGATTTGGACTAGTTATCCTTCTAAACTGGTGGAACCGGCCAGTTTTGTCAAAACCAATTCAGTTATGATAACAATGGGCAGGACTGCCATTAATTTTGCAATAATGGACGGACACAACTTCGATAGTTGGTTATCTAGCTATCTAAGCATAGGAAGGAGGACGAGGTTTCCTTTGCTTATTGTGGAAGCCACAATCAATGCAAGGTGTTAGCCTTGGAAGTATGGTCTTGGCCTCCAAACCTGGGACTAGGTACTCTACTTTGAGATCCAATGTTCGGCATCCAACCTTGGCTCTGAGCTTAGAGAATTGATGCCTATAATAGGGACATGGCACTTATGGTTGGTTGATTGTTTCCTACGATGGTTGTTTCAAAAGGATACTCCAAATGGGTGACCATTAAAGCTAAGCAAGGTACACATTGGGGCTTCCCACGCAAATGCAAGAATGCAGCAGGACCTAAGGCAAGGCCTTCATGAGCCAAGAAGAAGGTTCCTCCCGCAAGGGTTTCTGCAAAGGCATACTAGAGATGATTTTCTGCAAAAGTCAAAAAGGAGGTAGAGGCTCTAGAGGACAAGGTAAGGATGAAGAGATGCCACACCTTTAATGCCTAGATTGTTGAGGAACTTTCTCCTTGGATTTCTAACACAAGCTACCCTAGGAGTAGAGAGTTTAAATATTTAAAAACTATAGGCCTCTATTGGTATATCAAAGAATTTGTAACTTGTGCCATGGAGAGCAAGTGGAACTGTAGCTCTTAGACTCTTCAATAGTTGGACTAGTTAGATAATAAGTATGAAAACCTCATCAATGTTATATGAGGATCTAAAGCAAGCAATGGTGATACCTAGGATGTTGAAGAAGATAAAGGCATGGGAGAAGAAGGTCAAATAGTGAGGAGAACAAATGAAGGAAAAGATAAGGTAGTTGTGCATGCAACAATCTCGAAGGGACCAATATGTGATCTGCAAGAAGTGATAACACTCCACCAATATTCATAGATGTGGATGCCAATTCTAATAATTAAGCTCCATCTTGTCTAGGTCTTATTGTTTTCCCTTTTTTTTGGTTATGGGTTTTTTTCTAGTACAAACCCTTTATGATATAGGTCCATGTCTAAGTCTAAGGATTTAATTTTCAATTTGCAACATGCAACTAACTATCCAATGTGGGAAAGACAAATCAACAAACAAATGTTATTATTTTTTTATTATTGTAGACCCACTTCCTTCAAGGATAGCCTATAGCTTGGACTAGTTGTATTTTCTACTATACAAATTTAATGTATATAAACTAATTTTAAAAAAATGATAAATTTAAGTTAACGTAAGTAAAATTTAATGTTATCGGACGAGGCACGTTGCAAGGCCTTGATGCCCTCAGTCCCCACCTCCACCTTCATTTCCTCCTCCTATTCAAGTTCTCTAGAAGAATTTTCTAGAGCCCTCAAGAAATTAAAGGAATCCCCAGCATGTGAAGCCCTAATCTTGGAAACAGTGGCCCTATCCATGCCCCTCACTAACTCAATCGTTCCCCCTCCCCCAAGCTCAATTCCCTCGCCTATGCCCAATCCCCCTACTTCCCCACCTCCCTCCTCCCCTCCTCCACCACCCCCCACCTTGATTTCATTCCATCCTACTAAGATAGGTGAAGAGGAAGGACTGATCCCTTTGGAATTGGATACCCACATCATTATGAAACCTCATAATTTTCTAAGTTGGGAAAGTTAGGGCATCATTACACACTAGGTCGAAATCCAAACACTAGAAGAATCCTCCTCAATCTTCTCTAGGTGGACTAGAAATGATTCACTATGTGGGTCCGAAGAGGAAAAAGGCGAGACAAATATCGAATACAGTAAAGGCCATCTCTCAAGCAAATATAGAAGTTTAGCAAGGCACCAGTAAAGGCCATCTCTCAAGCAAATATAGAAGTTTAGCAAGGCAGGCAGCAAACAAGTACTAGGGCACTTAAAGCAATGGAAGCCCCAAAGGGGGGTTTAAAATAGAATTATTGTCTCTTAATAATAGGGGCCTGGGATCTACCTGCAAAATTCGATCCCTGAAAAGACTCAGTATGGCTCACAAACCCAACCTTATACAAGAAACAATGATCTCAAACTCGATATGCAAAAAGTCGTTCAAGAAGTTTTTGTCGGATTGAGAATTTGACTATGTCAATGCAGATGGTTTTTCAAGAGGAATAGTTACAGCATGGAAGGGGAATTTAATTTCATCAATAGTATAAAATCTTCAAACTATGCTTTGGTAACCTTATTTTCAAAACAAATAAATGGCAAAATCTATATCCTAAATGTGTATGGACCCCTGCAAGACAAACAACAATATTTGTAGGATATAGTGGCCCAAGGACTTTTGGAATCCCCAACTCTTATTGTCAAGGGCAATTTAAATCTCATCGCCTCGAGAACTAAAAAATGGGGTTATAATGCCAAGGCGAACCCACTGGCATATTTTTTCTTAGAAATGTTCACACAGGTTGACTTAGTTGATGTGGAACCAATTTCAATCACTACGACATGGAGTAATAAGAGGAAGGGATCGGAGTACATAGGCAAAAGACTAGACCAATTCCTCGTCAAGGACACTTTTCTTGAAATTTTGCAGCAGTTCAAATTGGAAGTCCACCCATCAAAAGGATCTAACCATGTAGCAATAAAGCTGGACTTGGCAAAGAGATCCTCTCAGCCTCCTACACTATTCAAGTTCAATCCCCACTAGCTAACCCATTTAGACTACGTCAAAGACTTGTCTCGGAATCGAGACCTCACTCCAAAGGTCAAGGGGATATAATGTTTCAATTTCACCAAAATCTATCAAAAATGGAAGAGATTCTTATCATTGGTGTAAAGAAAATTCCGTGGACACTTCAAATGGTCTAAAGGTGGAAGAGGAATTGACAGAGCTGTATGCCCAGGTTCTCGAGGAATCAAGGGAACTCAAATTGTTGGAAACCCAAAGAGCAAATGTTCTAGCTTGGGAGGAGGTCTGGTGGAGGATGAAAAGCCGAGCCATATGAGTCGGAGAAGGGGATAGGAACATGGCTTTTTTTCACAAATAGGACTCAATTCACAAAGCCCAAAACTCCATACGGAGAATCATGGACCATTGAGTAAATTGTGAAAGCTTTGAGGATATATGTTTAGATAGGATTTTCCACTTCAAAGATCTTGATTCTTGATACCCAACCAAATGGAGAATCACTATTTAGTGTGCTCTCAGTGGTGGTCACTTTCTTGAACTAGATCAAGGAACAGAATAACCTAGTTCTGAATGCTCTGACTATAGATAAAGAAATCCAGGCGGCAATCTTTAAACTTCAAGAAAAAAAAATCATCAGAAAAAAAAATCATCAGGCCCGGACGGGTTTGCAATGGAATTCTTCAAAGGGTTTTGGGATATCTTACACTTGGCTCTCTTCCTGCAGATGGAGAACTCAAGAAAATAAGGAAGAATTCACGGGATTCTCAATTGGACTATTTTTATGCTGATCCCCAAGGTAAACAATCCTAATCATATTGACTCTTTCCGACCTATTTCTCTCTGCAATTGTGTTTATAAAATCTTATCTAGTATTAGAGCTCAACACATCAAGCCCCTGCTATCCTCTCATATTTCCCAGGAACAAATGAGTTTCCTCCATGGTAGAGACATTCAAGATAACATAGGATTGGCCCAAGAGGTCCTTCACTATGTAAAAAACTTGTGGAAGCCTGCTTCTGTGTCTAAGATTGACCTCTCAAAACTTAAAAGCCTTTGACTGAGTAAACTGGCTTTATCTGCGTATGATATTGATAGAAGTATATTTCTCATGGCCCTTTATCCGATGGATTGAAGCCTATATCTCTTCTCCCTTAGTAGTTATTCAAATTATAAATGGATCTGCTTCTCCTTCTTCCCTATTATTAGAGGCCTTCATCATGGATGCCCACTCATCCCCCCTTTTGGATTTCCCCAACCCCATTTTTGTATTTCCTTCTCATCACTGATGTAATCTCTAGTCCATTGGATTGATCTGGTCCTTAGAAGACATTAATATAAATTTATTTTCAATTCTTTTCCGTTCCAAAAATATTGTAATTCAGTCATTTGGTCGAGATACCTTGTGCAGGTTTTTAATCCTAACTTAAAGTCCTAAAGTACATTAAATAGTCCTATTTAAAGTGATAAATCCAACTGACCTAATAACCACTTGAAGTGGCCCAGCATATTGGATCAGCCGAATCACAATTCATAAACATTTTAACATATATTTTTCCAACGTCTTTATTTATAAATCACTGTAAACGGTTTCTCGGGCATTTCAGATGCTGGCCTTCTCATCCAGCCAACCATTTCATCTGATTCATTTAGATATTCTTTTATGCAATAATGGGCAGCATAAACCTCCTCCTGATAATTTCATATTCTTGAAGGAAATGGGACTTTCAGTACGAGAAAGAATGGTATTAAATTAAATATTGTATATTATTTGCAGTGCAGAGCATGAAGAACGAGGACTTACCTGGTTTTGGCACGCAGACCTAGGCTTCCGAGCACGTCAAAAACTGATATTCTTGTGCAGGTGCATGGGACGGATTGATGATACGCTGGATCCAGCTCAAGTCAATGCCAATCTAACAATTCCTTTTGGTTTTTATTTGTGAAAGCGAAGAAGTCTACCAACGGATTAACATGCAGCATATTATATTTTCGTTAAACATGACTTCCCTGGGTTTCACAATCACTGTCATTGGTGTTATTTAAACATGGTTTGAATATGAAAGATTTTCTCACGGCTTCGGTGGGTTTCAATATGAGTATTTATCTTATTTATATTAAAAAGAATTAAATTTATTATTTAGTTTGGAGTATATGATAAATAAAGGAAAGCCTTTTTTTAATAAATTTTATGATAAATAAATGAAATTAGTAAAAAGTAGGGCATTGCTTTAATTCACATCAAGATTCACATCTCATAAAATTAATTGATTTGCCCTCGCAAGAATAGCTGCAAATCATTCTTCTAAAAGCATTCTCAATCATTTTAAAGTTTTGTGAAGAATAGTAAAACGACATCCTTGCTTCCTCGTGGTTGAATATAAAGTATTTATGTTTTCACCGAGAGTAACTAAGTGATTTGGATCTTGTGTGAACACATGTGCTTGTGTTGGTTATATACCAATATTTGAAACAAAGATGGGGTAAAGTGCAAAACTTAGGTAAAGTTGTTGGAATAAATATTTTTTGATTTTTACAAATTGTAAAATATATAAATAAAACATAATGATCTTGAATCTAATAAATACATTTCAAAGTTTATAATTCCTCTTAATCTTTAATCAATCAAAATTTATGATAGAATTGTTATAATTGTGCATTTTATCCTCTTGCTTATATTATCTTTATTATGTCAATGGCATAAAGTGTCCACTTGGGCCTTATTAGGCGGTCTTGCTGAAAATTTGTGGATTTGTAATGTTTTGCAATGTTGAAAATTTTGTGTTTAAATGATGGAGTTGGGGTGGTGTTATGTGAATGGTTGGTCGAACGGTGACGGCAGCCTCGTTTTGTGGAGTGGGGGTTCAGTGGCTTGCAATCGTCGCCGCATACTATGTCATGTATTGTCCATGCATTTGTCACCGTGAGCTTGTGTTTTGTTGTGGCGAGGACGCGTTTGTTTGGACCGCAGGGCCGAGATGTGACCTGGCGATTTCCATCAAGGTTTGATGTCTGTGTTAATGGTGATTTTCTTGTTGACAGTTATGTCCACGCTCCTCAACATTTGTTTATGTTCCTGGTGGTATTTTTTCAGGGTTCATCGGTTCTTTGTATTCGGCAATGAGTTGGTTTGTTTTCCGTTTGCATTCGTTGTGTAGGGAAGTTGGTGGTTGGTTTAGAATTCTTGGTGCTCTGGAGTTGGTGTTGGTGGTTCTATTATGGTTCTGTGGCGGTGGTAGTTTTGTTGGTTCTGTGCTAGTGGTATTTTTGTTGGTTCTGTGTTGATGGTATTTTAGTTGGTTTTGTGCTAGTGGTTTGGGCATTTACGTCCACGCACCTCCGCATTTGTTTGTGTTCCTTGTGGTATTTTGTTGGGGTTCATCGGTTCTTTGTATTTGGCAATGAGTCGGTTTGACTTCCATTTGCATTTATTGTGTAGGGAAGTTGGTAGTTGGTTCAAAATTCTTGGCACTCTGGAGATTAGTGTCGGTGGTTATGTTCTAGTTCAATGCTAGTGGTATTTTTGTTGGTTCTATGATGGTGGTTTGGGCATCTATCTCCATATTGGTAACACTCCTCATCATTTGTTTGCATTCCTAGTGATATTTTTCATTTGTTGGTGTTGGTGTTGTTTCCCTTGAGATTGGGGTTGTGCTGGTGGTGTTTTGTCGGGGTTTTTGCTCATGGGTTCTTTATATTTGGGGGTGATTTTAGATCAAGGGGTGGTCGTGGCGTTGAGTGTAGGTGATTTCACTAGGGTTTTTGGTTAGCAGTTCATTCTAGTGGTATTTCACTAAGGTGGAGCCAGTGGTTCTTGGCAAGGTCTGAGATTTGGCTACGAGTTTGGGTGTTGTCCCAGTGTATGGGCACAGGTTCCTTCGTGAAAAGAGGCTCAGGTGTGCTGCAACAAGGAGCGTTTTTAATTCAAGAGGTATGTTCTTGGACCTGGACTTTGTTACAGTGTTGCCTTCACTGTGGGTGTTGGGGGAAAGGTCGCGGTGCACACTAGTTCAATTGGGATTGTTTTTGTCTTGTTTGTTTAGGATAAATGGCTACTTGTCCTGTGTTATAGGGGTGGCATGTTTGATGGACAACTGAGCTTGTTCTCTGTAGTTCTGAAATAGGGCAACTATAGCCATGATCTATTTTGTTAAATGTAATGAATGTTGCTTTTGTAGTTGGACCTCTTGTATTATTAGATTGGGTCTTTAATGACAATGTTTTGTTAAATTTAATGGATGATTGTTGTGTTGTGATCTATTTTGTTGAATGTGATGGATACTGCTTTTGCAGTTAAACCTTTTGCGTTGTTAGAATGGTTCTTTAATGATGATAGCTCTATATGCTTACTCTGATAGACCATATTTGCTTATGTCTTGTTGGCAATGAGTTCCTTGTGCAGGGAAAAAAAAAGAGGGGAAAATTGTTTCCCACTACTATACTATGTATATGGTATGTATCTAGGGTTGTGTGCCAAGATTTGTCGTTGGACTATCAGTTGGGCCATGGGTAACCTCTCATACCTATTCACCCACTATAAATATCTATGCAGCGTTTCTAGTCCCAAACATTGTTTAAATTTTAGTCTTACATCTTTGAGGGCCAGCAATGATCATGGTTATTTGTCATGTCCTAAATTTTGCATTAGGTCACAATGGCCTAAGCCCATTGGCCATATTCATGAGAGTTTGTCAAATTGATGCTAAGGGTTAAATAATTGCCAAGGAGGAAAATTACTAGTTTCCTAGGTTGGGGGTGGAAGCTTTGGGATTTGGAATAAGGGGGATAATAAATTATGTGTGGACATTAGAATAGCATAAATATTTAATAAAGGAGCTAAATAAATATATACAACTGAAAATCAAAGTGGCATTTGATCATGAAGACACATGGAGGAAGTGGGACCCACACAAGCTAGAATTGATGTGCCAAATGGCATTCTCCTCTTGCAATTTCGAATCCATGGGAAGCCTAAGGTTCTTGGGATGAGTTAGAAGGCTCATACACATGGCATTTAGCATCATAGATCGAATTTGGATGGAGTGGTAACATCCATGGAAGAGGAAGAGTCAAACTAGAGGTTTGTGGACACTTGGGCTAGATTCCCCAACTCCTATGACAACAATGATGAAGAATCTATGACACCTATGACACAAATCAGACTTGAAGATTGACACATGACATATATGACATGTCAGGGCTAAAAATAGCCTCCAAGAGGGCGCTCAAGTGAGTTAGGGCAGCCAAAGAGACACCAATTCGAATTTGGAGAAGGAGAGGGCTAGAATTGGAAGGACAAGTGAAATACTTGGGAATCTCTTCCCAACTTGAGTTGGCATAAATCCCTTGGGAGGAATTCAACCCATGGAGGACCTTAGAAGACTAAGGATGTTTATAAAATACAGAAATGAAGTAAGAGAGGGGCTTTTGATCATTTGAGAAAATTGCATTTGTGTAGAGAGAGAGCTAGTGGATGACTAGTTTTTTGCCTTAGCCAATTTCGAGGGTGAAAGATTCCCATTCAAGTTGGTGTGTGGAGAGGCCATTCAGGTCTTTCATGGAGCTTTAATGGAGTATTTATTTGCAGGTGTAAGCTACAGGTCAGCTCGTAGCTTCTTCTATTGTAGCTCATTCACTCAACCATTTCCAGTTTTCATTGCATATTCTTGCTCCTTGAGGGAGGGCGCTTTTGGTGAGCTATTGTACTCTTTGGGAGAGCTTCTAATGATCCCTTTCTTATTGTAATAAGCTTAATATCCTCTATTCTTCATCTTCAGAAAGTCTCAGGTCAAAATATCAAGTGGTTGTATGTAAAAGTGATGATTAATGAGCAAACAATGACCATTTCCCCACTATATTGATGTATGCCATTGTAATACTGATGATTTCGAATAAAAGAATGCTTCTTTGATATATTTATAATGAATGGAAATCCATTGATGAGTATTACAAGTTTCATATTCAGCACTTAAGCATTTGAAGTCATTTTACTCGGTTTATTTGCATTTGGAGGAGTTTTGGTGCCATTTCCCCAAGGGTTGAATTAGTGATTTTTGTTGTTGTTTGGGAGAAGGTTAGAACAGACTTAATAAATGATTAATGGTTCATATGAGACCTTATTAATGTCCCTCAGACATCCCCTACCTCTGTTCTGAATTTTGAATGGGTTTGGAGGCATTTGGAGAGCCATTTTCAGTACTTACCCCAGGGGGATTTGATCCCCAAATTGCTAGTTAAATCCCATACTTTGTCCAGAATCTTAAACAAGTTTGCAGAAGTCTTTGGAGGGTCATAAATCATCCTTGAACCTCACATTCAAGTCTCAATATTAGTCATATACCCTCACAGAATATTTGGGAGCATTTGGGTCAATTTGGAGACCTAGACATCAAAACTAGTCAAAGGTCGAAATAGGGAAAAAAGTGAAAAATTGGTCATTTTAATAAAATTCAAAAAAGGGACATTACAAGTGGTATCAGAGCATGGTCTTGGCACCTGATGTGGTAGACCATTAATGAAGACCAGGAGTCAAATAAATAAGCCACCACCCTTAGAAACTGAAACTGAAAGTACTTTGGTGAAAGGGAAGAAGTAGGAGAAGAAGTGCATTCCTTGGTCACCATGAGTAAGGATGAGAAAGGAACCTTAGAGGAGAATGAGGAGTTCTGAAACCATCCTTTGAAGACATGAAAAAAGAACTATTGCAAGGGTTCCAATTGTTGGTTAGTCGATTCGAAAGCCAAGTGGCAAAAAGAAGGAGCAATGGTTCTCTTTTCAAGGAAAAAAAGGAAATGGATGAAATAATTTATGTCACAAAGGAGGAACCTCATTTAATGGTGGAACATGAGGTACATGTTGATATGCAGATGCTTGAAGATGCTACACTCAAACAAGAAGAAGAACAATCACTTGTCTTTGTTCAGATGGATTATGAGTTTCCTCATGGAGAGAGTTGCAAAGCCTTGGAGGAGGCACATGATCTCACAATAGTTGGACCAGCCAATTATGGAGAAGATGAATTAAAGATTTCGATGGGTAAGAGTTGTAAATATTTAAAGTTGGTTCATAATTCCTCACCCCCTACTTCTTTTTCAGCCACATCAATTGGGGATGAAAATTGGGTGAAAGGTTTTTTTCTAATGGTGCCACATGAGGGGTGTGAAACTCCTACCTCTCCTTTTGATGATGACATGAATAGAGCACCTCATTATTTACGTTTGCAGCAGCATATTTTTTTACCTTATGATGATACATATCTTCATGGATGCACTTATGATGTTCACTTGAGTCACTTGAAGACTCATGATTTTCCTTGCTCCTTGCTTAGTTCAATTGATGTTGGAGGAACTTCATTAACTACTTGGATGAAAGAATACAGGGCTGATTGTTTTGATGCATCTTACATATTTTTGGAGCAGCATTATAGGACATGGGATACTCACCTATGTCATTGGATCAGATTTGATTGTTCACTTGATGCTTGTATGCACCTGGCAAATGGTGGTCTACTTACTTGGAGGTACAAGCACTTTCATGATTCTTTGATGAGGAACCTCCTTGATGTACATTTTTATTATGTTGTCATGTACTTGGATGATATATATTTTGTACTCATGATGTTGGGAAGAATGCATACAAGAAAATGGGATCCAGGAACCATGAATTGGAGAGCACTTCTAATTGTTGGAGTGCAATACAAGCAATGGGACCCTGGGATAATTCTTAGTCTCATTGGTTTCAATTTTTTGGGGAAACAAGTAGTATGGGGAATGGATTCCCCACTTAATAAAGCGAGTTTAATCAGAGTAGTGCAACAGCAAGCATGGTGGTTCCTCTCTAAAATATTCATGGAATCTCGAGGACTCAAAGTTGGGCAACTCAGTGGCAACTTCAAAGAATTATACAGAAAGCAGGTTCTTCAAGACCCATGTTTGAAATTGCTTGAGGACAAGCAATATTGGGAAGGGAGGATTTGTCATGTCCCAAATTTTGCATTAGGTCATAATGGCCTAATCCCATTGGCCATATTCATGAGAGTTTGTCAAATTGATGCTAAGAGTCAAATAATTGCCAAGGAGGAAAATTACTAGTTTCATAGGTTGGGGGTGGAAGCTTTGGGATTTGGAATAAGGGGCATAATAAATTATGTGTGGACATTAGAATAGCATAAATATTTAATAAAGGAGCTAAATAAATATATACAACTGAAAATCAAAGTGGAATTTGGTCATGAAGACACATGGAGGAAGTGGGACCCACACAAGCTAGAATTGATGTGCCAAATGGCATTCTCCTCTTGCAATTTCGAATCCATGGGAAGCATAAGGTTCTTGGGATGGGTTAGAAGGGTCATACACATGGCATTTAGAATCATACGTCGAATTTGGATGGAGTGGTAACCTCCATGGAAGAGGAAGAGTCAAACTAGAGGTTTGTGGACACTTGGGCTAGATTCCCCAACTCCTATGACAACAATGATGAAGAATCTATGACACCTATGACACAAATCAGACCTGAAGGCTGACATATGACATATATGACATTTCAGGGCTAAAAATATCCTCCAAGAGGGCGCTCAAGTGAGTTAGGGCAGCCAAAGAGACACCAATTCCAATTTGTAGAAGGAGAGGGCTAGAATTGGAAGGACAAGTGGCATACTTGGGAATCTCTTCCCAACTTGAGTTGGCATGAATCTCTTGGGAGGAATTCGACCCATGGAGGACCTTAGAAGACTAAGGATGTTTATAAAATACAGAAATGAAGTAAGAGAGGGGCTTTTGATCATTTGAGAAAATTGCATTTGTGTAGAGAGAGAGCTAGTGGATGACTAGTTTCTTGCCTTAGCCAATTTCGAGGGTGAAAGATTCCCATCCAAGTTGGTGTGTGGAGAGGCCATTCAATTCTTTCATGGAGCTTTAATGGAGTCTTTATTTGCAGGTGTAAGCTACAGGGCAGTTCGTGGCTTCTTCTATTGCAGCTCATTCACTCAACCATTTCTAGTTTTCATTGCATATTCTTGCTCCTTGAGGGAGGGCGCTTTTGGTGAGCTATTGTACTCTTTGGGAGAACTTCTAATGATCCATTTCTTATTGTCATAAGCTTAATATCCTCTATTCTTCATCTTCATAAAGTCTCAGGTCAAAATATCAAGTGGTTGTATGTAAAAGTGATGATTAATGAGCAAACAATGACCATTTCCCCACTATATTGATGTATGCCATTGTAATATTGATGATTTCGAATGAAAGAATGTGTCTTTAATATATTTACGATGAATGGACAGCCATTGATGAGTATTACAAGTTTCATGTTCAGCACTTAAGCATTTGAAGTCATTTTACTCAGTTTATTTGCATTTGGAGGAGTTTTGGTGCCATTTCCCCAAGGGTTGAATTAGTGATTTTTGTTGTTGTTTGGGAGAAGGTTAGAACATACTTAATAACTGATTAATGGTTCATATGAGACCTTATCAATGTCCCTCAGACATCCCCTACCTCTGTTATGAATTTCGAATGGGTTTGAAGGCATTTGGAGAGCCATTTTCAGTACTTACCCCGGGGGGATTTGATCCCCAAATTGCTAGTTAAATCCCATACTTTGTCCATATTATTAAACAAGTTTGAAGAAGTCTTTGGAGGGTCATAAATCATCCCTGAACCTCATATTCAAGTCTCAATATCATTCATATACCCTCACAGAATATTTGGGAGCATTTGGGTCAATTTGGAGACCTAGACATCAAAACTAGTCAAAGGTCAAAATAGGGAAAAAAGTGAAAAATTGTTCATTTTAATAAAATTCAAAAAAGGGACATTACATTATTGTCGTTGTTGCTACCACCACGGTTTTCCATCGAATTTGAGTCCATATTCTTAAAATGGAAATTGTTTCTTATTGTTATGTATATGGTGTGTATCCAGGTTTATGTGTCGAGATTTATAGTTCGGGTCCAAGTGTATCCATTGAGCCATGGGTAACCTCCCATACCTATTCACCCGCTATAAAGCTCTGTGAAACATTTCCAGTCACAAACGCTATTTAAATGCCAATCCTGCATGTTTGAGGGCCAACATTGATCGTTGTTGATACTGCCATGGTTTTCCATTGAATTTGAGTTTGTATTCTTAAAATGGTTTCTTCACAAGACTGAAACTAACCCAAGGAAAATACAAAAACACTTTTAGGCTCTTCACACGGTGAATATTTTAAAATCAAGCTATCCCATTTACTTCAATTTCCAAATCCAGGATGATTAAATACTAACCTTGTTGCGTGAACAAAACTTTCATGAGAGAAAATAATACAAGGATAGGTATTTCCATGTTCAATCAAGCTTTGACAAGACCTGAGGGAAGAGCATACCAAGGTATGCTTAATCAAGATTTGAGAAGTTGTGCCATCCGCATTCTCTGGTCTTCGCCTTTAAGGTCACCATTTGTGGTGACATTGAAACCACTAGGCATTTAGTGATCTCCGTATTTTTAGGTCATCATCTATAGTGCCATTGTAGCAAGAGTGCATGGTAAGATTCGATGGCATTAGATTTGGTCAATAGTTGTTATCTTCAACATGTATCCTAAGAACATGAGGCAAAATATGGAGTTCAAGTTTCGAAATTTGAATTTGAAGAGAGTTGTCATTTTCCACCATACTTGTTTCGATTTGCCCTAAATTCAATTATCATTGGAACAAAAAATGGCCCTCATCCAATGGCATACAGTGCTTGTTGTCCATGTTGGTGTTGTGAATAGTGCATATATTTAATATATGTAGTCCAAATATTTGTGGACTGCCATTTTTTATCTATGTGATAATGCGTGCATCAATTGTAGGATAAACTTGCAAAGCAGAAACTACATATAACAGGTGATAAGTTTTCATGATTATCTTGAGCTCTTTATTGGGGAATTAGTATATGTTGTTGTCGGATGCACACCTGGGCTAACGCAACAGAAATATTCAAGCTGCTTGGAAAGCCCTTGGGGGAAAGTCTTGAGTCAAGTGTTGTCACTTGATATTGACTCCTCTGTTTAGGCTAACTCCGAACAAAGCCAAGGGGGGTTGTCCCTAAGAAAAGTTACTAAGGCTATTGTTAATTCTTAGTTGCGGATGTGAATTTATTTAGGAGGTTGAGAGATTTACTAGAAAATAACTGCATAGTATAGTTTAAGACAACAACATATAATCAATAAAATATTTCATTCAACACACAAATTACTTATAAAGAATAAAAGTATGAGTGCTTGCAAAATGTATACCAGTGCCAAAATGGAGTAAAAATGGAGTGTGGTTGTAGAGGAAAATGTTTTGCAAATTGTTCTTGGTCAGTTTTAAATTATTAGAATGATGAGTGAATTAACGGGAAAGGGACTTCCAAATATACCGTGAGGTACGAGGAATATGTCCGGATTTTTCCCAATGTGGTTCTACACAAGAAAATGTGGGCTAGATGGAGTCCATGGGTGTGTCTAACACTACACCGAATGAGGGTTTAGCCTGACGGGGCCCTCTAGTTGCTATCTAGTTGTTCCCACTTTCTTTGCAAACTTTTCCCACAAAAGGTAAAGGTCGGAGACGTTGGATTTTTCGTCTTTCAAGGATGTTTATTTTAATTAAGGTGTGAGTTTTTAATTATATGTGAAAAGATCTACAAACTTGAAATAAAAGAAGTATATCTAGCTAAATATCACATCGATGAAGCTTAAGCATTCCCAACCATGAAACTTTTCACCACATAGACCTCCAAAGTATTCACTTTATTCAACGAAAGAGAGAAACAATGCATAAGTTACAAGCGCAGAGGTTCAATACTCCATCTCAAAAGATGGAGAAAGACCTTGCTTAAATAGATTTTTGAGAGAGAGGGGGGTACACGAGCCACTATTAGAGGGAGAGAAACTTCCTGAGATAAGATAGGGATTTGATTGATGTTGATTTATTAGTTTAACTCATGCGGTAGGCACCACCTCAACAAGAGGTGTGCCCCCTCTCCTTGTATCCTCCACCCTTCAATAAGAAAAAGCAACATCATGAGATGTGCCCCCCGGGTGCACTCTCGCTTGGAGACCAACTTGCCACCACTAAGATCTTGATTGAAATCACTTGATTTGATCTCCAACGAGCTCCAACACGATCCTCATTTGAACTAGAACATGTCCTTGACAAGATTGCTTTAATTTAGGAATTTGATTTTCTCTCGTATCTTTTATTGTTATAATTTTGTATTCACTTTTTTTTAAGAGAATTTTTATTTAAGTGATAAATAATCACTCAAATAATTAGGAAAGTGGGTTTAGGGGTAAAATGAGTGCTCCGGGTTAGAAAACGAGCACCCCCATGGTGAATTTCACCTCCTAATCACTATTTTATGAGATTTTCAAATTTTACATTAAAAACATTAAAAAATAGCTCTGTTTGCTGGAAAAAAAATTGTGTCCAAAAACAAAATTAAAACCTAGAGGGACCTAGTTCATGTCCATGTGACTCATTATTGATAGCTAGCATGGTAATATACATAGATGCTTAGACTTTAATAACCTCCCAAGGTTTAGCCACCAAGGTGGATACTCCAACTTTGGAGGTGTGAGTGAAAAACCCATAAATTATGCTTCGCTAAAAAGTAATGCATAATAACCAAGGAAAAAACACTATAGAGTACCACATTGATGTATAAAACTAAGGCAAGCCAAGTATGTTACAAGAAACATCATGCTATACCAACTTATTACAATTCCTCGTGGGGCATGGACATGTATTTGTTTTTTGAAAACCAGGCCAAAATGGGTTGGATGAACTTTTGAACGTTGGCAATGAACAAGTACATTGCTTCAATCTGTGTCAGCTCACTTGGAAACCAACTAAGTACAACTTGGGTGGCAACATATGGCTCCAACTGTGGAACGTGTGCTTGATCTGACCTTCGGGCAAGGAGAGAATGCAAGAACACTGGAATCTCCAGTTTCTATAACCTGTAAAAACATCTCAACTTGACAAGAAAACCCTTCAGTAGCACGAGTTTTATAAAAAATCCAATGAACAACAAGTTGCATTTATTTGAAAAATGGAACTAAGACAATTCCTAAGTTCATAAAAGGAAAATAGTGAAAAATAAATGCCGAAAGTAAATGCTCACTTTAAAGAGCTTATTTTCCTACCTTAAGCATAAATAATAAAAAATCTAAGTGAAATGATAGATCCAATGAAACCATCTTAACATTTCATCAATTTCAGAACTTTTGGTCTTGTGTTTGGTTACTAGCTAAGGCAAGGAAAATTTATTTAAGAAATGAAAACCTGCATAAAATTTCTGGATGGGAGATCATGGGTATGTGATATGTCATTGAACTGCTTCCCAAACTAGCAAGTCCTCCCACAGGATTCTTCTATCCAGGATTGGGTAGGACTGAGATATAAGTATGAATGATGGGGTAGATCAACCACTTCATCATATTGTTCAATAGGACTTATCGGATGATAACTATCCATGTAAGCCCCAAGCTGCTCCGAATCATAAGGAATATCTGCATGTGAAGACAATGGATGAGACTGATCTTCAATTGATTGTATTTGATCCGACTCTCCACTGCACTACTTCTCCAAGTATTCATTGTTGATGCTCATGCATGGCTCTGACTGATCATATGAACAAATTGCATGCTCCTCTTCCATACAAAGATTTCCCAAGGTCTCGAGATCCATGCTCCCTTCTCTAAACACCTCATAGATGGGATTTTCAATAAAACCATCAAGAGACTCTGACTCAAATCTCCTTTCTTCAGATATGTCATATATGGGATTTTCAATAGAGCCATCAAAGGATTATGACTCATCATTTCCTTCTTTATACATGTCATAGATGGGATTCTCCATAAATGTCCAATAATCATCATCAACATCTATGTCATACATAAGGGAATCTTCATCACTTGCATCGTGCTCCAGGTTATGCATGTCCTCTTCATGCTCATAATCATCCTCCTCAGAAAAAATGTCACAAGGAAGTAAACCTTCCAATCCTTCATCATTATATGGAGAACATGAGAGAGTATCATCATACACATTATTTATGCTTTTTTTCCATGGAAAAAAAAATCATCATACACATTACAAATTTCATCATGCATTTCTATATGGGATTCTGTAACGGTTGCTTCTTAAGGCAGATCATGAGTACAAATGTGCTCATCATCACTAAAATAAACTTGAGGAAACTCCCAATCTTCAAGGTCTTCCGTCATGGTGGCATGAGGAGGGTCTTCAATAATATCTTCAATGAATGGATCTTCATGAACTTCTTCAATAGGGTCATGATGTGCTTCAGGCAAAGAAACACAATTTTCTTTAATAAGCTACCTAATCTTCCCTTCACTGTCATGACTTAGAGGCAACTCCCGATATTTCTCATTTTTTATTATGATGAGATGAGGAGAGTTAGGTTCTTCCTCATGATATTCTATCCAACGCAAGAAGACAGGAATATTTTTTTTCAAGGATACTGTCCAAAGCTTCCATACTAAATCCTCTATTATGCCACTATCTCAAAATTATTATAAGGAAGCTCGGAAGGGAAGCAATACATTTATCTGGAAGGCCCTTAGCATACCAATAATAAGCATTTCCCTACAAAGTACTAACAAACATCTCCATCATGTTATCTTCATACAAAACATTGAAGTCGACGAGAACTTTAAGGAAGGATATGACATGCTAGGTCTTTGAATCACCAAGATCGGTAGATGACCAGATATATCTTTACCAGTATGATAATTAGGGAAACCTGAGATGTTTGAGAAGTTAATAAGAGGATATTCATTGGAATTTTGATCACCAGACTCTTCATCATCCATATTAAACGATCAGAAGCATATATTTGAAATGACCATGGGATGTATCTAGTACTGAATCAGGGGAGCTGTTAAACAATGAGCTTTAAATATTTTATTGTGTTGCATGGGCTCATTTACACACAACAAATCTCAACAAATTCATTATACACAAGAGTTTTATCCCTTCAACGGAGTCGCCATGTGAGAATAAAAATATGCATTTTAAAACACTCACAAAAATTATATTTTTGCTTTGAAATTTTATAAAAAAGAAAAAGGTTAGTGGAGTTGCTAGATGAAAATTAAAGATCTACTCTAAACATTCATCAAACAAAGAAAAAACAAAAAGGTAAAAAATCAAAAGTCGTACTCCGGGAATAAAAATATTTATCCCCGCCAACGACGCAAAAAATGTTGCCGCTGGATGCGCACCTGGGATAATGCAGCAAAAATCTTCCAGCTGCTCGATGCGCCCTTGGGGGAAAGTCTTGAGTCAAGTGCTCTCACCTGATCTTGAATCCTTCGTTTAGGCTAACTCCTAACGAAGCCAAGGGAGGTAGTCCCTAAGAAAAGTTGCTAAGGCTATTGTCAATTCTTAGTTGCAGATGTGAAGTTATTTAGGAGTTTAAGAGATTTACTAGACAAGAGCTGCAAATTATAGTTTAAACCAACAACATATAATCAATAAAATATTTCATTCGACACACAAATTCACTTATAAAGAATGAAAGTATGAGTGCTTGCAAATTGTATACCAATGAGTGTTGTTGTAGAGGAATTTTTTTTGCAATTTGTTCTTGGTCAGTTTTAAATTATTAGAATGATGAGTGAATTAATAGGAAAGGGAACTCCAAATATACCGTGAGGTATGAGGAATATGTCCGGATTTTTTCCAATGTGGTTCTACACAAGAAAATGTGGGATATATGGAGCCGTGGGGGTGTGTCCAACATTACACCAAACGAGGGTGCAGCCTGATGGGGCCATGTGGTCGCTATCTAGTTGTTCATGCTTTCTTTGCAAACTTTACTCGCAAAAGGTAAAAGATTGGAGATGCCAAATTTTTCATCTTTCACGGAGATTTATTTTAATTAAGGTGTGATATTTTAATTAAATGTGAAAAGTTATTTGAATGCTACAGTTCCACTTTTAGATCGAAAAGAGCACAATGTTTGTTCTAATTACTTGCAAAGAAACAACAAATGTTATACTAATTACTAACGACCAATAGTCTCTTTTATGATCATCCACCACGTACTTAGGAAAGCCCTTTATGTGATGGTGAGAGCATACTTCGAGAAAGCAAGGTCGAGTTAATTACTTTAACTTTAAAATGAGAAAAAGTAAAATGTGTGACTAATTACTACACTACGAATCTCTTTTCCCTTACGGTACTTTGGGAAAGCATAGTGGGTTAGTATCTTTTACAAATGCAAAAATAAGAGAAAGAAATTTATTGGTCTAATCTATTAGCAAAATGAACTTGGAAAAAAAAAGGAAAACAAAGCAAAAGCAAATCACACAAGGGACGATACAGGATTCCCCCAATGGGGGAAGAGGGGTGTGGGAGCTTTAAAGCCCACTTGCTTTTTATTAAAATTGGTTACAAAGTGCTCTTGAAAAAAAAACAATGCCTTTGATCCTTTGAAAAATAGGATCAAAAGGATTACAGAAGTGTGGAAGAAGAAAAGAAGAGAAGAGAGTTGAAAATGGCTCTTTTGAATGGTTCAACTCTTCAAAAAACTTCAACACTTCCACTTTCCTGTTAATCAAAAGCAAAAACCAACAAACTAATAATATTCCAAGTCAGTGGATTAGCCCAAAAAATACAAAGACTAAGTACTTGCAAAAGACTGGAAAGTTTTATAACTTCAAGTACTAAAGAGCAAGTGTTAGATCTAAGCTTAAAATGGCGATTTAAGAGCACAATATATCTATCTAATAATCATATAAACAAGATAAATTGTTTAATAAACCTTTAAAGAAATCAAAGCTTGTTAGACATGTAAAAAATTAACCAAGAGAGAAAGATTTAAATTTTTAAAAGATGGAAGAGAAAGCCTCAAGCTCAAGCTTGAATGTTGTGAAGATGATGAGGTGCCTGTAGGACAAAGAGCAATAGATCCAAGAAAGAGTAGTGAAGAGAAAGAAGATGCAACTGAGCTCCAAATCCTCTTTCACCTTTGGTAACTGCAAAGCTACACAACCTTTAAACAAGGGAGATTAATCCAATATATTTCATTAAAAGAGACCAGGAGAATATCAGTATTACCGACTAAAATCTATTACTCCTAAGATCTCTAAGAATAAAACATAAACAATCAAGTTGAAAACGACAAATGCTTTCCCAATGGGCTAGAAATAGCCTTATATGCTAGAAAATATCTATAAACTTGAAATAAAAGAAGTATAACTAGCTAAATATCACCTCAACGAAGCTTAAGCATTCACAACTATGAAAATTTTCACCACATAGACCTCCAAAGTATTCACTTTATTCAACGAAAGAGAGCAACAATGCATAAGTTACAAGAGTAGAGGTTCAATATTCCATCTCAAAAGATGGAGAAAGACCTCGCTTAAATAGATTTTTGAGAGAGAGGGTGGCACATGAGCCACTGTCAGAGGGAGGGCGACTTCCTGAGATAAGATAGGGATTCGATTGATGCTAATTGATGAGTTTAATTAATGAGGTAGGAGCCACCTCAACAAGAGGTGTGCCCCCTCTCCTTGGATCTTCCACCCTCCAATAAGAAAAAGCCACATCATGAGATGTGCCCCCTCATGAGAGAGAGTGCACTCTCTCTTGGAGATCAACTCAACACCACTAAGATCTTGATTGAAATCACTTGATTTGATCTCGAATGAGCTCCAACATGATCCTCAGTTGAACTGGAACATGTCCCCGACAAGATTCCTTTGATTTGGGAATTTGATTTTCTCTCATATCTTTTATATTTGTATTCACTTTTTTTTTTTTGAGAATTTTTATTTAAGTGATAAATAATCACTCGGATACTTATGAAAGTGTGTTTAGGGGTAAAATGGGTGATCTGGGTTAGAAAACGAGCACCCTGTGGTGAATTTCACCTCCTAACCACTATTTTATGAGATTTTGAATTTTTACATTAAAAACATTAAAAAATAGTCCCATTTGCGGGAAAAACTTTTATGTCCAAAAACAAAACAAAAAACCTAGGGGGACCTAGTACATGTCCATGTGACTCATTATTGATGGCTAACATGGTAATATACATAGATGCTTAGACTTTAATAACCTCCCAAGGTTTAGCCACCAAGGCGGATACTCCAAATTTGGAGGTGTGAGTGAAAAACTCATAAATTATGTTTCGCTGAAAAGCAATGAATAAAAACCAAGGAAAAAACACTCTAGAGTACCACATTGGTGTATAAACCTAAGGCAAGCCAAGTCTGTTACAAGAACCATCATGCTAGACCAACTTATTACAATTCCCCGTGGGGCATGGACATCATAATTTCAAGTTGCATGCGACAAAAGAAACAAAGTGTGTTGGCTCTTTGATTGATCATTTTTGGAAACCTTTGCCACTTGACAATATTAGATTTTGTCACAGAATCTGATTGGACAGATCACAACAACATTTCTATTTAAATTCCTTTGAAAACATTTTCAAACAATGCTTACTAGTACAAAATTTATTTCCTTGTCAATGTTAATAGGCATAGACAATGCATTCCCTTGACCACAAATGTTTTAATCACTTTTCCTGCAAAAATGCTTTAATCGTGCGCTTTTCTTCTTTATAGAAAATGTTTTAATCACATGGATAAATAAAAATTGCATAATTGCAAAGTGGTATATTCTTCCAAAATTAGTCCAAAGCTGCAGGATTTACTAGACAACATATATTCCTTCTCATAAACTTAGACTGTTTTTAATTTTTTTTGAAACTATAGTTTATTACAATTGATCTTGGATTCCAAATATGGATATGGATATTAAAACAACTAATACAACTCAAGTTCCAGTGGCAGAAACATCTAATACAAACAAGAAGAAAAGGTAACAATGTAAATAAGAAAACAAGCTCTATCATCACTTGCATCAAAACCTTTTGTTTATTGTTGATTTGTCCCATTTGGCACTTATCTCAGACTTAAACAAGTTGCACAGCCACCGTCCTTTATTCTATAGCTATGTTCAACAACATACACTAATGCGTTTGAAGGAGATGTATTGGCCTTGTATGGACTTACACAAAGTAAAAATTTGAATTCTCCTGCCAATAATCAACTACTTCATGGTGATTTGGTCGATAGAGATGGCCAATTGGAAATAATAGTTAATATTAACAACCATCTTATACCTTGTTTCATTGAACATTTCTCTCCTGGTACAAGTACAAGAATTTTAGATTTTGCACTTAGAAACAAAGGACCATATGACAGAGGTGATTCAAAATACACGATAATGTTACATGAACAAAGTTTAGTTGAAACAATATCACAACTCTACCAACACCATAGACTTACACCATACACAACTATTTTTGCCTTGTCAAGTTCACTGACCTCTTATTCTATTGGCTCGGTTGTAGCAATTGTCATTAGCTGTTACCAAAACAATAGAACCTGTGAATTAAGTATCAGGGACAGAGAGGCAATAAACAATACTGCAATTGTGCGTTCTTAGTTTGCTTTAGAACTGCTCCTTTGTTTTCACATTTATCTTTTCAACAACTTTTGTTTCTTTCCTTTTTTTTGTCCTTCTTTTCCTTTGTTGTTGTTATTTGACTAACAAATATGAATTTTTTTCATATCAATTGTAGTTTCCAATGAACAAGTCGCACAAGGGTCTTTTTTTTTGTCTCTCTGAAATACAAATACAATTGGAAACCAACCTTATGCCAATGTATTTGTTCAAAAATGTTGTTAGAAGCGACTTAAAGGGATCATAAATACTATGCCATTGTACAACAACATTTGTCGATCCACTTGATGATGAGTCTTCAAAAGCATATTTGGGGATAGATGCTGCCCAAGAGGGGCCAGCCAAAGTTCCCAATGATGATCACCTCAGAGTTATTGGACTTACTAACTAGCGAGGATGATCATACATTGGACCTTGTGTCGTTTCCTTATGCGAGGTTGGACTAGAGAGGATATCACAACATATTTTTCACCCGGGATGAGCCACTGGATGACAGAGGTAATATTAGCATTATGTTTAATATATAAAATATTAAACATATATATGTTATAATTCAAAGGTGCATTATAAAGTAAAAAATGTACACAAAGAGATTATTATCGAGTTGTTGCACTCGATCCTATGTTTTGTGCATACTCTTCAGCAGGTGGGTGATGACCAGATGCATCATATTTCTCTCTGACTTGGTCAACAACCCAACTGTTGGGACAGATCATTGGCATATTTTATTTTAAATGATCAAGATAAGGCATGCTTCTACCATTTAATTGTCTGAATTATTTCTTGTAAATATCCCATTTCCTCCTCTTCTCTTCATACAATGTGACCCATAACTATGTTGCCTCTACATTGTAAAGAATGAATTTATTGATGGCATCAATTTCTGAGCTCCCTGTTGTCTTTATAAAATCAAATCGACATATAGTACGTATGAGATAAAATATAGATTATGAAGGTTAGTGTAAATAGTTACTTTGTAGAATGTGACAAAAAATAAGCAACTTACTCTTTATCATGAACCTTTTTCCATTCATTTGGAGTAGCTCCCCTTCCCTTTTTTCCTCAATGCTTTGGTCATCCCAAATCACTACGCTTAGTGTGTGGTCGATTTGCTTGATGTACTCACTGGCATAATAGAATGACTCGTATACTATGTACCCCTCTGCCATAGACCCCTCGTGCTTTTCTCTTTGTTAAACAAATCCCTTCAATTTTTTTGTGTACCTCTCTAAGAAGAACATCCAATGACATGAGACCACCCCAACCAATTCAACCTCATCAACTAGGTGAATTAGAATATGAACTTGCAATTCCATGAAACTCATCGGCAGTTCCTTCCCAAACATACAAACAATATATGCTATGTCATGATGCCACCATAGAATGCTAGCCATATGAATCTCCTTTGATGTGATCCACTGTACAAATGCATATAATTTAGATATGGCATGCTATAGGTCCTAAGGGAAGTCATGGTTCACACACCCACAAATAAGAAAATGATAATGACACTACAAAGTAAACACATAAAAATATAACTGTGTTTTAACTTGTGGGATAAAAAAAAACTTTTTTTTGACCTATGTACCCTTAGAAGGTTCAAATGGTCATGTGATTGCAACCTCGACAAATGTTCATCTACAATGAAGCAGTGTTGCAGAGTAGACCAATATAAAGAAGGTACCTTCACACCCAATATAACTTCCTTTTCCAAATAAAGATCATCCTTCTTCAAAACCCATGGGACATCACCAAGAGGGGCCATCCTCTCCTCTATTTTCTTGTCTTGACCATTGCTTCTTTTTAGTATTTGAAGAAATAAGATCTCTCCTAACAACCAATGTGTCACTTTGTTTCGATGATATTTGCCTCCACAAAGAAGATGAAACATTTTTAAATATATGCATGGGATCTAATAAGTGGACAATCTTAAGATGCTCCCAATATGGGAGCTCATAAAATACCTATTTCCTTTCTATCCCAATGGGAATTTCTATACATAGGTGTTGAAGACTTCATGATCATCAAACATGGGTTCCCCATTTGAATCAAACATATCTACAATTTCCTTCTCCTTCACCCTGTCATATGCCCTAAGCCTATGAGCCAGTGTCATTATTTTAGGCCTTTGGGTTCTCTCTGGTTTACCATTGAAAGCAAATGTTGCTCTTCTATAAGGGTGGTCTTTTGGGAGGAATACCCTAGAGCAGTCACACACTGAATTTTGTAGGTGGCTGGACCACCTAGCCTTCATAGAAGGTCCACAACATTTACATCCATGATACCCTTTTGTTACAAGACCCGCGGTGTTATTGTATACAAAGCACATTAGTGTTGAAGATCAATACAATCATACTGAATTAACTATGCCAAAAAATATTGTTACGAATATAAACAAATCAATCAACATGTTTACTAGAGAAAACTCCTAATATTAGATAATGATGTGTGGTGTATGCATATATTCCATACAACATAAAACTCCTCTTTGTTGGGATGGGTCTTGATACATCCTATACCTATATCCCTTCCCATAATTCCTTTAATTCACCAAACAATGGTTGTAGGTAAACATTCACATTCTTCACTTGTCTTCTACTAGGGATTATAAGAGCCACCATAAGATGTTCATTCTTCACGGACAACCATGGAGGGATATTCTTATTTATCACTTCTACAGGCCAAACATAATATTTGGTGTTTTGGAGGGAATATGGGTTGACGCCATCCATGGCTATGCTCAATCGAAGGCTGTATACTTCATCCTTGAATTTATCGGGTCATTTATCATCTATATGCTTCATAGATACTGAATCTGTTGGGATTCACATAATCCCAACTCACTTCGATGCGAGGCATGCCATCCCTGCAACATAGCTAATTATTTTCATTGAAAGAACATATGAATCCTTGGGATTATAGGCATGTGCCTCAATATCTTAAGAGGAGGACCATGTGCTTTACCCTTGTTTCCTGATTTATGGTACCTGTCATGCCCACATTTTGGACATATCTCTTTGTCTACATATTCATCTCTATATAGAATACAATCATTTGGACACACATGATATGATAAGTACTCAATGCCCAACATTTTTAACATTGGCTTTGCGTCTTCACAGTTGTCGAGCAAGCCATTGTCACTTGGAAGTACCTTATCTTTGAATAACCTACAGTTAGTGGGCAATAGAAATGTACGATGCCATTTTACGTTCATAAAATCGACCATTTTCAATGTCGATTGTGTGACAATATTCCTCAAAATATAAGGGACTTGATGGTAACTTACCTAAACAGTGTCAATAAAAATGCATTTGACATGCCATGCATTGCTTTCAAGTTGTATAGTAACATTGTTGCCCCTAGTTGGGTATACTTTGACCATCCAGGTCCAAAGAGAGGGTTGGTGGAAGAAGATTTAAGGATTTTGAAGAAGGTACCATTGATATGATCATCATCCCCTAACTCATCATCCTGGAATGCATCTAACGACATTTCCTCCATGGCACCTGTATCTCATAAGAAGTCATCCATACCAACCTCTATTTCATTGCCTCCATTTTCAACATGTGAAGAACTACTATTACTGTAGGCATTCCTAATTGGTGAGTTTGGATGTGGTGGGAATTGAAGACGTGGTTGATTCAACCATGCTTAGTATGCTTCTTCTTTGAGCTGCACTTTTTTTGCAGCCTTCTTTCGATTTGATATTGTAGTGGGGTGCAACAGAAGATGGTAGACAAGTTTCTCATCATCAAAATCCCGATTTAAAAAATATTGAATATTACATCGATGATATTAGTAAGCACAATGCAATTGGTTTGTTCAGACATTATACCAAACAATTATTATAAAAGCATGAGTTTTTTTTGCAATAACAAATGTCCAACTGCAAGCAATTTATAAAACAAAAGTTCAAATTGAGCAATACAATTACATTAATCCCATTGAAAATAATAAAATACAATTAATTAATGATTTTTGTCCTACGCCCCAAGGGGACATCTAAAGGTAGTCCCAATGCAACGCTTCTTTGATGAGTAGCAGACGGTCTATGAAATTTATAGTCTATTAACAACTCATCACCAGGAGACAATACATATTGCATGCACAATAACAAGTATAGACACTTTCCTTTTCATAAGGAACTCCTGGTCATTGGAGTATTCCTCAAATGAACAATTTGCAGAAAATAAATAGCACATAGAACTATTTATAAACCCTTCAATGTTCCCATGACTGTGTGTGGAAAACCATCGATATACAATAGGTTCTTACTATTAAAGTTTCCAAAAGCATAACCATTTATGCACATACTATCCAAATAATTAACTATGCATTTTTTGATATTATTGATATCGACGCGCTTAGTATATATAACACCGATGCAATCGTATTTTTCATACGCATCGGTGAATGATATATATATATATATATATGCCAATATAGTGCATTATATACTATATAGTGCACCGCTACACTCATATCTTATTGGAGCATTGATTTTTTGGAAAAAGTTAAAGGAAGGTAAATGGGAATGGTGTGTTGTCTTATACGCCGCACTGGTGCGCCTATATATATAAGTGCACCGATTTGCGGAAAAAAAAAACACGATTTTTTCCCATGGGATGAAAAAGGAGGGAGGTTTTTTTTATTTCAAAAAACTAATTTCATAAAATGTTTAAAAAAAGAACTAATCATTATTTCATTGTTTTGTCAAAATTTTGAGGGGAGAGCTTTGCAAGAGAGACTTACCGGGGAGTAGTTTGAAGCAACCAGATTATTTTCAAGATCAGAATTTGTAAGGTATAATGAATCACACAAAACCTACATAGTAGAAATTTCAAGTATGTAAATTGTTGCTATTAATCTCAATGCATAATTGATTTGTGTTCCAATTAAGATTTAAAATAAATTCAGACAAAATAAAAGATTTCATAGTTACCTTCAACATTGGAACCCTTGATTTCTTGTTGCTTCCTTTTGTTTTATGCGGCTGCAAAATTTCATGTTAGGGTTTAATTCCCTTTATTATTTCACAATTTGGGTTTTTCTTTTTAGGCATTTTAGATTTAATGGGTTTGTGGTTTTATATATAAGACGTTGGATGCAATGTGACCACTTATTGCATCGAATCCAAAACCCCGTCCCTGTCATTTTTTTCCTAAAAAGTGTTTTCGTAGTTTTCGATGCGGTAGTTTTCGTATAAAACACCGGTGCACTTGTAATAGAAGCACATTGGGAAAGGCATGTATTAAATTATTAATTTATTTTTCATTAACAACGCGTTCAACTATGATGCACTAGTGCATACACTATGTAAACGCACCAGGGTGTTTGTATTATTAAAGTGCTCTGAGATGGTAGACTACTTTTTTAGCTAAAAGTTATGTAATTTATTAGTATAATATATTTAATAGCTTCTCTACTTAATGTTATATGTTTTTTATTGATAGCAAATGTGAGATAAGAGTTCAAAAAGTCACAATTCTAATCGATATGATGGGAGCACATTAAAAAATGTGAAGAAGGCAAATTCTTTGTAATTTTTGTAACAAATTAATATGTTTGAATTATATGTAAGATTAATTGATATGTATTGGTTAACGCGTGTCACGTAGAGCCAAAAAATGAGGAAGATCAATAAGATTCTTTGCAATCTAAGTGTAGAAGAGCATAAAACCTTGATGGAAAAGTTGTAGAGTGATGAATCAGGTGAATCAAAAAGTAATAAATATTAATTTTTTCTTGATTTTTCAGTAATACCGTACTTAAAAATAGTCACTAACATGTTTCAAACAATCTATTTCACATATGTTGAATGTTCTGCAGGGACCGACAACAACAAAAGGGAATGCCATCATAAGAAAAAACAAATTATAGAAGATGTAAAAGATGATGAATTGGTCCTTAACTTATCTAGACTGGTGTTGGAAGTTAATGAAAGGGTTTTTTTTTTTTTATAAAACTATGAGGGATATAGTGGAAATAACGTATAGACGTACTTTCCACTTACAGTACATAAATCAATCCAATGATTCCAAGAATCATGTTATATCTAAATTATAGGAGGCATTTCCAGATCAATGGTCAATGAGACCTGTTAGACTTGCAATAGAAAAAACATACAACAACAAAAATAATCATTCAAAAAGTAATTTTCCTAAACATTCTTTTATAGAATATGTATATACTATTACAAAGCATTCATTTATTAATATTAATTATGCTATATTTACTTTTCATATTAGCATAAAATTAGTTTAATGTCATTTTATCTTTTCAAAAAGATTATGAAAATCCTAAAGGATGAAAGAGGTGATATCTAAAATATGCCACTGGGGATGTCCAAAAAGGTGTACAAGGAGATGGGTAAATAGATGGACATAATTGCATCGTAGGAGGAGCCATCTCAACAACAATGTGCTTCAAATGTATGAAATCATTGATTTTTCTTATTATGTACTTATAATTAATTAATTTAAAATTAAATATTAATTTTCAATTGTTTTGTTGCAGAAAAGAAAACAAAATGGAACCCATCCAACACAAGACGGGACAATAAGGAAAAACTGTTTGATAGCAAAGTTTGTGAGTAGTTGTGATTTCCTTATAACATCTTAATATTTCATATTGGTTCTGATCTTTATATATATATATATATATATATATATATATTTACATCGACCATCCTTGGATGTCTTCAAACAAGAGTTAACATAAAAAGAAGATCCATCGAAAGAATTGATTGACATTGGGTTAAGTATGGGTTGTGAGTATATGTTGGAGTATCAAAAACTAATTGTGGAATTTGTAAGTATCTATGTTTTTTTACTTCTCTAATTTTATAATTAATGGAACAACAAAAATCATTTATACTAAATCTATGATTTCTTATGGGGTATAAAATTGCAGGAAACAAAGTATCGAGTGGAGCCAACAAAATAGTTGTTGATATAAGGCATAAAATTTGGTTTTGAAAGAATGTGTATCATTCAGGACTCAATTCTTTCTATGGCACGCTTTTCAATTTACTTTCATGTATATTATTTATTTTAATTTTCATATTTCCCACCATGTAGATACACTCATTACACTTTATTTTCATGTTTGTAGATGGGAGCTGAAGATGAGGAACATAATCGAGGCAATCAACAAAACATTTGGCCAAATAACCCAAGTCATGCAAGTAGCTTGAGCACTGACACTAGTTCCAACGAATAACAATGATTAATATATTTGGATGTTAATGTAAGCTATTATATATTTTAAATTAATTATCTGTGAAAATTAGATATTTTGTGCAATGTACCGAACATAGTGTCTCAATTGAAAGACTATGGGTTACCGATAAGTGTAACAATTGCATATTAACATTTTGATTATCGTGGACCTTTATGTTGTCTCATTTTGTATGACAAAGGGCATCTTTTTCATATATAATAAAACAAAGTTTCTTATTCTATTGTATTGTCAATGTCGTTGTGAAATGTTATATCACTGATTAAATATATGGATGATTAAATATTACAATAAATGCGAAAATTGATGATATAACAAATTAATGCAAACATCATATCCAAACACAATAATTATAATTCAAATTATATGAATACTATTATAAAAAATATTTCAATTTCTGATGAATAACGGAATTAAAAAAAGTAAAAATAAAATATTGATATTCCAGTGCGATGTCACTGGTAAATGTTCACCAAAAAGAAAATGATCATCGGTTCCTTTGATCGTTTGAATCGCATCGATGTGTTTGAGTAAATGTAGCACCGATGCAACAAACTACTTGTTGCATGCCCTAATGCATTTTTATTATTATGCCCCGGTGCTTTTTATATAAGCGCATCGGTGCGCCAATATATTGTAATTGCACTGCTAAATGTAAAAAGTGCAATGACCATCAACATCCCAATCAACTTCACCGGTGCATTTCTCTTCCCTTATAACACCGATGCGTTATAAGAGTTCATAAGCACTGCTGTTATATTTATTATAAAGCATCAGTGTTGTTAAAATTTAGGTACACACTGGTGCTTGTTTGTAGTTAAATGCATCGACGTATATATTGTGTAGTTGTTAGCACTAGTGTGCTTATACCAATAAAGCACACCAATGATAAAACCTCAGCTAAAGCCTTTGGTTGCCGATTTTTTTTAGTTATAATAAATTTCCTTAAAAACCTCCACCAAAACATCTGCTACCATTGGTGAAGGTTGTAGAGGAGGTTGTTTTTTACAATTTTGGCCAATCTTGTAACCCTAAAAACCTTCGGTACAGTCTCTTTTCCTTGTAGTGTGTCAACACACAAAAAGAGAGAAACCATCCAAAAAATATTTAGTGCACAAAATAGTAACAAATACCCCAATAATATACATTGAAAGAGAAAGAGAGGATCCTTACTACTCATAGAATACCCAACTTTGATATGGAGAAAACAATATCTCACCTATTGATAATTGAATGGTACCATTGCAACATATCATAGAAATAAAGATTGGAATTAAATAACTCCAACTAGTGCACTCCAATGAGTACATTATATGAACTAATTGGCAATAGATTCAAATATATGCATGAGGATAATTTATTAAGCTCCAGTGGACAATTCTATACAATTTCACCAACTTTCCTCTTGGTTATAGTAGCTAAGTGGACCAACTAAGGTCTGTCATGCTTATTTTTCTTAAGAAGAGAACTATGAACAAGTGCCTTAGGAAAAACATAACTATACTTACCCTATAATTAACTAAAATTAACCATGATTGCTTTGTAATCTTACCTTCAATTTTGACCATGGATGATTGGCGATCTTCCAATGCAACATAAATCTAGGGAATATATTTTTGCAAATCAATCACAATAGTAGACTATTAAATGTTGTGAAAAATCATGTCAACATGGATGATATTAGAATTAGGGAGCAAAATGGAAGAAGAAACTTCCACATAAAATTTTATGGCTTGTATACCTTAAATTTACATGAGACCACATGTCATTGTCAAGTACAAAACATATTTTGTTTTGACATTTGGGGTCAAAGGTTGGTGAGTTTTTCAATCAAATTAGGAAAAGGTGGGGAGTTTGTGATGATATACATGGCATCAATATTTTTATTTCTCTACTTTCTTCCCCTCTCATGTGCTCATACTCCCCTTGTGCTCTTAAGAAACCATTTGTTGTTTTTCTTTATATTTGGTATTTTTTTCCATAACATAATGTGCACCATGATAAATTTAACACATGGTGACGAGGAAATGTAAAAAAAAGGAATTAATATCCAAAACAACCCAAGTTTAATTCTATGTCTTACCATTCTCTAGTTGCGACTTGGCCTTGGGATTTACATTAAGAATTTGTATAAGATATTTACAATAATGCATTACTTGGTCATTTCAACTTATCCTACATGGATTAAAACCTATCAAACCAACCACGACATAACCATTTAATCTAATCTAATCTAATCATCCCAAGCATACAAATTGGGGTTTTATAACACATCCTTGTACAATCACTAATTTGTTGATCACCTCTTAAGAGGTCTACATGCGTGTGTCAATGCATCCTTTCATCATATTATCTCCCTTGTCAATCCCATAGCTTTGAAAATCTTTGCTAAGAGCAAGTTAACCTTCAAACACATTTTGGCAATATTTGCCTTTAACGATGCAAGATAATAAATGCAAGCATGGGTTTGGTAATAGGCATCGAGACACATGAATGTCACCCAAATATATATAGCATACAAAGTTGACAAAAGTAGCTTTTGGCATAATGCAAGTATTCCAATAATTTGAACTAGAATTTCTAGAGAATTGATGGAGCATCAACATACTTATGCAGAATGATGGAAAAGGACCATTGGAGTGTAGATCCTTCTTCTTGAATACATGATTCATTTTTTTTCACCAGAGGTATTGACCCTATACAATAAAAAATCCCAAGGAAATATTTAAACATATTGACAGTATTATCCTTTTATCCTGCAGGCCTGCAACCACTCGCCTAGATGACATGCAAGGGCTTCAAATTTAACATATCTACCTAGAATAAACACTTGTGCCATGGTATGAGATGATAGGTTGTTGATGTTGGTGTGGACTTTAAACATTGAGTTAATAAGGGCTATGGAATTTCAAGATTGATTCCAGTGTCTTATGAATTATTACACCTACTTACATTATTAGAGTCCCATGGGATGCTAAGGTTGTCCACGTGTCAAATGGTGATGGATTAACATATTCAAATTTTATAACATCCATCTAGTCTTCACTTATTAAAGGTTTGCATATTTGGGACAAGGAGTCATAATACTCAACACTATCATTGATTGTTATACCTTTAGGGTGTTGACACTATATCAGATGTTGAGATGCAAGAAAACCATTTAAGGTTAGGAAATTTAATTGATAACAAGTATCTACATATGAAGGTCTATATGTAGGATTCCATGAAAATGACACATGGTGTTCCTAAAGTTATTTTCATGTGCATCCACATTGTTCATATGGGATCCACTACATTTGATGATGGCATCAAAGAGCATTTTTGTAGAAGTCTCTTTTTTATACCTGTGAATGATTTCAAATATATATCTCATGTACAACCTTAAAGTAACAAAAAATAAGTAAAATGGAATCCAATCAAGTTCTTGGTATTGAATTTTTTGGAGAACCAATGAATTAGTAGATAAATGATCTAGAGGTGTGGTGAGCTTGATATTCCAACACCACCCCATCAACAAAACTATATGGAGATTAGAGAGGTGAAATGAAATTCTCTATACACCCTCCAATAATTATAGGCCCAAGCATAGATTGAAGTTTCACTAAATCTAGAACTGAATAAGCTCCTTTGCTTCACTCATCAAGCTCCTGAAGATGATCCCAGTGGGGATCGAAATGCATTGAGATTTGTTTAAATTCAACACAGAGATTCCCTGAAAATTAAAAATTGTAACCTATGTAATATCTTGATGATCTCTACCGAATAACATTTCAGTGCCAAGCTTGAAATTAAGAAAGGGCTCGTAGAAATTTGAGGGCTCGCGTTCCATGGCTACGCCTTGAGGCTGCTCACGCAGGGACTGCTGATCGCCATCGAGACTCTCCCCCCAAGCCTTGGGCCTCCTACCCTTCTGGTTCTATCCCGCTTTCCCTATCTTTGGCTCTCATGGCCTCGGATTTCGACATCCCTCCTGATCTTTCCAGCTTCTTAAAACTTCTTTCCTCCTCTGGTAAGAAGCCCCTTTCCTTTGTCCAACAAAAAATTGTGAAAAAACTCGATGAAATTCCGATAGTCGCGTTGACGGTGGATTTGCCATGCAAGACAGCCTTGAATCTCTCTGAACGTGATTTGATCAGCCAGTTCACTGGTCTTTGGCCTTCCCCGAGGACCACAGAATCATGGGTTCAAAAAAATTGGAAACCACTAATCACGGAAGATGTGAAATCCTTCTTCCTGGGTAAAGGCTACTTTGCCTTCGTTTTTTAGTGCAAGCAGGATCGCGAACTCATTTTTCGGAACGGACCTTATTTTATGGGACCATAAGGGATTTACATGAACAGATGGACCCCGAACTTTGATCCATCCCTTGACATCCCTTCGGTAGTCCCTGTCTGGGTGAGACTCCCTCATTACCCCTCCATTGCGAAAACATTGAATCCCTCAAAGCGATCAGAAATGCATTGGGGAAATATATCGACAAGGCCGACCGAAAAGATCAATATTCATGCGCAAGAATCTGCGTTGAAGTAGATCTGGAACACGGCCTTCCGGAAGCAATAAAGCTCACAGTAGCAGATTGGTCTCACATACAAGAACTCGATTATGAACAAATTCTTTTCAAATGCAAGTTTTGTCACGAATACAGCCATTTCGCCAGATCATGCAAAAAGAAACCAGTGGATCAGGAATCAGACCGGAAGAAAGAGCAATGGACAACAATCCAAAAAACCTCCAAATCAGGTACAGAATCCCATTCAAAAAGTCAGAATATGCAGAAGGCAGATCAACAACATCACAATCCCTCGACCGCCAACAATAGTAACAGATTCAAAGCCCTCGAAATGCTAGAAATCCATGACATCCCTGAGGCGGAAGAAGAAGGAGAAATATTCGAACAACAAGCTCCCCAAGCCCCTCCTATTGCCCCTGAAATGCCGAAGAATCTCTTGTCTCAGAATATCCCCAACCCTATTAGATCGGATCTGATCAAAGAGGGCCCCTCCTATGCAGAAATAACCAAAGTGAGATCCCCTACCTCATCCTCGTCCTTAGATGAATTGATAGATAAATCCTCCAAAAAGCCAGGACGGAAATCCACCAAAGACCTAAGGGAGGAAGAAGCCGAGCGTGAAAAAATTCAAGGATCACAAGCCACGATAGACATGGCATTCAACAGAAATACAAGAACCAAGGCAACAGGTAAGAAATATGGAGATCCAGCCGGGGGAACACCTTCCTCCATCCACATCCCCAGATGATGAAGCTAGTCTCCTGGAATTGCAGAGGAATGGGTAATCACTGCAAGATTGATGCGGTAAAAGATCTCCAAAAAATTGATATGTCCGATCTCCTTTTACTCCAGGAGACCAAAATCGATGAAATAACACTATTAGCTATAGCAAACGAAAAATGGAAGAAGAATACAGGCTGCGCAGTCAGTGCCAGAGGAGCTTCTGGGGGATTAGCAACTTTATGGTCCTCTGATGCATTCCATCTCCACAACTCCTTTGTTACTCAACATTGGATTTACACTGAGCTTACTCATCTAAAGAGCAATAAGCATTTCGCTCTATTCAATTTGTATGTACCCAATCTACATTCCGAGAAACACGATTGCTGGAGCTTACTTGAAGGTTTTTTGGAGGTTTACGAGCCTCAGAACATAATACTAGCCGACGATATGAATATTACTCTCTCCATATCAGAAAAGAAAGGTGTCCTACAAGGAAATGACTACTTCAAACCCCAGGTTGAAGCTCTTCTTCATACATGGGACCTGATCGATATCAAGCCCCAAAATGGGAAATATACTTGGTCAAATAAACGTCTCGGCAAAGCTAATATCATGGCCAGATTGGATAGATTCCTAGTCCATAGCACCTTGCTGACTGATACCCACACCATCTCTTCTAGCATCCTCGCCAACCTTGCTTCAGATCATAGACCCATCCTACTTCAGTTTTCTGAAATTGAGAATCTTGGCCCCGTTCCCTTCAGATTCAGCCCTCAATGCCTCGATCAGGCTAATTTCTGGGACATCCTTGAACAAGCGTGGAAAATTCCAATCACAGGCTCCCCCTGCTACGTTTGGGAACAAAAATTAAAAAATACCAAATCCGCTCTCAAGAAATGGGCCAAAATTATTAGTTCAAAATCCGTTCAACCCAACAAAGATACTGTGACTGCCTTAGAAAATCTCCAGTCAGCAATGGAATTCCATCCCATTGAAGCAAGCACCCTACACGATGAAGTTTTACATCAATCCAATGTGTATCAGAAATTCCGAGCTGAGGAGGAGTATTAGAGGTTGAAATCTCGTTGTATTTGGCTTAAAGGAGGCGACATGAATACTAATTTTTTCCATGAACAATTCAAAATAAGACAGTCTATCAACCGAATTGCTGGAATAAAAAATGAGGACGGTTCGTCAGTTGCCGGAAGCACGAATATAAAGAACGTCGCCTTCTCTCATTTCTCCAATCTTTACGCAGAAGACAGCAACGATAATGGTGATGATGAGTTAACCCTGCTGGAGCATATTCCCCACAGTATCATGCAGGAAGATAATTTCAAGATATGCATTCCATTCACCGAGCAGGAAGTATACGATACCATTCTCTCTTTTGAACCTGATAAAGCACCGGGTCCTGATGGTTTTTCCATGCATTTCTACATAGCATGTTGGAAGTATATTAAAAAACACTTTTTATGAGATTGATAAGGAATTTTCATTCCAAAGCCAAAATCGGTGGATGCACGAACAATACATTTCTGTTTCTCTCCCCAAAAGAAACCAATCCCAGTTCCTTCAGCAAATTCAGACCGATATCACTATGCAATTCGTCCTATAAAATTATCTCCAAATTGTTAGCAAATCGAATGAAGCCTTTACTCAACAGAATTATCTCCGACAATCAAGGTGGCTTCCTCGAAGGGAGGCAAATCCTCGACAACGTCATCCTTGTGCAAGAAGCAATCCATTCAAGCAGATCTTGAAAGGAAAAAGGTATGTTAATCAAACTTGACATGGCCAATGCATTTGACTGTGTCAAGCATTCGTTTCTTCTCAAAATTATGATTCGCTTTGGATTCGACAAAACTTTCATCAACTGGATCTCTGCATGTATAAGCAGTCCCTTGATAGCCCCCCTTATCAATGGCTGACCTACAGATTTCTTCCGAGCCACGTGTGGCATTAGACAAGGATGCCCTCTTTCCTCATTTCTGTACATCATCCTGGCAGATTCTCTCAGTCGAAAACTGAACTTTGAAATGACCATTGCCTCTCTTCCCGGCCTCCATTTGACCTCTGAATCTCTTCCTATTAATCACACCCTTTTTGCTGATGATTCTCTTCTAATTGGCGGAGCATCTTCCTTTATAACCCACAAATTCAAGCGAATTTTAAATATTTATTTTAATGCTTCGAGTGGTAAAATTAATCTGCAAAAAAGTGCAGTGTATTGTTGGAACTTAAAAAATCATGTTGCAGCAAAGATCACCAGAATAATTGGCAACAAAGTTCACATTCACTGGGACAAGTTTTTATATCTAGGCCTCCCTATCACTTTCGGGAAAGCAAACTCTAGAAATTGGGAGGATACGATCAGCAAATTCAAAAGTAGAATTAGAAGATGGGGAGGCCACTGGCTCAGCAAGGCCGGAAAACTAATTTTAGTAAATTCTGTCCTATCAGCTTTACTCATCTATCAATTTTCTATCCTCCTTGCCCCAAAAGGAGTAGTAGAGCAAATGAGTAAAATTATTAGAGACTTCCTTTGGTCTGGCGGAAAAAACAATGATAATAAAATTCATCTTGTAAACTGGGACACTATTAAGTAGGCAAAATCTTCAGGGGGACTCCAAATTCGCGATCCACATGATGCAAACCTGGCTATGGGAGGCAAGCTGCTCTGGAAAATTTTGCACAATAAAAGTCATCGAGTAAGTCAAGTTCTTAGGAAAAAATATTTACATGGATCCATTCTAAGATGTCTCGATCACAAGCCATTCTAAGATGTCTCGATCACAAGCCAATCTCCAATGGCTCAAGCACTTGGACCCTATGCAAGGCAGCTTGGGAGTTTTTTTCAGAAGATCTCTATTGGGTACCTGGAAATGGCAGGAAAATCAATATATTCATGGACAAGATCATGGACAATGATCTTCTTCAGAATTTCCAAGAATTGCAGAATATAGCAGTCTGGCTCAATCAACAAGGAATTACAACATTATATGATTTCAGCTCATGGGATCCTCAGGGCAATTGGAAAAATTGGAACAACACAGCCATCAGCCCACATTTTGAGGCTGACAATATCATTCTCACCAACAGATTGAAAGGTTGCGCTCTGATACACCTCAATGACAAAGATGAACGGGGGTGGGGTACCACGGGTTCCTACACTCCAGCTCTCGGCTACAAAGCTCTCCAAACCTATGATGAAACAAGAAGAGATTTATGGAAACTTGCTTGGGACTCTCTAGGACTACCTAAAGTTAATTTCTTTATCTGGACACTAATCCACTGCAAAGTCCTTACCGGAGATAACCTAATCAAGAAAGGCTTCCATGGGCCATTTTGGTGCCCTCTTTGTCATAACAGTCTTGAAACTCTCATCCACCTTTTCCTGGATTGTCCATTTACCAAGCTGGTTTGGAACCTTATACTTCAAGATCTCAATTTCACTATGCCCCCTTTCTTTTCCATCTCCCAACTCTTCCTTGACTGGAAATCCACTTATCCTTCACCCCTCCCAATCAAGAATCCCTGGTATCATATTTGGATCTCCATCCCCAAATATACCTGCTGGAAACTATGGACAACAAGAAATTCAAACATCTTTCAAGACAAGCATTTCACGCCCCTACAAATTGCAGGCCAAGCCAAAGCACTTCTAATTGAATGTCTTAAAATCTCCAAGTATAAGTCTTTTGAAACTTAGCAATAATGAAAAGAATTGGATTGGATTCTCTATCCCTTACACAATCAAAGAGCCACAAATGCGAACCTACCCTGCTTGGCAACTTAGATTATCTAACAGCGAATTCCATGAATGGAGAAACAACCAGGATATTTACAGCTTACATTTTGACGGTGCATCCAAGAATAATCCTGGAGATGCAAGAGAAGGGGGAGTCTTATGGAAAAAGGAAGGCGCAATAAGTTTGAAATTTAGATGGGGCTTGGGCATATGCTCAAACAACATTGCAGAAGCTCTAGCATTGTTAAAAGGTTGCCAGATAGCCAAGGACTAGAAAATCGATAATCTAAATGTTTTCGGAGACTCCATGATTATAATCAGAGCATTCAATGCCACCTCGAGTTTAAAAAAGTTACCTCTCAATCGAATAATATAAATGCAGCACATTTTATACCAATTAAGTCCACACATAAAGCCGATGCCATTGCAAATATTTTCATGAAGGAAATTTTGAGATTACACGGGTTGCCTAAGGCAATAATTTCTGACAGGGATACCAAGTTCACTTCCAATTTTTGGAAAGGTCTCTTTGCAGATTTGGGTACACAGCTAAGCTTTAGTACCGCATACCATCCTCAAACAGATGGGCAAACAGAAAGAGTAAATCGGGTGCTTGAAGACATGCTCCGCATGTATGTAATGGACAAACCATCCAAGTGGGAGGATTATCTACACTTGGTAGAATTTGCATATAACAATGGGCAACAAGCATCATTGGGAATGAGTCCTTATGAGGCTTTGTACGGCAGAAGGTGTAGGACACCAGTGAATTGGGACAATCCAGTGAACATAATTGTACTTGGGCCAGAATTGCTTAGGGAAATGGAGCAAGAAGTTGCCAAGATCAGACAGAATTTAAAAATAGCCTAGGATAGACAGAAAAGCTATGCAAATAAACATAGATTGCATAGGGAATTCAATGCTGGGGATCATGTGTATCTTAGAGTGAGATCAAGAAAGAGTTCCTTGAAGCTTGGGAGTTGTGCCAAGCTATCACCTAAATATTGTGGGCCATTTGAAGTGCTTGAAAGAATAGGGCCAATTGCATATAGACTTGCATTGCCTGCTAGCACTAAAGCTCATAATGTTTTTCATGTCTCTTTACTTAAGAAATATGTACATGATCCTAACCATGTGATTAATTGGGATGTGATCCAGGTGGAACCCGATGGAGAATTCCAAACCGATCCGTTGTGCATCCTAGACAAGAAGGTAACATTGCTCCGGAACCGAGCCATCGGACAGGTAAAGGTGCAATGGAAGCACTACGGTCCCGATGAGGCTACATGGGAGCTGAAGGATGCCATGAGGGTGGCATATCCATTTTTGTTCAATTTTGATGAGCACTGAGGACAGTGCTAATGTAAAGGGAGGGGAATGTAATGTCCCCATTTTGACCCCCTTTGCATTAAATCGTAAATGATGTAAATATTGTTATTTAATCATGGTGAGGAGCTTAAGGCCAAGGCCCCACCATTGATTTAGCATTTTATGTATCGGCAATTAAATAAATAGATGCCTATGGTTCTTGTGCTAGATAGGCACAATGTAAATAAGACATCATGTAAATACGAATTTTAATGAAAATACCCACAACTAGCTATGCAATGCAACAAAGAGATGGGGGCATGATTCTACAAGGAATAGGGAGGGAAATTATTCAAACCCTTGAGCCAATGGTGTTAATCCATGTGTCAATGAGAAAACCCATAAACCACCAACTACCCATTTTGGGTTATGCACCCAATCATTTAATTCTTCCAAGAGTTGGTTGAGGTAGTTAATGCCTTGGGAATGGAGAGGTATGGAAGCCAATTTCGTGCATGGGCAAGCCATCAACCTGGGAATTCGTATTTTTGCTTCTTGGGCAAGAAAACACCCACGAAATGGTGCCCAAAGCCATTCCTCACCCAGGGCTTTCATCCTCTCACGCAGATTGAGACTGCTGGAAGTTACATTCACGTTTTTCATAAAAAACGCAGGGTTTTCCTTGCCCAAAAACTCGTTTTTTGTTTTGGACAGTAGCTGGGAAGAAGGGGCTGCAATTTTGGACCGTATGGAGGTCGTTTTGTCCCATAATTGCCATGGGCATTCTTCCTAAAAACGATTTCTGCTTCCTGGGGTTTTCCCAAAACCTCCATTGTTCATTTTTAGCCTTCCCACGTTTTTCTGAAGCTCAGGGAATCATTTTCATGCTTATCACTGTACAAACGTTTTTCTCCTATCCAACCATTGTAGTTAGCTGATTATCTGCATCCCTGTTTGATTTGGAAACTGTAAGCAAGAGATTTGAGTGGTAGTGGATAGAGAGGGCTTGATAAACCTAGTGGGGGAGACAACCTCTCAAGAAGATCAAGAGGGCTTTGGCTACTCTTCTATGCACACCCTGAGAGCACTAGATGGGGAAGGTATGGCTTGAGGGACTGTACAGTAGTGAAAATAATATTTCCTTGTGCTGGGTGTGTAGGTATTGTGGGTGCCAAGCTAGATAGATCTTGTAAGGTTATCCCTGGCTCTGTGCTTGAGCTCACTAGCTTAGCAACTCTTCCTTTCCATTTCCTAGCAGCTTGATAAACCCAATTGTATATTGGCTTGGCTCATCTTGGTGTATGCTTGGCTATGTGTGAGTCTGTTGTTCCCTAGTTCCTTGTAGAAATCATGCCCAGCTCGGGGGTGGCAGTTGTATCAAGAGGTTGATAAGCACAACTGGCCTATGGTTGGGTGGAACGTTGCAGATGCATAGCTGGTTGCTTGGGACTACTTTGTTAAGATAAGTATTCTCTTTTATAAATTCTGCAATGTCTTTATTTAATGGCTGTCACATAAATGTTTGAATGTATGTTAGATATTAAACATGATTTTTAATCCCGCTGTGTTTCTATAACATGCACATGTATATGTCTTTTTATCAATGAGTTTTTACTTAATGGATATGGGGCTAGATGCCCGGATTTAGTGTCACGTCCTCTCTATCATGCTGGTATGATGGGAGGGGACATTACATTTTGGTATCAGAGCTGCTGGTTGCAGCATTGGACCTCTATGGGCCAAATCCAATTACAGTCACATGGGAAGGTCCCTTCCTAATCACCATAGGTCTCAGCATTGTCGAGCACCCTATATGCAGATGAATTATTCAAACATACAGAGTAGACGAGATTTATTGTCAACCCGAGAAAGTCTTTTATTTCAAAGGATAGATGCACAATCTATGCTCAAACACCAAATCATTATAATTGAATACTGTTATCCTCTAACAACTATGTCCATCCCAAAGATTTGTGTAATCCCAGTTGCTGTCTAAGTACTATAAATTCAATTCCTTTCTACCATGCATCAACAAGAAATAAAATAAGATTCAAAGACAATTGCAGATAAAAAGAAATCCTATTCACATCCTAGAACAAGTAACTCACTTCTTCAATCTGATCACTCTAGAAAACCATAAGCAGAAACTGAATATTAATCTAGAAATTTAATTGCAAAGGATTGAGTTCAGCTGCTCTAAGAATTTGAATTACAGGAATGAAAATCAACAATCATAACAGGAAAGATAAATTGTAAAGGGCTCATGGGATCATAACTTAACTGCGAGATGAACAAGGCTGTGTATAATCGTCACACGAATTGCATAAAGCTTCTTACTCAGTCGACTGTCACTCTGTACTACTTGCCAATCTCAAAGAAATATAATTTTAATTATACTGGAAATCCACACCACAATTACTACTGCTGCGTACAAAAGAAATATCATGAACAAAACATCACACAACACGAAATTGAAGAATCCTAATTTAACTCAGCAATCTCTGTGGAAGACGGGCCCAGCCTTCACACAGAGACGCTGGCTGAACAACGCAAGTTCCTTTAACTCATAAGTAACTCCTTATATTAACAGAAGAATGATTACACAGTTGCTTTTGCTGCTAATACAATGAATTAATTATCTGTTGTTCAACCCCCTGGGTCGAGGCAGCTCCCCATATTTATACATGCAGATCATAACATCCAATTCTATTAACGGGAAACCATGAAGATCTCTGATCTTCAGGCGCCCTAAATGATACAAGCTGTTACAAACGTGGCATAGTAAGGATATAGAAAGATATGAGAAAGTTGTTGATTGGCCCAGGAGTGGCGATCTTTCCAGATCACGATTAACTCGAGCAGCAAACAACTAAAAGATCTCCAATTATGGCGCATTCTGTTACAGCTACCCTGTTCACAGCTCTGTCTAGAATGTTGCATTAGAACCACGTGCCTTAATCGATGATCCGAGCCCCGAGGATCCCTTTTTAAGCAGCGAACACCCTTCCTTTGAAGACTTTGTTCAGCCCACCTTCCTGCAGTCCACTTATCTCAAACTACCTTCATAAATCATAACATTGTTAGCACAATTGAGAGATAAACAACCTTAATTATCACAATCATAAGCATTAATAATATAAAGCAATGATCAGTCATACCTTAGCAGTTTGGGGGAATAAAGTGAGGATAACAGGTCTGATTAGCATGATAAATGGTGTAGGACATGGAAAGGAAAGGTGATCAAGGATGATTAGAAGGGGCCAATTCTGGGCTCAACATCTCCCCCCAACTACCCTGTTGCATGTCCTCATGCAACAACCTGCATCATTTGGAATCTGAGTCCTGTACTGAGCTCTATCCATGGAGAGAGGAGAAATTGTAGGGAAACTCAGGCACCCCATCTGTCCTTCCAATGCTACCTGCTGGTGTCTGAAAATGTAATTGATACAAATGGAAATCACTTCTTCCTGCAGTCTCATTGTATGCTGTGCCTGGGGAGGACTTGAAAATAAATCTTTAATTTGAATCCAAATCAATGACATTTCTAGGAGGTAGAAGCACTGGTTCTTGTGGGGCGGTGTCTTCCAGCATATCTAAGTTTAATAAGAGAGTTGCTGGTTCTTGTGTAACAACAACATCCTTTAGACCTTCTTCAGCAGCTACCTTCATTGCTTTTAGAGACACTGGTTCTTGTGTAACAGTGTCTTCTTTGTCCTTCTGCTGCTGAGATTGGATATCCTTCTCATTGTGCAGCTCCTCCTCCAAGATTTCGGTGTCACCTGAGCATGGTGTCTATACCTGTTCATCTTCACTCCACTGTGTATCGGGAATGATATCCATTCCAGGGTTATCTTTCAAATGAAATTCAGGAGTTCCTGCTGCAGCCTCCAAGGATGTTGGTTCTTGTGTAGCAACATCCTGGCTTGCCTCTTCATCCTCCTGTTGTTGCAACTCTTCTCCTATGAGCTCTGTGTTATGGGAACCCTCTGGGGTTACAACCCAGAGTTCATCATTAAATTCCAGGGTGTCCTCTATTCCAGGCTCTTCTCCCATCTGCTTGGCCGGTTGGACAAGTACACTCAGGTTTGCTGGTTCTTGTGTTACAACACCCTGTTCAAGTTTATCAATGTCCTGCCCTTGTGGCTCATCTTCTAAAATTTCTGTGTCATGGGAACATTCTGGGGTTACAGTATAGAATTCCTCATTAGGCTCCAGAGTGTCCCCCATCCCCGGTTCTTCTCCCATCTGCTCTATAATCTCTGTGTCATGGGAGCATTCTGGGGTTACAGTCAATTCTTTATCCCCATCATCATACATGATTTCATCCCTTAGCTCCTCTGTTACAGGATTGGTGGCAGCTTCAACAAGGATGTGTAAAGATGCTAGTTCTTGTGTGGCAGCATCTTCTTTTTCTGCAGCTTCCTCTATTGTGGCTGCAGGCTGTTGTGCTGAGCAGGTACGAAGTATAATCTTGTGGCCTGCCTCCTTGAAGATTTCTCCACAGGTGGGACAGAGTATTCGTTCATCCTCCTTGCCAGCTTCAGCAGAATCTGATCCCTCAAGTTGGTCTGCAGCCTCTACCAATGTATACATTTTTCTTTCTCCTTGTTTTCTGCAGGTTTCCTTCCACGTTTCCAACTCCCTTCGAAGTACTTGGAGGTCTTCTTTTAATAGTGCATTCTCAGCCAGAAGTCCTTCAATTATGGGTTCTTCCTCAACTGGCCTTTGTGGAGCATCCATTGGTCTCGGTACAAGGATCGGGGGTTCAACCTGTGCCTCTAAGGTTGCCCATCTTTTTCTGGCTGCCTCTGCTACTGTAGCTGATCTAGTTCTTTTCTTTCTGTTTGGTGAGGTTATGTTAAATTCATTGATTGCTCTCTTTCTTTTTCTTTGTGGTGTTTTCTTTTGTGGAGCTGGTACATAGGGATTCACAGCTGAGGTCGAAGGAATGTTTTCTTGCCTCTCATGCTGTTCTTCTTCAATTAAAGCTCCTCCTTCCCACTCAGGTGAGGATTCAATAGTTACCAGCTCAATGTTTTCTTCTATTTCCCTGGCTCTGTCACCTTCAGGTTCACTTGTCGCAGCATTTGGTGCTGCTCCAATTTCACCTTCTGGTGTCAGAGCTACCCTATTGTCTGGATTTTCCACAGGGTTTTTATCTACATCCTCCCCCAACGGCTCTGCTTGTGCCCTCAATTGTTCTTCTTCTAATGGAGTTTCATCCCCCCCAAATGGCTCTGCTTGTGCCCCCGGTTGCTCTTCTTCTAATGGAGTTTCATCCTCCCCAGATGGCTCTGCCTGTGCCCCCGGTTGCTGTTCTTCTACTATAGTTTCATCCCCCCCAGATGGCCCTTCTTGTGCCCCCGGTTGCTGTTCTTCGTCAATTTCATCCCCCCTCCCAACTTCAATGGAGGGACTCCGGTCCTCCTGTTGTGATGGAACTCGTATCTGCTGTAATGGGACAACCCGCAAGGGGACGGGTTGCTGGGCTCGAGCTGTGAATTGTTCCCAGGTTATATGATGCTGGGAAAGGGTTCTTACAATTATTAATTTGATAAGGCTATGGTGGGTGAGGGAGGAAAGTGGGTGCTTAGCAAACTGGACAAATGCTGCCATATGACGCAAGTCATGCAGTAGATAATATGGAATGTTTATTAAAATTCCATGGCGGAGATGAGAAAGTAAAGGGAGTTCAGAATTATACACAGTTTGATATCTACCTTCACAAGTGATGTACTTCTTGAGAAAGACAACAACCTGGTCCCATGGCTGCGGCAATGAGTGCAGTGCGATCCCTCTTCTTCATGATTCCACTTGCTCCCCCTCCATTAAAAATGCTTCTCGTGCAGTCATCGTGGGGACTCGTCGGTTAAACCATGGCTTTCCCACCAGCGGGATGGCAGTAACCTCGGATATAATGGCCTTGGAGACTTCTATGCGCAGCCCCCACACGATGGAGTGAGTTTTGTTGAGGTTTAAAGCAAACTGCAAGGCTGCTTCCCGATTGAATCCATCTAGTCACTCAAAGAATTCGAGGTAGCTGGCGGCTTGAAAGATGGCAAGAACCTGAAGATTTTTCCTGAGTTCCTGTGTATTCACAGGTTCATGACGAACTGGAATCCCCATGGTCCTGGTTGCAAGCTGAAGTTGCTATCCCACAGATGACAGAATCCGAGAATAGAAGTTGCAGCACAGAGGATGCACGAATCATTGAGCGGAGATGTTGAAGAGATGGACAAATTTGGAAAGTTGAGCATAGAAAAATGTTCGAAATTTCCATTCCGAATTGGGGAAGGTGGCAGTTATTAATGTTTACGTCGTACAAGGGAAGGGTCTCATTAGGCATAATGGCGATACGTATAAAGGTACGACTGATATTGTTCAATTATATCAACACTTAATCACGTGATAAATGAAGGCCATACCTCATAAGACTGTGCGTCGAATATCGTGCGGAGAATGGTGGAGCGTGCAGTTGGTGACGTTGCGGAACCAGACTCGTGCACAGTCATAAATAATGCAATAATTCCTTCCGCCAATGAGACATAAACCATCGCGTCCTCGGGGTCGGAATGATGAGTTCGCCGGCACGACGAGGATGAATCAGAGCCAAAGCTTAGCAGGATTGGAGCAAATCTTCCGTTAACACAACAGTTACCAATGCAAGTTTCCAGAAATGATATCACGACCGACAAAAAAGATGTTGCAGCGGGGAAAAGTTTTACGGCGGCGGGAGATATGTCACAGTCACCGGGAAATAAGTTGCAGCCGTCGGAAGATATGTTGCAGCTACCGGAAACTGGTTCACGGCAGCCGGGAAAAAGGTTTCATGACTATCGGAATAAAAAAAGTCACGGCTGCCAGGGAAAAGTTTTACGGCGCCGGCAAAACGATATTGCAGCCGCTGGGAGATAGTTCACGGCTGCCGGGAAAAGATGTTGCAGCTGCTGAGAAAGTTGTTGCAGCTGCCGGAAAATGGTTCACAACTGCCGGGAAAAAAGGTTTATGGCCTCCGGAAAAACGATTTTACGGTTGACGGGAAAAGATATTGCAGCCGCTGGGAAATGATGTTGCAGCCGCTGGGACATGATGTTGCAGCTGGTGGGAAAAGTTGTTGCAGCTACCGGGAAAAAGGGTTTACGGCTGCCGGGAAAACTATTTTAGGGTCGACGGGAAACGATATTGCAGCCGCTGGGAAATGATGTTGCAGCCGCTGGGACATGATGTTGCAGCTGCTGGGAAAAGTTGTTCACGGCTGCTGGGAAAAAGGATTTTTACGTCTGCCGGGAAATATATCGCGGTTGTCGGAAAAGGGATTGCAGCTGCCGAAAAAGATGTTGCAGTTGCTGGAAAATATGTCGCAGCTGCCGGATTTTTTTTTTTTTTTTAAGGGAAAAAGGGAAATACAGCACAGGGCGACTCTATTTTGACAGGCCCAATTTGGTCGTTCTCCTGGCGCTTCCCTGGAAATTTTTGAAAAAAAAAACAGCAAACGAAAAGATCAAATGCAAAGGAAAAACAATTATACGCTACAGCAGAAAAGAAAATTATTTATATACAGTAATTCAAAAATGCGATTTTCAGTTTAAGGATTGGCGAAGGCAGAGAGAAATTCCTGCTCTGGTGCCAGCTGATAATCCGGATCGGCGGCAATTTGCGAAATGAAAGCATCTTTCGAAATAGGCTTACGATACAGTCGCAGTCTGTGGCCATTAGCAAATAATGGTATGCGGTTTTCATCGATGGTCACCAGACGGACAATGCCGTTGTCAAATACCCTGTCGACCAAATATGGACCCATCCATCTTGTACGTAATTTACCTTTAAAATCCCTCTTGAACCTGGAGTCATATAGTAGCGCCCAGTCTCCCTCATGGAAGATTTTCTTTTTAATAAATCAGTCATGCCAGTTGGATCTCTGTTGCTGAAGCAACACCGTCTGGTCTACTGTAGCTAACCGTTTCTCATCCAATTCATTTAGTTGATTCAATCTTCTCTTCTGGGCTTCTGTTACATCCAGATTCATTTCAGTGGCTGTCTTCAGGGTTTTGATCTCAAACTCAATTGGAAAGATGGCACTCTTTCCATACACTAGATCATCAGGAGAGAACCCTGTGGTGTTGCGCCAAGTTGTGCGATATGCCCACAATGCCTTCGGAAGCCTGTCAGCCCAATCCTTTCGATGGCTCTTAACTGTTTTAGTAAGGATTGCTTCAATGACTTTATTAGTACTTTCCACCTGACCATTGGCCTGGGGGTGGTAAGGTGAAGCCACCCTATGCTGCACATGATACTTCCGGAGCAAAGATTCAAATTGGTGCGAGATGAAATGCGGTCCCCCATCGGTAACTACTTCCTTTGGTACCCTAAAGCGGGTAAAGATTTCACTGTACAGAAAATCAATCACCACCTGGTCATTAGCCTTAGCCAAAGCTACAGCCTCTACCCACTTGGTCATATAATCAGTACAAACCAGAATGTAAACTTTCTGTCTGGAAGGATGGCTGATAGGGCCAACAAAATCCAGTGCCCATCTATCAAATGGTTCAACTACTACTTGAGGTTGTAGAGGCATCTGATCTGTTTTATTCGGCTGGCCCATCCTTTGGCAGCTGTCACAGGACTGAACATACCTTTTAGCGTCCCTAAACAGAGTCGGCCAATAGTAGCCCATCCGCAGTGCTTTATGCCCTGTTCTTTTATCTGCAAAGTGTCCCCCACAAGGTCCATCATGACAGGCCTTCAGTATGTGAAAGATCTCATCTTCCCTTACACATCTCCTAATCTCAAGATCGGGTCCTGTGTAGAAGAGATGACCGTTGAGCCAGCAATACCTGGCACTTTGCTGGATAATTTTTCTCTTTTCTCGTTTAGACATGTGTGGCGGGAGCTTTCCTGCAACCAAATAATTAGCGACATCTGCATACCAAGGGGAATGAGCTGAAAGTGCGAATAGATGTTCATCTGGAAAAGAATCCTCAATAGGCGAACTGTCATCACTGTTAGTAAAACGAGATAAAAAAATCAGCAACAACATTTTCTTTTCTAGGTTTATCTATAATGGTAATATCAAATTCCTGCAATAATAAGAGCCACCTGGTCACTCTGGCATTGGTAACAGGTTTGTTAATTAAATATTTAATGGCAGAGTGGTCAGTGTGCACAAACGTAGTATACCCAGTAATGTAGTGCCGAAATTTATTAATAGAGTAAGCAATAGCGAGGAATTCTTTTTCAGTAACAGTATAATTAAGTTCAGTAGGGGTTAAGTTTTTACTAACGTAATAGATGGCATAAGGTACTTGACCATCCTGCTGTCCTAATACTGCTCCAATGGCGGCATCAGAGGCATCTGAAGAAATGTGGAAGGGTAGGGTCCAATTAGGTCCCCTTAGGATAGGAGCTGTGGACAGCTTCTCTTTAAGCTTATCAAACGTTGTCTGGCATGTTTCACTCCACACAAACTGTGCATCCTTCATTAACAAAGAAAACAAAGGAGAAGAAAGTTTGGAGAAGTTTTCTATAAACCTCCGATAATATCCAGCATGTCCCAGAAAACTTCGCACCTCTTTCTGAGTTAAAGGAGTCGATATATTTTTTATCACCTTAATTTTTGAAGGATCCACCTGAATGCCATCGGTAGAGATGAAATGTCCTAATACCGGCCCCTCACTCATCATCATATGGCATTTTTCAGTGCTTAATGAGAGGCGAGCTTGTTCACAGCAAATTAAAACCTTTTTTAAATTTTCCAGTGCTTCCTCAAAGTCCTTGCCATAGGGAGTAAAATCATCCATAAAGACTTCCATACTATCATTAACTAGTTCAACGAATATGCCAATTACAGCTCTTTGGAACATTGCTGGTGCATTACATAAACCAAAGGGAAGCACCCTGTAGGCAAACGTTCCCCAGGGGCAAGTGAAGGTGGTCTTATCCTGGTCCTCAGGAGCAATCTGAATTTGATTGTACCCGCTGAACCCATCTAAGAAGGAGAAGAACTTCTTCACTGATAGGGTATCAAGTACCTGGTCAATAAAGGGCAGAGGGAAATGATCCTTTTGCGTAGCTTTGTTCAGCTCCCTATAATCAACACAGACTCTCCATTTACCATTTTTCTTGGGCACAATTACGAGTGGGGAAACCCATTCACTATCTGAAATGGGATATATAAATCTTGCTTCCAAAAGTTTTTGGATTTCCTCCTTCACTATATCCCTCAGATTGGGGTTCATGCGTCATTGGGGTTGACACGCAGGCCGGGAGTCATTTTTAATATAAATATGGTGGGTGCACAGATTAGAGGGAATACCCCTCATGTCTGTATACTCCCAGGCGAATGCCCCCTTATGTTCCTTCAAGAGACTGATTAGGCGCGTCTGTTCTTCTAAGGAGAGACCAGGGTTGATATTCAAAGTCCTTCCAGGCTCTACCTCAATAGGAATACTTTTCGAACTTTTCAAAACTGGGATTATGTTTGTGTCATCAACTAGTGCTTCTTCCGTAAGATTTTCTTGTTCTTCCTTACCAAGGGTAATGTTTAGGATTTGATAGACCTCTTTATCCACTGAAGCAGGTTCGCTAATGAAATTACTAATAGCATCGTCTTCTGTTTCGTTTTTAAAAGTTAAGGCCTTCCCTCTTGTTAATAGTGGCTGAACATCCTCCTCCTCCTGCTGCTCTATCCAAAGGGAAGTTTCAGCCTCTAAACTTGGCCGAGCTGGAGGATACAGGGTGAGGTTTTTAATCTCTGTACCATCAGATATAGTCATGGACCCAGATCGACAGTTGATGCAAGCATCAGCTGTGGCCAACCAAGGCCTCCCCAGGATCAATGGATGTCCCCCTAGCTGTGATTTTGGTTGCAATATAAAGAAGTCAGCAGGGTATTCCCATGAATCTACTGAGATGACAAGGTCGTCCAGAATCCCTTCGGGTCTAATGGTGGATCTGTCTGCCAATTCTAAAATGGTAGGGGTCGGCCTAAAATTAGTGAGTCCAAGCTTCCTTACAGTCTCAATTGTTATGACATTGATCGCTGCTCCTAAGTCGACTAGCACGTTGGGTATCTGTGTTTGTCCTATATGTACAGTGACAGTAGGATTGCCAGGGTCGTCATACTTGGTCATAGGGGTTTTTCCTGTTATTAAAGCAGATAAATTCCCTATGACGTGAACAGTGGGAGGATCTCTAGGTTTCCTCCCTGGTTTCTTAGTGCACAGGTCCCGAACGGTTTTAGCATAAATAGGCACGTCTTGAAGAGCTTGCAGAAGGGGGATTTTAACGTAAAGATTCTTTAACTCTCCTAGGAGGTTGAACTGAGGTTGCCCCCCTATTTTTGGTAGCATTAGTCTCTCGGGGTATGGTGGTTGCCTTATCAGCTGGGTAGGCTGTGCATTATCTGATTTCTCATTTGATGTTTCAGCCGCCCCATCTAAGGGATGCTTAGCACCCTCAGTGATAGGAACTGTATCGGATGGATGCTGTGAACTCTCTCCTTCTTCATGCACAGAAGGTGGAATATATTATGTAATTACAGGTTCTATTATCTTCCCAGATCGTAGACGAATATCATTACAAGGTACGGGGGAAAGAGAATAGGCCGGCATATTGACAGTTTCCAATTGATGGACTGTTTTATTGTTCGGGTTAGGATTAGGTTGGGCAGGCAGCTGAGGCCATATTGGTATATTAGGGACAGGATTATTCTGCAGCTGCAGCTGCGACTGCTGAGGTTGGTATTGAGGATATTGAGGAAATTGAGGGTATGGAGGAGAATATGGTGACTGTTGAGGTGGAGGTGGTTGAGGAAACTGGTTCCCAAGATGGAAGTTCCTCCATCCAGGAGACCATGACGTAGGTTGATGTGGTGGCTGTGTCCAAGGACTCCATGAGTTATAATTTTGCATTACAGGTTGGGAAGGATTCCACTGAGCATAATTTGAAGGGAATTGTGTATTCAAATTTTGCATGTTATTATTCCAATTGCTCATATGATTCAAAAATGGAAACGAGTCCAGAGGCATACCTTGATTTCGAGGCTGCCAAGGTTTCTTCTGTGCAATGAAATAGGCTGATTCCACCTCTGGAGTTGATGCCTGCAGAACAACCTTCACTTGGGGAAGTGTGGGACATTCCTTCATGTCATGGTTCAGCTCACACAGCTGACATACTTCTACTTTGTCAAGAGGGCATTCTTTCAGCGGATGATTCTTTCTACATCGGGGAGAGAACACACCTAGTGTGAGATCCTCCACTGCCTGTTTTTGTTTTGCCTTCAGGACATCAATCTCCGAAGAGATGGAGCTCATCATTTATGTTTTAAAATTTTCAAGGAGATTGCCTATTTCTGCACGTGTAGCTCCTCCATTGGATGACTTCTGAGTTCTGTCGAAGACATCACGTTCCAGCTTATCCCGTTTATCCTGCTTATTGTTCCTGGAAGATCCCCTGGAGTATCTCTTACATAGTTCCACAATCTTCCCAAAAGGTTCTTTGGAGATGTCTCCCTTTCCTAGCAGATTTAACATATCTAAACAATCATCCCTGATGCCACGAAGCAAAATTATCTTGAGCACGTCCATCCCCATGTTCGTTTGCCCAGCTCTTTGCACATTGTACAGCAGGCTTTCTACAAAATCCTCCAGACTTTTATCCTCCTTCTGCACCATTTTGAATAATTCCTCTCTTTTGTCCTTGGTGTTGCAGTATTCCTGATATTTCTCCAGGAACACTTGTTTCATCTTATCCCAATTAGCAACGGTTCCACCCCCAAGGATCATGAACCAGCGTAATGCGTTGTCCTTTAGGGTGGCGGGAAAAAGTTTTAGCTTTTGGGCATCGGTGACATAATCATAGCTGCGACAGAGGATATCGAATTCAAAAAGGAATTCATTTGGATCTTCTGCCGCCCTTCCATAGAAGCGAGGCAACACTGATGGTGAGATGTTTTTCATAGGGGCTGTCCCTTCTGGCTGTCGAATCAGAAATTGCAGTGTATCCGTCGTTCCCTCAGGCAGGGCGTGATTTTCATGATGATAGTTTTCCACCATTGCCTCTTCCTCATCGGTCTCGTGTCTGTTACTCATGTTCTCTTTTGTTTCCTCTTCTTCGTTCGTTCCTGTGTTCTTTTCCTTGTTTGTAACAGCTGCGCCTTCCTCAGTTGTAACAGCTACGTATTCTTCAGTTGTAACAGCTGCGTATTCCTCAGTTGTAACAGCTGTGTATTCCTCAGTTGTAACAGCTGCGTATTCCTCAGTTGTAACAACAGATTTAGTTGTAACAGCTGCGTCAGTTGTACCTTCCTTAGAAGGGGTATATGAGGGAGTCACAGCTGCTCGTGTATTCTCCACCGTGGATCCTGACGCTGGCACCCTAGGATCAGCAGGGCTTCTTCTGATAGGAGTTTCTTGATGACGAGCCCTGGTAGATGAATCAGTTCTGTCAACAAGATCGTCGATGAATGTCCTTCTGCCCAATGGTGGTCCTCGACCACGACCCGAACCACCTGTGCTGTTAGTATTTTGTGGGGTTTTGGGAGTTGGGAGGTGATCGCGTTTTACCCTCCTTGTATTCATGCGAAGCAAATCATTTCAGCAAAGAAGAGACTGACTAAAAACAATTATCAGATGCAACTAATGATTAGTGTTTAATTTTTATCCTTCCCCGGCAACGGCGCCAAAATGTCGAGCACCCTATATGTAGATGAATTATTCAAACATACAGAGCAGACGAGATTTATTGTCAACCTGAGAAAGTCTTTTATTTCAAAGGATAGATGCACAATCTATGCTCAAACACCAAATCATTATAATTGAATACTGTTATCCTCTAACAACTATGTCCATCCCAAAGATCTGTGTAATCCCAGTTGCTGTCTAAGTACTATAAATTCAATTCCTTTCTACCATGCATCAACAAGAAATAAAATAAGATTCAAAGACAATTGCAGATAAAAAGAAATCCTATTCACATCCTAGAACAAGTAACTCACTTCTTCATTCTGATCACTCTAGAAAACCATAAGCAGAAACTGAATATTAATCTAGAAATTTAATTGCAAAGGATTGAGTTCAGCTGCTCTAAGAATTTGAATTACAGGAATGAAAATCAACAATCATAACAGGAAAGATAAATTGTAAAGGGCTCATGGGATCATAACTTAACTGCGAGATGAACAAGGCTGTGTATAATCGTCACACGAATTGCATAAAGCTTCTTACTCAGTCGACTGTCACTCTGTACTACTTGCCAATCTCAAAGAAATATAATCTTAATTATACTGGAAATCCACACCACAATTACTACTGCTGCGTACAAAAGAAATATCATGAACAAAACATCACACAACACGAAATTGAAGAATCCTAATTTAACTCAGCAATCTCTGTGGAAGACGGGCCCAGCCTTCACACAGAGACGCTGGCTGAACAACGCAAGTTCCTTTAACTCAGAAGTAACTCCTTATATTAACAGAAGAATGATTACACAGTTGCTTTTGCTGCTAATACAATGAATTAATTATATGTTGTTCAACCCCCTGGGTCGAGGCAGCTCCCCATATTTATACATGCAGATCATAACATCCAATTCTATTAACGGGCAGCCATGAAGATCTCTGATCTTCAGGCGCCCTAAATGATACAAGCTATTACAAACGTGGCATAGTAAGGATATAGAAAGATATGAGAAAGCTGTTGATTGGCCCAGGAGTGGTGATCTTTCCAAATCACGATTAACTCGAGCAGCAAACAACTAAAAGATCTCCAATTATGGTGCATTCTGTTACAGCTACCCTGTTCACAGCTCTGTCTAGAATGTTGCACTAGAACCACGTGCCTTAATCGATGATCCGAGCCCCGAGGATCCCTTTTTAAGCAGTGAACACCCTTCCTTTGAAGACTTTGTTCAACCCACCTTCCTGTAGTCCACTTATCTCAAACTACCTTCATAAATCATAACATTGTTAGCACAATTGAGAGATAAACAGCCTTAATTATCACAATCATAAGCATTAATAATATAAAGCAATGATCAGTCATACCTTAGCAGTTTGGGGGAATAAAGTGAGGATAACAGGTCTGATTAGCATGATAAATGGTGTAGGACAGGGAAAGGAAAGGCGATCAAGGATGATTAGAAGGGGCCAATTCTGGGCTCAACAAGCATCGAGCCTAAACTGGCTAAGTTGGATAGTTTGCAGAGGTAAGGTTACCTCTTGCTGGGCAGCAGTCATCATAGAAAGAAGAAAAGAAGAATTCGAAATTGTTTTAAGTGTTTTTGAAATTTTTTCTTTAAGACTGTTTCGGGAAGAACTCGGAAGTCTTCGCCGCAATGGCGGGAGAACTCGCCAAGTTGGCCCGAAACTGCGGAAGGATTCGGCAAGTTGTTCCGCAATGCGGAAGAATTTGACAAGTTGGCCCGAAACTGCGGAAGGATTCTGCAAGTTGTTCCGCAACGCGGAAGAACTGGCCAAGTTGGCCCGAAACTGTGGAAGGAATTTCCGAATCTCTTCCGAAACTGCGGAAGGAATTTTCGAATCTCTTCCGAAACTGCGGAAGGAATTTCCGAATCTCTTCCGAAACTGCGGAAGGAATACCCGAATCTCTTCCGAAACTGCGGAAGGAATTCCCGAATCTCTTCCGAAACTGCGGAAGGAATTTCTGAATCTCTTCCGAAACTGCGGAAGGAATTTCCGAATCTCTTCCGAAACTGCGGAAGGAATTTTCGAATCTCTTCCGAAATTGCGGAAGAACTCCACAAGCTGCTCCGAAACAAGGAATTTCAGCCATTTTTCAGGGAGATTTTCTGGTGCCGAAAATGGAAAAATTGCCTTGGAACTTATGCGCCAGATTGAGCGAAATGGAAAGATTTACAAAAAAAAAAAAAAACGAGGGCGCTGCCCTCGACCTGCCTTGCACACAAGGGGGCAAGCCCCCTTGACCCCCGTCGTCCCCCTCATATGTCGTTGATTGTGAGAAAATTCTATGATTTGACAAATTGTCAATATAATATTTTCCCACGTGCATGAAAGTAAATTTTGAATTTCTGAGAATATAATGCAGCTCACAATTGTGTGGATGAACACATTTTGCAGAATCACAGTTACATCAGGGCAACACTCTAGATAGTACAGTTGGAAAGTTTTGGATCTTGGTTGGGCTAAGAAAATCAACATCATGGATGATGCACATGATCCCTATGAGCCTGAGACAGATGCTATGGGGGAGAACATACATATTGAAAATGCTGAAACAAAATCTAATGGGAGAAGAAATCAAGAGACTCCTCCAGGTATTGCAGCCACCATGAGAAACCTAAGGGTGGAATTGCAAAGCTGTAGAGAAGATAATGAAAGGATGATTAAAGCTCAGGAAGAACAAAATCAGTTGAATGCAGCCATGCTACAGAGTTTGACATACATCCAAAGGCAAATAAACTCTGGGCATCCGACATCAAATCTAGAAAGGGGTGGGAGTAGTTCTAGAAGGAATTCCCGTAAGAGGGGTAGTAGCTCAAGAAGAGTTTCTACAGACCGGACCTATACTCCAAAAATCTCTTCTAATGAATCATCTAACTCTGAAGAATCCATTGAGGGTTCAAGCTCTTCATCCCGCAGAAGCAAGAGGAAGAGGCACTACAAGAACAGTGCGCATGGGGAATTTAAGAAGGCAAAACCTCCTACATTTGATGGAGAGGTAACTTCTGGTTAAGAAGATGAAGCTTGGCTTCTTGGGATGAGAAAATATTTCCAAGTCCAAGACTACTCTGGAAATATGAAGGCAAGGGTAGCCATCTTCAACTTGAATGGAAGAGCATCTATATGGTGGGAACACATCAGGCAAGTGAAGAAGATCAACGAAAGGAAGATTGTGTGGAAGCAGTTCAAGAAATACTTCAAGCAGAAGTACCTCTCTGATAGGTACTATGATGATAAGATCAAAGAGTTCCATGAGCTGAGATTTGGACAATTGACCATGGAAGAATATGCAAACAAATTCTTGGAGCTGCTAAGGTATGTCAGGTATATTCGAGATGATAAGGTGAAAATTCATCGTTTCCTGAGTGGATTGCCCCAGTCATATAAAGATAGAATTGCGTTTGATGAACCTCGAACTCTAGAGGAGGCCATAAGAAAGGCCAAGTATTGCTTTAATCAAAACAAAATAAAACCAGAATTCCATAAGGCATGGAAGGATAAGAAAAATGAAAAGTTTGATCAAAGGAAGAAGGGGTTCAAGCCTCCTCAATTCCGGAATCAGCAAAGGCAGCCATCACAAGTTGTGACTAAGCCAACTAGGATGATGGGAGACAAGCCAAGAGATCCAAAGGAGCCAAGAGAACCACTTCAATGTTGGGGTTGTGGAAGAGACCACATGCTTAGGAACTATCCACATCGGAATGGGAATGCAAATCAAGTCCACAACATCCAGGGAGCTGAAACTGTGGGTCAAGTGGCGAGGACAATCCCTAGAATCTATGCAGCACTAGACGACCGCCAAGCAGATCATCAGTCAACTGTGGTTGAAGTTGAAGGCAAGATTGCTAAGCAATCTGTTTCTATTTTGATTGATCCTGGATCTACTCACAGTTATGTCACTCCTAGACTTGTTGAGATTTGTGCTTTCAAGAAATTAAAGCATAGTAAATCATGGTTAGTTCAACTAGCCACTGGAACCAAGAGAAAAGTTAGTGAAATAGTAGAGAAATGTCCATTAGAGATGGATGGGCTATTCACTTATGCAAATCTGAATATTTTGCCACTTGGTTCCTATGATATTCTCATTGGAATGGATTGGTTAGAAGCACATAGGGTTAAAATTGACTGCTACAATAAGACATTTGAATGCATGGATGAAGAAGGAAACCCGAGGGTTGTAAAAGGCATTCCAAAGGTGACTTCTGTTAGACAGGTTTCAGCCATGCAGCTGAAGAAGCTTTGTAGGAAGGGATGTCAATTGTATGCAGCCCACATTTTAGAGGCAACAGAGAATGAAACTCTTAAATTGGAGGACTATCATGTATTGCAAGAATTCAGGGATGTTTTTCCTGGTGAGATTCCAGGACTCCCTCCAAAGAGAGACATTGACTTTATAATTGAACTTGTGCCAGGAGTGGCACCAGTGTCTAAGACACCCTATAGGATGAGTACACTGGAATTGCTAGAATTGAAAATGCAATTACAAGAGTTGCTGGAAAAGAAATATATTAGGCCAAGTGTGTCCCCGTGGGGAGCACCTGTTCTATTTGTGAAAAAGAAAGATGGAACACTCAGGTTATGTATTGACTACAGGCAGTTGAACAAAGTCACTGTGAAGAACAAATACCCATTGCCCCGAATTGATGACCTTTTTGACCAAATGAGAGGAGCAAAGGTATTTTCAAATATTGACTTGAGGTCTGGTTACCATCAGGTAAGAATCAAAGAAGAAGATATTCATAAGACAGCCTTTAGAATGAGGGATGGACACTATGAGTTTGTAGTGGTACCATTCGGTCTCACAAATGCACGAGCTACATTCATGTGTCTCATGAATAATGTTTTTAGAAAGTATTTGGACAAGTTTGTTCTTGTATTCCTAGACGACATTCTCATCTATTCTAAGAATGAAGAAGAGCATGAAGAACATTTGAGAATGACAATGCAATTACTAAGGGAGCATAAGCTGTATGCAAAGTTGAGCAAATGTGACTTTTATAAAAATAGAATTCATTATTTGGGTCACATCATCTCCGACGAAGGAATATCTGTAGGCCCTGAGAAGATTGAAGCCATTATGAATTGGCCAACTCCAAGGAATGTGACTGATGTGAGATCTTTTATGGGCCTTGCTCGTTACTACATGAGGTTTATCGAAGGATTCTCCAAGGTTGCAAACCCGATCACTTCTTTGCAAAAGAAGGGGATAAAGTTTGAATGGTCACCAAGATGTGAGGAAAGTTTTCAACGGTTGAAGAATCTTCTTACAAGTGCACCAATTTTGAAAATTGCAGACCCAGAAAAAGACTTTGTGGTGTGTACTAATGCATGCAATCAAGGACTTGGAGGAGTTCTTATGCAAGACAACCACGTGATATGCTATGAGTCAAGAAAGTTGAAGGAGCACGAGAAGAACTATGCTACTCATGATATAGAACTTGCAGCCATAGTACATGCCTTAAAGATGTGGAGGCATTACTTAATGGGACGAAAATTTGAGTTAAGGACAGACCATTGTGGTTTGAAATACTTGTTTGATCAGCCAACTTTAAATGCTAGGCAAGCTAGATGGTTGGAATTTTTGTGTGAATTTGATTTTGAAATCAAACACATAAAAGGGAAAGAAAACAAGGTGGCTGATGCACTCAGCAGGAAGGTACATGAAATGCATGTGGCAGCACTTAGTACTTGCCAACCAGATTTGAAGCAGTAGATTGTTAACCCTATTGTTGAGGATGAAGTGTACGTGCAGATAAAGGACAAATTGCAGCAACAAGACCTTGGCAAGAAGTATGAAGGCTGTCATTTGGACGAAGGCGGACTTCTTACTTATAAGAATAGAGTCTATATTCCAAATGCGGCGGATTTGAGGAGGATTGTTATGGATGAAATCCAGGATATCATAAAACAATTGCTACAACAAGAAAATATTATTTCTGGCTAGGCATGAAGAAGGACATCGCTGAATACATTTCTAAGTGCATGGAATGTCAACAGGTGAAGAGTGAACACCAACATCCAGCGGGTTTATTGCTCCCAGTGCCAATTCCAGAATGGAAATGGGAAGTAATATCCATGGACTTTATTATAGGATTGCCAATGACTGTGAGACAACATGATTCCATCATGGTTGTGGTGGACAAGTTAACAAAGGCAGCACATTTTATATCGGTTAAGTCCACACATAAAGCCGATGCCATTGCAAATATTTTCATGAAGGAAATTTTGAGATTACATGGGTTGCCTAAGGCAATAATTTCTGACAGGGATACCAAGTTCACTTCCAATTTTTGGAAAGGTCTCTTTGCAGATTTGGGTACACAGCTAAGCTTTAGTACCGCATACCATCCTCAAACAGATGGGCAAACAGAAAGAGTAAATCGGGTGCTTGAAGACATGCTCCGCATGTATGTAATGGACAAACCATCCAAGTGGGAGGATTATCTACACTTGGTAGAATTTGCATATAACAATGGGAAACAAGCATCATTGGGAATGAGTCCTTATGAGGCTTTGTACGGCAGAAGGTGTAGGACACCAGTGAATTGGGACAATCCAGTGAACATAATTGTACTTGGGCCAGAATTGCTTAGGGAAATGGAGCAAGAAGTTGCCAAGATCAGACAGAATTTAAAAACAACCTAGGATAGACAGAAAAGCTATGCAAATAAACATAGAGTGCATAGGGAATTCAATGCTGGGGATCATGTGTATCTTAGAGTGAGATCAAGGAAGAGTTCCTTGAAGCTTGGGAGTTGTGCCAAGCTATCACCTAGATATTGTGGGCCATTTGAAGTGCTTGAAAGAATAGGGCCAGTTGCATATAGACTTGCATTGCCTGCTAGCACTAAAGCTCATAATGTTTTTCATGTCTCTTTACTTAAGAAATATGTACATGATCCTAACCATGTGATTAATTGGGATGTGATCCAGGTGGAACCCGAGGGAGAATTCCAAACCGATCCATTGTGCATCCTAGACAAGAAGGTAACATTGCTCCGGAACCGAGCCATCGGACAGGTAAAGGTGCAATGGAAGCACTACGGTCCCGATGAGGCTACATGGGAGCTGGAGGATGCCATGAGGGTGGAATATCCATTTTTGTTCAATTTTGATGAGCACCGAGGACAGTGCTAATGTAAGGGGAGGGGAATGTAATGTCCCCATTTTGACCCCCTTTGCATTAAATCGTAAATGATGCAAATATTGTTATTTAATCATGGTGAGGAGCTCAAGGCCAAGGCCCCACCATTGATTTAGCGTTTTATGTATCGGCAATTAAAGAAATAGATGCCTATGGTTCTTGTGCTAGATATGCACAATGTAAATAAGACATCATGTAAATACGAATTTTAATGAAAATACCCACAACTAGCTATGCAATGCAACAAAGAGATGGGGGCATGATTCTACAAGGAATAGGGAGGGAAATTATTCAAACCCTTGAGCCAATGGTGTTAATCCACGTGTCAATGAGAAAACCCATAAACCACCAACTACCCATTTTGGGTTATGCACCCAATCATTTAATTCTTCCAAGAGTTGGTTGAGGCAGTTAATGCCTTGGGAATGGAGAGGTATGGAAGCCAATTTCGTGCATGGGCAAGCCATCAACCTGGGAATTCGTATTTTTGCTTCTTGGGCAAGAAAACACCCATGAAATGGTGCCCAAATCCATTCCTCACCCAGGGCTTTCATCCTCTCATGCAGATTGAGACTGCTGGAAGTTACATTCACGTTTTTCATAAAAAACGCAGGGTTTTCCTTGCCCAAAAACTCGTTTTTTGTTTTGGACAGTAGCTGGGAAGAAGGGGCTGCGATTTGGGACCGTATGGAGGTCGTTTTGTCCCAGAATTGCCATGGGAATTCTTCCTAAAAACGATTTATGCTTCCTGGGGTTTTCCCAAAACCTCCATTGTTCATTTTTAGCCTTCCCACGTTTTTCTGAAGCTCAGGGAATCATTTTCATGCTTATCACTTTACAAACGTTTTTCTCCTGTCCAGCCATTGTAGTTAGCTGATTATCTGCATCCCTGTTTGATTTGGAGACTGTAAGCAAGAGATTGGAGTGGTAGTGGACAGAGAGGGCTTGATAAACCTAGTGGGGGAGACAACCTCTCAAGAAGATCAAGAGGGCTTTGGCTACTCTTCTATGCACACCCTGAGAGCACTAGATTGGGAAGGTATGGCTTGAGGGATTGTACAACAGTGAAAAGAATACTTCCTTGTGCTGGGTGTGTAGGTATTGTGGGTGCCAAGCTAGATAGATCTTGTAAGGTTATCCCTGGCTCTGTGCTTGAGCTCACTAGCTTAGCAACTCTTCCTTTCCATTTCCTAGCAGCCTGATAAACCCAATTGTAGATTGGCTTGGCTCATCTTGGTGTATGCTTGGATATGTGTGAGTCTGTTGTTCCCTGGTTCTTTGTAGAAATCATGCCCAGCTCGGGGGTGGCAGTTGTATCAAGAGGTTGATAAGCACAACTGGCCTATGGTTGGGTGGAACGTTGCAGATGCATAGCTGGTTGCTTGGGACTACTTTGTTAAGATACGTATTCTCTTTTATAAATTCTGCAATGTCTTTATTTAATGGCTGTCACATAAATGTTTGAATGTATGTTAGATATTAAACATGATTTTTAATCCCGCTGTGTTTCTATGGGATGACAATAGGTATGGATAGATGATAACCGAGCAAGAAATCAGAGAATGGTGGGATAGAAAAATAATGAATTACTTGCAGAATTATGCTAGAAGAAACAAGTTAACTATCGCTCAGGAAAGAGAGATTTTCTTCTCTAAAACACATGAGAAGTTTGTCGAGGTCGTCCCATGCGCACTGAAGAATTTCCTTGATGAGAAGACCAGAGAATTAAAGAGATAAAAAATTGCTTACAAAAAAATCAACGGAGGATGCACAAATCTCTGTGAATGGTGCGAAAAGCTTGCTGATGATTTTTGCCAAGAACGTGCAATTAAAGAGTGAGTCTCTATGACTGTAGTCGAGAAGAGATTCTACATTGACCTAATTGACCAATTTATGTGCGAGCTACTGACACTTCTATTCAAATCTTGATCAACAAAGGTGTAGTACACATCCTCAAGCCACGACTGCTGTTGCTACCACCTCTTCCAAATTCAAATTGGGAGGTGAAGTAAAAAGACTGGGAGAAATTTGTGCAAGGACGTGAGTGGGAGCACTTCTTGCGCAAATGAATTGTCCTACCACCATAACTGCTTAAAATATTTCGGGTCGCCAATGGGGGGGGTAACCAACCGCATGATGGATAGAATAGACGTCTGATAGTCGACATATGAAGTAAAATATGACCAGCTCCAAAAAGTCACAAAAATTCGACAAAGAAAGAATGGAAAGCCATAAGAGCACTCTAGATATTCAGAAAATTGAACGATAAAAGCAGAGAAAAAGATGAGAAGAGATGAAGGAGCAGACTAGTGTGCTCCAGAGAAAATGGAAATTGGGTACGATGATAGATGAGGCAGGAAATCCACCTGAGTTAATCCAAACTCGACAATTTGGGGGCGTGGATGAGCCTATGTCACCCATGGACGAAGATCGGTGCATTGAGCATGGTGCAATTCTCCAAGTGAGGATACTTGAGGTCATAATTCTGAATTCACTGCTGCAGTTAACTCATGGCGTTAGTGCGCAAGAAATTGTCGAACAAGACTTTGGAATTCGTGCTGATCAATGTGGTATATGGAGTCGACGAGATCGAGATGAAAATGAATCAGACCAACTGTTGATCCAACGTCCAACATAAGGGAACTGGATCACCTTTCATCCTGATTTCTCTAATAGAAGTTTCCATCTATTCTATTCAGACCGTGAGCGAGCGCTCCCTCAGCCACTTCCAGCACTGAGTGAATCATAGAGCCAGTTGAAGAGTTTGAAAAGAAGCGCAACACCATTAGAACAACCAAATTTTTCCTAGATATCCCCAGAATTTGTAGCAGATCACGTACATCCAACCAATAACAAAATACCTGGCGATTTCGACTGCGAAGAACAAGAAAACTTAGAGCGTGCGTTAGTTCCTGTTAATGCACATCAAGATATAGTAGTAGTACCTGTCGACGATCGACTAGTACGCATATCCAATGAAGGAAGTAGACCACCATCACGATCGATTTGCCTAGAAATCACACCAGACATTGCAAACCTGACGGGACACGTCCCCTTCTACGAAGGAGACGAATATCCTTGAAGACATTGGTTTGTATGCGAATCAATATGGCAAGCAAATGCCATGTTCAATGAGGATCATCAAATGGCATAGTTTGCAGGATCTCTACATAGAAGATCCCTCACTTGGTACATGAACTACGCCGACAAAACACCAAATGCAAGTAAGTCCCAGATCAAGTAGTAGTTTTTGTCATTCTTTAAAACTGACGACGGAAAACAACTAGTAGTGAAAACATTGAAAAACATCACCCAGAAGCCGACATAAACTATTCGTGAGTACGACAAGGGAATTAAATATTTGCTGAGTTAGATCGATTACCAAATTGAGGAGCCTATGCTAAGACAATGGTTCGTAGCTGGACTACTACAAAGAATCCGAAAGGATATCCGGTTGCATGAATTTACAACATATGAAGAAGCACTAAAGAAGGAACTATGAATAGAGATGGTCGACGACTACCCGACCAACTTTGTCGATCTGGGCATAAAATAAAAATTGGAAAGCATGCAATGATCCATTCAAGAAATCAACCTACGAGGAGCGAACGTGTGGTGTTCAAACAGTTCGAAAAAAGGACATACAAAAGATAATTTTTGGTATGATGAACGTCGAAAAGATGTGCGTATCGTACATACAAAATGTTTTTGTGATATCTTCCAGGAATACAATCTGCACCCAACGAAATAATGTCCATACAACATGAAGAATGCACAGAATAAATGGTGTGCAATATGTGAATCAAAATCACACACCACAGCAGAATGCACCTTGAATATGAAAAACAAGCCAAATTATCATACTGTCTATCAGACAAATACTATCGACCTGAGAAATCACAATGATAGAAATGATCGATACCAAAGAAATGATGGATGATGGAATGATCAGAAAGGTGACAACTACAACCAACGAGGAGGATTCTATGTTTGAGGGAGGAACAATAGAATTCGAGGACCTCGACGACTTCAGTGATTTACATGCCTTAGCGAAGAACATATGCTTGTAGACTATCCTTGGAAAGATAAGACAGATCTGAAATTCTGTACAAAGTGTGGGGTTGGTGATCACTTATTCGAGGATTTCCCAACCATACTTGAGAAAATTATAAATAAACAGAATGTTAATGTCTTGTTTAGTGTTCCCAAATGTGATGTTGTTAAAACTAAGAATTTGCAGATCGTAACTCGACTAGGCACAAAAATTGGTGCTGACAATCCACAAATTACAAAATTGAAAAGCAAAGACGATTATACCAATCCGATTTAGTATAATCAATTATATAACAATGCCACAAAAATATTCCAAGAACTTGCCTCACAAGAAGATAATGATCAAGCTCCACGAAAATATATCAATGAATTGCTCCAATTAATAACTAAAGAAGAAGTAGTCGCAAAGCTAATAGATATAATGTATGAACTTAAAAGCAAAAATGATGAGGAAAAGTGCACCAAAAACCTTTGCTGATTGAACCAAAGGGATTAAAATTATGCTAACCCATTGGTTGATCTGGAAATTGAAGGATACTATGTCCGACAAGTTGTCCTTGATTTCATATCACAAGCCAATGTCATGAATCGCACAACTTGGGAACGTTTGGGCCGACCAAAACTACATGAATCAGGCATATACTTAAAAATTGCCGACTAGGGTCTGATTGAGCCAATCAAATTCTGGAAATATGTCAAAACAACTATCATGGGAATACAAACAAAATTTGATTTTGAAATCATTAACCCTAAAGAAGGATCCAATTCCTTCCCTACATTAGTTGGTCAACCTTGGGGAAGAAAAATGAAAGTGTTGATTTCACTCTTCAAAGATAGGATAAAAACATAAAAGTGACGGAAAGAAAGTCATTGTAGCCATCCATCCGTCCCAAGGAAAACCTTGGGTAGAACTTGTCGATGACGATTCCGACATCCGATGATTATACCAAGTAATGCAAAATAATGAGGATTATGTTGAGCCTAATAGTCAAGGGGAAATCCACTTCAGAAACTCCTCATCTATTGGATACAATTCAGACGCTGAACTCTACGACTAAAAGATGGAAAATTATGAAGCTCAAGCACGAGATTGCTGGACAATCGAAGTCGTTACAAAGAAAAAAGTACAACACTGTTACACTATTTCCGTCATTCCAAATATTTTCAAAAGGAAAATCAGAGAGTATCCGACACTCGCACCCGTAAAAAATGAGTCGTAGGGTACCCCACCAATGAGATATAAAGAATGAGAATCTCCCGCATTACATGTTGACGAAGTATCAAAAAGTGTAGGAAAGCAAGGTTGAATTCAAAGGTTAGTCGAATCCTTCACTGAACAAGCTACATGTTGGTGGGATACACACCAGTCGTGACTTCAAACATGGACCACATCATCAACATATTTTGTCGAAAGATTTGGTGGAGGAAAACTCACCACCCAGGCAAAAATACCGACATTCACCCAAGGACAAGATCCCTAGAAACACATTGACATCTTCAAAAAGGAATGAAAACGATTGGGATATAGAGATGAAAGAATCCGACCGCACTTATTCCTTAGCACACTTGATGATTTTCCTAATAAACGGTATAAAATGGAAGAGGCCATAGGAGAAAATTTCATTTGCAAGGAACTTATAGAGAATTTTAAATATTTTGCGTTTACTCCAGAGGATGACACATTTAAAGATGTGATTAATCAGCTCATAAGTTTCCTACAACCGACAACCAACAAAATCCTAACAGATAATTGACAAACATAAAGTCAACAAATTTCCAGATGTAACGACATCCGTTCGACATAAATCCAACATTCGACAAGATTGAATATGGAAACCGACAAAACCGAAGGGAAAAGTTTCAAATGGAAGAAGGAACATCCAACCACTTCAAAACCTATCAAAACAATCTTCAAAGTAGAATCGGCAAAGAAGGATGAGCTAGAAATATTGACTGAAGAAGACTTTCCACTGACATTCTCAGAATTTAAAGAAGGTGAATGCCATATTAATGAAACAAGAGCACCAGAGTGGATGGACGCACAGCTTAAATTGAAAGAAGTCAACATATCTAATGACGATAGACCAAAAATGGCAAAGATTGGCGATTACTGGATCGAGGAACATATAGCAGAAATCAAAATCTTGTTGAGAGAATTTCAAGACGTCTTCGCCAGCGATTATAAAGACTTGAATGGATTAGTATAGGAGATGGGAGAAATGAAAATTGACATCAAACCTAATGCCAAACCTGTCAAGAAAAGACCGTATAAGCTAGCACACAAATATAAAGATATCGTTAAGAAAGAAATTGACAATATGCTCACTTTCAGAATTATCTATCCAGTTGATCAAGCCGAGTGGGCGAGCTCGATGGTTGTACATCCCAAGAAGCACCTCGACATGAATTCGGATTTGTGTCTACTTCAGAGAGCTTAATAAAGTAACACTGACAGATCCATTCCCAACGCCTTTCCCTGACGAAATCATTAATGAAGTTGTCGAACACGAATGGTATTCCTTCACCGATGGATTTTTTGGCTATAACCAGGTCCCTATTTCAAAAGAAGACCAACAAAAGACAACGTTTGTTTGTGAATTCAGATCGTTTGCATACCTAGTAATGCCATTTGGATTGAAAAATGCACTAGTTGTTTTCTCGAGAATTGTAGTTAAAGCATTCCAAGAATACATATACAAAACAATGGCTGTCTGTTTCGACGATTGGACAATTTATTCTATGCTAAGATACCATTGTAAATGGCTAAGGCTAATGTTGGAGAGATGTTGTCAAATACAATTATCATTGAACATCAAGAAGTGTATACTCGTGACACCAATCAGAATTCTGCCGGGACATGTTGTTTGCAAAGAAGGTATAAAAGTCGATTTCGCAAAAATTAAAGTTATTCTTGACTTGAAACCACCAGTCAATTGAAAACAAGTTAGAATATTATTGGGACATACGGGTTATTATCGAAAGTTTATTTCCCATTATTCCGACATGACATATCCACTTGAAGAATTATTGAAAGAAAATCAAGAATTCAGATGGACAGATGAATGTGGCGCATCCTTCGACATGCCGAAAATAAAACTTGTCGAAGCTCCTATACTCAGGTTTCCTAATTGGTCTATAAAGTTTCATGTCCACATCGATGCATATGGCTTAGCAATCGGGGCTATTTTGACACAACCTGGGGAAGATGGTATGGATTACCCGAATGCATACAGCAGCATAAAACTGAATAAGGCATAAAGGAATTATTCGACAACAGAAAGAGAGGCACTTGCAGTGATATTTGGTCTACATAAATACTGTCATTATCTGCTAGCTAACCCATTTTTTTTCTATATGGATCATCAGACACTAAATTATTTAGTTAATAAACCCTTGCATCATGGTCGAATTTGTCGATGGCTATTACTATTCCAAGAATTCAAATTTGAAGTGATCATTCGACTTGGGAAGACAAATGTCGGTCCCGACCACTTGTCGAGAATAGAAACTGGAGAATAAACAACAGGGATTGACGAGGACCTACCAGATGCAAATCTATTCAAAGTTGAAGTAGTAACAACATAATTGGAGGAAATTGCACAATTTCTAGAAGACGGACAAGCAACAGAAGGAACTTCAGAAAATAAAAAGAAAATATTAGCCATGAAATCTGAACCATATACCTTGATGAATGGATTCTTATATAAGATGGGACCATATGAAGTGTTGTGTCTTAGAGAATGAGAGACAAAACATCATGGACGAAGCACACAATGGACCTACAGGAGGACACTATCAAGCTGATACAACTGCGAGAAAAATACAACAGTCTGTACTTTGGTGGTTGACAATCCACAAAGATTGTCAAAATTTTGTAAACAATTGCGACAAGTGTCAAAGACTGGGTCGACCTCTGCTAAGTACTGAAATTCCCTTAATATCTGTAAATCCAAGTTTAACTTTCAAAATTTGGGTGATCAACTTAGTCGGGCCATTCCCAATCCTGGGTCGACGAACATGAGTGAGATATATTATCACAACTATCGAGTATGTCACAAAATGGGCAGAGGCCAAACTTGTCGAAGCCTGCACAAGCGAAGTAGAAGCCAAATTTATCTATGAAAACATTATTACCCGATTTGGATGCCCATTAAATTTAATCAATGATCAAGGTTCTCACTTCATCAATAAGACAATATCAATATTGATGAAAGAGTTTCTGATTGACCATCGAAAAGTACAACATATCACCCACAGTCCAATGGTGTGATAGAATCCTTTAACAAAACCTTAACTAAAGGCTTGAAAAAAATATGCAATATCGTCAAAGATGATTGGGACGACAAAATACCAGCGCTACTTTGGGCATATCAGACAACATACAAAAGATCGACAGGACAAATCCCATTTAAACTTGTCTATGGACAAGAAGATGTTGTTCCCCTACACTTCCGACAACAAGCTCCGGTAATAGCAGAAGTACTATACCTTGACATTGAGCAAGCCAAGAAAGATAGATTATTCCAACCATCGAAATTGGAAGAACGACATCAAATATAAATTGATCATCAAAATCCCAAAAGAAACAACAGAAGGCATGGCATGATAGAAACATAAAAAATAAGGATAGATCAGTCGAAGACCTCATCTTGCTCCATGATAGTAAGATTAAAGGAAAATGAAATAAGTTGCACACTACATGGCTAGGCCCGTATATAGCAGAATAAATCAATGCTAATGGATCAGTTTGACTAAAAACACTACAAGGAAGTGTGTTCACAAAAATTATCAATGGCACGCAACTAAAGCGCTATAGAGTATAATAAAAGGCACGTTTTCAGCCAATGGACGTATCACCATTGGCCAACTGACGTGCCTAGGTTTGAAACTTTTCTTTAATAATAATTAATTTTATTACTATGTAATTAATTATGGTTTTGAAGAGTTAAACAAAAAGCAGTTATAACTGATTTAGACGGAAATAAATAGTATAAAAGGGAGACTAAAACATGGGTAGTGACAGGTTCAAAATGACGATAGACTGGGGCGACGTCACCAACAACGGCGATGCAAGAAGGCAGACAACTAAAATATCACTAGGCGTGAAGGACCGACATATTAGATATGATCGACTAAGTGAATGTGATCGATGAGGACAAAAAAGACGACAAGATTCTAACTGACCAGAACCAAGTTGACAAAGCACACCAAAGCATAAATAAATCCCTCTGACTAGAAAGTGCCCGGCCGATGAATGGAAGAAAATCAAACAAACGACGACTACACTCAACTTATGGAGCATAAAAGTTGGCATGCATCGAAAATAGTGCCGATGAACTGTCAATCAAGTGATGAGCATTTAATATCTTCACCTAGTATGCGTTTAATGCTCTAACCTATCATGATCGAATCAAAGCATGAAATCAACGCTCTAAATACAGCACTTGAAGAAACTTGGGAATTATTTTTCCAAGAACTCAAGAAGAAAAACTCAGAGCTCACCGAACCTGTACCAGAGCACAACCCTACCATAGAACCAACAGACGAAATGGCATTGAAGAAATCGTAAGCTACCACCTGAGCCGCAACTACAAGAATCCAACTATTGGAAGAAGCCGACACACCATTAAACATAAGATTGCAGAACATCTGGAACACAAAAATTGAAGAGCAACAATGGAAGTGCACATTTAGCAAGATCAAAGAATGGGGTAAAGAATCAAACAGAAAATGAAGAGAAGGAGCAATGAAATTGCAAGCAACCAAGCTCTTAACTTATATGAATGCACCCTTGCTCGACAGCTTTGGAGGACTCAAAGAATTAATCACCCAATTCGTTGCTAGTCGATACCATAGAGGGAAATTCTATTTTGACAGCCCTGTCGAAGTCAATGGCGACCTTATTGAAAAAATTACCGAGCTTTCCAATAAAGGGGATGTTGTACCCTTGCGATCTAACCTCGCTTTAGTCCAATAATTCACAGAAACACCGGCACGCAAGAGTTCCAGGGGGCTAGTCATTAAACATATCAAATATTAAATCGATAGAATCTTTCCCAAAATTGTGTCGATTGGCTTGACTGCCACCGGTCGAGGTTTAGACCTTAAGCTCAATATGCTTGAAGCTGTTCGGAATGTTTAACAACGAGGAAAATTATACAAGTGGGATGAGCATTTGGCAGGCATTATCCGGTCTATCTGTGAAACGTGCCAAGATGAGAGAGGAATAATTAGGTTCCCATCCCTGATTATTTTGATAGCTATGTCACACCTCTGACCTACCGGCGACAAGGATTTTACTGCTGACAAAGGAACCCTTATGAACAACTTCAGATCTTTTACATCACAAGGGTGTCATCTAGGAGAAACAACAACCAATATCTGGTGGGAATCCTGGTTTTAAGAACTAAAAATTAGCTCAGCTAGATGGAGGGTTCCGCAAAATATCCGCCGATGTCTACCCTCGACATCACATATTCAATTGTCACCCGACCACACCAGCATATGGTATTTGCAAGGAGCATCCGAAGGAGTGGAGGAACTCGACTTTTATCCAGAGGTTGACCAATTGTTTGCCAAGCTATCTTGACAGTCCAATATAGTTATACCAGTTATGGAGCAATCAAGACGAAAGAACCAAGAAATTTTCGAGCCACTCACGAATGCAGAGAAAGAAGAAGCATATGAAGTGCGCTTGTATATTGATACATTTACACTAAGAATTGAGCAAATCATTGAAACAAAGCCTTTGGCGATTACCATGATGCCTCATCTGCATTCGCCCAACATATCAGAAGATAGTACCCAGTCGGACACCACAGCACTGGAGTATCAATTAACCAAAGAGAACCTCTACCATGTTGCCGACGAAATTTTCAAAGCCAAGTAGAACAAAAGACCCAGAACAACAGGGAAAGGAAAAATAAAACTAATCTTGCAGGAACCAACAGAAGACGAAAACGCCGAGCTATACGACCAACCATCCCATGTACTTGAATATGCTACCCGCCATAAAATTTCAATTTTTGAGCAAATAGCTAAAATTATTGGAGAGGAGGAAACCCTACAACCATCACCCCAGCCGACTAAGCAAGTCAAATTCACTGAACCAATGCATGTTGACCTCACTCAAACTTCACCGGCTATATGTATGACTATAATCACTAAACAACCCGAAATTCCTACCAGGTCGACTGACCAAGAAACTATCCATGCCTCCCCTGACATGTCCTTACAAAACCTTTCACCCCTCATTCTCGAAATCCAAACCAATGTTGAACTCCAGCAGTTGATCAGCCAATTATCCTCCATCCTACCTATCTGGAAAAAAATTCTAACCAAAACCCCAATTTACCTTACACCTAGTCAAGAAAATGTCGTTGCCCCACCAGAAGTTCATATCCCCGAACAACCCCCCTCACAAGAAGAAGGACCACAAATGGTTGCTTATGCCACAACACTTCTGGAAAAAAATCCCAATCTTGAAAGCGACATCAGTCACAGAGTGTCGATCACCATCGAGCCCGTCACTTCACCTCCATCGACTTCTGACCATGATGAAAACCCTGCACCGACCGACATTCCTATCTCATCGGATCAGAGTCCCCCAGAAAATTTCAACCCAACAGATCCACTCCCGACAACCCAACTACCCACCGAAATAGTTCCCGCATCCACTGAACTTGATCTCACAGCTAGTCCTATAACCCCTACATGACCTCCCGACACTTCTGAAATACCTCCCCCCCCCCTATTCAAGAACTACCTGATGTACCCTCCCCTCCTCATGTCGACTCGACCACTACAACTAAGACAGAAAATCAACAACCAGAACAGGGAGTAGGCAAGGAAAAATATAATGACACTGCAGACAAGAATAAAGAAAAGGAACTTGAGAAAAAGGAGGAAAGAGAAAAAGTAAGAAAGAGGAATAAAAAGGAGAAGAAAATAAGATAGAGAGAGAGAAACAGAAGCAACAACAATGACATCAACAACTTCAGAGTCAGCCTGAACTTACAGTTCATTTAGAATAGTTTGGGCCTATATCTACATTTAATCCAGTGGAGTCTATAGATGTCAAGCTTGACTTACTCTCGGATGCTATCACCAAAGAGAAATTGAAAAGGAGAACCTCCGACAAAGACCGTATCAAGCACTAGAAGATGAGCAGACCAACTTTTTGGCCAAATGTGAAGAATGAGTTCAACGAGTCTTGCCACGCCAACCATTAACTCAAGATTAGATCCCTCTTGACAAAGCCTATGACCTATTTGAAACTATCATGTCGACCTTTCAAGAAAATTTGACCAAAGACCGACAATCACAGGAACAAGAAACAACACTTCTGATGACAAATATTCAACTCACAGCTTTTGTTGAGAACCATAGATAGTTAGCCCAATATTTCCAAGAGGCTGAAACAACTACAGAAGTATTGAGAAACTGGTACACACACTATGGAAAAATATTTGTCGAGATGGAGAATGCAAAAGAACAAATCAACAAAATACAACAACATTAAAGCCAGGGAGCAGATGAGGCTTTAGTACAAATATTGGAAATTCAACTTGCTGTGGAAACTAAGAAGCTAGCAAACTTGGAAAAGAAAGAAGACTAATGGATATCTCAGGCAAGATCTGCCTTGCTCAAAGTTGACCAAAGCCGACTGCAGCTCCATCAGTTGCTTTCAGCCGCCGACAACCAACTCACATTCCTCAGCGAAGACATGAGCAACATTTAGGGTCAACCAGTTGCAGAAAATATGGATATCCTCTCGTCGATCACCATTATCACCATCGAAATCCAGAAGGACTTACGTGCCTGGGAAGAATTTCAACACCAACTGACAATATCTGCTGAGGCAATTGTCGAAGTCTGTGTTATCCATTCGTCGAATACAAGCACCTTTGCTATTCAGCAACCATAGGAAGAACATGAAGCTTTACTCAGTAGTAAAATTTCGTCATCTCTAGCAGTTCATTATGGGATCAACTAATTGTGACATTTCGCACGCCGACCGTTGTCTAAATCCTGATTCGAATATTTTTCACACAAGTTACACCAGCCAACATTCAATATTAGTGCCGCTAGAATTGTCCCCACTGCAAAATTCATCACTTAGAGCTACCACCATGTCAAAAGACAACTTGCTCTCAAGATATCTACCTGACTGATGTACGTACGATTATTCCATCAAATCCACAATATCTACATGTGAGATCTATGATTGCCAGTTCACCATGCTTTCACATTTGTCAATTCTCCATCTGTCCCATCCCTGTCAAGTCACCATTTCGCTAGCCATTCATAATATCTGCTATAAAAGACCGACCATCCTCCACCCAACATCACAATGAAATCCTTGAGAAGTCACGATGTTATTCTTAGCCACCCCTATTCCTTTTCCCTTGCTGTTTTATCAGAAATGCTTCAGTTGTTCTTAATCTATTTTGATGATATATGAGCATTTCGATGTCCTCCCCTTGGTAAGTCCCCTTCACCCCATGATATACGAGCATTTCAAGTGTTCTCGACGTTCCAAGACTATGAGTTTCCTGTCTGTTCCTTGCCACCAATCACGTCCCTGTAGCTCCCCTTCTTGTAGCCGACTAATTTGCAAGCTGGAGCAGACGGGAGAAGCTTAGAAGTCCAAGTAACTATTTTCTTGGATGCTTTCTTCTCTGACACAACATGGGCTTACTCTGTCGATCTCCCATAGGATTGCAGAATTCGTCGAATGATGTTTAGTACTAGATCATGCTGTCATCTTCTTCTATTTCCAGGTGCATCCTTCAGCCAGAATTTGATGACCTAAGTCCAGCCATGGTAGTAGTTCGTATCATTTCAGATTCAACCACTGTCTATACTAATTTTGTGCGTCGACAAGTAGCAGAAATTTTGCACTTACTTCATTCTCTCTTCAGGATGAAGAAGCGTTTTGTTGGTGGGGGAGATGTTGGAGGAGCCTAGTCCGCTAAGCCGACTAGAACTGTCGGCCAACTACTTGTCGGTTCCAATTTGTCGGCCTAAACTTGTCGGTCGGTTGAATCGACAAGACCGTTATGTAACTGTCTGTAAATCCATATAAATATAGGCTGGATAACTGGACAAGATATGAATGTATTATTATTCTCTGTATATACTTTGTATAGTATTTGTTGAGTAATAGAATACTTGTTGCTTCTATCTCCATTACTTTGTCTTGTTTCTTATCATGTGAATGATTGTTTAATATTATATGATGTACTGGTAACTATACAACTTGATTGACTACAACAGGATTAAAGACCTTGGGCCTATAATAACACCATCATATTTTGTTATTTCCCAAGCTGCGCAAGACTGAGCCACACTATTTTTGGTTCTTGCTGAGACATAGATCCAGTTTGTTCATTATGGCTATGATCTCCAGTTTTTACATAGATCCACCTTTGTATTTATGTGGCTATGTTCACACTTATGATTCTCATGGATCCATGATTGTATTATAGTGGCCATGATATATGATTCAATTATAGTTATGTATTGGATCATTATTGTATTCTCCTGGAGGTCATGTTTCACCATTTGAGCATGGAAATTTATCACAGGGATGATATTGTTTGACCTTGTCCTTTCTTTCAGGTACTTCGTTTGAGCCTATGATTCTTGGTTTCTCTAGTTTCTCCCACTTCATGATCCAACCCTTTATTATTTATAATGTATTTCGACCATCATTTACCCTCTAACCTCATACATTAGGGGGCATCTGTTATAGCCAAATTTGGCACTTCTCTGTCCGTGATGACACTTAAATATTTTGGTCGCATGGCGACATTTGCATGACGACATTTCTTGAGATTATTGTGAGCCACAAAAAATTACATTTGGGATGGAAGAGACATATTTGGGACTCTAGAAGGATGAAATTACCTAATTCATGGCCCATTTGATAGGTAGGAATCTTAGGAACAATTTTGGAGACCAAAACTTCTCCTGAAAACCTTCAGAAAAGGTTGTTTTCACCATTTTCCCATAAAAACGCAGGTTGTACATGGTAAAATCACGAGTCACCTGCTGGTTTTCCATTGTAAAGTCGGGAGTACTATGAAATACCAAAAAAAAATATAAAATCTCGAAAAATTGGTGGTTTGGGTGGTTTGGGAACCTACTCTTCCGGTTGTAACTAATTCCTCCTCAAGCCTATCTTCTTTCTTTGATATATAAGAGAGGGAGATGGGACCATGAATATAACTCAAGCCCATTGTAATGTTATGCTGGAGGAATTGGGACTCACATCCCCCTCACTTGTGCCCTAGTTTCCTATAAACCCTAGCACATCTGATCAGAGGTTGGGATCCTTGGAGGAGAGGAGCAGGAGACCTTGAATCTTGGTTTCATGAAGTGCCATGATTGAAGGAAGGTAATTTGATGTACTTGCTTCATTCATTAATAAATATTGTACATTTTTCCCTTTCCAAATAGATTTGTTCATGTATGTTTCAGATCAGATTGCAATTTGGTGTCTTATTCTCTTTTAGATGTCAATATGTTATTTGTAGTCAAATTGGTTTGAGGAAGGTTCTTTTGAATGGTTTTGCAGGTTATTGCATTGGAGAGCAAGAGGAATACTCAAAGGAGAGGCTTGGATAAATCTTCTGAATAAGGTACACATCCTCTTAAACCCTCAATCTTTTGTTTCTTTATTGTATTTGCAGAACCTTATATGTCTGTATTTTACCCCAGTACATTGGTAGTCTCACCCCAACTATAGGAATTTTCCCCTAACAATAGTAAACATATCATTGAAGGAAGTGGTGCTTCCATTTGGAGCACTAATTCTATTATTACATTTGTCTCACATCGATGCATAATACTCATTTAAACGCACCAATGCGCAAGTAGGTATGAATGACACAATTGAGTTCAAATGAATACAATGGATAAATATGTTTTTGTGCTAATTTTTTTCACATTGTGGTTATGGAAATGCAAATTGATTTTTATATTTTAATTATTGCAAGTGGATATAATCATTGCATTGATTGTTTTGTATCATTTAAACATTTATACTAAGTGATTAGTTCATAGTAACAATGTAATTCGTACATATATGTTTTCAACAATGTAAAATTTTACAACACTTGACAATGTTATAGAATAAGAAATTCATTTTATTATATACGAATAAGAGACTCTTTGTTATACAAAATGGGACAAGTCAAAGGTCCACAATATTCAAAATGTCAATAACTAATAGTTACAATTATTGGTAACATGTCGTCATCTAGTTGAGACAGTATGTCCACATGAATCAGCATTATCTAATTTTTACATACAAACATTCCAAAATATACAATTTGTAACATTCAATTTCAAAGATCATCATTCATCACCCAGATTATTAGTGTTGCTCAAGCTGCTTTCATGCCTCATTTCTCCATCACTTTCATAGGATATTGTACTTTTCTTATTTGGAATGTTTTTTTTGTTTGTATTGAATTTGACATTGTACCCCTTCATGTTTTTATCTACAAACATGGAAATAAATTGTAATTGAGTATATCTAAATTTACACTATGATATACATGATTGCATAAATTGAAAAAATTACCACAACAACAGTTGCTTCACAAAAAATACACATTCTTTCGAAACCATGGTTCATGCCATCTCTCAGGATATCTTTTTTTTGCTCCACCCCATACTTTGTCAGAAATAAAACAATATATCTACTTACAAATTGTTTTATTAACCTTTGATACTCCAACATAAATTCACAACACATACTTAATCCAATGTCAATCAAATGTTTTGTATGTTAGCACATGTTAGAAAACATCCATGGATTATTGTAAATATATACATCACAACAAATAAGAAATATTAAAGAAAATCCATTAAGTACTCACAAACTTTGGGATTAACACTTTTTTGCTTTTCCATTCCATCTTATGTGTTTAATGGGTTTTCTTTTCTTTTCTTTTCCATAACAATGAAACAATTGAAAAGTTAATATTCAATGCGATAATTGAACTCTCTATACATAGAAAAAATCATTGAATACATATGTTTGATGTACATTTTTGTTGGGATGGTTCCTCTTGTGATGCAATTTTGCCCATTCTTTCGACCATCTACTTGTACACATTTTTTTGGCATCCCTATTGGCATGCTTCCTACAACATGTTGTTTTCACTTTGGAATTTTTTCAATCTTCCTAAAAAATGAAGAACACAATAAAATTGATTAATATTCATATGAAATAAATATAGCAAACTATTAATTTGGTAATTTTATGGATTAGTGTATGCATATTACAATTTTTTTAGCAATAATTATTTTTAAATGATCATTTATTTATTTTATATTTTTTCTATTATAAGTTCCACAAGTCTCATTGGCCATTGCTCCATAAATGTTTGTTGTAGTTTATATATAACCTCATTCTTGGAGTCATTGGATTGATTTTTGTATTGTTTTTTTTTTTAACATAAACGGTTGAAGAGCTTTTGATTATATAGAAAAAACAAGAATTACAATTTTCTGAGGAACGATTGTTCCCAGAATAGTACTACATCCACCACTCCTTGTTCATCCTTCGCTATCCTATAACTATCATGAAATTTTCCTAGTCTATGGATACTATAGCTCCCTACAAATTGTCCAAGAAGAAGAATACAGAAACAAAACATAGCTTTGAAAGGTGGTTTATCTTTCTGTCCAAAAATAGTTCATACTTGTAAATGCTTTCGACATAGCAAGACACATAAAACCTTGTACTAGACCTTCCTAAGACTTGAACCTCTGTCCATAAGACAAGGATGAAAGGAACTATCAAAATTTGCCAAAAAGAAATCATTACATAACCAAAAAACATAGAGAGGATTCGAAGGCCATAAATCTAGAAGTGAAGACAAGTATCCCTTTGTTGAAGAGCGCCATCCGGAGGTTCTGCATTTGTTCCCGTTGCTCAGCCTTTGCTTGTTTGTAGACCCGAGTTGACCAGATCCTTTTTTAAACTGTCTATATTCCTACCAACTTCCATGATTTTACTATTAACTTCGTCCATTTTTGTTTCCTTGCTGACATCGTGGGGAATAGCTGTGCCCATGGCTTCCTCCAAAATTAGAACCCTCTCTACTAACTTGCTGTTGGAATATTTGACCTTCGAGTGTGTTTCTTGGGCAAGAGAGAATCGACGAGTTAGAGCCCTCTTCAATTCCAGGTTCTCATTTCTTGACAAACGAATCTGCTCTTCCAGATCCTTCAAGTAGTTTTTAACCTCAACAAAAGTTGAGTTTCTGAAAATCCTCTGTGTAGAGCCGAGATTTACATAATCACCCCTCTCCGGAGTGGTGTCCAACCTCTCTTTCATACCCAGAAAATCATAATGACAAAGGCCATGAGCAGACGAGCTTACCTGAATTTCTACTCCCTGTGCAATGGCTCGAACGCCATCCATCACTGGGTTACCCATGCTTTGGGTTCCCTCATGCTTCCGAAGTGGCTTCCTGCACCACAGGCAATTTGTATGAACCGAAGCACATCCCAGGTTTGGAGGCCATGGGTTGAAGTCTTCCATTTCACCGAATGTTTCACACAGACGCCAAGCAACAGAGCTCTCAAATATGTTTCCAGTTTCGCTCCCCCCTGACTTTGTAGAAGGACCTCGAGCCCGACAATCCACCGGAGAATTATAGTGCATGTGATCCATCTATCTTGAGTTCCTCATGCAATTAATTTGAGTGTGCAAGAGGATCCAGGAATGATCCTGCGAATTGATTTGTTCCTTTAAATGTGTCCCTACCAAACATTGGATTCAAAATAATAGGGAGAAGGAGATGGGTGTTGACTCCACCCTCTAGGATGGCCTTCTTGTTGCTCCAAAAATTCCTAAGTCCAGCATTTCTATAAAATTGAGTCTCTGAGTTAGGGGATCCATTTTCCATCATAGGTTATTTGATCACACACCAGGATGCCGCAATTTAAACCTACTCCTTTATTAGCCATGATGTCCGGCTGCTTGTTAAAAGTTGTCAGCACATGGAGGAAATTGATTGCTTTAAATTCGTTGACGATGCATTTGAGTAGATAGTGAATCTTAGAAGAAGGGTTCTTTCGATTCTTCGTTATATTGCTCGCTTCTCGTGTGACCATTAACGAGTCACCAATAACCACCATTTCCTTAATGCCCATTTCCCTTGCAAGATCCAACCCTTTGATTAAGGCTAACCATTCCGCACCATTATTCGTCTTTCTCCCAATTCTCCATGCATACTCTCTCTGCTTATTCCCTTCGGAGTAAAAAATAAATCCATCCGCACATTCCAACCCAAGGTTTCCTTTCGAGGCTCCGTCGAAAAACAAAGAGCTGCAACCGAGATTTTTCCACCATCTTTGAAATTCATCTGAGCTCATTCTTAGTTGCCAGTTCGAAGATCTAGGTTTCTTCGAGGGATTGATCCAGATGAGAGAGGGGGGGATCAAGAAAATATGAAGACCAAAATATTTCCTCTATTGTCAGGGGCTCTTTACTTATGTTGAACATCCCCCTTGTAGATAAAGCCTCCACCCAAAGGGCCTTTGCTGAAGCAAGGAATTTTCCCGGGCTTGAAATTTTTCCTTCAAAGATCTCTTTGTTTCTCGCAGTCCAAATATTCCAGCAGATGTATCTTGGGAGAGCTTCCCATGCACTTGAAAGATCCAGTTTCTTAAAGAGTGAGCCTTGGTAGTAATCTTTCCAGCAGGAAAAAATATTATTCCAGTTTTTTGGCATAATCAAATTAAACTGCAGGTCTTGGAAAGCACAATACCATACCTCTTTAGAGAACTTGCATTCAAGAAAAATATGTTCAAGGGATTCTTCTGAATATTTACAAAGAATACAGAGTAATGGTCCTTCAATTCCTCTTTTCCTCAAGTTTTATGTAGTTAACGTTTTGCAATGAGCAAGGATCTAGAAAAATGCATTGATCTTTGGTAGGCCATCCTTGCACCATATTTTTTTCCACTTTGCATCCTTGTTGTTCCTATTCTTACAGCCGTAGACTAGGCGATATCCTTCTTTAATAGAGTAGGAACCCGATTTTCCCCAACCTCTTTTGTCTTTGAGATGCCAATGAACTGGTGCAGACCCTTGCAGCAACGCACTGAAGTCTTCTTGAAGATGATTCAGAATCTTAAAATCCTTACATCCAGCCCATCCGCCGCTATTGGTCCATGAGGAAATGTCAAATATGGTGAGGATGTTAATGCGGTCTAACCATTGCTTAAGATCTATAAACTCCTATATGAAATTTACAGGGGAGATTGGTCCTAACCTGTCATGTCAAATATTTATATCTTACCACTTCCAGGGATCCAATAAAGTTTTTCTTGAATAATATACGTGGCCTTCTTGCATAAATACCATATTGGAGTTCCATTTCTGCTCAAATCGATTTCGTCCACACATCTTCTTCTTGAACCTTTCAAGTATTTTCTCTGAAGAATCTCCTTCCACCAGGCGTTTTCTCCGAATATTATTCTCCAAAGGATTTTTGCGCTGAGTGAGATGTTCATTATGTTTGGGTCTCTTACTCCAACACCTCCACAAACTTTCGGGTTGCATACAGTCTCCTAGTAAACCAAATGACATTATTTTGTATTGTTGGCCTTGCCTCCTTGCCAAAGAAATTTTTGGATTTCTCTATTGACCTCTTGCATAATTGTTTTTGGTGCTAAAGATATCGAACAAGCATAAATTGGGTAGGTGGAGAGAATAGATTTAATGAGAAATAATTTTCCAGCTGGGTTGAGCCACCTAGTTCCCCAAGAAGTGATTTTGTTTTTGATCTTATCGATCAAACCTTTCCAATCCGCGACCCTTTTTTTCCCTTTGAAGATAGGGATCCCAAGATAATTGAAAGAATTCCAGGTTATTATCCCTTTGAATCCAAGAGTCCTTGCAATCCTTGCCAAGGCTCCGGTGGGGCAATTCCAACCGTAAACCTTTGATTTAGAGGCATTCACCTTTCCCTCCGAGGCTTTAAGGAAGATGGATAGTGCACTTTTGAATATGTCTGCAATGATTGTAGATGCACCCCCAAGCATAATGGTGTCGTCAGCGAATTGTGCATGGTTTGCTGCTTTAACTCCTCTATCTATTTTCTGGCCTTTTAGTTCCCCATTATCTTGAATATACTGGAGCTCTCTACTCATAGATTATGAAACCAAAAGATACAGGAAGGGGGACAGGGGGCAACCTTGTCGAATTCCCCTAGTAGATTGAAAGAACTTGGTTGGTCTACCATTTACTAAAGGAGCTATCCAGGGACTGCTAATAAAGCTGAGCCTTGCCTTAGTTTGCTTGTGGAAGTATTCCATATTGCTGTCTCCCCCTTTTAACCACAGTTACCTTGATTTCATTCTCCACTCTTCTTCCTCTTGTCTCGTTGCGTTTATTATCTTTCTATTCAACTCTTTTCCTTGACTAATAAGTGATGAGGTCACTTCCACTTTCTCCATATTGGATTGCAGAGCGACTAGTCCAATTTGAAGTTGATTTTTGAGGAGGCATGGGATTTTAAAAGAGGATTTTGCCCATCTCTTGAGTGCATAGCGCACATATCTTAAATTAGACTCCCAAATGAAACTAGGAGATCCCACACAATCATATTTCCACGCATATTGGATTATTTCTAGAACTTTTGCGTCTTGGAGCCATATGGGATTAAAACGGAAAGGAATGGGCCTAATATTTACAGGGGAGGACATTACCAATGAGATTGGATTATGATCCAAGACCGCAGAAGGCAAGGCTAAAGAGGCTGGAAGAAGGTGTTTTTGAAGGAAGGAAGAGATTACTAGAAACCTATCAAGTCTAGCCACAATGTGGCCGATGCCTAGCCTTCTATTGCTCCACGTGTATTTCCCATTCTTCAGAGGCGGGTCGAGCAAATCCATATATGAAATCAGGTCCTCCATCTTCTCTCTATAGGGGTCTCTGACTTTCGAACCGCCTCGTTTCTCTAGCTGAGACTTGGTTGTGTTGAAATCCCCCGCAATAATGAGATATTTTCCTTTCAGCTCCTCTTTTAGCAATGAGAGGTCTTCCCAGAAGTTTAGCTTGTCTCTGTAATGTGTTGGCCCATATACATTGTAGATATAAAGAGAATTTGGATCATCTTTCTCTTGAAATTCTATCAGGAGCCAATGATAATTTTCTCTGACGGATTTGATTACAAGCTTGTTTGAAAAAAACGTCGCTATTCCCCCAGATGAACCTTTGGAGCTTATAGCATTTCCATGGCTGTTTTTCTAGAAGAGACGTGAGAGTGCCATAACATCCACATCATTCATTTTTGTCTCTTGGATAAGCAGTATATCTGGCCTTTCAGATTTGATAATGTCTTTTATGGCTTCCACTTTTATCGACCCTCCCAAGCCCCTGCAATTCCAACAGACAGTTTTCATTATTTGTTAACCGATTGAGGTCCTGCTCTGGACCTGCCATACACTTTTTATGGTTCTGAGTTTTTACATTTTTGGAGTAGTTTAGTTTCCTCAAGGATTCGTTGTTGTCCAAGTTCAAGCTCTCTTTCTGCTTCCTGCTCTCTGTGTTACCTTTGTGATTTTCTTCCTCTGGTGTTTGGGGGTGGACCTGGGTCTTACTTCTCATGAGATCATTTTGAGGAGGAGTGCTTAGGAGTAAAACCTTGCAGAGTAACTTTGCTTTGTTTTACCATCTTATCCCAAGAGCCTCCTCGTGTTGGAGAGCCCTCATGCGCTGGCTCAAACCTTTCTCTGGGAGGGGAGACTAGACTATTATCAGTTGTAGAGGCATCTTGAAGTTCTAATTCAGCTTCAACTAAGAGGGTTTCTGTCATTGGGATCTCTCCCTAGTCCACCTGTAAAGCCTGAAACTGGTTGCTTGTTGATGCTCCTTTTCCTTCTTGTGTTGGCACTTTGATTTTCTCTGGCTGTGACTCCTTTGATGTAGTAACTGGTGTAGGCATTTTCCTTCCTCTTTTAACTTGTTGCTAGCCTTCTTCTTGGATTTTTTCAGGGATTTCTTGAACTGCTTTTGGACAGTTTTTGACAAAGTGTCCATACTCATGACACTTCTTGCATTTGAAGGGTAGCTGTACGTAATCTACCTTTTGAATGTGCTCCCATCCATCGATACATAGGATTACTACTTCTGGCAGGCCTTCTTCCAGATCTACCTCCACGCATATCCTTGCACAAGAGAATAGAGGTCCCTTTGGTTCCGCCTTATCTATATATTTTCCAAGAGAGTTCCTGATTGCTTGAAGAGTTTCATCGTTCCAGCAGTGTAAAGGGAGGTGGGGGAGACGATCCCAAACTGGAACCGCAGAGGGTACGTCCTTTTCTGGGTCAAAGAATCAACTTCAACGATTTAGGTAAAAACCTTGAGGACCCATGAAGTAAGGTCCACTTCTAAAGATGAGATCTCTGTCTTCTTTATTTTCGAACAAGAAGGTAAAGAATCCTTTTCCGCAAAAGCAGTGTTGCAATCCTCCTGAGATCAATGGCATCCATTTTTTTTTAACCCAATATTCCATTGTCTTTAGCGCATGCCAAATCCCGGTAAATTGATTGATCAAACCTTTCTCACTCAGGGCAAGGGCTTTCAGCCTTGAAGCGGCAGGCATGATCTGGATTCGTGGAGCTTCAACTCGCTTGACAAAGCCGTCTCCGGAATCTAGCGCAGAAGAAGGAGGGTGGGGCGTGGAAGTCACTAGGGCCCTGAAAGACTCGTCAAGGAGGCGCCATCGATCCTTCGGACTCAGTTCCAGAGGAGGATCCATTCTGAGAGGAGCTTCGTGGGCAGAAACCCTAGCAGAGCTTCACGTTTGTGCTCAACTCATTTTGTAAAAGAGTAAAGTGTGATTTTTATATTGTTAATAGAAATAACATATATACATTGTTTTCACTATATCCATCATAGTTTTATAAAATATCTCCTCTCTCATTAACTTCCAGCACCGTTGCATATGAATCGAGGACTAATTCATCATCATTTACATCCTTCATAGTTTTTATATTCATAAGACACCCTCTTGTTCCCTTGTTATGGGTTTCTACATTATATTCAACAAATGTGAAATCAAATGTTTGAAACATGTTAGCAATTATTGTTAAAAAGTACATTTATAGTAAAATTTCAAAGAAAAAATTCATATGATCACCTTTTGGTCCACCTAATTCCTCTCTTTGCAAAATTTCCATCAAACTTTTATATTATTTCCCACTTAAATTTCAAACGATCTTTTGAAGTTTCTTCAAGTTTTTGCTTTGCATGACACACATTATCCAATACATATCATTTAAACCTACATATGATTCAAATATATTACTTTTACATTAAAATTTAAAAGAACTTGCAATGTGCCCATGGTGTAGCTCAATTGGCAATTCGCTTGATACAAAAGGACATGTTGTGAATAGAGGTCACAAGTTCAAATCACCTTGACTTACCCGTGCCCCATGCTTGCAGGATTTGTGGGTGCACCTAGGGGTATAGTGGTAGCGGACGGGAATTGACCCCATGTAACGTGAGTACATGCACTTCCTAGTTGTTGATTCCCCTAGTAAAAAAAATAACTTGCAATGTTCTCTTCTTGGGATGTGCTTTCTCGTCCTTTAATTTAATAAGTGTTTTCCCCTAATCTTCTATTTTCCATATTTTATTAATAAAATCCTTACATAATAAATACACAAATTATGAAATATGTTTTACGAACTAAGTAAATAATTTAAGGCTAAAATTGTTTTTTGGTTAGGCAGTGTACATAGTATAGTAACATGGACTAATGCACTTAAGAAATAATTAAACATTTCTTTGACTGTAACATGAAATTTCCAACAACCATCTTTGGCCAATGGTACTTTACCATGAACTTTCTCTCTTTTATGACACCCCAGTAGTATGTGGCTTTCAAAATGTAAAGGGTTGAAGGTGAACCATTAGCATGTGACACCATTCCACTATATCAATGATCAACTACCCAAAGTTGACGATATCCAATAGGTGATATAGGAAAAACATGTAGGAACAATTCCATATGCTCTTTTTTTGAAAAATTGGAATCCAAATCAACTATCTTTCATCCTAAATTGACCAACCTATCTCCTTAAGTTGACTCAACCAAGATTTCTAGTAGCCAAAGCATGATGCCAATACTATCCATATGCCAATACTATACAATTCCATGTGCTCTTTTTTTGAAAAATTGGAATCCAAATCAACTATCTTTCATCCTAAATTGACCAACCTATCTCCTTAAGTTGACTCAACCAAGATTTCTAGTAGCCAAAGCATGATGCCAATACTATCCAAAATATCTCAACTAGGAGATAAAATAAGTTGTATGAGTTGAGAGAAAAAATGTTCAATTACACACCAAGATTGGTTCAATGGTTGGAGGGTAGCGATGAATTATATTTTCTTGTTCATATACAAAGTAAATACCAAACATGTTACAACCATGATTTGTGTGGCACTTAACCATCTTCCCTACCTATGCATGATGTTGGGACTAAATGCTCCTTTTTTGTTAATAGTTACATGATGGAGTTAACTTGTATTCCCTCCAAAACACCAACTATTGTGTTTAGCCAATGATAGTGATCGATAACAATATCCCTCCATGGTTGCATGTGAAGAATGAACATCTTATGTTGGCTCATATAGTCCCTAATATAATACAACTGAAGAGAATGGATGTCTACCTACAACCATTGATCAATGAATTGAAACAACTATGGGAAGGAATGCATGTAATAATGTATCAAGACCCATCTCAACATAGAGGTATTTTACATTGTATGGCATATGTGCATGCACCTTGAATGATTATCCAGGACTAGGAGTTTATTCTAGTAAAAACATTGATTAATTTGTTTAAATTTGTAACATTATTTGATATACTTAATTTGGTGCTAACATGTCTCATATACAATAACATCATAGGTTTTGTAACAAAAGGCTATCATGGATGTAAATTTTGTTTATCTTCTATAAAGGTTAGGTGGTCCAACCAGCTACAAAAGTAGGTGTATAATTGATCAAGGGCATTCCTTCCAAAACACCACCTTTATAAAAGAGCAACATATGCTTTCAATGGTAAAGTAGAGAGAACATACAGACTTGAAATATTGTTAGTAATAAACTAGCTTAAGGCATATGACACAGAGAAGAATAGTAAATCACATAACTATTCGATTCAAATGGGGAACCTATTTTTGAAGATCCTGAATTTTTTGACACCCATGTTTAGAAAATACCCATTGGGATGAAAAGGAAATCTATATTTTATGAGCTTTCATATTGGAAGCATTTTAATATTTCCCACTTACTAGATCTTATGCATATACTAAAGAATGTTTCAATTTCTTTATGAAGGCACATATCACTGAAAAAATGTGACACATTGGATGTTAGGAGAGAAATTTTTTCTTCATATACTTAAAAGAAATATTGGCCAAGAAAGGAAAGTAGATGAGAGGTTGGCCCAGGATTTTAAAGAAGTGATGTCCCATGGATTTTGAAAAAGATGATATTTTCTAGTGAAGGATTTTATATTGGATGTGAAGGCACATTCTTTCTTTATACAAATCGACTCTATGGTGTTGCTTCAACACATAACAACATTTAGCAAGGTTGAAATCACACGACCATCTAAAACTTCTAAGGGTATGTGTGTCATTTATATGTATTATTTTTATTTGTATTGTAGGTTATAATATGCTATGCACTCATAGTTTTAAGCCACATAATTTTGTATGTGTTTATTTTGTATAGTCGCTATCCTTTTCTCGTGTGTGGTTTTGTGAACCATGACTTCCCCCAAGACATGCAACATGCCATATCTATATTATCTACACTTATATATTGGATAACATCAAAGGAGAGTCACATGGCTAACATTCCATGATGGTGTTAAGAGATAGTTAAGATTGTTTGTGTGTTTAAGAAGGAACTTCCCACATGTTTCATAGACTTGTAATTCCATCTTCTAATTCACGTAGCTGATGAAGTTGTATTAGCCAAGGTGGTATCATGTCGTTAGATGTTCTTCTCAGAGAGATACATGATAAAGTTGAAGGGGTTTGTTCAATAAAGGGTAAAACCCGAGGGGTCTATGGTAGAGGCGTAAATAGTATATAAGTCATTCTATTATGCTAGTGAGTACTTGAAGGAAATTGATGACACAACATGCATAGTGGTTTGGGACAAATAATCATATGAGGAAAAAAGGGAAGGGGAGTTTCTTCAAAAGAATGTAAAAATGTAGATGACAAAGAGTAAGTCACTTACATTTTGTCAAGTTTCTATAAAGTAAATGTTGACATTGAATTTGATAACATATATTTGACCCCTTACTATTTGTTTTGATGAATACATCAATGAATTCAAAAATTGATGCCATCTATAAATTTGTTCTTTACAACATGGAGGCAACGTACCAATGGGTCGGGTTTTCTGAAGGGAATAGAAGGAAATGGGATAATGTTAGGAAATAACTCAAGTAGTTGAATGGTAGAAGCATGGCTTATTTTGATAATTTAAAATAAAATATGCCAATGATGTATTTGAACAATCGGGTGGTTGACTAGATTAGAGAGAAATATGGAACACCTAGTTGTTACCCGCATGGTGGAGAGGATGCACAAAAAATAGGGATCAGGTACAACAACTATATAATAATATTTATGTGTTCATTATTTACTTTATAATGCACATTTAAATTATAACATCTATCATGTTTTTGTTAATGACCAAGTTATTAGATGTATGACACTATTCTTTGTTCACATTTTTACAAGAGCATTTGTTCCCATCTCATATGGGCATATGCACATCACTTTGGCATTGATGATGTCGATGATGGATATGCCACAATGGAATATCGAGTAGAGGTCGAGGGAAACCAATCTGTTTGCGGCTGGCCATTGTGATCATAGCCTAATAGAGGGGAAGTCAGGTTACATCAGAAAGATACAAGAGATCATACAAGTGGACTTCTCATTTTTCCAATGTGTTTATTTTAGGTGCAAGTGGTGGGATACCATCAACCAAACTAATGTAAAGGAAGATCGTGATAGTGGACTAATATATATTACTCTAAAAAGATGTCAGATGAAACTAAGGAGCATGACATTTTCCCAAAATACTACAACCATGTATTTTTTCACCCAGATGTGTTGGATAGAGATTGGTGGTTCATACTAAAACACGATCCAAGATGAAAACATATTTTTCAGAACAACAATGTTTTAATGCAAAGCAAGAAATATAACTAGGATGATGGCAATGGAGAGTGATACATTCATGCTTTATTTCAACATTTATATTATGGATGTGTAATTTTATTACAGTATCTATAATTGGCCACTTATGTTTTTGTCTTCATTTTATGACGTTGGATATAAAAAACATGCAACCATTTAAACCATCATGTTGAAAACAACTTAAATTGTTTTGTAACTTCAATATATTTTATGAATTATGATTAGTTTTTAGTTGTAGGATATACATGTTACTCCTTTGGGAGGTTGCGTGAAAGTTGTTTTTGATATATATTTCCTATCATACATTAACTAATAAAAGGGTTTTATGTGTACAAGTACGTTTTTTTGCGTTGTTGCAAAAACACCTAGATAATTACATGAAACTCATTAAAAGAATCAACTCTTAACTAATTATAATATATATCTATGTTTTTAGAGAATAATTTTTAAAATTTCAAGATATTAATGAAGAACATTGTTTAAAGTCTATGTTCTTCTTTTAAAAGGTTAGTATTATAGTTGGTGTTCATAACCTTCTTAATATGGGTTTCTTTAACCCTCTTAGTTGTTATTAGATGCGTTTCTTTAATTTTTAATTAAAAAAACATAACGCAAGGCTATACTAGCTAAGCTGGTCAACATGAAAATAAAAAAAAATGAAATTTCCTAGTGAGGTAGTTTCAATAGAAGTATCTAAAATTCCAAAGATAAAACATAAATATCTATAACATCCTTTGCAGAGGATTTCTTGAAAGATCTACTAGTATAGACCCTATGAAATATTCCTAATATCAAAATTTATTTACATAGCATATGATAAATGTAAAATAATGAAATACATGCTTGTTGTGTGCCTCATCTTGACAAATGGTGGTGGGTTGTGTTTCCTTCTTATCCAGTTCCATGTCCTCAAGCATCTGATGGACTGTTTCTTCTTTTTTGAATTATCGTGGGGAAAAACCCATGGATATTCTTTGATTGGATGTTGCTAAGTGATAGCCTTTACTAATATTTCAAACCATATTTCTTAGCATAGAATTTTCTGCCACTGGGACTTGAATTTGCCTTTTTAGTTGGACAAGAGTTTCCAGAATCATGGTAGTTTGAGTAATGCATAAGTGTTCATTTCCATGGACCTTAGTAGTGACTGATAAAATGAAGGTTCTATTGTGATTGATTAAATATTTGTGCTTGATGAGAACTCTATGAATCTCATGGATATCCCTTTGAGAATTCGCAGTATAACTAGGACAATCCATAGCCTAGAAACGCCTTAAATAATCAACTAGGGGTTGCAAAACAGGTCCAATCCAAATGTAGTTCAATCTCTGTAGAAGGTAAACCGCCCAAATCCTAAAACAAACTTGGTGAAATAAGACCGGGAGAACCTAAAACCATTGAACCAGGAGAGACCTAGAAATTTGAAACTGCCCAAAAAACTCAAATACAAAATATGGAAAGTGGCGACCAACACCAAAGCCTTCAGATTCTAAAAAACCATCCTCTAGGTCACCCTACTACAAAATCCAAATGACAACCCATAACTATGAAAGAAAAATAAAATCCTAACATGAAGGGGAGAATTGAACCAAAATTCAAACATAAAAAGACCTATAACCACACACAATGAAGACGAATGAATCTAGTCGACAAGAACATGAAATCATAGTCTATGAACATAATCACTTACCCAATATTCCACCAATCCTGAAGATGACCACATGACTTCTCAATCCTTGTCTGGATTTGCTTCCTATGCAAACAAAGTCTCACCTTTGAGCCAAACTAAAATCACCGTGGCTTCAAATCTCTAGAGAGAAGTAATGGTGAGCATGTGTGAGCTCGTGTGAGTGATGCACTTCTCATACTGCCTCCTTCGAATGATATGAGCCTTTCATAGCACAAGCAATTAATATTGAGTCACATGGAGGATATGTAGGCTATGGATCCCAACACAACATTAGGGGATATCATGATGTTAAATTTCCCCATTCCTTTTTATTTCACCTAGATTCAATCTCAAATCCTTATTTGCACAGTAGTCCACTTCATGTTTATAATCCCTCAAAAAATGAAAAAACAAAATATCCTTGAAGTTGCATCTCTCTTCATTGATTCTTGCGATGAGACGGGTTAGTATACTACCATACAATATTTTTGAGGCGTTCATACGATTTATAATTATAGTTGAATATCCCATAGCTACGAGAGATGTTGCCTTGATTGAATTGACAAGTTTCAATCCTTAAAGAATATTATAGGTTTTTGCCTAATTATTTGTGTATCTCCCAAGGCCCAACTCATTGTTCAATTTTTTATTTCCACTGGGATCAAGAATCATCCTTCGCACGTGCCATCCTTGATTTCCAATTAAATTATTTAATATTAACCAGTTGACACATTTGTTTAAGTTGTATATATACCTTGAAGGTGATAAGTTCCTTATTTTTTATTAAAATAATATACTAAATAACTCGAATCAATAAATCTATTCATAATTATTAAAATTATATATTAGATAACAAGTTCCAAAATAAAAGCCAACATTTTTTTCACCTTTATTTAAATAAATTTAATTTATTAAACATGTGTCAACATTTTTGTTAATTTAAAATAACAAATTTCACTTGTTTGTATGATTGTTCCCAACTAATTCGAGTACCAACATACAATGCAAAAATGACTTATAATACAAAAAATTATAAATACGAAATTTAAATTATTTTTAAATTTATGTAACTATTTTGCTCATGGGGTGTAGAATAGACGGTGAATGGGTGTACTGTTAAGGAACTCATGTTAGGTCACCGATTCGAAACTTCCGTGGGTACTAGATTACAAAAAATAAATTATGCAATTATTTTAAAAATATAAGTTAATAAATGTGAAGTTAATTGTAATGATTTTTATAATTGCATTTATGTTTTTTTTTTTCCACTGAAAAAAATAAAAATATTTTAATTATATCCAAACAAAAATGAAATCCTCACATGCGATAGCATTCAATATTACCCAAACAATTCATATTGTACTTAAGTTTTTGTCCACCTACAAACTGACTTGACATAGTTTAGGATTTTACACAATCCATTTACACGCCAAAGGTTTTCTGACATCCTGATTGATTTGCAAAAAGTATAACTGTAATTTCAAGCCTAACTTTATAATAAAAACTAAAGAGCATTTGGGGCTGTTACCGAATTGGACAAAAAACCAAAAAACCTCCAAAAAAAAACTAGATCTCATGCCCATAGATCCTATTGAACCTTATAGGACTCTCCTCTGTGGCATTCTACCATTTGGACAAGTCCATGGGTCAAAGACTAACCTTGCTTGGAAAGTGAATAGACATGATGATTGAATTCCCAGTAAATATGGAAGATAGAGAACGAATACAAAACCTTGACTGTATCCTTCAAGTTGATTATCAAATCCTATAAATCCAAGTTTTGTATGACCTGCTTTTTGTTCATCCAATCTATGACCATTGACAAGTCGTCAAAGACTTGAAGAGTTTTCAAACCTAACTCTAAAGCTCTTCCCAACAAAATTTTTAATGCCAGGAGTTTTGCGATGTTATTTTTTCCTTGTCCACTGCAAGCCTTCATAAGTGAATTAGTGTTGTTTGAAGATATACAACACCACCCCTAAACCACATAGAATGTTTAGGCGCTGGCTTGCACCGTTGAAGAAGCTCCAACTAGAGATTTTGTCTACGAGAAATTTCCCAACCTGTCACGATAACTTAGCAGTATCGTTGACCTTTAAAGAGTTGAATAGTGTTGTCACCTGAGTGAATACCTGTAAAGTGGGAATAAAATTCTCCGTAATGAGCTGGATATTTCAACTCAACCATACCCCCTATAGAATTAGGAAACAAATAGCTTCCAAATCAACTTCCACCATTAGGAAGGAGGGCCTTGTATTCCTGCTGTCATGGAGAGATAGCCAACTTTTACCGTTTAGTCATCCCCCACATTGTTCTTTATCCAAAACAAACTGTTAGGCTCCTCCCCTATCCTTACATGGGCCCTTTTCAGCTCATAAACAAAAGCCTCCCATTCTCTTTTCCAATCTCCAACAAGGCCCAATAAATCCACTGATTGGTAGGATTGGGTCAACTAATAGGATTAAGCCCAAATAGAGGTGCTAATGGGATCACTACAATATTTCAGTGATCTTATCCTTTGGTCCTGCAAATACCCAACCATATCCAAAGATAATTTTGTTTGTGGAGCACACCCCATTATTGAATCTTTTCCATTTCTGACCATCTTCTCACTACCCACTTTCCATCCTAGGTATCTACCAACTAGTGGAAAAGAGTTAACACAAAGTCTTCCAAAGTTTCGACTCATTCTTCCATGCCTTATCCTCTCTGTGCACCCAAGTTAATATAGATTTTGGCTCTAAATATTTGGATCTGATCAATCTAGACCAAAGGTTTTGCTTAGTTATAAGATTCCATATCGATTTTCCTGCTAGGGCCACACCAAAATTGTGTAATTTTTTAAGGCCCATCCATCCTCATCCTTGGTTCGTGCAATAGACTTCCAACTTACCCAGTGGATGCTTCTCCTTTCGTTCTTGTATGCTCGAGAGAAAATTTGCACAAAGCTTCCATATCTTCTCCAACACTCCTTTTAATATGGGAGCCATGGATGGGAGCCAGAAACTGACAATATATTGGAATGGATTCCAGTATCACCTTCACCAAATTCAGATTGGCATTCCTTAGATAACCAATGATTACACCAATGATGCATTTTACTTTCCACCTTCCCTAGAATCCAAATCCAATCCTCCTTTTTGTACCGATTTGGTTTGAGCTCGTATCCCAACTACTTAATGCCTTCCCCAAAATCAATGTATTGAAAATGAAACAAGTTTAAGAGCTCACCATTTAACTTGTACCCTACTCCATTGAAACACAGAACCAATTTCTCCTCATTTACCACCATTATTGTAGCTAATTTAAATTTTTCAAGGATCTCCTATAGGGCCTGTTCTTTTTCCAAAGTACCATTAGTAAAAATCAAAACATCGTCCACCAATAACAAGTGAGACAACATGAATTCCATACCTACTTTGAAACCTTTGAGTTTCCCTGCTTATTTTGCATCTACAAGCACATGAATTTATATTTCTACCACAAGAACAAACATATTAGGGGATAGTGAACACCCCTCACACAAGCCCCTACTCGACACAAAAAAAGAAGAGGCTGACACATGCACCAAAACTGCATAAGAAACATATGAAACACATGCCATAATAAAACTTACCATTTCTAAACTAAAACCAACATGAATTAGAATCACTCTCGAATACAACCAACTAACATGATCATATGCCTTGGATAGGCCCAACTTTGCCACCATAAGGATTTGTTTTTTTGTTTAAATGATATGAAGTCCTTCTTGTGTTGGGCCTACCGCAGCATTAATCTACCTCCCTTTAAGAAATTTGAATTGTTTCGGGAGGATGTTCGAGGACAACCACTCTTTGAGATTGACTACCATTTTTTTCACAATATCTTATAAATGCAGTTGCATAAGGGAATTGACCTAAAATCCCCATAATTTGCTGGCTTATCCACCTTTGGTATCCAGGCTATAAAGTTGAGTTAAAGATAGGAAGAATGTAATCTGATGTTCAGACCTCCTTGACCACTCTCAGAAGATCCTAACCTAGAAGTTCAAAGAAAGCAATACAAAATTCAATCATCCACCCGTCTAGGCCCAAACTTTTACCTTTATTCAAGGTTGGACGTATCCCCTCTAATCCTACCAATCCTACTTCAACAAATAATTCCTCATTAACCTCCTTAGGTTCTAGTATTGGGAAATATTGGCATACCTTAGTAACCCCTGCAAGGTTGTATCCCTTTGGTTTCTTATGGATAATTTCAAAGTAGTGAACCCGTGTAGCCGCTAAGTCCTTAAACCCTTGAACTCAGATCCCACTATCATCCTTCAATTCCCAAATTGTGTTAACACTTTTCCTGTGACTAGAAAACCTGTGAAAGTAATTGATATTTGTTGGAGGAGCCTAAGTCGGCCTGTCGACTAGGTCCTCCGCCCAACTACTTTTAAAACATGTCGACGGTTTGAGTCGACCAATAGAGGTCGGGTCAGTCAGTTGGACCGACAATTAGTTATGTAGCTATCTGTAAAAACATATATATAGGCTGGTGAGCCGACTCATAGAGTTAAGTAGGTCTTTTCATACATGTAAATGTTCTGCATATCTTGCTGAGTAATATAAAGGCTTGTGCTTCCTCTCCATCTCTTGTCTCTTGTATCTATATTTGTGTGTTTGCTTGCTTATAATATAATATTTATCACTGGCAACAATGTAACCCCCTCGACTACAACATTGGTTCCGTTTCCGATGATGCATACATAAGATGATAGGGATCATGATCAATGATATCAGAGCAAGAGATTAAGGATTGGTGGGAGAGAAAGATTGCTAATTACTTGCAAAACTATGCCAGAAGAAACAAGCTAACGATTGCTCAAGCAAGAGAAAAATTATTTTCTGAGACTCATGAAAAGTTCATGGAATCCGTGCCGCTCACATTGAATAAGCTCTTGGATGAAAATACCAGTAGATAAGAATGAGCGCAAATTAATCAAAAACCTGATCAACGGAGGCCGTACGAATCTATCTGAATGGTGCGAGAAGATTGCCGACGAGTTCTGTGACGAATGTGCGATTGAAGAGCGAGTGTCCGTTGATGACGTGCATAAAAGATTCTACACCGACCTAACCGACCAGTTTCTGTGTTCTTTTCTGACACTTCTGTTCAAGTTCCTGATCCACAAAGGTGTAGCGCATATTGTCGAGACTCGACCCTTGTTGTCTCCGCCACTTCCAAATTCAAATTGGGAAGAAAAAAAAAGAAAGTGGGAGAAATTCGTACAAGAGCGAGAGTTGGGGTATTTCTTGAGCAAATGAAGTTCCTTACTTCCCCAGTTTCCTAGAGAACTTCGGGCCGACATTGGGAGGGTATCCAAACATGTTATAATGGAGTAGATGCATGATAAAGGTCGACAGATGAAAAGGTGACATGACCAGTAGTGAAAGATCCTAAAAATCGACAAAGATAGAGAAATGAGTCACAAAAGCACTCCAAATATCTAGAAGATTGAGTGGGAGAAGAGGAAAAAAAGGCGAGACGAGTTAAGGGAGCAGGCGATCGTGCTCTAGAAAAGGCGAAGATCGGGCATCACGACAGATGAGGAAGGAAATCCACCAGAGTCAAGTCGAGCTCGACAAGAAAGGGGCGTTGATGAAGACCTGTCGCCGATGGATGAAGAATTGTGGATAGAGCATGGTAGTGCTCTCCAAGTAAACATACCCGAGGTAACAATGTCACATTCTCCGCTGCATCTAACTCAGAGTGTTCGAGTGTAGGATATTGTCGAAGAAGATTTAGGAATTCACGCTGGTCAGTCGGGAATTTGGAGTCGATGAAGCAATGAAGGTGATGAAGTTGACAGGCTGTTGATTCATCGACCAGAAGAAGGAATCTGGGTCACTTTTCATCCTGAGTTTTCAAATAGAAGTTTCCACCTACTCTACTTAGATCGTGCGGAAGCGCCCCCCTGCCACTACCAACATTAAGTGAATTGTTGAGTTCTTCAGAAAATCCGAGGAGAAGCGAAATCCATATTGAGTAGAATTTTTCCTGGATTTCGACAAAAGTAGTCGAAGAAAGCCGACTTGCGAGACCCAACGAAACGACCGAAGTTCCAGACACTAGCATTGAAGGTGAAGAACCCGCTCTCAATACACATTTGGAAATAGTACCTGTCGATGTTACCCAAGCAAGTAATTCTGGCTCCGGAAATAATCCAACGACTCCACCAGTTAGTTTAGAGGTCGTAGTAATAGCAGACATGTCACATACGACAGCACACCTTCCATTCTACGAGGGTGATGAAGATCCTCAAAGACATTGGTTTGTATGCAAATCAATATGGGGATCCAACGCACTTACCGATGAAGACCGACAAATGGCACAGTTTGCTGGCTCTTTACGAAAAAGAGCACTCACCTGGTATATGGGATATATTAACAAAACACCAAACGCGACATGAGGAAAAATCAAATAGCTCTTCTTATCTTTCTTCAAAACTCCGGATGCGAAGTACCCGGCTGTTGAAAAGTTAAAAACCACAGTACAAAAATAGATAGAAACCGTAAGGGAGTATGATAAGAGACTTAAAGACCTCCTTAGCTTGATTGATCATGATATTGAGGAAAATATCTTGATCTAATGGTTCGTAGATGGACTCTTACAAAAAAACAAAGTGCACATCCGTTGGTAGAGTGTCACCACATATGAAGATGCCCTGACAAAGGCTCTACAGATCGAAATGGATGACGATTACCCTCTGGCGCCCGTCGATCGACATATTGAGGAGTGACTGGACAACATGCAACAATCCATTTGGGATATCAATCTAAGAGGAGCGGAAGTTTGGTGTAACAAATGTTCTAGTGCAGGACACACAAAATACCATTATCGTCAGGAGGATCGAGGACAAGATGTTCGACTTGTTCAGACAAGATGCTTCTGTGATATTTTTCAAGATTACGACTTACATGCTACAAAAGACTACCCTTATAACATGAAGAACAATAAAGCTAAGTGGTGCCATATATGTGAAGTTAGTACTCATTCTATAACAGAATGCCATTTGAATATAAAGAACAAGCAAAATTACCATGCATCATACCAGACCAATGTTGTTGACTAGAGAAATGACAGGAACGAAATGAGCGATCGATACGACCGAAATGACATAAATGATAGATATGACCGGAATGATATAAATGATAGATATCCAAGATATGACGTCCAAAGATATGATCGGTGCAATGACATTACAACCAAAACGGAGGATTCCCAGGATGAGGTCGCGACAATGGCAGTCGAGATTTCCGACCTCGACGACCTGGGAAATGTTATACTTGTCTTAGTGAAGGACATTGCCATGCATATTGTCCTTATAAAGATTGAACAGATCTTAAATTCTGTACAAAATGTGGAGTAGGGGATCACTTCTTGGAGGATTGCCCTACTATGCTTGAAAAAATTACAAATAAAAAGAATGTTAATGTCTTGTCCTGTGTTCCCAAATGTGATGTGATTAGAACAATGAATTTGAAAATTGTAACAAGGCAAGGTACTCGAACTGGTCACAATAATCCACAAATAAGAAAAGTAATAAATAAAGAGGATTATCTGAATCCAAATAAACAAAAATATTTGTTTAAAAATGCATCCAATATATTCCATGAACTAGCAGCACAAGAATATAATGAGGAATTTCGACAGGAAGGTATTAATGAATTGGTCAATCTCATAATTGAAGAAGAAGCAGTTGGGAAGTTAATTGACTTGTTGCATAATATTAAAAATAAATCTGTCGAGCGTAGACAAGCTAAAAACATATACCGACTGAACCAAAAAGAGAAGAATGACGCCAACCCTCTCGTTGACCTCGAAATAAATGGATACCGTGTCTGACAGGTTGTCCTTGATTTTGGTTCGCAAGTTAATATCATGACTCGTGATACTTGGGAACAATTAGGTCAACCTCAGCTTCAAGAATCGGGCATTTATTTGAAACTCGCTAACCAAGGTTTGATTGAACCAATTGGCATGTGGAGAGATGTCGAAACTTCCATAAAAGGAATAGTGAAAAAGTCGACTTCGAAATTATAAATCCAAAAGATGGAGCAAGTTCATTCCCAACCCTGGTTGGTTGACCATGGGGCAGAAAAATGAAAGCATCGATCTCACTCGATAAAGTTCGAATTAAACTCAAAGGAAATGATCAAAAGGTGATAGTACCTATCTTTCCATCTCAAGGAGAACCGTGGTCAGAACCAATGGAGGATGAAAATGACATACGAAAGCTGTATCAAATCAACAAAAATGAAGATTATATTGAACCTAATGCACAAGGAGAACTCTATCTTAGAGATCCTGCATCAGTCAGATACAACTCCGACGCCGAACTGTACGACTGGAAAATAGAAAATTATGAACTACAAGCGAAAGAATGTTGGACAATTGAAGCCATTCCTAAAAAGAAAATTAAGAAATGCTTCTCTATCTCGACCATTCCAAAAATATTCGAGAGAAAAATCCATGAATATCCAACTTTAGCACTAGCGAAGAATGACTCACCACATACTCCTCTGCTGCGATACAAAGAACGAGAATCTCCATCTGTACATGTCGAAGAAGTTTTAAAGAATGTCAGAGAACAAGGGCGATTACAGAGTTTGGTCAAGACATTTATAGGACAAGTTGTGAGATGGTGGGACACACATCAGTCAAGACTCCAAACATGGACCACTGCATCGACATATTTTGTTGAGAGGTTTGGAGGTAAGAAACTGACATCTCAGGCAGTAATACCGATATTCACACAAGGGAAAGACCCTGAAAGTCATGTCAACAACTGTGAAAGGGAGTAGAGAAGATTGGGATATAAATATGGAAGAGCATGGCCACATCTCTTCCCAAACACGCTTGATGACTTGCCTAAAAAATGGTACAAAATGGAAGAGGCAAGGGGAGAAACATTCATTTGGAAAGAGCTGAAGGAACATGTCATCAAAGATTTCCAATTTTCTCCAAAGGAAGAACAACTAATTGAAGCGAGCAACCAAGTCAAAAAGTTTCTGCAACCGACGAACAATGAAGAACCAACAGATAAGCATCCATTTGTTCGACAAACCGCTACTTGCAATAATATTCAGTCGATAGATGTCCATAATTCGACATGATTATCCCTAGAAATAGAGAAAATAGTAATAAAGAACTTTCAATGGAAACACGACCATCCGGCCATGTCGAAGCCAGTCAGAACGAATTTCAAAGTGGAGACTGTAGAGAAGGAAGATCCTGAAAGATTAACTGAGCAAGACTTTCCACCAGCATTCACGCAGATCAAAGAAGGCGAACGACCAATAAATGACAATCGAGCACCAGAATGGATGTATGCGAAAGTCAAAATAAAAGAAATCGACATATCCAACGATGATAGACCAAAAATGGTGAAATTTGGGAATTACTGGAATGAGGAGCAAACAACAGAATTTACAAGCCTCCTCAAAGAATTTCAAGATATATTCGCGCGGGATTATAAAGATCTCAAAGACTTGGTCCAGGAGATGGGTGAGATGAAGATTGATATCAAGCTGGATGCCAAGCTAGTAAAGAAAAGACCATACAAACTTGCACACAAATACAAGGACATTGTCAAAAAGGAGATTGACAGCATACTTGCCACAAGAATCATCTATCTGATCGATCAATCAGAATGGGAAAGTCCGATGGTTGTACAACCGAAGAAGCATGATCCGACGCGACTGTGAATATGTGTTGACTTTCAAGAAATTAATAAAGTAACACTCACTGACTCTTTTCCTACTCCTTTCACTGATGAAATCATTAATGAAGTTGCAGGTCATGAGTGCTATTCGTTCATGAACGGATTTTCCGGGTACAACCAAGTACCCATCGCCAAAGAAGATCAGAAGAAGACCACATTTGTCTGTGAATTCAGATCATTTGCTTATAAAGTCATGCCGTTTGGTCTAAAGAATGCATCGGTTGTGTTCTCCAGAATTTTTGTTAAAGCGTTCCAAGAGTATATCTATAAAACTATGGCTGTATACTTTGACGACTGGACGATATACTCCATGCTTAGGGATCACTTCAAATGGATCTTGATGATGCTAGAAAGATGTTGACAAATTCAACTTTCATTGAACATCAAGAAATTCATTTTCGCAACTCCTATCGGAATATTATTGGGCCATGTTGTATGCAAATAAGGCATCAAAGTCGACTACGCCAAAATCGAGACCATTCATGACTTAAAGCAACCAGTCAACTCTAAGTAGGTGCGAATACTGTTGGGACACACAGGATACTATCGAAAGTTTATCCGACATTATTCTGACATGACGTATCCCTTGGAGGAATTACTAAAAGAAAATCAAGAGTACAAGTGGACCGACGAATGTAATACATCATTCAACATCTTGAAAATCAAACTTGTTAAAGCACCTATACTCCAATTCCCGAACTGGTCGATCAAGTTCCATGTGCATATTGACACATCGGGCATAGCAGTCGGCACAATTTTAACGCAACCAGGTGATGATGGAATGGATTACCCTAATGGCTTTAGCAGGAGAAAGTTGAACAAAGCAAAAAGAAATTATTTAACAACAGAAAGAGAAGCGCTCGACATGGTATTTGCATTGCATAAATACCGACATTATCTATTGGCTAACCCGTTTGTGTTCTATACAGAGCATCAAGCGCTCAAATACTTAGTCAATAAGCCATTACATCATGGAAGAATTTGTCGCTGGTTGCTACTATTTCAAGAATTCGAATTTGAAGTGATAGTCCGGCCAGGAAAAGAAAATGTCAGGCCCCACCACTTGTCGCGAGTCAACACGGGAGAAGAGCCGACAGCAATTGAATATGAACTACCTGACTCACACTTGTTTAGAATTGAAGCTGTCTCCTCGGAGCTAGCGGATATTGCACAATTTCTAGAGGATAGACAAGCACCAGAAGGAATGCCGAAAAATAAAAAGAATATTCTCGCAATGAAGGCTACACCTTACACTCTAATAAATAGATTCCTTTATAAACATGGACTTGACGACATATTACGACGATGTGTGCTCGACCGCGAACGGAAAATTATACTTACAGAGGCACATAATGGACCGACAGGAGGACATTATCAAGCCGGCATCACAACAACAAAGATTCTGCAGTCTGGACTTTGGTGGCCGAAAATGCACAAAGACTGTCGAGATTTTGTAAGTAAATGTGATAGATGTCAGCGACTGGGCCGAACCTTTCCAAGTAAAGAAATGCCCCTTGTGCCAGTAAATCCAAGTCGAACATTTGAAATGTGGGCAATATACTTTATTGGACCATTCCCAATACTTGGCAGATGAACAAGAGTGAGATACATCATCACTGAAGTTGAGTATGTCACCAAATGGGCAGAGGCAAAACCTGTCGAAACCTGTTCGAGTGAGGTAGCTGCAAAATTCATATATGAGAATATTATCACATGGTTTGGATGTTCACTTACATTAATCAGTGACCAGGGAGCTCACTTTGTTTGTAAAAAAATTGCCACCCTTAAAAAATAATTTTTAATCGAGCACAGGATAAGTACTTCTTATCACCCGCAGTCAAATGGCGTCGTAGAAGCATTTAATAAAACACTTACCAAAGGTTTAACAAAAATGTGCAATATTGACAAAGATGATTGGGACGACCAGATACCTGCCGTGCTATGGGAGTACAGAAGAACATACAAAATAACGACAGGTCAGACCCCATTCAAGTTGGTATATGGTCAAGAAGCAGTTGTCCCCTTACACTTTCGACAACAAGCTCCCAAAATTGTCTAAGTATCACACATTGATGTCGAAAATGTTATAAAAGAACGACTGTTCCAACTGTCAAATCTTGAAGAAAGTCGACAGACTGCCATACATCACCAAAAAATCCAAAAGCAGCAGCAGAAATCCTGGCACGATAGAAATATCAAGCACAAGAATCTGTCAGTTGGTGATTTCGCGTTGCTATACAACAACTTTGTAAAAGGTAAACCGAAAAAATTGCACACAGAATGGATGGGCTGTATATTGTTGAAGAAATCAATACCAATGGCTCAGTCCAACTAAAGACACTACAAGAAAGTGTATTCAAGAAAGTTGTCAACAACGCCTGACTAAAGCGGTATAAGGCATGAAAAAAAAACGGTTATAACTACTTTGGGAGAGAAGCATTATAAGATATCATTCCATAGAAAGTCTTATAAAAACGGCATCATGACGAGTGACTTGAGAGATAATTCTAGCAAAGGAAAAGAAAAAATATTCAGACAACAAAGTCCAAAGCGTGACCGAAGATATGACCGGCATAGACAAGAAGGGCCAAGCCGACAAGCACATGTCGAAAGAGAATCCCAACCGCTTCAACCTGTTTCCGACTGACATAACAAATCTAAAGACGCACACCGACATCACGCCGATGAAGAAATAGAGAAAATCACTCGTGAAGTCCGACACGTAGAGAAGAAAAGTCGAATTGCAATAGACGAGGCCCCGACAAGATGTCAATCAAAACTAACTACATCGCCAACCCTGCAATCAATGCTGCTACCAAATCCGCGCTCCCCCGTGCTGGCCTGCCCCGCTATAAATACCAGGCTCGAGGACTCTTGGTTAATATTTTTCCAAGAGATTGAACTCTAGAACGCAGAGCAACCTAAACCGTTTGAACTAACCTTTGAACTTAAGAACCTTACAACAACAATGGCACCCAAGAAATATCAGGCGACGACGAGGTCCGCAACAACCAAAGTCCGACAGTTAGAAAAAGTACACACACCTTAGGAAACCCGACTACAGCTTGTTCGAAATGCCAAGGTTTCGGAATAACAATGGAAACGGATCTGGAATGACATTGTGGACTGGGGGAAAGAATCAAATGGTAGATGGAGAGAATAAGCGCAAAGACTTCAGACCGCTACAATTTTGCAGTACAAGCACGCACCCTTACTAGACAACTTCGTCGGTTTAAAAGATCTAATTGCCCAATTCATCATGAGCGGATATCATAACATCAAGCTCTATTTATACATCCCTGTCGAAATCAATGGAAAACTTATCCATCAGATTACTAGCCTATTAAACAAGGGTGACATAGTGCCGATGTGTCCAAACCTGACACTAGTCAAGGAATTCATGGGAACCCTTGCAGGTAAAAATTCAAGAGGGTTGGTCGTAAACCAGATATTCTATGGCACACATAAGATGGAAGCATGAATTGTGTCGAATGCACTCACAATTTCTGGTCGAGGCTTCGACCTCAAACTCGACATGCTGGAATCCGTTCAAAATGTTGCGACGCATGAAAAAGTCTACAATTAGGCAGACCATTTAGCCGACATTTTACGGAATGTATGCTATAAATGTTGGGAAGAGGGACCGAGCATTCGGTACCTGCCACTGCTAATATGGATTGCGATTGCACATCTTCGACCTGAGGGAAACAAATATTTTACAGTAGATAAGGGCATATTAATGGAAAATTTCCGTTGTTTCACACAGGGAGGATGTCGGCTCGGAGCAACGCCAGCCAAGATTTGGCTCGACTATTGGTTCCAAAACCTAAAATATAAGATAGCTAGATGGAGAGTTCCGTAGAATATCCGACGAATTCTATCACCGACCGCGCATATTCAGCTGGCCCTCGATCATACATCGGTCTAGCACTTACAAGGAGTGACCAGAGCAGCAAAAGCACTGGATTTTTATCCTTCAGTCGATGAGGTATTTACCGAGCTCAATAGACAATCAAACACAAGAATACCAATACCTCCACGTGCACATTAAGTCGACTTGAAAATAGTTGAACCCTTAACGGATGTCGAGAAGGAAGAAGACTGTGAAGTTTGACTTCACTTGAACACATTTACCCTCCAGGATGAGCAGATTGTCGATATGAATACTCTAGGGATTGTGATGACGGCACATCAGGATCCACCACCAGCAGTAGAAAGGTCGAAAGAAAGCACCCATTCAGACAGTCCGTGTCCAGAATATGCCTTTACCAAAGAAAATATCAGTCAACTGGCCGACGAGATATTCCAAGCCCAGCAGCAAAAGAAGATTAACACACAAGGAAAAGGGAAGCGTAAGCTTATCCTTCAAGAGCTGACGGAAGAAGAGAACGTAGAACTCTATGACTGCACCACACAGATCCTAGAGGTTGCTGCTAAAAATAAAGTATCGATCGAAGAACCGTTTAAGAAATTTTTGGAAGATGAAAATCTTCAGGATCCGACACCATTGCCACAAAAGAAAAGAAAATATGTGGTCGAGCCCCATGTCGACCTCACACATAGTCCACCTCCGCCATCCCTGACTGTCGTCTTTCGACCCCTTCAGTTCCCATTGCCTCTCCACCACAACCATCCATCCACGACTTTGTAGAACAACTCCCCCATCCATTGAGAACTAAGATCCAGTCTGATAACGACTTGAATGAGTTTATCAGTCAGCTTCCGTCACTCTTCCCCCATTGGAGAACATTAATTCCTAAGAAACCTTTCGTCATCGAACCAAGTCACACGACTGACTCAACCCCACTCGACAACCCCGTACCTAACCAACCAGTCCACCCAGAACCCTAAGTTGTCGGATATACCCAAACCCGAATAGAAAAAATCCTAATCCGACAAGCAATATCTTCGCATGTGCAAATTCATCGTTCACACCCTTACCAATTGAACCAACTATGGAACAGTCTACCCCACCTTAGTCCATAGTTGATTCCCCAGAAATTTTTGACTCGGTCAACGAGACAGTCGAAACACTTTCCCCTGAATTTTCTTTGCCCCAGGGAACTCCGGCTCCGTCAGGAAGCCCCGACTCCCCTCCTTCACCACCAACAGAAGAAGTCCCATCTTCACCTTCGACCATTTCACCATCGGCCCCAGTCGACCCTAGTCTTCCATCCCCCACCCCTTCCGAAGGTACTGGTACAATTCCAGAAGTTCATCTAGTAGAAGACATAACAATGCCACAAGAAGAAGCCACATAAGAACAAGCCAACCAGTAAGAAGCAACGCAAGAAAAAATTGAACAAGACAGAAAAATAGAACAATCCACCAACCACCAGACGGTCGCAGATAATCAATCAGAAGTTGCAGCCGAGTAGACATAAGCAAAAAAAAAACAGAAGCTGCCACCCAACAGATAGACATAGACAAAGCAAAATGGAGCAGATCACCAGTAAGAAGCCGCTGACAAACAAAGAGTGAAAAGCAAGCAGAAACAGAGGAAAGAAAAGAAGTGACAAGAAAAATACAAGCATAGGCAACAACAACACATACAACATATCCAGCAGGAAACTCGACTATCAATACACCTGGATCAGTTCGGACCGATTTCTACATACGATCCTCAGGATGCCAAGGAAGAAGAACTAGACCTCCTGGAAGACGCAGTCCACAGAGAGAAACGACACAGAATACTTGAATCCTGCGAGCAGTTGCAGTAACTAGAGGCAGAACAAGGTAAATTTTTGGCTAAGTGTGAGGAGATGGCTTAGCAAGTCGTCCCATTAATGTCAAGTTCCGACATGACAAACCTACTCGACAAGGCGTATACTTTACTAGAAAATGTCGTGTCGATGTTAAGAAACAATTGGCCAAGAACCGACGAGATCAAGTTGCCGAGACTTCCAGTTTAATGACAAATCAATACACAGCTTTCACGGAAGCCTACAATATGCTTGCGCAGTATACCAGAGAAGCCACGATAGTAACATAAGTTTTACGAAACTGGTATGCGGATTATGGTAATGTTTTTGAACAAATGCAAAAGACAAAATAACTGATCGACACACTTCACCAGGAGCGACAAACTGCCGACGAAACACTTGCTGCAACCGTCGAAGATCAACTTGTCATGGAGAACATGAAACTATCAAAGTTGGAGAAATAAGAAGAGAAATGGATCAGTTAAGCTCGTATCAGTCTATTAAAAGTCGAGAAGATCCGACCACACCTCCAATGCCTTCTTTCCACCGTTGAAAAAAAGATAAAACTCTATGGACATGACTTGATCAACCTCCAAGAAAAATCTACACATGAAAAGATGGAGAGCCTATCAAGCCTCACCACCCTCTCCATCGACATTCAACATGCCTTGCAAAATTGGAAGGATTTTCAGCATCAACTATCATCTTCTGCTGAGGCCATTGTCAAAGTTTGCATAAGCCAGCAAGCATCTGCTAGCTCCAGTCTCCCGCAGTCATAGCAACACAATGCATGACTTACAGTTGAAGAGATCATCTCCTCATTTCTTCGAGACGAAGAAATATTTTGTGGTGGGGGAGATGTTTGAGGAGCCTAAGTCATCCTGTCGACTAGGTCCTCCGCTCGAATACTTGTAAAACATGTCGACGGTTTGAGTCGACCAATACAGGCCGGGTCGGTCAGTTGGACCGACAATCAGTTATGTAACTGTATGTCAAAACATATATATAGGTTGGTGGTCCGACTCATAGATTTAAGTAGGTATGCTCATACATGTAAATGTTTTGCATATCTTGCTGAGTAATATAAAGGCTTGTGCTTCCTCTCCATCTCTTTTCTCTTGTATCTATATCTGTGTGTTTGCTTGCTTATAATATAATATGTATCACTGGTAACAATGTAACCCCCTCGACTACAACAGTATTCTTGTCTCCAGATTCCAAACACAGTTCTCTATTCTTTATCCTCTACTCACCCTCTCACTCCTGAAGGAGTTTGGACCTTTTGGATTTTAGATATGCCAACTTCTCTAACTCTGATGTAGAGAAAATGCCCCTAAGTTTGTGTTGGCACGGGATAGATCCGCAGGAAGTGCGGAAGCTGACAGGCGCGAAAGGGTCATTCCGTGAAAGAAGGATCATTCGCGGTATTCACGGGAGTGCAAGAATTGTTAGATTAGTCGAGTCGGTCATGTGGACCATTTTGTAATAAAATAAAAGCATATAAATAGAGTAGGATTGTAAGCCTAAGGGCATCGAAGTTTTGGAGATTGATCCAATCTTTTGGGTTTGGTTTTGTATCCACAACATGATGTATTGACGGTTTCTGCAAGGTTAATTCCGTAGGTTTGATGAATGAATGGAGATGTTCGGTTATGACATGAATTCTATCTTTATGCAATGATGTGATGATAAATAATGGGTTATGTGAATGTTCTCTGTTGATTAATGCGAATATGTTGTAATCTGAATAAGTATGCCGAGTATGTTGTTTTGAATGTTTGTTAGAAACTGCGAATGACTTAAGATGTGAATAATAAGTGAATGGTATGTTATGAATGTTATAATATCTGGTTAGTGTGAAGGTAATGTGTACATATCCTCTCCATCAATGCAGAAACTTGGTTCCAGCAGCCCCCTTGTCCACCTCGGGTGAGACTGCACTTGCTCCACAAGTGTTGTTGGGAAGGGTTACACCTTTCCGGGCCAATGTATAAGGGAGTTTGGGTTGATAGTTTGTTGGCGATAGTACGAAGTGAACCCCTGTCGGAAGGCACTGCGTCAACAATTTGCATTGTACAAAGCCTCCATTGTATCCCCCACCTCTTTCAAGTTACGATCATGATTTTTGTGCCTTAATGTCGACCATTCCACCACCTTTCTTTTAACCCTTTCCAGGGAATCCATTAATTGGTTGCTCGTCGTAATACTTAGTTTTGGATTAAAATCCACCCACACTCTCTTTACCAGATTTATGAATCCTTCACCATCTAATCAACTCGGAGTAAACTTGAATTGCATCAATGGCTTGGCCTTAGGTCTTGAGAACTCCAAATAAAGAGGGTTGTGGTTCGAGCCTCCGCCCACTTCAACCCAGCTTCTACATTTACACAAAACTATAAAGGCACCTGTCCTTCACTAGGAAGTGATCTAGTCATTTTGAGACTCTTGTAAATGCCAACCTCTTATTTCTCCAAGTAGGTTTTAATTTGTGAGGCTTCACATCCACTAAATTGGATCTCCTTTACAGATGAAAAAAGTAATTTGATGTGCTTCCGGGCAAGCCCCAACTCTCCAAATATCCTTGCGTGTCAATGTAAAATTCAAATATCCTACAATAATCAAATTGTCCTCTTTAAGGAGAGAAGAGGAAAAGAGACGATCCAAAAAAAGATTATTCTTGTCATAGGGTCCGTAAATATTTAGAACCGGTAACTGCAAATCCAAGTCTTCTGACCTAAATTCCGTGAGACTTGAATGGACAGAGCAATATTTTTTTAGTTTGAGCATAGAGCTCCACCCCATTATTAATCCTCCCAACAACCCAGAAGCATCCGTCCACAATAAGGCTTAGTTTGGAAACAATTTCCTCACACTTTCTAAGATCATTTCCCCTTTATACATTATTTCTTGAACTATTATAACATTTGGCTTCTCTAATTCTACTAACCTATGGAGGGAAAGTATTTTCAGAGGGATACCCAACCCTCTTACATTCAAAGAGAGGATTTTCATTTAGTAATATTGACAAAGGGTTGTTCATATCTAAGATCCTAGGATAAGGTTTTTTGCTTCCCTTGAAGCACCTCTACAACAACTTTATTTTGAGCATGGTAAATATGGGACTTCCTGCCCACACTCGATTTCCCCGCTCCTATTTTGGGATCAAGGCCTAAACCTCCTACTAGAGGATCACCTTTAGCTTCAATTGGTCCTTTCGGCATCGAGTGATAGGAGTTCCCAAACAAGCCTTATTTGTACGAAGAGGACTGGGAGCACATGAGCGAGCCCTTATGAATTCCAAGACACTGAGGTAGGGAACAATTAAGAATACCTATGGGGGGAGGGGTTGATATTCCAGGGTTTTGTAAGAAATTTTTACCAGGAGGCTAAAGAAGATTCAAAGAATCATTGGCTCCCAAGGCTCCCACATGTCGTTCCCTAGCATAAAGTTCAAACCCCCCTTCATCCAAGCAAATAGAGAAGGGAAAGGGGATACTACGATGCTTACTAGAAGATGGAGGATACCCTTCCAACTCATCCTTGATACCACAATATTTGTGGTTTTTGGTGCTCTTGTAGATGGTTCGATCTCATCCTTGACCAGAGTTTAAGGATAACACCCATCACTTTCTACCACTCTTGCAACTCCCAAGGTTTCTGAAAGACCTATACAATTTGATAACAATTCTCTACGAACCTCATCCAACACCCTCCATGAGTGCATCTTGTTCTAGAGATTTAGGGGAGCCAATTATGCTGGAAGAATTCCTTGTTGACCATTATGGAAGTCGACTCTTGTCGAGGAAGTCTTCCCATTATTAATATGCTAAGAAATCTCCATATGATCCTTTGATGATAAAGAAACATTAGATCTCAGTATGGTTTCACAAGTAGCCCTAGACTCAATTCTCTCCTTCTTCTTCCATACTTTATTAACGGATTGTTTCTCATAGTCTTCCATTATGTACCCTATCGCATGAAAACACACACACACACACCAAAAAGGGACGTTTCCACAATCCAAGGTCTATGTGAACTCCCAGTCACCCCATTCAACATCAATGCTCTCTCCTAAGCCTTCAGAAAGATCAATACTCACCAGAACCCTTTCCACATTCCTCTGCACTGAGTACTTATAGGTGGGGTCCGCCAACATAGTATTTCCCAGGTGGTTCTCTAAAAGCCGAAGAAAAAGGTCATTCCATAGTTCAAATGGTAGTCTTGGAAGCTTAACCCATATTGGCGAGGTCCTCATCACCTCCCGCCTAGGGTCAAAGCACAGGTGCCATAGATTGAGGTTGAGGGGGGAATTCCCCCAATTATCTAGAAATTTCATCATGTCCTCTTTAGATATGAAAAAAAAGCACAACCATCCCCTGGTGAGGAAGTGGAAAATCGGGTAGTGTCCAACCAAACCTCCCCAAGAGAAGTTTAACCACTCTGGTATTGAAGCTTTTGAGAGTGAGATCCCAAAGAAATTTCCATCCAAGGTCGTCCCAAGATAATCAAGAGCTTGTTCCACTTGAAGGTCCTCCCCAACTATCATCTTAACTCGACCCTCCTTCCTCCTAACTATCTTTTTTGTTTCCTTCGGTCTCTCTAATTGATTGACTTCATTGTCTTCTTAGAGGAAGACTCCGTGGTCCCTACCATCTTTTCTAATCCCAACAAAGACCCCACAAAACCTTGTGTCAAAAGACAGGCTTCACCCTCTACCACCTTCCAGAGTAACCAAAAACCCTTAAAATTCTGGCACATACCTCGACGGGCAAGCGAACAAAGCCACGTTATGGTCATTAGTGAGAGCTTGATCCGAAGTAATTGCAAGGGCCTCACAGTCATGTGATTCACTCAGGTCAAATATATACTTGTTTTCCTCAATAATACATTACCCTAACCTAGCCGCTTTAGATTTTGCCACCTCAACCTCTGAATCACCATATTTATCAAGCTGAGGGTCCCAAAGCTTGTTAGATCCAGAGACCGCCTTAACTTCACCATCCATCCACCTCTCCTTAAGCACATCCTCATCGATCTCAGGTCTTGATCCAACCTCCCCTTCCCTTGACCCTACCACGAAGTCGTTTGACCAAGTTTGAAATGCGTCCTTAGTATCCATATGGTTCAATCCGTAGTCAACTTCCCACATGAACCTATCCAAATTGATGACTTGATCAATCTTATCACTAGAAACCCTTCTACCTAGGATTTCTGCATAATCATCCATCAAAAAAATCCAACTTGTGACTGTCCTTCAAATTGCATCTATGTTAATGAGTGGAAAAATAACATCTACAACATTTGAAAACACAAACAATAATGCAATATTATAAACCTAACTTTGTCCTAAAATAATTATAAAAATACACACAAAAAAGAAATAATTATTTTATTATATGGAAAGATTTATCATAAACTTAACAATTCACCTGGTGAACCACCATTGAAAAAAAAAACTTAACAATTCACCTATATGGATTTTATACAAAACTTTATCAACAAGGTCAGCTACGGAGCAGCAAGTGCAAGCCTTTCTGGCATGGAGTGAGAGAGAGATGTAGATGATGAAGATGATTGGTTATTCTTCGACCAATATTGGATATAGAAACCAGTCTTCTTAGCTAAAAGGGTCCATGTTGACCTGTGAGAAAATGATGAGAAGGTTTCTCTTTGAGGTCAACCAAGAAAGCAAAGCTCTGCTTTAGCTTCTATTTAATAACTGAAAGAATTGGGATGCTTCTTTTAAAGGCTCTTTCACTTTTACTATAATCAGAATACAAACCGATGCCCAGCCCATGTTCCATTGTTGTTGTCATTATCGATGCGATTCCAATTCCGTGAGGGAGCAAGCTAAGCGAGTTGAATGATTCCACGGTGAGGGAGGAAGCTAAGAGAGCCATATGATCAATCAAAAACAAAAGTTCACCAACTCAATTGAGAAGGACCACCTACCACTCCTGCTATCTGCTTTCGAAAGAGAAACTGTAGGTCCATCCCAATAATTCACGTTGAAGAAGACAAAACGTAGCTCTCCATGCCTGTACTTGAATTTACTTGGTAAACGAATGCTGGACTTGAAGGACATAAAATGACCCAGGAAAGTAGGTCCAATCGAACGTCTTTCATTTCCTTCCAAAATATATGAATAACGTTGTCATTTCTATTATCTCATTATCCTAATATGCAAAGCTATGGAGTTGTTGAGTTCTCATCTTTCTTTTATGAGTCATTAATCCACTGTAGCCATGCTATTTTAGATCTTGATTCTCATCTTTGTAACATCTTGATGCTAGGTTGTCAATGTTATATAATCTATATATAAGTATTTTGTATTTTTTTTTTCAGCAGAAAAAAACGTACTATTGTTATTAAAAAACGAATCAAATTGTACAAGGATTGTCCATGGAAACTTCAGATGTTCCCCAATACAAAATAAAGCTAGAAAGCTTATCAGCCGATACATCATATAAACAGTGGACTAATTAACCAGTTCCACAATGAGAAACCCATTCCATTTTAAAACAAAAAATCAGACAAAATATCATAATAAAAAAAAGTAACAGTCTCCCATATCCTGTAGACAAGAATCCATCCATTCTTCCCAGCATAAATAACCTTTAGTACCCTCTAATGCCTGTTTGGACAGTTTGTCGGCGAAAGAGTTATGCTCCCTGTAGATGTGATCAAATGAAATGATCTCATGTCTGGAAATCTCATGTCTAGTGCGATGACACCAATGCCGGAGTGCTGTGACATTAAGACTTAATTCATTAGCCGCCCATTTTATGGTCACACGAGAGTCCCCAAAAACCTTTAGATTTACTAATCCAAAGATATTTGCCACTTTCAGAACACACCACAAAGCCATCAATTCAGCTTTCATATTCGTCCTTGTACCACCATTAAGTAGATAACCCCTCTAGCCACACAATAACCATTTTGTGCAGCACCATCAAAGAACATAACCAACTGAGAAACAATGAAAGAGAAGTGGTTGATCCTATCTTCACGTCTCGGGCCCTCTTCCACCTGATATAATTGAAGCATCTTTAAAACAGTTAATACACAAGCATTGGCTGCAGGAACCTTATCTTGAAACAATACACAGTTCCGGATATACCATATCGCCTAGGAAACAAAAATAGGCAGGAAAAGAGGACTATTCCCAATCCGAAACCAGTTAAGAAGGCAGCAACCAAAATCAACACCTTTCCAGGATAGATCAATTTTTAATTCTGAGCAACATAAGTTCCACACTTGTTGCAAAAATCTGCAATCCACAAAAAGATGGGTGATAATCTCAGAACTCTGTTTGCATAGGCAACGCCAATTCGGACCACTCCATCCCCGTCTCATCAAAATATCCCAAGTCTTAAGACTTCCATTAAGAACATGCCATTAAGTATTTTGTATTTTAATTCTTCATTCTTCATATTTTGTTTTTGAATTAATAAATCCGTCATATATATATTTTTATGAGTCAACATGTTAATCTTTTGTGATTTTTTTGGGTTATAGTTGCCACATCAGCTTTACCCAAGTTATGTGACAACATCCAACATAAGGATCAAATAGGTATGTTTTCCATTTGAATTACAGTATCATATAATTGTAATTCTCATCCAATGTTAGGCCAATTAATTGAATAGGTATGTCTTCTATTTGAATTACAATATCATGTAACTACGATTCAAATCCAATGTCAGGCCAATTAACCCTTTTCCAGCTAATTTTCTTAAGTCAATCCTCTTCTAGGGAAATCTAATCTCTCTCCATATATAAGCATAAAAATGAATTATGTTGTACTTAATTAAACACATATGAAAGTATTAATGTTAATAATAGAACATATTCGTGGAAATTGTAAAGGAATGAAGATAAAATTTATGAGTTAGGTGATTATATACTTAAAACAAAATTAGAATTAAAGAAAAATCACTCAAAATCATGTATATGGACTTCATGATATATAAGTTTAACCATGTTGTCCTAGCTTGAGATCTATCATAATGGATCGAAACCATCACTATTACAAGTTGAATACTGTAACTTGAGGGTTATTAACCAGAATATTTAAATAGACATAGAGCTCAAATCTCAAATTTGTATTATTTTAACATTCAATTTTATTAAACATATTTATTTCTCTTTTCATACTTCATAATAACATAAATAAACAGTATCAAAATAGTAATTCTTTAATGAACATAATGATTATATGTAATCGATTTATGGTTTTCATTGACTAAGATAATTAAAAAAATATAATATAGTTAAGTTGTTAATAGAGATTATACCGTCTCATCTATGTGATATCAGAAAACATATATACTACAATTTTTTTAAAAATTGTAAAAGATAGGCAAATAAGTTATATCTACTCAATTTTAAAAGTTTTACAAGTAAAACAATTTATATCTTATTCATATAGTACAAATAAGTAGTGGATCGCTCATTTACTTAATACGTGGAAGTATGAAGAATGTAGCCATCTTAACTTCGGAGAGTGCTCTTTTTAAAGTTGTTATGACCACCCTTCTCATCTAGGCTTATGCATTTAAACCACCTTCAACATCTTGGAATTGACCTTTTATAATGCTTTTTGTAATTTGAAGTACATATTTGACACTTGATTGCATTGATGTGTGCATTGATTTAAGAATTAACATTCTTAGTGAAATCAAGGTACTATAATTTATCTAAGTTACAATTGGGAAAATAAAGCATTATAATTTATCTAAGTTACATTTGAGAAAATAATTAGGCCGAGATGTATGAATTTCAATGTTTGTAAAACTAATAATGTACTACTAGATTTTTTGTTACAATACTTTAGATTTTTTGTTACAATACTTTTATTAAAGTAAAGTGCATTGGTTTAAGTATATTGCATTGATTTCATTGTTATCCAATTCATTAAAATTTACTATGGTGCATTGTTTTCAGTTAGTTTTGTGTGCATTCATTTTAGTGTTGTGTGTGTTTCAATTATTTTTAATGGTTATCGTATCTTTGTTACAGGGTTTCAATTACAATTGTGGTACAACAAATTAACATTGTCATGTCCTCTCATAATGAAGAAATTGATGGTGTACATATTGAGAAAGTAAGAAGATAGACGTGAGAATGTGTTAGGTGACATAGAGAGAAGTTAGAAAACATCATTGATCAACAAAGGGAAGAGAGAAGGTTACAACAAATTGAACAACGAAGAGCATAACGACATATTCAATCACAACAAATGACAATTGACCAAATGCAAGAAGAGAGAAAAAGAAATTATGAACGACAAAGAGTATTTTGAAAAAAATGATCACGAGAAATGAGAGTTGATCAACAACAAGAACAAAGAAAGCGAGATTTTGAATGACAAAGAGAAATTTGTCAAAGAAAACAAAGTTTAACCAATACAACCACACTAATAGATGGAGAACTTGAGAAAATGGATACTCTTGTGAAAAACGAGTTTAGTTTAGTTGATATCAATGTGCAAGCTCAACATATAACTCTCACAAAAAAATTGATGCAAGATATGTTGAGATAGTCCCACTTGAAGAACTTCAAAAGGAGGATAATATACTAGTATCATTTAAAGATATGAATTTTGCACATTGGAAATTCTATTATAGGATTGATCGATTGGTTGAAGTATAAATTGTGTCATGTGTGTGAAGAGTCTTATGCTAGAATTCAAGCGCTGAATACAAATACATGTCCAATGTGCATGAGATGTAAAGAGAGGGAACTCGTCACATATTTTTGACACAAAATCATATGGATCTAGGGGCACATTCTTGAGTCCTTATTGTTCTTGTACAAGTCGAAGAGATGTTGATAGCATGCGCAAGTTCAATTTTTCAAGCTATGCATTCAATAGGTGGACAATACAAATATAGAAGACACACCATTATTTTTCTGCAAGAATTTAAGAATGTTACCATGACATTACCACAACATATTAAAGACTTAGATTTAATGATTCTTGCTTGAAAAAATGACAATAAGGATCAAGTTATGATTTCACTATTAGATATAGAGAGAAATGGATGGATTGTTATATAATATTAAAAATGATCCATATCATCATGATGTTTGAGTTCATTACAATGCACTTGATGAGTTACCTAAAATTGCAACAAATGTCTCATATATGACTGATTCCATTACTTTATCAAAGATAGACAATGACATAGAATTTGCAATTTTGGAGGGTGTACCAGGGCTTGATGATTTATTAGATGGTTTACAAACATCTTCTTTACAGCAAGGCATCCAAATGCACCAAGGAAGATTGAGCTTATTCATGCTTGGGAAATTAACCCTAATCCATAGGAAAATAATGCATCAAGAGGGAAGATATGGCACAAGTTAGATCATTAAAAAATATTTTGATAGATGCGTACATGCAATGAATCCATGTGATAGATATCAGAGAGATATTCAAGTTAGACTCAATGGTGATGATAATATTTTCTTAAAGGATACACAAAAATATGTTAATATGATCTAATGATGGATTATGAAGAACTTTTTAATTGCATTGAACATCACATAACATGAAATGAGAAATATTGTCTCTGAAACAAGGCAAGATAATTGGTGTGTCGATATAAGCCACCATAGGATCTATGTGATGAGTCAAAACTCTATGTTGATGAGAATGGAGAAAAGAAGTATAAACCTAGATGAAATGATGACATATTGAATACACATAATCATGAAACATTGATGATGTGGAGGGATAATACATATTAGAAACCTATTCTTTTGCACTTCTTTTGAAGTGTGTGGTCATTAATTACATAGCAAAATATGTTGTAAAATTTGAAAAATGATCAGAGACATTCCACAATATGTTGATGCATGTCTCTTCTATTAAGAATCTAAATGAACCAACAACACGTGTATACATGATTTTTTTGTGTGAACCCTTTGTTGACAAGGATATAGATGCACAAGAGACATGCCATTTGCTTCTAGAGCTTCCTCTTTTTGAAAATAGTCATCGATTTGTGGTTCTAAATGTTGGTATGAATGTTCTTTGTTAGGTGCCTAAAAGGGAAAATAGGCAATTACACAACAAAGACAAGAAGATAGGCGTGAAAGCACACTTTCTCATTAGCAAAAGTGCTTATTAATACATGAGAATGACCCTTGGGTTCATATTCCCCAGGCGTCTCTTGGACTTCTTAATGATTGTTCATATTCTACATCTAACCCTGACAGATTAGGATCCACCAAACCCCCCCTTAATCCGAAAGGGTGTATATGAGTCCAAGAAAAGAGAGTTGAATAACTTGAAGTGGAAAACTACCAAAGGCTAAACATCTCCAACTTAACAATCCGAATTTGCCAAGTAAGCTAGCAGAAGTTGGCATCTTCTGCTAAATATAAGTGATCTTTGAATTGTTGGTTTTGGCTTACCACAAACCAAAAGGGATAGTAGAAGCAACAAAAGATGAAGTATTCTACTAAGTGGGTGGTTTAACGTTGACCACAAAATCTCAAACTTGATGAAAACTCCCGTTCTCGCTGGAAAATGGTGGTTTGGGGACCACCATCTGATGTCTAGTAGAAGCTGAATTCTTTTGCTAAATGGGTGGTTTTAGGTGACCACAAACTTTGGAAATTTGTGGAACATGGCACTGCCTTTGATTCAGGATCACTTGTTTATGACTGTTAGTCATTTCCCCTGTCAGGAACAAAGTGAGGAGTGGAAAATCTCATGGTGTTTATGAGTGTCAAAACTAGACAAAGAATACCATGAACTCATGACTTCTTTGGGGCATGGCTCTCTTTTTTCTTTTGGCTCCAGTTCTAAATTTGGTATCTGAATCTAGTTGTGGCTTAGGCTCACTTGTTCCGACTAGATTGATAGGGTTTTGAAACTAAAAGTGTAAATTGTTAAAGTTACAACATCATAAGTCATTCTCCAAGTCAATCTTGTGTGTCAAGATTGAGCCTCATGTGTCGAGGTAGTTCCTTACAGGAGCCTGACTTGGACTTAGGAAACTTGGAGAAGAATCTTGAGTTCGACTCAAGAATGAATAAGCCTCATGTGTCGAGGTAAGTTCTTTGTATGTCAAAGTGATGCTGTTGTACAGTCTTGCTAGTTAAGGCTAAGGTCTTGTTGTAATCTACGAGATTACACAAGCATTTAAGCAGATACTAAGCATGCACACAATAACCATCACGAGAGCACATATGAGTTGAATGCATTCAACTGATTATCATTAATCTTGGAAGTATCATTGTACATTATGAGAAGAGGTTGGAGCGGTTACACCCGCTCCAACTGCTCTTTTAATTAGAGTAATTAACACAAGTTAGTGATGATGATAAAAGGTCCAAAGGGTCCCTCAAACATCTCCCCCACCCAAAAATATTCTTCATCCCGGAGACAACAAATATGCATAATACAATCGTAATTTGTAATTCTTCCACATCCACCTTCAATCTGGTAGTAGTTGGTCGAAGTCTCACCCTCTCGTAAAGGTGGTCGTCTACCCTCGCCGAAAGGAGGTCTCTTGGTTTAAAGCCTCACCCTTTAATCATCTGGCCAACACACTTGGCTCACGGACTCCAGGGATAGGTCTTTTGGATCTTTGAATTTCCGTACCATTTCTTTGCTTTCTGCTTCCGAAATCACAACTCGGGAATTGCTCTGCAAATCCGCACCGGGGAATCAATCAATTCAATTGTTACAATGTCATCATCTAGCTTTAAGCTCATTTTTCTATGCGGTGTAAAATGTCTTCTGCTTGAATGTTCATTGGCGTCTTCATTTGGTGTGAGGATTTTAAATTACCTACAAGTGTCATTGGACTGTGTGCAATGTTGGTCATGGCCGACTGTTTTGGACTCACATGACTTGACTTGACATGACTTACATAGTTGGCTAGAGACCGATTTCATTACATAAATGGAGTGGATCACCTTCCTTCAAAGAGACTCGTGTTTAACACCCTCAAATTCAAAATTTAAAGAAGAGTCACTTCAACAGTTAATGACTTAATCGGTGCAAATACATTTAATAGACTGGAATCACTGACCAATTACATCAAACATATTTACATTGACATATAGACCAACATGAGAGGTCGACCATATATTACCATCGAACACTCTTCATTATGTGTCGACCATATTGAGAGGTTGACCGTAAACATTACATATTGCCACTCGTTAATGACAGTCGACCATAATTTTACAAATAGTATGACTTCATCAGCTATAGAGCATTGACAAACCAAATTTACAATGACCATCGACCAAAATGACTTGGCGACAAAAACAACATAAGTCACATAAAGTTTCGACAAAATACTAATGACCAAGCTTACAAATGGATGTCATTCATACCCATATCGAATAGATACTATGAATTTAATAATTTCAAGCTTTGACCAAAAGTAAAAAGTGACCAGAAATTAGACATATAAGACCATCGATTAAATTGAAAGTCGACCACATACTTTACTCGTCGACCAAAAGTAGAAGTTGATCATCCCATTTATATTTCAAATACTTCGAAACTATGTGTTACCTTCTTTGGTAGTCACGGTCCCCATTAATGAGCTTGAACAAATGATATGCAATGCCATTACCCAAACTAATGAGTTATAGGCTAGTTCATTGTATTCTCCGTAGGCAACCAAAACTGGAAAGGTTGGTAATCAATAGTATATATGGTCAAGGTCAATGATCGACAACAGCCAATCACATCAATTGAGCAAGTATTTAACCGCTAGGCTGGTAATTTCATGATTTATTCGATAAACAAGTGAATGCTTGGAATGATGGGCTTTATCAAACTTTGGGTTGATGTGGTCAGTCTTAATGCTCAGATCGTCAAACATATTCCTTTTGGAAACGGTTTCTAGTCGACTAGTAGTTAGCATCAACGCCTTGACAATCAACCAAAGACATTAAAACTAGATTTTTCTTTTAAATAAAGACGGTATGCCCGAATAGAATAATTGCACGAGCACACAGAGAGAATTCAATATCGAATAAAAATTTCAGTATCAACGAAAAAGATGTAGTAGTAGGCATAGTCACTCTTTACCCATTGGATGGTGCCCAAGAATTCAACGATGTATCTTTGTTGCAGCATATTATACAGGATCTACCAGTTTGCGACCTTCTACATGCATGTTTTCTATGGGCGACTAAGTCATGAGAACGGTCTCTGATTTCTTGATTTCTTATAAGTTTGAACCTCTTCCATCCGTTGCTGCTGTCACCTAGACTGGATGGAAGAGGAAACAATGTCATTGTTGTAATCTACGATATTACACAAGCATTCAAGCGGATACTAAGATACACAGTAACCATCACGAGAGCACATATGAGTCAAATTCATTCAACTACTTATCATTCATCTTGAAAGTATATTTGTACATTATAGGAAGAGGTCGGAGCAGTTACACCTGCTCCAACTACTCTTTTAATTAGAGTAATTAACACAACTTAATGATGACGATTAAGGGCTTGAATGGGTCCCTCCAACAGGTGTTGTGTGTCAAGACAGATCCTCATGTGCTGAGTTGGTGCCTCATGTGTTGAGGTGATGCTTTGCATGACAAAGCATGAATGGTGTGTGATGTACTACTAACCATGGCTGAGATATTAAGTATCCTCTAGAGACTGGCGACCTCTAGAATGAATTACTTTAGCAAACAGCCACTTGGAACGATAGTAGAATAAGATGATCACATCATTGGAAAAATATCCTTAGTATATTTGATATGATAATTAATTAAGTTGGCACATATGGACCATGCAGATAAGACAAGAGATAAAGATAAGATGTGATAAGATATGAGAGAATTTGATTTACACACTTCAAGTGATGATAAAGACTTAAATCAAATAAGAGAGAATTCAAATTGTTAAACTTCAGTAATATTAACAAAGAAGACTCTAGTCAATAAAGGAGAACTCGAATTGTTCACTTCAGTGATGATAACTATTATCACATACATTGTAGCTAGAACTACCATGATGCAGACCATATTTTTTCACATTCATGAGCCAGTCCTGTGGTTGAGATGAACTTATAGATTAGTGGTGATGCAGTTATTTCTAGCAACAATAGTTTGCCCCCTTGTCATGATTGATCTTGCATGACCCCATTGAGATGATTCTGGTGTAGTCATGGTTCATACAGAGCATAGCGGTTAGCCACTAATGTCTTTTTCCCATAGTCAATTGCAGATGTTTCCAGAGATAGGTATATGGTTGAGAAGAGGTATATACATATTTCATTTGGATGTTTTAGTTGCTCTATAGTTTATTTTAATTACTGTGACTATGCATGTTCTACTGACAGTGGCATTCTGAGATTCATGGTTTAAAATCTATGTCGTGAGTTTTTAGAGAGTCCCTAGTGTAAGGTCATTACATATGCTTGCTAGTACCTCCTACATTAAATAGACTTAACCCTACTTTTGCTTTGATGGAATCACCTTTTTCCACCTTTCTCCATTCATTCATCTCTTCCATTATCTGGTTTGATCCCGACTTGTACTTTGACTAGTGAGATTGAGGGCTTCCCCCACTTAGGCCTTTGTGTTGGATAGACTCTGATAGGCTGTGCATATGACCCTTTTTGTTCCTCCTTTTTGACATACTCCTGTATTACTATTGGCTCTTTTGGTTGCATTTTGCACATTTTAGCCTTGGTAAGAATTGATCTGGTCCTTTCTGCTATTTGTCAATTGCTTGTGATTGATAGTGCTATGCTGCCATTATTTCCTACTAAAGAAGTTATGTTTCAGGTTCGGTATCAGTTTATCTACAGGTTGCAGAATGAAGGACTATGGAAGCTGGAAGATATGCATTTCAATCTGGAGCTATTACATCGAGGTATCTAGCTTGATGTATTCTGTTACATTATTTTGGTTACCTATCCAACATTCAGATGATGCTGCAATTAATCCAAGGAGATGGAGGTTTTATGCTTAATTCGGTATTATGGGTCTATGATGACTCATAGTTGACCATCCGGACATCCCTGGGATCTTCTTCCACCTTTCACGATGTATATCCCTGAAATATCTTATTAAAGATCCATAGATAGGCTTTATTGGGGAATTCGTTGTAACTATGTGATTTCTCATTTATCCTCTCATAAGTGTTGATGTATAGAAGACATGGGGACTCTTCAGAAGGGTTAGCCTCAACTGCATAAGAACTATTGAACACTGTATCAAGTTTTTATATACAAGAGATTCTTGGTTTTATCTGATTCTATGCGTTGATCAATTTCATGTGATTGAGAGGTTGTTCAGCTCCTGTTTCCGAAGGAAGGCCCCCCTTCCACGATAGGTGCTGCTATAAATAGGATTTCTTTCCTTTATGCATGTGTGTTCAGATTAATAACTTAATTATTAACGGAGTGTGGATTGGTTCAATTAATTGATATACAGAATTGGTGTGTGATCATAGTTGCGTGTGAATCCTTTAATGAGTGGTGAGATTTGATTACAGAGTTATTTTTGTTACCATTCCCAGAAGAGTATATGAATGATGAATGTCAAATTAGTATAAATTCTGCAGTGAATGGATGTAATTAGGTTCTTTCATAATTCTGTTGTGAGTGTTCAAAAGTAGAAGCAGATCATAGAATTTGATTAGTATTCAACCTTTTCATTACAATTGTGATTCAGTGAGTTATTTTCAGTAGGTATTTCTCAGCTTGTTAATTAGAATTGGACATTTAATTGCTTTCTGTAATTTAACAGATTGTTGTTGGTAGTGATTTCTTTCTGTAGCTTAGTTGAATGGTATTGTTAACATCCAAAAAGTGTTCAATAGCTCATTTCCTTATTCACATGACCCATTTGTCCACTTTTCCATCATTTGAACCTCTAAAGCCATCAAAAGGTCACCAAAAGACCATAATACACCATTTTCCCCCTCAAAAGATATATTTTTCCTCAAAAAACATAAAAAACCCTCAAAAATGGTCCAGAATTCCCAAAAATATTAAAAGGGAATAAAAATATTAAAAATATTCAAAAAAAGAAAAAAGAGGGAAAAATGTACCTAAACCATGTTGGTTAATACCATTGGTTTCCTCAAAACCATAATGATATTCCTCACCACCAAAAACTATAAAAAGGTGGTAGGGGCTCCTCACTTTCCATCCATCCATCATCCTATCCTCACGCTGTCAAAATCTCTCCTCAGACTTTTGGCCATTTTCAACATCTTGGAGAAGAGACCATTGGAGCCTGGAGCATCTCACCCTTGGAGCTGCTCAACACCACAAATCCTCACCATTTGAGGTATGATAATACAAAACATTCTTTTATTTTTTGTTCTTTCTATGAATCATTTTTAGATTTATTTGTTATATGCACATGTTAGTTTAGATTTAGATTTAATTCATAATCATTTTTGCTTTCTATATTGAAACTGCTATCACATTGTTAATAGGTGCCCATTGCACAAAGTTTGGTTGCAAAACCAAGCCAACAGTTTTTGGCGACTCCGTTGGCTTCGAATTCTAAGATCTTGGTTTTTTGCTTTAGATCTTAGTTTTTGTTAGTTTTAATCATTTTAATTCACAGATCTGCCATTCTAGACAACAGATCCATTGCTGTTCTAGATCTTGGCCCTTTCTGTTGCCATTAACAGCCTGAAATTTTCATTTTCGTGTTCGTTTTTCGGTGTCCGTTTTTTAGGTTTCGCCTCGCAGCTTTTCGCCCAACAGTCGTGCGGCTCATCGCGACCTCGCGGCCTTTTTCTGAGCGGCACGCCGCTGCTTCACGGTCATTTTATGCGTTGCACATTGCGGCTTCGCGGCCATTTTTCGTGTTGCACATCGCGACTGTGTGACCAAAACCCGCGCTGCACATCGCGGCTTTGCGGCCATTTGCCGCACTGCACATCGCGACTGCGCGGCCGAAACCTATGTTGCACATCGCGGCTGTTTCCCCAAAACCCGTGATTCTGTTATTTTGAATTCGGCCAATTTTTTAGAAAAATTTTTGCTGTATTTTTTGCCCATTTAGCCTATTTTACAGCATTATTTTTTCTGCATTTTTACAGCCATACTAAATCTTTTTCTATTTATATATGCTCCATAAAAGTCTTTTTAAAAAATTTCAGTAATTGAAAGAAAAATTTTCTGCATTCTATTTAGATCAAAGGTTTTACTGTTTATTTGCTCAATAGTTTTCCCAAGCAATTTTTTAAGAGATCCATTTATTTCTTGAAATATTTATGTTATTTGCTTCCCTTTAAATTATTTCAAAGATCCATTATTTTTGAATAGTTTTGTCAAGCATTTACATTTCGAAAGCACCTTATTTTTTGCAAACTGGAAGCGTCATTTTCTTTCATTTGTAATCAATCGCCCAAGCGATGCAAATCAATTTCAGTTCAATAATCACGCGTGCACCCAATCTGCCACATTATTTAAACTAAGCCTTAAAATTTACCTTAACTCAACAAACTTTTTAACCCCACTTGGGGAGCACTTAAAAGAATCTTGTAGTTGGGTAGAATTGATGGGATAGGTGTACCAATAACACTCCCCAATTATTTACATTTGAGACATAGTGATTGTCTTTAGGGTCCCAAAAATCCCTTATAATTTTGACACGGTTATCAACCAATTTATCGGGAAGGCCTCTCCCTTAGGAGGGTTGAAGTAGCCAGACTGGTTCCGGAAGCCTGAGTGGAATACCGCAATCCATTCAGTAACCGAAGGATACCTTTCGAAGTTCTTGGTGTACACCCGAATGGGGGTACAGCGGCGATAGAACCAAACTGCAGATTCACCCAGCCGAACGTGTCATGAACGGGGTATCCTAGTTGCCACTCTTTATGATTGTCTACCCGGTGTCCCTCCCGGTAGGGGGATATCTAGTCGTTGATTCAACACTCTATATTGTCTGACTTGGATTTCATCACCTTGCAGAGAATATCGTTTGTTGACTCACAATACTTCTAGTTAGGTGTTTGCATGATACAATACCCACCTTTGGTCTAGTGAGCACCACTTTTTTCTAGGAACTGTTTGACTTTTGGTATTCTGACCAATTTTTTGGATCCCTCCACTTATTATAGCACAACTGTTATAATAAGTGCTTTTGAAGTTGATTGTTGGCCTGAGAGCCATTATTTTTTCGCTCCCCTCTTGCACTCATTGTTGCACTAGGGTTTCGAGTTTTTTACATCACCACCTTCCATCGAAATTTTTATATATTTCTCACCATTGAGAATTTAAGACGATCCCGCCGTTTTCAGGGTGAACCCCCTCAGTTTGGTACACTTGGCTCTACACGTTATAGACGTAGAGCCTTATCCCTTGACTTGACAAGTCATCGACATAGAACACAGTCATCCGATTCTGATGCGCCTCACTTCATATCTAATTCCGAGGCTGAATCTGAACACCCTACTAAAATATCACCAACCAACCCCATGGCTGGATCACAATACGACCCCCTCTTCACCAGTTCTATTGGAGATAGATCGACAAACCCTTCTACTACTGTGCCACCCATGGTAACAACAACCCCTTTAGGCATGCCTAATATAGGGGCCACTCCACCTCTAGGTATGCCCAACACAGGACTACCACCTATTATGGGTATGCCCAACATAGGAATCACACCCCCTCTCATTACCACAACCCAGACCCCAGGAATTCCTGGCACTATTCCTAACCCCTCTGCAACCCATGTTGCACTTGGGAGCGTTGGTCCATCCCACACCACAACGGTTGGAGGACACATACCTTCAATACCTAGCATACCTTTAGGGGCCACTGGACCACTACATAATGCCACCATTAACAGTTATGTCCCAGTCACTATGCGACACCCATCTGCTAGTTTACCATACATGGCTAGTCTGAACTTACTAGACCTAGCCAGGTTAACCAACGATCCTATCAGACACAACCCTACATGGCCATCCATGCCTACAAAGCTCCCCTCGGACATCTCCAAGTTTGAGGGAAAACCTGGGGAAGATCCCCAAAACCACATAATGTCATTTCACCTATGGTGTTCATCTAAATCCATAGTGGATGACTCCATTAGACTAAGACTGTTGCAACGAGTGTTCACTGGCTCTGCAGCCAAGTGGTGCATTGAACAACCACATGGGACCCACCATACATTCACGTCCCTCACCTCCACTTTCCTTCAGTTTTTTCAGCTACCTGTACGCTATGATGCAGGAGTTGAAATACTGTTGTCTTGCAGATAAAACACAGCTACCCACATCACCGACCATATCCATGAGTGGCGCAAGCGTCATAGCCTCTGTAAGATAAAACTGGATGACCATATATTTTTGGATTGGTTTTTCAAATCACTCCTACCCCTCATAGCCAAATATGTAGCTTCTGAAAGACCCCAGTCAGAAGAAGAAGCTCTCTTAAAAGCTCAACAGTTCGACCTGATTTATGCCCAGTCAGGCTATCTCTACACCATCATACCAGATGCCCCATGAGGCAATTCTTCACGCGGTGACGCTCTGGGGGCATCACATGCTGCTGATGGTATTATCGGCCAAGTAATGGCACAAAATAAACCTTTTAGCATGGTGAGTACCATAAATGCCCCAGACCTCTCTAGGGCTACATCTAATTCTGGAGCGACGAATTCGTACACTCCAATGAATCAGACTCATGGACCCTGTTGTCCAACACATTGCTATGAGTAAGCACCATCGACATATGTACCACCCACATACTATAACCAACCAGCCACCCAGAATCCAATTCACTTACCGTCCCAACCAATGTATTACCCCCAGCAAGCTACACCATCTAACCCAACACTTCCAATAGCTCAGGGTTACCAACAACCCCAGTAGGCAACTGGACCTCCTCCAGCCCCACCAGCTTATTATCCACCGCAACCTGCTCCCGCACCTACGGCACCCCAAAATCCTCCCACTACTCAAGGGAAAGTGTACACACAACACAATCAGCCCCAACACCAAAACAACCAACACAACTAGGGTGGACAACAAAACCGCGGTAACAACCAACAACATAATCAAGGTCCACCACCACCCAATCCTCCAAATAATAACAACACTGCTCCCCCCAACCAGAATCCTGATCGTCATCCCAAGTAGGCAAAAATCAATAACCTGAGAACAAACCATCCATGTTCTATATGTGGAGTCTATGGCCACACTCACAACGGCCCCCAATTAGAGAAAGCACGTAAGCTTTGGGATGACGATGCCCAACGTGAGGGCCACGCTGGATAGCCAGCTCCACTTAATCAACCGCAACCCATGATATTGCAAAACCCATTGCCAAACCAGGGAGTAGTAAATGCTCACCCAATGGACCCCCCACAAGGATTTGCTGCACCTCAGCAGCAAATCACCTATGCCGCAACTGATTATCAGCATACGGATTCAGGCACACACCATTTATTAATAATGTCATCCAATGACATCAACCTTCAGACTCGCAGAAATCAGTACGGCCCACCCCCAGAAACTCCTCCCACTGACGCATCCACCTCCCTTCCATCAGATCAACCACTACGCATACCAAATATGCCATTGGATGGAGGACCTAAAATCCCTCGCATCCCTTTGCAAAGGATTAACAACAATCCTAATGCTCGCGCAACATCCAATTATAATGTCGTGGAAGATTTAGCACAATCCCCCGCTGCTATGTCTGCTTTAGAGGTATTGAAAACATGCCCTGCGCAACGAAAACTACTACTATCCGGCATCGGAGGAGTAGACCCTAACGATACACATATGATGCCTTTCGACTTAGACCAAGCCGAACCTCGATTGCCATCAAATTTGGCCTTCCAAGTATCCGTAAACATTCGAAACCTTGTTGTGCATCAATGCATCATTGATGAAGGAGCTTCAACCTGCGTTATGTCCACTCTTGTGTGGCAGAAACTTGGCTCCCCCACTTTACAACCATCCACCACAGTATTACAAGCTTACGACAGGCGCTCAGCTCAACCACAAGGCCTCTAAGCGAACGTACCCGTAGAATTAGGCGGTAAATTAGTTCTCATCGACATCGAAGTGATCAATGCCCAACTCGACTACAACCTCCTTCTTGGACGTAGCTATATGTACAAAATGAAATTCGTCGTTTCATCTATGTCCGCCTCATGATGTTCCCACATGAAGGATGCGTTATCAAGATTGATCAACTCACATATTATGATCCTAACACCCCTGCAGCCCCTCAAAATGTGCTACCAATGATTGAACAAACCGTTCAAACTGCACCGACATCATTTGTCTCGTCAATTGGTCCTGGAATCTACACCGAGTCACCTATGACTTCCACATTTCCATCGATCCCACCACCTTTACCGATAACAAAAACATCCTATTTGTGCACCCTGTCGCACACCACACAACAGCCCTCGTCACTACCACAAACACCCACAGTGCCTACTCATATCGGAACAACTCCAATTCATACTATCCCATTCTTGTTCCCATTTTTCGGAGTTGTCAGTTCGCTAGTAATGGCTACACTCAACCTTCCTGGTTTAACATTAGGGTTACCTATATGGTACTTACCTGCTTCGAGCCCCCCGCCAAATCCAACTGTTATTTTACAACCAGTACAACCTATCCCTACTGCCAACCTCCCACCCCCTCCTGTCACTCATCTGCAAAACAGACCACCCCCAATAGTGACTGCGACATAAACGTCTAGAAACACCCCACCTCCGTTACGAAACACAGGGGGTAGAGGCCCACAAACGTATAACACTAGACCCATAACTCGCACCCTCCAGCAACCCCCAAGGTAGCCAAGAACCCCCCAACTATTCGCATTCCCCCTAAGTGCTCGTTGTGTGACGACGTAGGCCATGCCACTCATCAATGTCCACAATTACCTGCACTCCAAGAACACATGAATATGTTGGATGACAACACCGGAATTCCAGTGATTAGACTTGAGCCACCTCCTCAACCTCGTGACAAAACGCTTCGCACTAACCACCCTTGTGCGATATGCGGCATCTAAGGCCATTATTCACATCACTTCCCTGATCTCCCAGATTATAGAGCAGCACTATACGAACTGAATAATGCTGACCTAGAGATATCCCCTCCTCTCATTGAGGAAATTCATCCCCCACCATCTTCCTCCTCAGAATATATTAACACAATTTACATGTTTTCCAATGGAGACCCCTTTGTCCAGTCGACCCCTTCCATTGATCCCTCCGAACCACATATTCAACCTTTTCAAATCAAAGACGAAATCACATGTCAACAGCATGGGGGCAGGCCCAAAACTTTTCCTACTCATCATCATCGTGATTCTCGTTGGAGATACTGGGGGAATCCACCCCACAAGGGGAATCGACCATCATCATATCATCACTTCAGTATGCCACCACGGCCCACATCCTCATGGTATACCCCCCCGCCAACAATTGCTCAATGCCTTATTGATCCCTCTCTGAGACAACATTTGCACCACATTAACACCTCTGAGTTAGGGGGCATAATAGATTACCTCGAATCTGGGATAGGGGGCATGATCAATCATTTTGAACCTTCCCCATCACATCTATCTCATTATTTCAATGACCCCATTGTTCAAACCAACACATATGTGATCCACAATCATAAACCCCATGCACATAGCATGGGGGAAGGTCATTAACCCTGCTCACTTTTTCACATGCATGATCTCAACCATTTTTGAGGTGACATATCACTTGTATATTTGATTTGATTTGGTACATCTAGTATTCTTCCCCCGCAGGTCATCATTTCTCCCCACCACTACATCCTTGGCTTGGTGGGCTCACCTTTATTTGTAACCATTTTTTAACCTAGTTATTTTATTTGACCATTCCGGAGTCCTTATGACCTCCGTTTTTCGCACCATTTGCACTGCAGGATTCATATTTCCGTGCCTGTGATGATGCTTGAGATCATTTCTCGCTCTCACCAAACACTTTCGGGCATTTTTTGCATGCCCCATGCCACCTCGAATTGCGTGCCACATCGGCTGTTGTCAGTTTATTGGCGAATTTTATACCATTGGATTCATTTTTCTGTGCCCATGATGATGCTTGAGATCATTTCTCACTCTCACCTCCATACTTTTCGGGCATTTTTTCTATGCCCCCTCGTTGCCTCGGTTTGCGTACCACATTGGCCGTTGCCCGTTTTTGACAATCTTTATGTCACCGGATTCAGTTTTCCGCACTCATGACGATGCTTGAAACCATTTCTTGCTCTCATTAATACCTTTTTGTTCGGTATAGTTTTACCCCTTTTTCGAGCTGAGCAATTCCTTTTACGAAAAAGGCACTTAGGGAGTTTTTTAGTTAAGCTCTTTTCTAACTTCTAAAACAATGAAAAGATCATCGAGCAATCTTGCTTCCTTTCATGCTCGCTAAACATATTTGAAAGGGAATCTACATGGTATAAGTTTACCCCTTTTCTAGACCTTGTAGACTAATTACGAAAAATGAATACTCTAGTCACATTGGCTAGAAGAGTTCTCCATTTGCATCATTTTATGCTTTTTCGGGCCTTGGAGACTAACTTACGAAAAAGAACACCAATGGAGTTCACTTACCGCTTTCAGACTCTCTAAACATGAAAGCGACCACGAGCAATCACCATCCTGGGCTCGTAAAAACTCACAGGATGGTACTCACAACCACTGCAGAGTCTTCTTATCGTTTTCAGACTCCTTAAAAATGAAAGCACCTATGAGCACGAACAGTCCTGGGCTCACAAAATCCACAGGATAGTACCATTTTAGAGCACACTTTTATCCCTCCTTGGAGCTCATTAAAACTACGAAGAAGGACCTAATGGTGCTTCTCAGCGCCACAACAGATAATGTCTACTCACATGGAAGCTTCCCCTTTTTTGGTCGCCTTTGTTCAGAGTATTCTACAGTATGTCACCCTATGAGTCCCTCAACATCACCCATCAGCTTGTCCCCTCAGAGTCAATACATACCCTTCAGACATTAAAAGCTATGATCCCCGCACCTACAAGTCAGTTCCCTACGCTGCCAGGTCAACCATGTCATCATACTCTAAACAAAGGAAGTTTGAGTCCACCCACTCTATGACCCCAGTTACTTCCCATCCCCACCAGTATGTCAGTCCTACCGTCAGTACTACCACACTTCAGTTCTACACCTCGCACTCCTATCAAGGAAACATCATTTCCTTGTTAGTTGCTGGTCTCCCTCTGTCGACGCCAACCAAATTTATTCCAGAGGATAGACCTAGAGGTCCCTGTGCCTTGGACTCATCACCATTTATGATGAGTTTCTATGAATCATTTCGAGAAGAGTCCTCAGTGCCTCTCCAAATGGTTGTTTCTCACATGCTCGACTTCAACACCTTGATCGCATCGTTGAGACTCGCACAGGGTATTGGTCGTTTCAGTTATTTGTTGAAGACCCTAGATACCACCTGACTCTTCCACATTTGAGAGTCTACTTATGAAAACAACCAGTTACATTTTCCTATAGATATCCGGGTTGCGCATGGCGACAGTATTCAGATGTATCCCAGTTTTATACTCCCTTGAGTATACAGTTACATGTACTTCTCAGAGATGACTCACAGTCATTGAGTCCCTACAGATGTTGGACACCTTCAGTTTTAGCAGTTCATCAACCCTTCCGAGACCTTGTTCAGAATGGTTGTCGCTTTATTCCAGTGTATCAGTTATTGAGATCAGTCATGTTATGATCATGAGTACATCCCAAAATAGTGTCCCCTTTGGACCATTATGATGTACCAGCAGATTTTTTATGTACTATTTAGGTCCCCCTTCTTGGGACTCATTGTTATGTCTACGTCTTGATACGAGCATGGGTATGCCCGCCTCGTCCATTATCAGAGATTATTCCTCATTTATATTGAGGCCATGTAATATTTTTTGTTTTTGCAGCTTCCAAGGGGCCGTTGATCCAGTCTCCAACTGGTCTCTTCTCTTCCCCAAACCCCAGGAAAAAGACAGAAGAACTATGATGTCTATCGACCATACGATGAGCTCCTGCCCTCACACATCAGGGGGCAATCTGTTAACACCCAAAAAGTGCTCACTAGCTCATTTCCTTATTCACATGACCCATTTGTCCACTTTTCCACCATTTGAGCCTCTAAAGCCATCAAAAGGTCACCAAAAGACCATAATACACCCTTTTTCCCCTCAAAAGATATATTTTTCCTCAAAAAACATAAAAAACCCTAAAAAAGGGTCCAGAATTCTAAAAAATATTAAAAGGGAATAAAAATATTAAAAATATTCAAAAAAAGAAAAAAGAGGGAAAAATGTACCTAAACCATGTTGGTCAATACCATTGGTTTCCTCAAAACCATAATGGTATTCCCCACCACCAAAAACTATAAAAAGGTGGTAGGGGCTCCTCACTTTCCATCCATCCATCATCCTATTCTCACGCTGTCAAAATCTCTCCTCAGACTTTTGGCCATTTTCAGCATCTTGGAGAAGAGACCATTGGAGCGTGGAGCATCTCACCCTTGGAGCTGCTCAACACCACAAATCCTCACCATTTGAGGTATGATAATACAAAACATTCTTTTATTTCTTGTTCTTTCTATGAATCGTTTTTAGATTTATTTGTTATATGCACATGTTAGTTTAGATTTAGATTTAATTCATAATCGTTTTTGCTTTCTATATTGAAACTGCTATTACATTGTTGATAGGTGCCCATTGCACAAAGCTTGGTTGCAAAACCAAGCCAACAGGTGTTGATAGTTAGATGCTTTCATTTGATTGCAAGATTCTTTCAGTATTCAGCAATTTCTTAGGAGTCCATTCAACAAAAGATTGCATTCTAATGTTGAATCAGTAATTCATTAATCTCCTCTGTGTTTAAGATCTTCCAAGTTGCAGTGTCTGGCATATATTTTGCTTGGTAGCTCATAAGCTTTTGTAGCCCTGGGTTGATAATTTATGCACATCTTTCTGTTCTTGATTTAATTAAAAAGAGAATTAAAGAGCTCGTTAGACTCCATGTTTATCTTGTGTCTCGGCTCTGGAGTGTGTGGCTTATGTCAACATGATTTTATCATTTAGTCCTTGAAAGCAAGTACTCCTACAAAAAGCATCAGAACGCATAAATGCTATATCTAAATGGATGCAAAAAGTCAGCTACAAACAGTGTTGCTAAATGCTAAATAAATAAAAAGTATTTCGTAGCTAGTCAATGACCAAGGGACGAGCACTCATCCCTTGTATGATGTAAGTCCATTCTACCCTACAGGGAAACATGGTGGTAACTCCATTGCACCTATGGATGGTAGCGAGCATTGGTGGTAACACCGAGTCATTATTTGAAGCCCACAAGGATATTCAAGGCACCTGCCCTTGGAGGCTGGCTAATGAAAGATAGATCAAAGTGTTAAATGTTAAATGTGAAAAGTGAAAAAAGTTGGCAAGAAATTAAATGCAAAAGGATGCTTGTTTAGAGTCTACTGAAAGCTTTCCAAGCACTCTAACCTTTTGTGAGGCACCGCCATTCACTAGTGTCTTCTATTCGACATATGTCTAAGTGGTTCCCCCTTTTTCCCTCATGTCCAAGAGATCACAGTGTTGAAGTTATAAATTCCTTCCAATTATCATAGAATTGTTTTTCCACTTCACCCATCCTAGTAGTTGCCTAAGTCTATGAGTGAGCACATGTAGGGGGATTCATGAAAGACTTGATAGTTTCTCTCACACATGTATACTATTATTTGATTATATGGCCATTGCTATGAATTTCATGTTTTAGTCCGGTTATTAACATAAACTTGTGAGAATTATTCATCCATTATGCATGCAAGACTATCCAGATTGTTGCTCTACCTTCAGTTTGAGTACTTTGACTTGGTCAACACGTTTCCCGAGGCATTGACTGCAGTGTTCGAGATTGCATACTTATCCTCCAGGCATATCTAGTGCACCATTTCCATGCTTAAATTCTTATTTGTGGTCATTCTGCAGCAGATATAGTGATTATTATTTTTTATGGCTATATTTTATATATTGGATGTGGTGTTGAGCTTCAGATGCATATTTTGATGGACATATAGAGTATTTGTAGTCACTATGGATGGATTTGATGTCTCTGATTCACTTGGTACAATTAGATGTTGATTTTGGGAAAAAGAAATGGACTTAATGATGGTTTTATTCTTCAACATGATGGACCACCAGTTTTTATTCATAAAAAATGACCATGGCTTCACTAGAAAAAATGGATTTGGCTAATGTGGGCGAGGAATTGACTTGGGGATGGTTGATTATGATTATATATGGCTATAACTGCATATTCCATGGATTATTTTCATCAGGGGAAGACTTCACACGATGCTATAATGGTCCTAGGGAGGACGTCTTCCTTCACGGGGCACACTTATAGTTGATCATTTGTTGTATAACATGTTACTATGTTATATCTTTGTAAAAGGTGGGAACCTAGGGTGAATTGAGCCCCTAGTGACCCCCTTATGATGTTTCCCCATGTTATATCATGTTGTGATGTTATGTTTGCCTTCCCGAAGGCGTTATTGGGCAAAAGTGCGCCCCCTGTTTGACTTGATCATTGATCCATGTATGTAAAAATTAAAAAGGTACCCACCACTGATGATCTCCATTGAATCTTTTAATCTCAACCACTCATTCAAAAATTGGTTAGGGTTTTGGTCTCTCTAGGATCTATTTAAGAGAGAGGACCCCCTCACTGTAAAGGGACTTTTGGCTTTGGATTTATGGATTAAAGAAAATATTTTGTGATCAAATACTGGTGTTCTTATTGATGAATGTGAGATGTGGTGACTGAATACTAGATTTCTCTTGCATTGAAAATCTTTGTGGTAGCTTTCGTATCTTTTGGATCCATTTTTTTATTGTGACAGGGAGGCTAATTTGAAGAGGGGCACACTTGTAGATGGGACTCACCTTGCTTCTCTCTCTCAGATCTTGGTTCAAATAGGGAGTATCTTTGTCTTATGACAATTTAATTTCTAATTATTTGTCTCTTGTTGTTTATAATCCATTATTTTTTTGCATTACTGATTGAATCTTCCTCTATTGTGTAGGAAATGAGAGATGCACTTGGCTCCTTGGGCATTTTACTCGGACGTAGGAACACAAAATATTCAATTGATCTTGTTGGGGTTAGTATTAACCATGCATCAAACATCTGCAAACACCAAGTAAGTGATTGCAAGTGTTTATATTTTATTTTATTTATCTATTTATTAGTCTTAGCTTAGATATACTTTCAAACCCTAGCTCCTAAATTTATAAAAATTCTCTAGGTCACTGTTGAAGCCTCGAATGTGCTGGAAGTACCCCATGAAACAACATAACGGAGATAGCCCAGCTGAAGGCTTCGAATAATCCTACACAAGGATTACCCTATCCTCAAGCTGTTTGGTATAACTAACTCCGACGGGTTTTACGGCTCCGTTAGCCGCTAAGCGATGGTTGCTCCTCAAAGAGGAGACTTTGAATCATGACTGAAACTAGATCCTAAATGCAAACCTAACTTAATGTGTAATTTGTTAAATGTGATTGTGATAATCAGTTCATGTCAATCTGCCAATCTATGATAAATGATAAAAATCATCTAATAGAACCAACTGAATGAAAACAAAAATGTTTTTTTCATAAACTGATTATTGAAAAGGGAAAAATATTAATTTTAATTAGTATCCAATTGATTATCAAGCTGACAAATTAGATTCATATCAATTGGTGTGTCATAAAACATTAGAGGTTATGTAATGATCAAAACTCAGGACAAATCAAAAATTCTGCTCATCACATATTGAAAATGATTCATGCTGCAATTTAAAGTAACTTATGAGATCTAAACATAGGCAACAGAAGGTGAATATAAGATGACAATCAACATATTCTGAAAATAAATTGCAGAAAACAAACCAAATTCAATTTATTAAATGAATTGATGAAAACCTTATAGAAGATCTCCAGATCCAATGAACTAGCTTGTTGAGAAATCAGAGAGTGTCATCCACTGACCTGAATAACAAACTGTATGCATAAAAATGCATAAAAATCCTATATTACAGAGAGAAAGAAATTTGTTTCTCCTGAGATCCCCCCCTCTCAGATCATAGAAGGTATGTATTTATACAAATTAAATGACAGGAGAAGATAAGATCAATTTCCCAATTGCTGAGCTAACTAGCTGAGTTGTTCCATATAACAAATCCGTCCATAGGAAAAATCTAGAAAATTCCGTTTTGAAAAACTAGTCGGATCTCTCAAATGAAGAAATGTCTGAGGATTCTGAGTATTGGCAAGCTAATAGGGCATATTCTGCAAAAAACCCATGTTTCGGATTCACCAGATTTATCTTCATCCCTCCAGAAATCGCATCCAAAGATCACTGCTCTCCACTTGGCACGTTTAGATCGCTCCAAATTTGGGATATAAATTCTTCAGTCTGACTCTCCCAAATCCAAATCCACACCTGTACAATTCAAAAGAGAAATTAAAACATTATTCCAAAGCTATGAAAGAAATCCAAATTATTAAAAGTCCATTTGTAAACCAAAATATACTGAAAATAGATAAATTTGATATAAATCCGAAATTGACTGTTCATACAGATTTTCAGGGTGTTTAAACTATTTAGTTGGAAAAAATAATCTTCCCAAATCATTCATCATCCTTCCAAATTTCCAACGAGCTATCTCGGGCTTGATTTGGATTTATAAATCTCAAGTTATTGCTCCCGGAAGTTAAGGCTCAGGAGTCGTTGATTTCATTGTTGGGTGAATTGTGGCCATTGATCTAACTATTAAATCCATTATCCATATTAATTATTTTCCAAAAGAATAAAACCAAAATCAATATTCCCAAAATATACTCTATGTAAAAAAATGAAATTACCAAAATTTACGGACTCGAAATTAAATTAAAACGTAGCATAAGAGAAACTTAGGGTCCGAAAAATCGGGTTGCGGAATGCAGAAATGAAAATTTGGCCATTTGAAAAAGTGACTTCTGCAATCCGCAATCCGCATTTTCTAAAATTGCGGAAATTCCAAAATTGCGAAAATCGGAAATGAAAATTAAAAAATGACCATTTTATTTTACCTTCCGCAATCCCCATTCCTCATTTGCGGATTGGGGATTGCAGAAATGACTTTATATAAAAATGAGAAAAAATTTACCTTTTGCAATCCGCATTTGCGGATTGTGGAAATGTTTCAGTCCGCAATAATTTTGCGAAATCAAATTTTATTAATTTATTAAATGGTTATCCGACTTCCGCAATCCGCATTACAGATTGCGGGTTGCGGAAAGATTAAAAATTTAATCACTAAATTTACAGGTTCTGCAATCTACAATGCGGGTTGCGGAATCCGCATTACGGATTGCGGGTTGCGGAAAGATTAAAAATTTAATCACTAAATTTATAGGTTCTGCAATCTACAATGCGGGTTGTGGAAACATAAACATTTCACTAAAATTAAAATTTCCTCAATCCCCAAAAATGCATAAAAATGATCTAAAAGCTTGAACAAATGCAATTTTTTATTATTTATTTTTAATGTTGAAGGAAATAGATTAAATAAAACAATAATAGAGAAAAGATTAAAAATCTAAAAATATTTACAAGGTGAAATAAAATTCAATATCTAAAAACTATAAACCTAGAAGTAAAAACCAAAACAATTTACAAGTTATTTCTTAAGAAAATAAATGTCGGAAACAAGTTACGTATATAGGGAAAGAATCACTCCTATAATATAGGAGAGTTAATGAATTTCATAAATAGGTTTCTAACATAATCATTTTCCAATAATAGAATACCAAGAAAAGAATAATAATATTTCCTTTTGCACAATAATAAATGAAAATCCTTTTAAATTGCAAAAGGTAAAAATAGAAATTGTATTTTCAAGATCAAATTAGCTTATTGAGAAGGAAAGACTTATCCATGATCAAATTAATTTTACATTCATGAATATTGAACTTTAATCCCACTAATTCCCAAATAATCATAAAACAAAAACTTATGGAAATTAGAGAAATTAGAACTCATATAAACTAAAACATGTGTGTCTTTTTAATTTTCATAAAATCAAATTGTGTAAAAATTTAATATATGAATTTAATAAAATACACAAAGTAATTTAATGAAATCCAAAGCATAACCATGAATATTTAAAAGATTTAAATAAGTTTAATTTAAACATTAAAAATATTAAACTAATATAAGTAAACAAACCCAAAGGCTAAGATTATTTACAATATTTACATTATGATTCTAGGCATACAAAAGTGAAAATAAAACTCCATCAAGCTCAAATATCAAACTAATGCGATATCCAAACTCATGAGAGAATAAATAATAAGATCAATCAAAATCCGAGAATGAAGGTAATAACCAGCTATCATCTCAAATGATCAGTTTATGTAGTGAAGAACAAATCTAGGTGGGGAATGTGAAGGACAACATGGTAAGTTAACCACCAAGATCATGGAACCAACTCGAATGAATAAAAAAACAAATACAAGCTAGAGATCAGTAAAAATGGAAACAATCCAAATAATATTAGAGATCTAGGAGAATAATCATGTCAATGGTGAAATACAAAAATGGAAATCCAAACAAATAATAAATAAAAGGGCTCCCATCTTATGTTTAAGATGGGATCTGTTGTGCATACAACAGTCACACAACTCAATTTCTTGGAAAATCCTTTCTATGTATTTACTTTCAACCTTATCCCAAAGAGGGTTCTCAAGGGTGTCACCCTTGGAGGACTCCATCTGCCTGATCCAGAAGGCACTGATCTCCAACCCATTCTCCCTCAGTTTTTATCATCTTTCTGTTGATCTGTAATTTGGGTGCTGCTTGTATGCGTTGATAATGTCAGATATATTATCAAACCATCTAATCAAGGTGTTTAAAATCCCTAATTTCTCTCCAATCTACCACTTTGGACACTACATCAAATTTTTCCTTCAATCCCCCCAGGGTAGTAGAATTGATCATTTAGTCTAACACCTAGATCCTATATCTCTCATTAAACTCACACGTCACTAAATTAAACACATTAGGTTGATAATTAAGTCATCCTAATCCTCTCAACTCAAACATAATTCTATAGTGGCTTTATCCCTTACATCTAGGGTTTTATTAACTGATCACCTTACGTATTCTATCTGCATAGTTTGATTTGGTGATTTAGTTCAAATCTTTCCCTCTAGGTCAGATAAGGGTCCCCCCCTTTGCTACCTTGGGCTTTGGTGTCATAAAGCTAAGAGTTTCTCAAATTGCGTGACAACCGATCCATCCGAGGATCGAGACCATCTTTGGTCACTTCTTTCATTGCTTGGATCCTCTACCATCCTGAATAGGATCATCCGATAGGGGAAACTACAAGTTGCATGATAACAATAACAAGAAAGAATTCAATTAAAATAGTTAACTAAGTGATAACAAATAAGATCTAGTTAACAAAGTGTTTGCATGATGACACTTGAGTTGTGACACTTGCATGACGACACTTGAGTTAAAATAAAAGACTGCACTTGAGTTGCAACACTTGCATGATGACACTTAAGTTAGCCACCTAACTAAGTGTTCTAACATCCAGTTAAAGGGCGAGCTCATCCTGAAGTCAGTACTAAAATTTAAAGTTCTTGCATGAGATGTATGATGCACTTTTCCATGCAAGATTGATGTCTCTAATGTTGGATCAAATTCTATTGAAGGCAATTTGTGCATGTGACCAATATTAGAAAATTGGTTGAGTGGAGAATTATTATTCCGAGTTTCTCTTCTTTGTCTATCTTTTCTCTTGCTCTGTAAATTGCACCAAGGGTGCTTGATGTAAAAGACATTCTCTGCTATCTATCAATATAGTAAGTAAGGTTTTGCTAGGGTTTTCTCCCTCAAGTCATAGAGGGTTTCCATAGGGTAAATTTATGTGTCGTATGTGAATGCTTATGTTTATGATTGTTGATTTATTTCTGGATAGCTATTTGCTTGAAATCCTTCCCTACCTCCCAGGAGTTAACTACTGCAATTCCGAATTAAAGATAACGAATTAACATAAATATCAATCAATCCAATTGCAAAATCAATCCTGGAAATAAGTCATGTCAAAATTATCCACCATCATCCTAAATCCATAATTCATCAAGGTAGATTTTGAAACTTGAAGTTTGACAATCATTGCCATGTCCCCCCTGTCAAATAAATAGTGATAATTCTTGGATCAAGTGAGAATAAGAAAATCGTTTATCTGCAAGAAAATGTATCATTTAAGGCTAAATGGCATAGAGCTCATAGGGATTCTTGCAACTCCACCCTTTGCTCAACAAACATGTTAGAAAAACAAGATCGCAGAGCAATAAAAATTAACAAGATGCAAATATAAATCACATAAAACACATTATAAGAGAGACACCAATATAACATGGTTCACCCAAGATGGGCTACATCCACATAGAAATTGCTAGTCCTTATTATTATACCATCCAACAAATGAAGGGATACAACCTGAAGCACATCCGCTGCAACTTCCTCTTCACTCTCTCTCAGTATCTCTTACACAATCACAAAGATATTTACAATGTTACAGTACATACATAGCCGTATTACAATGTCTTCCTTTTAAAGGGCAATTACCATGGGAAAATACTATGGGCTACCCAATACCATGGGCCCATAAACTGTTGGCCAACAAACAATCCAAAAAATTTCTTTCGGGGGTTTCTCCCCTGAACCCCATTTCTCGGGGGTGCTGCCCCCAAACCCCCATCGAGGGCCCGCTGGCCCCCATACCCGGGTTGGGGGGCGATTCCCCCCCACACCCCCCTTCTAGGATGAGTTTACAACCACCTGCACAACATATAAAATTAGTGTACAAACACGATTGAAACAACAACATCTCTGAATCAGGAAGATCATGCTCCATAACCAACAATCTCCCACTTCGAGACTGATCACAACAACTCCACCGCTGCTGCACTTACTGGACTATGCTCTAAACCTTGGACCTGGAAAATTTCTCATCTTCACCTTCATGCTTGAAGGCCAACTGAAACTGAGAAGGAACTCAGTTTCTCTCTGCTTACTACCTTTGTCAACATGTCTGCAGGATTTTGGCTAGTGTGTATCTTTTCCAGCTTCAACAGTTCATCTTCCAGAACAAAACGTATGGAATGGTACTTGAATTTTATATGTTTAGTCTTAGAACGGAAGGTTGATGTCTTTTCAAGATGAATGACACTCTGGTTGTAATTGTACAACCTGCTATTCTACTACTTCTTACCCAATTCCTCCATGAACCTATGTAACCAAATCATCTCTTTACTAACCTCCGTAGCAGCAACATACTCTGCTTCCATTATTGAAAGTGAAACAACCTTTTGTAGTTTCGAAATCCATCTTACTGTTGTTCCACCTACAGTAAAGACATACCCTGTGGTGCTTCTCCTGCTATCTTTATCACCTGCCATACCTGCATCAACATATCCTTGTAGAATAGTGTCTGAACCTCCAAAACACAATGCATGAGTAGTAGTACCTCTCAAATACCCGGGAATCCACTATACTACCTTCCAATGTTCTTTACTTGGATTGTTCATATACCAGCTCACAACTCCCACTGCATGTGCAATATCCGGTCTTGTGCACACCATGGCATACATCAAGCTACCAACTGCTGATGAATAGGGAACCTTGGACATGTATTCTATCTCTTCCTATGCCTTGGGACACATCTCCTTAGTTTGAAATGGCTGGCCAAAGGTGTACTAACTGGTTTTGCATTCTGCATTCCAAACCTCTCCAACACCTTTTCTATGTACTCACCTCGAGACAATGTCAATTTGCGATTTTTCCCGTCTCTTGTTATTCTCATACCAAGGATTTTCTTTGCAGCACCCAAATCCTTCATCGCAAATGAATTAGCTAACTTCCTTTTGAGCATATTTATATCCTGCATGTTAGACCCTGCAACATGTTGGAATATTCTCCCCATCATTTTGTATTTTGCATGCTTGCATGCAGATCTGCATGCTGCATGCACTTGCATGCATCCAGTCATCATCATGGTGGTCTCCCCAGCACCTAGATCTGGTTTCTAGCTCTTCTTTTCCTACATGCAAAACTGCATGCTGCATGCATCCAGTCATCATCATGGTGGACCTCCCAGATCCTGGAGCTTGATTCTAGCTCTCCATGGCCTGTCTACAGCCCCCAGGGGGCTTCTCACCTACCAAGGTGCCCTTCTCCAATCTCTTGCATGACTAGTGCACCTTTCTCACCTACCACAGCCAGTTAGGCGCCCTTCTTACCTACCAATTAGTTATCACTCAGTTCTTCCTTGATTTGAGGCTAGATTGACTCCTCCACTGACTGTTTCACTCCGATAGACCTCCAGTGAGACTAGTCTATCCATTCTGACTCCAGTTAGCCACTCATGCGCCTTTCACTGAGCCTCCTTCATTCAATTCATGCCTACCTCACTCAGTTAGACTCCTCATGCGCCCTCCACTGAGCCTCCTTCATTCAATTATTGCCTACTTCACTCAGTTAGACTCAGTTGACTGACTGTCACATCTGATGACTGATACATTAATGGATGATGACTCCACTATCATTCAAGCCACACTCCGAGTTAGGAATTCGAATGCCCTACTTGGCCTATTCGAATCCTATATTATGCACCTTACTGTTCTATTGTATTCATTCACTTACATTCTTATTCATTGTATAATACTGAGATATTGTTCTATTCTACTGTGTTTATGAGTGATCATTGAGTGTCTCATTCTCTTCTTCTTTGCAACATATTTGTGAGTTTGATTGTGAGTTGCTACAGTTTCCAGATAATTGCATATTATTACATGGTATCAGAGCAGGAAGCAGCTATTCGAATTGCAGCAGTTGTAGCAGTAGCAGTTGCAACATTTCTTTGAGCAACTATCTTTCACTTGTTCCAAGTGTCCTTAAGGTAGTGTTCAGTCGAAGTGTAGCATTCTCCATCAACACCACTTTTCATGTTTTCCAAGTTTCGAAGTTCTCTGCAGTTGCAGCAGTAGATTTGAATTGAACAACATCTTCTATGTATCTGAAAGGAGTTCCTTCTCTCACTCCATTCAAATATGATGAGTGGAAGCCAAATATGGCATCATATCTGAAGAGATGCCGTCTTTTTGATGTGTGTATTGGTATCAAGAGAGATTTTTCTTCTGATGACGAGAAAGAAGATTGGCTTGATGCTTGTGAAGCAGCCTCAGGACAAATATGTATTACTATGTTCTCCAATATGAAATACTACATTGATCTCGATGAACATCCAAATGATCTATGGTCTAGATTGAACAGATTATTTGGAAGTCAGAAGGAAGAGGTTGATGCTATCCATGTGGAAAGCAAGCTCAGTGATACTTCCTGCAGTGATTTCTCTATTCATGGCTCAACCTCTATCATCTCCCATGATGAAGTTGTTCAAGAAGAAGTTGAACATATGGTTTCAGTTGTACCATCTTCGTATCTGATTTCTAAGCAAAATACATCGCCTACTACTCTAGAAGTTGAAGAGATCTCTACTTCCCGTGAGCTTGCTAATGTGCGATATAATGATCCATTGAGGATCTTGGAATATTTGGGAGGCAATACATTCGACCTCCTTGATCAAAATCTTTCTATGGAATCCTACTTGGTCATTGCCACATGCCTTCAAAACTTCACTGAAGATAGACGACTCTACCATTCGCTTGGATTCAAGTCTCCAGCATATCCTTGTGATTTCGGTTTTGATCTCACCACTATTGGTTCAAAGAAGATTGATCTCACCACTATTGGTTCAAAGCAGTTCATGAAAAACCATTCCCAAATTCTTGGATCTGATTTGAAGTTCAAGTCATCACCATTATATGGTTCACTTGGTTCTTGTCTCGCCCCTGCTGGTTCAAAGGAGATATCAAAGAACTACATACACTTTCATGGAGTTGACGCACTTGTTGATGTGCAAGATGGTGATCTACTGAGTTTTTTGAAGAAAAAAATAGTTTTGGAAGGTAATGCATTCGCTCTTCCTCATCATATGCTTTCTTTGATTTCCTATTTGGTCATTAGCACATGCTTTCAGAGTTTCACTGACGATGGACGACTCTATCATCTACTTGGGTTCATGACTCATGCACCTTCTTGTGATTTTGGTTTTGATTTCACCCCTTTTGGTTCAAAGGAGATCATGAGAAACCATCCTCCAAGTTTTGGATCTAGTTTGCTTGCATCCATTATTGGAGATCTCAAGCACATGTTTTTGCAGCATGATATATTTCTTCCTAACAGGAAAATAACTATTTTTAAGAGAATGCTAGATCCAGATCCACAAGAACCTGAAGATCTAGCACCTATTGGTTCATGGACCACCATCATTATTGCATCCACCAGTGATCTTGTTGCAGATTCACCATCATCATGTCATAGTTTCTTTGGTGATAATCACACCTATGTCGGTTCAAAGGAGATATCAAAGAACTATCTGCACATTCATGGTTTTGATACTAGATCAGTTGGTTCGAATCACATGCTTCATGATGATCTTCATATTGTGTTTTTGCAGCATGATCCACTTCTTCCCAAAAAGAAGATACATCCTTCCTTGATTGATGATCAAGGGAGAGATGCATCATCACATGAGATTTCAGATTCAGAGTTTGGATGCGATGATGAGCTAGCTGTAGATGCATCTTCACATGATATTTCAGATTCTGAATTTGAAGATAAAGATGGAAGAATGCTAGACCCATATCCACAAGAACCTGAAGTTCTAGCAACTAATGATGAAGATGAGCGAATGGGAGATCCAGATCCACAAGAACCTGAAGATCTCTCACCTAATATTCCTCTTCTTCCTTGATAGGAAGCCACTACACTCCAATCTATCGGTGATTTGGTTGGTGATTCACATGATCATAGAAGAGCCAGATCAGATTTTCAGAATGGAAGGTTTCATCCTTCTCACATTGTTGATCCGTTTCAGATCGATCAATCCTTCTTCGGAAAAGAAGGACATTTGCCTCCTTCAGGGGTAAGTCATGATATGCTAATTTAGCACCTTCAGTCTATTTTTGAGGGAGGGATTTCTTCCCACTGGGTTTTCTCTCTTTCCTCACTTAGTTTATTTAGATTGATTGTATGGGGTGACCTTTGGTCTCAGTAACCAGGGCCCTATCTTACTGTTTTACAGGGTGACCTTTGGTCTTAGTTATCAGGGCCCTATTATTCAGCTATTTCCTCATAGTATATCTTGCGGGGGGGTGTTGGAATATTCTCCCCATCATTTTGTATTTTGCATGCTTTCATGCAGATCTGCATGCTGCATGCACTTGCATGCATCCAGTCATCATCATGGTGGTCTTCCCAGCATCTACAGCTTGTTCCTAGCTCTTCTTTTCCTGCATGCAAAACTGCATGCTGCATGCATTTGCATGCATCCAGTCATCATCATGGTGGACCTCCCAGCTCCTGGAGCTTGGTTCTAGCTCTCCACAACCTGTCTACAGCTCCCAGGGGGCCTCCCACCTACCAAAGGCGCCCTTATCCAGTCTCTTGCATGAATGGTGTGCCTTTCTCACCTACCACAACCAGTTAGGCGCCCTTCTCACCTACCAGTCAGTTATCACTCAGTTCTTCCTTGATTTGAGGCTAGATTGACTCCTCCACTGACTGTTTCACTCCGATAGACCTCCAGTGAGACTAGTATGTCCATTCTGACTCCAGTTAGCTACTCATGCGCCCTTCACTGAGCCTCCTTCATTCAGTTCATGCCTACCTCACTCAATTAGACTCCTCATGCGCCCTCCACTGAGACTCCTTGATTCAGTTATTACCTACTTCACTCAGTTAGACTCAGTTGATTGACTGTCACATCTGATGACTGATACATTAACTGGATGATGACTCCATTATCATTCAAGCCACACTTTGAGTTAGGAATTTGAATTCCCTACTTGGCCTATTCGAATCCTATATTATGCACCTTACTGTTCTATTGTATTCATTCACTTACATTCTTATTCATTGTATAATACTGAGATATTGTTCTATTCTACTATGTTTATGAGTGATCATTGAGTGTCTCCTTCTCTTCTTCTTTGCAACATATTTGTGAGTTTGATTGTGAGTTGCTACAACTGCCAGATCATTGCATATTATTACAAAACAAGCATGTCATACACACACAATAACAAGATAATATATCTTCCATTATCTATCCTCTTGAAATAAACACAGTGGTTAGAATGACATCTACTATAACCTTGTTCTGTCATAAACTTGTGAAAAAAACCACTGCCTTGGAGCTTGCTTCAAGCCATACAAGCTCTTCTTCAACCTGCACACTAAATTCTCCTTCTCTTTGACCTCATACCCCTATGGATACTGCATATAAATATCTTCCTCCAAATCCCTTTGGAGAAAGGCTGTTTTTACATATAACCGTTCAAGACACAAATCGTCTACCGCCACTAGACTTAAAATAGTTATAATTGAAGTCATTTTAACAATAGGAGAAATTATTTCATCAAAATCTATACCTTTCTTCTATGCAAACCCCTTTACATTAAGTCTGTCCTTGTACCGCTTCTTTCATCCATCTTCTTCTTTCAACCTGTAAACCCATTTATTCTACAATGCTCTTTTACCTGTAGGAAACTGAACCAAATCCCAAGACTGGTTTCTTACCAATGAGTCCATATCCTCATTCATGTCTTGCCCCCACTTCTTTCTAGTTTCCACCTGCATTGCTTCATCATAACATTCTAGTTCACCAGAATCAGTCATCAATAAATAATACATTGAAGGAGACTATCATCCAGGAGGTCTACTCGACCTAGTAGATCTTCTAACACTTGCAGGAGTTTGAGGTGCTTGCTACTGTTCTTGATTTTCTGACACCTTTGGAACTTCATTTTCTTTGATTTCATCAAGCACTATGTACTATGTGTTTTCCTTTTCCTATTTATTTCCCTGCAACTGATCTTTATACATGAACTTTTCATTGAATACCACATTTCTACTCCTAATGATTTTGTTATTTTCATAATTCCATAAGCGATAACCAAAATAATCAACCCTGTATCCAATAAACGTACATTTATTGGATTTAGCCTCAAGCTTTGTTCTATTTTGTTTATCAATATGGACAAATGCTTCACAACCAAAAGTTCTAAAAAATGAGTAGTTTACCTTTTTACCTGTCCATGTCTCCTTTGGAATACCACCATCCAAAGCACTTGAAGACCCTCTATTTATTAAGTAAACATCAATATTTACAACATCTTCCCAAAACTGTAATGGAAAACTTGCATGCAATCTCATACACCTTGCACGCTCCATGATTGTTCTGTTCATCCTTTCTGACACACCATTTTATTGTGGTGTTCCTGGTGTTATCACTCATATTTTCGTCTGGTTGTGGGAGGAAAGTCTCGAGGTAACCACAAACCTACTTTAGGATGGAATCTGACCTTTCCAACTAGAGAGGGCTCTCTCAATACTTTTACTACTGATTATAACTCAAATAAAGATTTAAAACTAAACACAGTGGTCAAGTATTCAGATAATGATAGGTTTTTTAAAGGATTTAAGGCTGGTATGTTCAGAGGAGGACCATTGGGCATGGAGTTAGGTTTTTGAAACTTCAGAGGATTTATCAATGAATTGGTAACAAGATTCCCAATATACACATGCAATATAGACAATGTTTTTCAGTCTTAAAGATTAATTAGAGATGACAACATAAATAGAAATACACTCCATTACACTAAAGCATCTATTGATGATGAATTTCAATGCAATTTTAGAAGAAAAATGGAGCATTTGATCCTACGTCCTTGGAGCATTCAACATGGATGAATTTCAATACATTCACCTTGAATCAAACACTTAGAAGCATGAAACATAATATGAAATACTGATAAGGGAACACATAAACATGATAAGAGAAATACAAACTGAAAACACAAAGGCACATGAATCTCTGCAAATGGAAATATGACTTCTCATTAACTTTCTGTTAGCTTCAAAAAATACCAGCACAACAAGCTCCTATTTTTCCCATTCCAACCCTTCACAAGTGCTTCTTTATCCCAATATATAGACCTATTACACCATGCACTAAAGACTCGAACCACCTAGCCTTATCCCAAAATAGTAATCTGTTACAAAATAGAATGACACATGTAAAAACTAAATTCTAACTTCTAGGGAATGATTACATCAAAATGGGAGTCTCGATACCTCCTTCATAAACCCATAATAGTAACAGTTACAAAGTAATGAAACAATAACATCAAATCCCTACAAATTAGGGTCTCAGTTGAAACTTCAAAGCTTTATACTATTCAAAGAAGAAAAATCCTATTATGTAGAGTAAAGCTCTATCTCCACGTGTGCAACATCTTTGACCATGTTCCAATCCATTGAAGAGAAAAATTGAGTGACGTGAGCAATCCTAGACTAAACTGTGCATCTTCAGAACTTTCGTAGCGCCAAACTCTGTTTTTACCCCGCGAGTGCTACAAAACTGTGCAAAATTTGAATATCATCCCCAAATTAAATTTTATCAAAACTGGTTCTTGCTGTAGGTCCTATGAGGTATTTTGAGACATATAATAGATCACCATACCAACTGATACCTTGTTCTTATACTCCAAAATAAAATTATACCAAACCCTAGTCACATCCAAAATTAGGGCTTAGGAGTGGAAGTTGTTTCTGTATGCAAATTAGCAAGTCGACCTGGGTATGCTGCTATTTTTCCTTAAAGAGTAAATCCACAATAGAAAGGGACTTAATAGGACCTCAACGCAACCGGGAATGTAAACTGATAGCCATGCCTGATTGTATTACCCAAGAACAAAAAGGAAAATAATATTTTACCCCATACAATGATTCCATGTTGTTTTGATGTTGATTTATCCACATAATAGCCAAATTCTACCATACAAACTGAGTTGGAGCAAAACCAACAACTTCTATAGCACCTTCCTTTGTTTTACATTGTTGGCGCTGCAAAACTGTTACTTTAATAACTTTTGTAGTGTTTTCGTTGTTTTTGTATGGCCGACGCTACAAAAGTTCTTAAAACTACATTTTTTTCTAGACAATGTCATTTAATTATTTCTAAAACATCTTCTAAGTGTGCAAGATTGATTTTAGGCATTTTTGGTCTAATATTGTCCATTTCAATGGCTGCTTTGTCAAGGTCCCTTAAATTTCCTCCAATAATCTCCTCTCCGAGTGCTTGCACTTCTTTTTTCAAAGCTCTATTTTCTGCCCGAAGAAACCTATTTTGCTTCTATAAACTCTAAACTTGTCGATGCAGAGGCATTCTTCTGCTTAGCATTCCTTTAGCTTCCATCAGCTCCCTTTCATATATGTCTAAGATTTCATTTACTTATATTCTATCCCTTCTGTCTTCTTCCTTTAATTGAGAAATCATTGACTGTGCTTCTTTCAATTGTAATTTCAAAATTTTCACTTCTAAATCTTCATCTTGTGATTATACATTTGGTTGGACTTTAGGAAGCTCTTCCTCATTATGTTGAATAGGAATTTCAAGTGGGGTTTGTGATACTTCTTTTTCTTCATGGGATGACTTTCTGGTAGTTGACCTAGTTTGGGGTCTCTTTGCCTCCATTTTTGCTTCTGAAAATTCCAATTTTCATCCTTTCATCTTCTTTTTACTTCTCTAGTTTTTTGGACTGTCTTTAATGTCTATAATAGCCTTAGGATTCTTGTCACATACCCAAAATTTGTAAAAATTTAAAATTTTTCTAAGTGGTCTCAATTCCCTTTCAATTGGCCTAAATGACATTAAAATGCTTTGCGGAATTATGAAAGTATATTTAGTATCTAAATATCATTATGGTTTAATCCCAATTGGTTTAGAATAACTTAGGCCATAATATCTTAGCTAAATTATTTAAGGTGAATAGTAATCATACTAGGACAAACTTATATCCCCACCTATCATAATATGATAAGTCAACACATGGTTCCTTAGTCATTATATTTTCTTATGGATGGTTTGTTACTTATCGTTTTAATTGTATTACCATTCTTTTAACCTTCCAGACTTAAACTAAGGCTTATAAACTTAACGCTAATTTGTGGTCCACTGCTGGGGCCTTGGTCTTGAGCTCCTCACCATGGCCATTTACAAAAAATCATAATTTAAATTACAAGAGTAATAACAATGGGGATCGAATTTTGAGGGATGTTACAATTCTGTTCCACAGGCGTCTTATCATTTCTCTGCTCCTTACTCCTGTCTTTCTCTCCATCATGTCCTTTGCTTGAAACCCTAGGAGTTGTCTTTCCTCTTGAATTTGGAATATTTCTCTTTTCTGATGGACTAACTACCACCTCAAGATCATAACCATCCAGGAAAATAAATGTGTTCCAAGCTCTATTTATTTTCCTAAGCTCTTCAAGCAACAATAATTTGATTAAGCCAAAATTAAAAATATAGTGTTCTCCGTTCTCAGGCTTTGACTGCACCTTATCTGCCATCTTGCCCAGAATCTTGTATAGATAGAAATGAATATCTAAAAAGTTCTTTCCAGTGAAATGCAAGAGAAATTTGAAATGGAACTGATAAAGTATATCAAATATCCCTTCACAGGTGAAAATTTTTCTGATAGCAAAGAGTAGTCTTTCATATCGCTCAGATAGACAGGTTTTAGGTAGGCCATGTGTTCAGATCCCTTATGTTCTTCTTTCAAAAAATTATCACAGTTCATCAATTGGAACTTCATAGGCACAAATTCTAGTAACAACATCAGTAGCTCGTCTAGTTGGCACAACTTCTATCCACTTTGTGAAGTAATCGGTATCAGTCAAAATCCATTTGTGCTATCCTGAAGATGTGGGGTTAATCGCTCCAGTAAATTCAAGTCCCCACTGATGATAGGGAGCCTCTACTGAGATTGGTTTTAAAGGTAAGGGCAACACATTCTTCTTCCCATAAAAAAATTGACATTTATGACAAGCTGCAACTTCTTTGTATACATATGAAAACATAGTTGGGCAATAAAAACCATCCCTTATAATTTTGTTCACAATTTTGTTCACAGTGGCTTTCCAGAAATGATGACCCCCACAGACACCTTGATGGAACTCTTTCATGGTTTGTGTAGCTTCATTTTCCAGCAAACAATTCGAAAGGACCCCTCCTGGATCTTTCCAATATAGATAGCCTTTCATGATGCATAGTTTTGCTTCCTGTAATTTCATTGCTCTTACTCTAGTTTTGCTTAGTTCTGGTAGTGTTTGAAGATTCTACAAAACATACACAATATTACTGTACCAAGGAGACAAAGAAAAGTCTTGTGATACCTGTACTTCTAGAGGTGATTGACTTGTCATGCTGCAAAAAAAAATAATCCCTAAAGAATCACAATTGGACTCAGTCATTAACTTTGCTAGCCCCTGTCCTTTAATCAACTTTGTTGGTATGATTTCCATTTCATATTCCAATAAAGCAGCAATCCACTTTTCCCTTTTCCCTTCTGGATCTGGTTGGGTCAAAATGTCTTTCACCATGGTAATAGGAACAAAGGCCACCACATGAGAATGTAGAATATAAACCCTGAAATCCTTTAATGACTTGACCAAAACATATGCTTGTTTCTCCACAATATTATATTTTTATTCTGTATATCTTAAAATCTTGCTGAAAAAGGCAATAGGTTGTTCTGCATTGTCCTAATTTTTATGTAATAATACTCCAACAATGGTGTGCTCTGAAGCAAAAGAGAAAACCATGAAATCTTTTGTAAAACCCAAATTGATTAAGATTGGTTCTTTTGTCAATGCCCTTTTGATACCATTGAAAGATTTTTTTGCTTCTATTATCCATTTGACCTCACTTTCTTTCCTTAGCATGTTAGTAATAAACCTTAAAATCTTAGCAAATCTTGGAACAAACCTCCTCAAAAAATTTACCCTACCAATAAATGACTGAATCTCCTTTTTATTTCTTGGGATACCAATATTTTGAATTGCACCCACCCTATCAAGATCTATTTTGATACCATCTTTTGATATTATATCTCCCAATAGTTTTCCTTCCCGCATAACAAAATTATATTTCTTTGGGTTAAGGGAAATACCAAATCTTCTACATTTCAGAAAAACTTGGTTCAGATGTTTTAAATGATCCTTATCAGATTTAGAAAACACTATTATATCATCCATATATACAACAAAAAACTTGTCCTTTTTCTCTGCAAATGCTATGTCCATTTCCCTTTGGAATGTATCCCCTGCATTCATCAACCTAAAAGGAATTTTTGCATACATAAAGGTTCCCCAAGGTGTAGTAAAAGTTGTTTTTTCCTGATCTTCTGGGTGAACTTTATGTTAGGATATTTAATACTCCATCCTTGTCCTACTTAGCATTATTTTCATTTACCTAGCAGTTGATGGTGTCATTCCCCCCTAGTGGTGTGTAGATGTAATCTAGGACCCATTAATCACCTAATGCACCCTGCAGAAATCATTTTAGGACCACTTGAGTCAGTTACCTATATTTTAGGAGCCAACTCAGTGTTCTAGTTCAGTCCATCTGAGTTAGCTGACTCTTGTGGGGGGTTTATGCTCCGATAGCCACTATTTGTGGTCTCATGCGCCATTTTCTGAGTGATTTGCATGCCAAAATCACTAATGCACCCCTTTTGGTTAGTTAATTGATTGTGTCTTCAGTTAATAGAAATTTGGTTGAGTTTAACTCAGTTTAGGAGCTCCGGAGCACTGATAGAGGTGACAATTCCTATGCTAGACAGACGGAGACTCAAATTTTCCTAGGTGATTCGAATTCTATCCATTGTAATATCATTGTTAACTATACTGATTATTGGATCATTTGACATTATTCTATTCCCATTCGATTTCTCATGCATGATTAATTGTTTGCTCATTTTTACTGCAATTTTCACTACAAATCTTTTTTGCTCATTCTTTCTCTGTGAGGTATACTCAACTCCATGATCTGCTGTGAATTAGAATTTCACACTTTAATCTGGTTATAACCTGAAAAACCATCCATCATTGACATTCTTTCATCCCCAAAAACTTTATGCAAAATGTGGTCCATTTTTGGGAGGGGATAATTGTCTTTCAAAGATACTTTATTTAGATTTATAAAGTCCACACACAGTCGGATTTCCCCATATTTTTTCCTTACATGGACTAAATTATCTACCCATCTAGAAAATCAATGAGAAATAATGATTTTGCATCAAAGAGTCTCTTTACTTATTTTTCTATGAGAGGCATCAATTTAGGATTTATCCTCCTTAGTTTCTGTCTGAATGGATTTTCATTGGGTTTTCTGGGAATAGTATGCTGAATAATGGTTGTATCATATTCCTTCAAATCCTTATAACTCCATCCAAATACATATGAAAATACTTTCATTAATTCAGCATACTTCTCTCTCTCTTCTTGGGATAGGGACTTGGACAATTTCACCATATTTGGTTTCTGTTCTATTCCAATATTGCAATCTTGGATCTCATTGCTATTTGGGGTAACTTTGGGGTTCTTGGCTACATCATTGCCATCAAACAATTTTTCTAAGGGGCTAACTATTGTTTTCGGACAATCTACCTAAGCGGACTTAAAGGCCAGATCTCTCTAGTCCAAGTGGATCCAGAACAAATAAACACAGAATAAAATCAGCTTCCCTAGATCAATATAAATGCAAATAGATAAATGGGTCTCTTGCCTGGGATTCACAAGTCCTCTTGCTCTTTGCTTGATCCAATTCTCCAACACCTTCAGATCTGCAGCTGCAAAGTCCTGTTGAACAAATGGAAACAATCAAACAGTAAAAGCATACATCACATATGCTCGATCTAAGCTAACAGTTAAGGAAGTAATCTCTACACATCAGAAACATGATAATGTATATGGGAAGAGATTGTATTAATTGTATAAAGGAGAGTACAAAAGAAGAGAATGTTACAACCTATGCCTTAACGTTGCAACCTTCCTTCCAACAAGCCAAACCAATCCAAGCCTCCAAAGATGAAGTAATCCTCTCAAGGATGAGTGAGAGTCACCTAAGATAATCTCACCAGCATGACAGTACTATAGACTTTCCTCTCTTTGGAATGGAGAGGAGCTTCATATTTATAGGACCAAGTGGATAGAGTAGGTTGAATATTATGGGGAGAAGGCTAAGGGATCATCCCTTGAGATTAGGGAACCAAAGGCCATCTCACCTAGAAGTTAGGGATGACCCTCCACCTCATCTTGCTTTGACAAGTCGCTCGAAGGTCTCATTTATCCCTTTAAACCAACCCCAGTGCATGTTGTATGAGGACAATTTGTGCCAGGAAGGGGCAAGCGCAATTTGAATGAAGGCAACCTGAGCCACCGACACAGGATGCCAGATGACACTCTGCGCCGAGCCTAGTCAGGCGCTTCTTGTTGGAAGACAAGCTGCGCCAGCTTAACTAGAAAATGTGGATAAAGGATCAACAACTTGATCTAGATAAATTTTGGTCAGGAAAACTTCAGGGATCAAGACATTGAGTTGACATAGGACTCATGATGATGAGAATTAGGTGTAACAGAATGCCCCCCAAAGCATGATTCTAGTAAACTAAGACAGGTGATATGCTTTGAAATATTAATGGCAAGGACTTGTTGGTTGGAAGGTGCTGCTGTAGTACAACTGACTCCGAGATACAAGTCTCATATGACTCACAACATCGTTTCCGACCAATACATTGCAGATACATGGTAGTAAATACCGACTGAACACAATCATGGCTACTGGACACAATCATAGATCCATGATGAGATGATAACACAACCATGACCAATACAAAGTGGATCCGCATAATATAACTCAACCAATCTCCATCGCAACCTGGGTAAAATATGAGAACAACCCAGGGTCTTCAAGTCGAACCCGCAACGATACGAATCGATCCATGTGATTACAATGTCTTGGAGTCGAACATGGTAGAAACCACTTGATTACTGGTCATTGATGTATACTGTTAACAAGCACGAGGGAAATCACCATTGATGTTAATGATTCCCAAGGTATCATAGTACATACTGTCAAGCATGAATTAATGAGTTGATGTCAAAGACTCGACAAGATATTTCAATCAAGAGCCATTGATGTAAACTCATGTCGAAAGCGAGGTAACCTACCATTGAGGCATGCAGGCCCAAGGTACTTGATTGGTTTCTAGATTCAATCCCCAGATGATGTGTTGAAGTCGACAATGATGAATCCGTCGAAGGGGGGGCATGATGAATCCCCCATCATCGACACAAAACACGATCACAGATGTTTGGAGTAAATTAGATGGTAGAGTGGTGTGCAAGACTTACTCAGGGTAGATCGACATGATGGAAGGTACACTGACTGCAGATGATGAATAATGAACGTCTCTTGAACATGGGAATGGCATGACTTGGCAGTATTGACATGACGAGAATGATACCAACCCCCAATACAACTGATGATGGAAGCATTCTTTGGATGACCCAAAGGAGTGACGAGACTCATGGAATCAACAAGACTCGAAGACAAACAGATTACTCAAGTGTTGAATGCAAATGCAAACAAGTGCCATGTTCAGGAGTGACTAAGTACTGTCATAATAACAGTGAACACAATCTCGTCCCTATTCCCCATCATGATTGATGAGTACCTCTTTTGTTTTTTAACGATCTTGAGGAGGGTAATAGATGCTCGGTATAGCTCATCCCATGGACGAGTCCAATACCAAATGTTTTACGAACCTAGGATAGGAAGGGTTTGTCCCATGACGGGCCCTTCGATGTTTAAATTTTAACGAGTCCATAGAAGGTAAACTCGGCGTCATTTCATATTTAGAGAGTCTGAAAAGAACTAAAGAAGACTCCAAAGTTCCTTTTTCATAAATTTAGTCTCTTCGCCCAAAAAAAGGGTAAAACAACATGAGAGAGAACTCTTCGAGTCATGATTGGCTGGAGTGCTCCTTTTTCGTAAATAGTGCCTCCTGGTCTAAAAAAGGGGTAAACTATCACTAGAAAGACGATCATTCAAATACTTTTACAAGCGTGAATGCATCAAGTTCGCTTGGCGATCTTTTTGTATTTTGAGAGCCTAAAAAGAGCTTAAAGAAAAATTGTGAGGGGTTCCTTTTTCATGGAATTTTAACGAGCCCGAAAAAGCGATAAACTATAACTCGATAACTTATTCTCATTGTTTTAAGAGCACGAGAAGGAACAAAGAGTTAGGTCAGTGTCGTCATTAATTGGTTTTAATGAGCGGGATATTTACACAAAAACACTCGAAGAGTTGTTCACACCCGACAGCGAGTGTGAAAAGGATATGAACACGAGCACTCATTTATGGCATCTTATTGTACCTGCAAATCTCCGAAAACTAGGCCAAAACAATCGATTAGGTGTTCAGACGTGCAAAACACTTCCAACTATAGGAAAAATAGCCCAATAAACAATAAATTAAAAAGGGAATATTTCATTTTCAATATAAATAGGGCAAAATAGTGGAAAAGAATTACCATTGTTTTTTACCAAGTTGGAGAGTGAAAGTGACCTTTGGAGAGCAATTTTCTACCGTTGATTGCATGAGCCATGATCAGCCGTTTCCTGTGCCGTCAGTGTCAGATAAACCTAAACTTTGCCCTCTTTCTTTTTAGTGGTTTACATTTTTCATTTCTTTCCATTTTTTGAGTTTTGAGCTTGCTTGATGAAGGGAAATTGTGACCACGGACCGACGCAATTTCCCTTTTTGGGAACTGCGCCGAGGGAAAGCCAACGGAAATCTTGAAAAGCTGTCTTGTGTCAGGGGCGCCCTGTTTGAAAAGACGAGTTGCGCTAGCGCAAGTCCACATGGAAATCCCAAAATCCAACCAAAAATTAATGTTTTTGATGGTTTGGAAAGGTCCTAATGATGTTTTTATGTACTTTTGGACAGTGTTCAAGTGAACACAATGGTCAAATGGCGCGAACGAGAGCATGAGCTCGATGATTCCCAAGCAAAATTATCCTCAATGCATGGCTACGTTGAGGAATTGTGGATTGCTAAAGTACTTTCATGTTCCGGGCATGAGATCCCAAGTGTCGTTACTAGAGAATTTAATCCATTGTTGGGATCCGATGCAACAGCATTTTCAGATAGGTGTTCACACTTTGACCATAGATATCGAGGATATCTATTTCTTGATGGGATTGTCTCGACGAGGGAATCCCGTATCATTATTAGGATCATGAGAAGGTGATCGTACCGTGGAGGATTTGATAGACCAGTGGTGCACTGATGGCACCCAGATGGTAGTTGGGAAGATTCCCATCAAAGAGGTTAGAGATCGATCTCTTTGCATAGTTCTGTTTTCCATCGTGAGGGTGGCCGGAAGTAGGTCCGCTTATCTGGCGAGAAAGTCCCATATGTTGTATGCTGAGGAGTGCATGACTCCAACGGTCTTCAACTGGTGTGAGGGAATCCTTGCAAGTTTGAGAGAACAACTCACCAAGTGTCGACGTGGGGCGCTGAAACAGTTTGGTTATGGCTCAGTTGTAGTTTTGTTCTTCCTAGAGTGGGTACCACATCTGCATCCGCAGGTTGAGCTTGAGGATTGGGATCCACGGGATCCTCATATGACCCACTGGTCAGAGGTGATGGCCCGCCATGGTGGTGGTGGGCCCATCATCAGTTACAGTCCAACTTTCTTCGGGTGGTTGAGGGGTCAGCTCCTCATGGTTGAGGATTATCCATACGACGGGACCAACTTCAGGGGAGATCCATACCTATTGCTTCCTGAGGGGATGCAGTGGGGTGACATTGGTAAGAAAGACAACTCTACTTTGTTTCTTTTTATATTTTTTAGATTTTTTGGAGCAGTATTGATAATTGACACATGTTTGATGCAGATGTGGGGGCATTGCGACCGGTTGGAGTCTTTCCGATTGAACGGAGAGGAGCAGTGCGGGAGATAGATATCGTGACACATGATGCAGTCGACGATATGGATGAGGTGGAGGAGAACCTCTGACGACTGACATTAGACATCCCAGAGCCAGCAATCCATGACCTACCTCACCGCTACCAACGACACACTATTGGCATGTCCGAGCGCTTTGGCTCGCTGCTTAGGAAAGTAGCGAGAGCGATCATCTATTACCATGAGATTCATGGATACTAGATTCATGTTATATATGTATATACTAAAATCCATGAACTTCAAATTTTTATATGGGAGGACCTTTACTGAAAGCTTACATGCTTCATATTTTTGTATCAGTACTACATTTTGATATGATATACAAAAACTCTATTGGTGGATTTATACACTGTGTTCTTATGGATGATTATGGGATCTTGTGTATGTGTTTGTTTATGCATTATGTACATGTCATGTCGCTTTTATGTTTATGAATGTTTCATGTGTGTGCAATATACCAGTCCAATATGAAATTGGCCATGGGATTAGCGACGGTGTTCATGTCTCTTGAAATGTGCAGGTACTGAACAGATTCGAAGGACCTCTCCAAGAGACGTACTCATCTGAAAAGATGAGTAGCGCAGGATCACGAATATCGTAGATTCGATTAAGGTGGGAGAACACTAATTGCGAGCCAAGGTGGACGACAATGTGGTCCATATCGAGGGAAAGAGCATCGCTTAAGACTCCAATCACCGCATGGTACTCTACGACGTTATTGGTTGTGTGCCCTAAACAACTCCCTCCCGAACTGATGAGCTCTCTGGTAGGGGAATAAAGTACCCAGGCTGCCGAGGCAAGGCTGCGGGTATACCAGCTGGCACCGTCAGCGAATCCAAAATAGGTTTCCATCTGCACATGCAGGAAGAACATGATATAATCATAAAATCAAGATCCTAACATACTAAAGCAAAGTGTCACACCACACAAAACACACACCATGTACAGTATATACAAGATGCTAACGCGTGAAAAACTCAGGCTTAGTACCTCTTTAGGTAGAGCCCATTGCAAGGATCCCCTGGAGATATTCCATCATAATCCTCAAGCTGGTAATCTCCCTTCTCCAAGACACGTTTTACAACATATGGCCCGTGCCACATGGAATCAAACTTTCCTGCCCCCAACTTATCATGGGTTTGGTCATATGTGAGGACCAAATCCCCCTTGTTAAAGACACGAGGTTTGACTGACTTATCGTATTGGGATTTAATGCTTTTCTTATGCGTTTCGTTGGCAAGAGCGGCATCGCGGAGGGTGTCCTCGATTTTTTCCATGTGAAGGAAACGTTCTTCCTCAGCGGTAGTGTTCGGGAGGAGTTCGACTGCAAGTTTCAGTGATGGAATATCACACTCTATTGGTAGAACTGCCTCCAATATGTATACTAGTTGGAACGGTGTGAATCCAGTGGAAGTCTTAACGGAGGTCCTATATGCCCATAGGGATGAAAAGAGCATGTTGTGCGAGTTTGACTTATATGTACCCACCATACGCTGAATCATGGTTTTCAAGACCTTGTTTATGGCCTCTACTTGTCCATTTGAATGTGGGTAGTATGGGGTTGATTTCTCATGATGAAAACCTAGTCTAGCGCTCAATTCATCTACCATCTAGCTTTGAAAATGAGATCCATGATCGGTAACGATGGCTTGCGGGACTCTGAATCGCGCAATGACAAGGTTAAACATGAAGAGTGCAGCAGTTTTTCTGTCTTCATTGTATGTAGGCATTTCCTCGGCCCATTTAGTGAAATAGTCAACGGCTAAAATGATGTAACCATGCCCCCAAGCCGAGGTAGGATTACAGTGCGTGAAATCTATGCCCCACTTAGAAAAGGGGTCGACGGCAATAACCGGATGTAAAGGGGATGGATGTGAGCGCTTTTTAAATTGGAAGTGCTGGCATGGGGTCACTTCTTAATGACCTCAACACAGTCTTTGAAGATCAAAGGCCAGTAGTATCCTGCGCGTAGTATTTTCTGGGTTGTATCCATCCCATAAAGATGACTGCCACAAGCCCTGGAGTGACAGTGATTCAATATGTGTTCAACCTCCTCGTGTGTTAAACAATGTCGAAGGATGAAGTCAACGCCATGACGATACAATCATACAAGGTATCAATGATGATCAAGTAGTACTTGGCGTGGTGGCGTATACGATGATGGTTGTCACGAGATAGTTGAGGGTTGAACAGTTGGGTTTGAATATATAACGTGATATCTCCATACCATGGGTTAGATGAGCTGATGAGATAAAATGACTTGTCTAGAAGGGAGTCGATGGGATCAGTTCCTGAATCAACACAGGGAATATCGCAAATGAGCTCCGCAAAAAATAAATATTTCTTTGACTTGGCCTTTTAGAAGAGGATATCAAATTCCTGAAGTATCATGATCCAGCGTGAATACTTTCCCCCGAGCACCTGATGTGTAAGAACGTGGCACATGGGGTTCGAATCGAAAATAACAGTAGTGGTGCAGAGTAGGATGTAGTGACAGGACTTTTGGAAAGCAATGACTGCCACGAGAGTGAGTTTCTCGACATGTGAATAATGTATTTCAGAGTCAATAAGACCCTTACTGAGGTAGTAGATCACATGTTCCTGGCGTTATCGTCTTCCTGGACCAAGACCATGGCGATCGTGGTGGCGGAAGCAGAAAGATAAAGGATATCATCCTTATAGTAATTGGGCAATTGGAGAACAAGGGCGTGAGTAATGGAAGACTTCAAATTGTCGAAGGATTGTTGGGCTTGGTCGTCCCAGATGAAAGGGACGTCCTTCTTCAACAATCGCATATATCCCTGTGTATTTTGAGCGAAATTACATACAAAACACCGTAGGTAGGTTTCCTTCCCTTGAAAACTCCGTAGTTCTGTGATATCAGGAGGAGGTGGGAGAGAGACAATGGATTCCACCTTCAATGGATCGATGCGGATCCCATCCTTTGAGACGATGAAACCTAGGAGGCACTGATTCGATGTAGAAAATTCACTTGTGAGGATTCAGACGGATGTGATACTTCCTGCATCTGAGGAATACAATCGTCAGATGGTCGATGTGGAACTCGCAATGCTGTGAATGAGCAAGGAGATCGTCGATATAGGACTCCACAAAGTCCTTCACATCATGAAAATCATACGACATGGCCCGATGGAATGTAGCACCAACATTTTTGAGGCCAAAAGGGAGTTTACGATAAGCAAATGTACCCCATGGGTAGATGAAAGCGGTCTTGTGTTGGTCAGCCGGGTGGATCTCAATTTTATTATAACCAGAAAAGCCATCCATAAACGAGAAGATGATGCTCCCAGTGTAATTTTCGATGATCTGATCGATGAAGGGAGTAGGGTAGTTTTCCTTTGGACAATCCTTGTTCAGGTCCCTATAATCGACACAGACCCTAATAGTGCCCTACATTTTGGCCACAAGGACAACATTGGAGACCCATTTTGTTAAAGGAATGAGATAGATGAAGCCGACCTTCAAGAGATTTTCAATCTCAGCTTCATTGCCACAGTTTTTTGAGGGTGCACGGGTCATAACTTTTGGCGGATAGGTTTAGCGTCGGGATAGGTTTGGATCTCATGCACAACAATGGTAGGATAGATCCCGGGCATTTCCTCATAGGTCCATGCGAATACGTCGCGAAATTGTTTAAATAAGGCTGTGAATGTGGTGAGCTCATCAGGAGAGCAGTTATGGCCAATGCATATATGTTCCACGACGCCGGGTGTAACAAAGATGTCAATCGGGATGGTAGGAGTGATGTTCACCATGTTGCCTTCCGTAACTGTATCGCAAGTGAGGATCGGTGACTGCGGGAAAGGATAGACATCTGGTGTAAAAATGGTTGTGATAGCGTTCTCTACAGAATCTAATGAGGGTAGGAAAGACGATCGATGGTGAAGGTCATCCCATGGAGGTTCATACGTGCTCATAATCTCCATAATGGACTCATCAGAATAGAAATTCTGGAGCAGAGGATCTAGTGAGGATGATGTCCGCTGTAGAGAACAAGACGTAGAGGCCACAACTAAGTGGTCCTCAGGGGCTGACTGGATAGCCTCATAAGTAGATTCAGCTGGTGAGAGAGGCATGGTATCTCCAATCAAGTGCATGGTGGCCGCATCGGGGACGATCCATTGATCTGTAGAGTTGGAAGATGATGGAATCTTGGAGGAGATCATGTTCATCGTGGAAATATGGTTAGGGGGATCCGGGGTGGGAAAGACACCCATAATAGATGAGTCTTTTATGAGGTCGACCCCCACACTCTCATATAGCTCCAAATATTGTCCTAACAGAGGGACATTGTCGCCAGGATGAGTAGCGGTGTCTGGTGTACAGAAGTCCAATTGGTCAATAATGACAATTCAACCTTGATGGGGGAATTGCACAATGCGGAAGATAGATGACGCGACCGTGGTCATGGTGTAAAACCAATTACGACCAAGAAAGAGATTATAATCCAAAGGGGCAGTGACCACTTCCACATTAATGGTCACAGTTTTTCCCCTAAACTCTACTGCTAAGGCTTGTAAGAACCCATGAGGTTGGAATCCACGGCCATCGAATGCTTTTAGGGTATTAGGGGAACGGTTTAAATCAGGAGAGCCGATGGCTTGCCAACAAGATAAAGACATGACTGAGGTGGAGGTACCTTCGTCTAACATAGTATGATGGATTGTCTTCCCAAAAACCTTTGTGGCAATTTGGAAAGCCATTTGGTGGGAAAGCCTCGGTTTAAAATACTCAAGTTTAAACATGATTGTATTTGAGAAATCCGGGTCTACCACGCCGATGGAAGCAAGAAGAGTCTTACGTTGATTGGGACAGTTCTGCAAGAATTCTAGCATCGACATTTTGGTGGCCTCCCCAGCACCTAGAGCCTAATTTCAGCTCCCTAGAGCCTGTCTTTAGCCCCCAGTAGCCCTCCTACCTGCCTGATGTGCCTTGTTTTACTCACCTGCATGACATGTATGCCTTTTCTCACCTACCTGGAGTTAACAGTCAGTTAGAGCGTTGATTGACCAGTTCTTCCATTGATTGCTCATCCTAATTGCATGTAGCTCCCAGTTAGCTAGTTCTGGAGTGCCACTTGACCTTCTAACAGCCTCATGCGCCCTCCTTGGAGTCTCCATCCCCTGATTTGTGCCTAGATGATTCTGTTAGACTTAGTTAGACTCATTTGACTGACTATTGACCATTTATGACTGATACTACTGATTGGATGATGCCTCCAATGTTATCCAAGCTAGACAATGAGGATGAATTCGAATGACCTTAGCTCTATTCGAATTCTATTGATAGTTATTGTATTGTATTCAATTTTCACAGTGCCAGCTCACAGCTGATGTATAATTATACTGCTATTCTCCATTTTCTGTGTTCATGAGTGATTATTGACTACATTCTTCTCTTCTTCTCTACACTTCTTGAGTGAGTTTTGTGTGAGGTTTGTTACAGCTATGAGATCTTCCTATAGATTATCACATGGTATCAGAGCTGACAGCAACTACTCGAATTGCAACAATTGCAGCAGTTCATTGAGCACCAGAAGCCTCTGAGTTTCCACAACAAATTCTGGTGCTATTACATTGAATTCACTGGAGCAATCCAGTGAGGTATATCCAGGTGTGAAGGAATTAGTCATATGTGCTCAGTGTCCTAAGGCAGTGTTCATTCGAATTGTAGCAAATATCCGTAAAAAATATTATTGTTTTGTAGGTTTATTCATCCATTCAAATTCCTCTTCAATTCGCTCTCCACTCCTCTAGATGGATCTAAAACTCAATTCCTCTAACTATGTCGAATGGAAGGCCAAGATGGACATATTCATGAAGTCCAAGAGTCTCTCCAGAATATTGTATGGAACTGTGGTCGAACCTCTCAGTGCAGTAGAGAAATCCAATTACTTGGATAGGCTTGATGAAGCAGTAGGCTTAATTCTTCTCTCAATTTCTGAAGATCTTCACTTCCATATCATTGATCTAACATCTCCAAAAGAGATTTGGGACAAGCTTGAATCCCTCTTTGGACAGAAAGATGATTTGAAAGGTCATAAATTGGAGAATGAACCCATCTCATTGAGTCCTGAAAGCTTCGAATCCATCAATGTTTTCTTAACCAAGTTCAAAAGCTTGATTTCACAGCTGAAGAGATACGAGATAGTGAAAGAAGACAAACAAATCATACTTGCCATTCTATCAAAATTGGGGCCAAATTTCTCAGTTTTTGTCTCCACATTTCAGTAAGCTAAGATGTCCATTTGAAAATAGAAGTTTCCTGTTGGCACGGGATAAGTCCATGGGAAGTGCGGAAGCCGACAGGTGCGAAAGGGTCATTCTGCGAAAAAAGGACCATTCGCGGAGTTCGCGGACGCGCAAGAAGTATTTAATGAGTTAATTTGGTCATGTGGACCGTTTTATAACCAAATAGAAGCATATAAATAGAGTAGGATTGTAAGCCTAAGGGAATCCAGTTTTTGATGATTGATCCTATCTTTTGGGTCTGTTTTGTATCCGCAACATGGTGGATTGACTATTTCTGCGAGGTTGATTCTGCAGGGTTTAATGAATGAATGAAGATGTTCGATTATGGTGCAATCTCTATCTCTATTTTTATGCGATGATGAATGTGAATGTTTTAGAGTATCTTTGATGCGAATATGCTATGGGTTTAAGTTGATATGAATAGGTAAATTGAGTATGTTGTTCCGAATGTTTGTTATATGTTGAACTCTGCGAATGACTTAATGTGCGAATGATGAATTGATAGTATGCTGCGAATGTTATAATCTCTGGATAATGTGTGTTGAAAGCATATCCTCAACTCCACTACAGAAAATTGGTTCCAGCAGCACCCTTATCCATCTCAGGTGAGATTGCACTTGCTCCGCAGGTTGTTTTGGAAGGGGCTACACCTTTCTAGGGTGGTGTATAAGGGAGTTTGGGTTGGTAGTTTGTTGGCGATAGTGCGAAGTGAACCCTTTTCGATAGACGCTGCGTCAACAAATGGTTTCATTGTTGGGACCTTGAGGAAGAAAAGAAGAGGATATGATGTGGCATCCGACAAAACTAGAGATCCAAGAGTGGTTCGATAAGAAGGCGGAGGAATTCGCAGAAAGCGAGAAGCGAGATTCGAAACAGAAAGCAACCAGTTGGTTACAAAAATACATCTACTCAGATATCCATGAAATATTCTTGTGTGAATTCCCAATATTGCTGCATGAGTGGCTAGCACAGTTGACATTCCGAAAGAATCACTGCCAGAAGATTGAACCAGATTGTTGGTCCCCAGAGTTGGTTCGACAGCTAAAGCAAGTCAATAACAAGGTATCGTAAGCTGTTGATTTCTGGGTGGATAGTATCCTCGAGGGATACGTGATTGAGTTAGTGGTAGACACTATCAAGTCGTACAGTGACGCCGAAAGGAACTTCTTCAGGGGGCTAAGAGGAACGTTCTTGTCATCGTTAAAGCTATGGATTAAGATGCTTGTTTGCGAAAAGGAAATATTGAGGATGTCTTCCGACGAGTAGAAAAATCGGTGTGCGGACGGTGAAGGTATCGCATGAATGCGGATCTGACAGAAAGATGTGGGGTAGATGGACATGAGCGACGACGAGTTTCTAAGGGAATATGACAAAGAGTGTGGTACCTTGAGGAGTGGAGAGATATTTCGGCGTCCTGAGAAGAAGAAGAGGACTGAGAGAGAGTCTCTTGAGAGGACCGGAATGGAGAACTGCGAAACAGGACCACAAGGGAGGGAGTGACCTTATTGCAAAGGAGACATCGACCAGGCTACCCCAGAAGCAAAAGGAGGACAGATCGTAAGTTACAACATACCTTCAACCCCACGCACTACTCCGATTTTTATAGGAAGAAATCCAAACTACTCACAGAGTTTCCCTACGTGCAGCGGTAAGAGTAGCACTTCAGTAAACAATAATAGTAGCAATGTTAGGATGGCAGACAAGGCAAAGATGTCTACCTTTCAGGGGAACGTGACCGAGGATCCCGAACAATATAAGTTCATATGTGAAGCAGTCTAGACTGTGAAGCAGGTCAAGGATGACGCCATAAAGATGGGACAGCTAGCGATGACCCCTAGGGGCCGGGTGTTAGACTGGTATATGAAGTTTGTAAAGGTTCCAACGGGAACACCAGCCAAGATGTTGGCACAAGTCAAAACAACGATGATTGATGAATTTAAAAATCCAAAATCTGAGTCACAGTTTGTTACTGAGCTTAAGGAGATTAATAAATTCCCGAATGAGTCGGTGTGGGAATTCAATCAACGGTACAAGATGTTGATAGAAAAAGTAAGCTTCCTGATAAATGAGCTGCAACACAAAGAATGGTTCATCGCAGGACTGGTGCCACATATACGAGGACCACTTATGCAACAAAAAGTTGTGACACAGGTGGAAGCATTAGAGATCGTGATGAGGCTGGAGGCTTCACCAATAGGCGAAGCAGGGATAGGAATGGACAAAGTCCAGGAGGAGTTGGCCAATTTAACACTTCAATTGGAGGATATCAAAAAGGGAAAGGAAACCCATGGAGACATATGGTGCACTAGGTGCAGAGCTGAGGGGCACCATAAGGACAATTTCCTAGAATTCCATGAGTATTTGCAGTCAGGGGCACCAAACCCCCTTCGTCAAGGAGGCATGCCATGGTGTCCTATCTGTCAGGCCAGAGGGCATCAACCGGAGCAATGTGTATATCTGCAAAATATGGTGTCAAAGCCGACAAACCTATACTGCAAGTTTTGCCAATCAGTTGGCCATGATGAGAAGGACTACAGGGCCTATGACCTGCTGCAAGACCGGACATCTGACACATATTTTATGAAGGGGGAAGAGCCACCGGTGGTGCAGCAGCAACCGCAGTACAGCCAGCCACAACTGTAGTTTAACCAACCGCAACAATATGACCAGGGGAAATATGGGCAGCCATAGTAGAGACACCCGTAGTATCTGCCACCATCGTATGCCCAACCACAGTATGGGAAACAACAGTATCAACAAACACAGTATGGGAATCTACAGCATCAACCATATGGACCACCACGCTGAGGTTTCAGGGGAGGATTTCGTGGAGGCCGAGGCGTCGGTATGGGACATGGAGGAGCTGCTGGACATGGAAGAGGACCGATCATCTGTTACAATTGTGGACAACAGGGGCACTACCAGAGAGATTGTCCAAACCCAGTGCTGCAGTGTACATGCTGCAGTGTTGTGGATCATAGTATAGAGGACTGCCCTCAGCTCATTGCGAAATGGAAGACTAAGAATCCACCCTAGAACAAGAACCAAAATAATCATAACGCGCCATCGGCTGTGCAGATGATATCGACAGAGGATAGAAGTATCCATGCGATAGTTGGAATAGTGACACAAGGAGGGGCGATGACAGGCGGCGACGGGTCACACACCAATGTTAGACCAACACAAACACAGCAGAAGTAGGTCACCTTTGACATAGAAGCAGAAAGGGATGTCTTCTTGAAGGAACAGGAGGAAATGAGGAATAGGAGGCAACTACCTCTTTAGGAAGAAATCTATGACATGCCACCGATGTTCGACTCGACGAAGTCGCGAAGGAAGGAAAACACTTTGAGGGCCTTCTTGCAAAGTTTCCTGGACTTGGAAAAGGACCCAGACGCACTGGAACAAATAGCTGGTCTACTACATCGACGGGAAGGTGCACGACAAGAACATAAAGTGAATCGCATACATAAAAGAAAGACATGCATGGAGATGTGGATGTCGGCACAAATTGGAGTGTTTGATGTCGACTCCATCATTCTGGATTTGGGTTCAGATGTGAATATTCTGACCAAACAGACGTGGGAGACAATGGGAAATCCACGGATGAACTGGTCACCAGTACAGCTGTGACTGGAAAATTAGAGTAAGGTCACTCTGCTTGGTCGAGTATGTCAACTTCCAGTGGAAATTGAAGGGCTTAAGGCGTACGCTGATTTCGATGTCATTGAAATCATGGATAACACCAGTCCCTATCCGGTACTACTGGGGATAGACTAGGCCATGGAGAACCAAGCGATTATCAATTTTAAGAAAAGGATAATGTCATTCGAGAATCAGGAGATGAGAGTTATCGCACCACTGGATCATGCGGAAGGGCTGCGCTATACAGAACCAGCTAGAGACGAGTTTGCAGAAGGGTGGGACAGTTTGTACAACATTTCCGAGGATTATGTTAATCCCACCGCAGATGGAGAATTAGGATGGCATAGCAGCAACTCGGCATCCTCATATTCAGACGAGGCCCTCGAGAATTGGCAGAACCGGTTATATGAAGTGTCCTTTAGAAGATGTGCACGGGTAACGCAGTCTCTGTGAAGGGTAGCCACAGAGGAGTACATGTTACCTACATATGAGGGATTTCCCAACTTAGGTAAGTTTCTCACAGAATTTGAGGAAAAAGTGGCAGAACCACAACGTCTACTAGCCCTGGAGGAAGCCTTGAAGGCTACTCCTGTACGATGGTGGGCGGCGCACAAATCAAACATCAAAACTTGGCCACTATGTCGACGCCTCATGGAGGTTCGGTTCGATGAAACTATGGAGTACAAACAAATGCAATACGATGGGCGAGGTGACCCGAAGGAGCATTTGAATGCTTCTCAACACCAATGGGGATCAAGGGAAAAACAGGAGTGGGTGCATGCATTCGTACACACGTTGGATGAAGTACCGCGGAGCTAGTATGTTGCAGCAGAACTGCGATGCGGGACGACTTCTTGGGAACAACTTACCATTGGCTTCAGCCAATCGTTTTCATTCTCAGATGAGAATCCCTTGATCCACACCGCGCTAAAGGAGATCCACGGAAATATATTTGAGGTGGTACCGACAGGACAACCGATGGCACTTTAATGGACGACGACACCAGAAATGTTGATGGAGTGTTACAACATCACCGGAGAGCCCAACGATGAGGATGATCCTAGGGCTATATACGTGCCAGAATCAGAGGGTAGTCACAGTGTTGTGGCACCAGACATACCATCGGACAAATTTCATCAACCATTGAAGAGAAAGAAGGTGAACATTGGGTCGGAGGAGAACCCAAAGTTCGCAAGCATTGGAGACTACTGGGACGAGTCGACCATTGGGAAGATTACTGACTTGCTGCATGAGTTTCAGGATTTTTTTCCAACAAAATTCTTAGAGATGAAGGGAATCTCTGGAGACTTAGGGGAGATGAAGATCCTCCTGAAAATCGATGCAAAGCTGGTCAAATAGCGACTGTATCGATTGAATCCAAGATACAAGGAACGCATGCAAGCTGAAAAGGAAAGAATGCTAGAGGCCGTCATTATAGAACCGGTGGAAGAATCAGAATGGATCAGTCCAATGGTCGTCCAGTACAAGAAAACCAACAAGGTACGAATATGCGTTGACTTGAGGAAACTGAATGATGCCTGCCTACATGATCCGTTCCCTACCCCATTCACGGATGAGGTGCTCAAAGGAGTAGGAGGTAAGGAGATATATTCATTTATGGACAGATTTTCGGGCTACCACCAGATCAATATTGTGAAAGAAGGTCGACACAAAACTACATTCATCACAGAGTGGGGATGCTTTCAGTACATGGTGATGCCATTTTGATTGAACAATGCTCCGACAATTTTTTCCAGAATAGTGGTTGCGGTGTTCAAAGACTACATTCATAATTTTCTCGCTGTCTACATGGACGATTGGATGGTATATGGATTAGTCAAGGATCATGTCATGAACTTAAGACTAATGCTAGAGCGATGTCGACATCGCCAAATTTCCCTGAACCTCAAGAAGTGTATCTTTTGTGATCCATTCAGCAGCTTGTTAGGACACATTATCTCCAGAGAAGGAATGTTGGCATATCTCGCGAAGATTGCCATCATCGTTGACCTCCCACCACCAACGACGACCAAGCAACTGCGAGCGACGTTGCGACATGCGAGTTTGTTGTTGCAGCAACATCCCCGAAAAAACTTTTGTAGACATTGGGGCCCCTCCTTTTCTTTTCCTAGAAATTCTACTTAAAGAGTTAAGTCTCCTTTGGAAAGCCTTTTTGAACTCAATTTTTCATTCCAAGCGAGAAATCTTTTTTTTTTGAGTTGAAGTTGTCTCTAAGTCAAAACTCAAGTTTTTCTCCTGAAACGGCGGAAGCACTTACATTTTTTTGAAACTTCAAAAAGAACTTGAAATTCTCACCCGCAACGGCGGAAGCATTCTTAAAGTCTTACCGCAACAAATGCCTCCTTTCCAAGTCTTCTGACCATTCACTTTTCGGGAAAGACTTACCAAATTCATCTGATATTGCAGAAAAAACTCGTCGAGTCTTTCCGCAACAGCGGATCAACTCGAGAACTTCCGCCGTGACAGACTTTTGACTCATCAATTTCAGAAGAACTCGCCAATTCATTCCGAAACGATGGATCAACTCAAGAATATTCGTCGTGATACTTTTGACTCGTCAATTTCGGAAGAACTCGTCCAGTCTTTCCGCAACGGCGGATCATCTCTCTCTTCTTTCTCGCAAAAAGCAGACGCCGCCTTCAAACACCAAGTCTCCCATGCCTCGGAAGAAACTCACAAATTCTGGCCACAACGGTGGATGAGACTCATCTTTTTCTCCGATTTTGACGGTTGCGCGTAAATGCCGATTGGGTTGAAATGACCCCACCGTACGAATGATTAATCTCCATTTTAAATTCGCCACCTACCCAATAAATGCTCACACGTATTAAGTTTGTATATAAGGGCGGTGGGGGTTTTATTGTTCCCATTGGTAAATTTTGATTTGGAGAACGTCGTTCGAAGCTGCACGAATTGATTTGCTCTAGCTCAGCTCATTTGCCACCAATCCAACCCCGTTCCATCGTTGTTTCATTGCCAGGTAGGTGGTTCTACCGTTGATATTATCTTAAGCTTTGCGTCGAAACTTTCTGGGTGGTTTTCGTTTTGTCGATTGCATGGCCTGTGTGCACTCGTAGCATACAATCTTTCATTTTTATTTTTAAGTAACCTGCAGTTGTAGATTTTACGGCCACTGCGGCCTCATAGGTTTCCCAATCTGGTTAAGCTAGCAAAATGCTCTCATTTGGTAACGCAAACCTGTAACCATGCCCATATACCTACTCAAAATCTTCCGAACCCAGCATCACCTCCGTAGAGTGATCAAGTTTGAACAGCCATAATATCTATTTTTTGAGTAGTCTACGTTTTGTTTCTTTCCCTAGCATACGGCCTCATGGTTTCTTATGATCATACGTTATTAGGCTAGGCCCCATCTTGCTCTATTTTACGCTCTGTATTACATAATGGTTGGAAATCTCATGTTCATTCATGTTTGGTTGCTTGACAGAGATAAGCTACAATGCCAAAAGGTAGCAGAACGAAAGCTAAAATGGTGGAACCAGAGCCAATAGAGCCGAGGATTGAAACTCTCTTTCAAGACACTAAGTGCTCCACGGGCGTCCCTCCCAAGGTCCGTTGGGGAGATATTTACCAGATGATCAAAGACCAATATATACCAGAGGTACTCTTAGAAGAAGAACAAATCTAACTGAACATCAGGACATCTGGCATATCCAGGGCTTCTACTCGCCCTGAGCTATTCCCTTACTCAGAAGTAATCGGATGGATATTGGAACATGCCAACCCAGGAACAAGAGTGTTGCATGACAACAAGGGAGAGGCGTTTGCTTCGTTCCATCCAGCTTATATTGCAGTAGCCTACAAGTTCTCACGTCCCCAGCAGGTGCTGAATGATGCATGGTTGGAGCAGATGAATAGTTTCGAAATGGCTAAAAGGATGTTAATCACGGGAAAGCAGTTAAGAGAGAGGGACAATGATGAGTATGATGTTCAGAGCTCAAGACCTCCTTTTAGGTTGATTTCCCTGATGTTAAGCAGAATTTTCGGCATGCCCAATGGAACTGTATATAGGATACAGTGGACCCCCATAATCCACTACATAGCTTTTAAGGGAGCTATTTTTGATTGGGATACTATCCTCTCAGATAGTTTGGCATCCACTGTGGCCGCGGCTAAAGAATGTTTGGCTCTAAAAAAGTCAGAGTTTTATATGTCTTCATACCTCATTGATTGCATCTTGGCAAAGCTCCCTTTCCCCAAGTTAGGTTGCTCATGGGATCAGTCCAACACCCCGGTATACACTGCCTATAAAATAATGTGGGCTCAAAATTACAGAATGCACTATAAGCTCATTTGTGAAGAGTTCATTATGCCTCTGTATGAGCAGATGTTCAATGAAGAACCCAATTGCCTGTCAGAAAATGCCATGGAAGTCTTGGAAAATTATGGCGATTTCTACTTCTCAGAAGAAGGTACCTATATCAAAATGTTCGGAGGTACTAAGCCACCATACATCTTACCAAGATATGCCACTGACTATATAGTCCTAAAAGAAGCAGTCAGAGAAGTTTTCTTTGATGGAGTGGGAGGAGTTCTTAATAAGCAACATAAGGCTTCTTTCCCTCCTTTTCCTTTCTGTATAGGAGCCTATAAGTTCTCAGGGGTTGCAGCAACTGAAGAGTTCATTCAGGAGTTAAAAGCTTTTCACTTCGGTGAGGCAATCTTTCATAGAAATGACAGACGGAACAAAGTTGCAGAGCATTGCAAGGAGTTGTATGCTCATTTTGAGTATGCCCATTACTATGATGCCGAAGAAGAAGTGTTCAGGGGGATCAGTAATATGACTGAATTACAGATTTGTCGTCACAATGGTGGAGCTGGCTCTAGCTCTGCCACATCCCAAGAAGCCAACCTATAGAAAGAAAGGGAAGCGACTGAGGTCCTGACCCGTGAAGAGCGAGGGTTGAAAGAGGAGGCAGAGAGATTCCAGAAAATTGTTGCCGATAAGTTGCAAAGGGAGCAGGAAGAGGCTCTTAAGCTAGAAGACGCTAGGTTGCAGCAAGCTGCAAGGGATGAAGAAGAGAGAAGGCTTAAAGCTGAAGAAGAGAAAAATGTTGAAGAAGAAATAAGGCTTAAAGCCGAAGAAGAGGTTAAGGCCAACCAAGATACACAAGCGGGTGGATCTAACACCTAGTACATGGAAATAGACTCATCTCAGGTGGTATAGACCCCACCCACGGAGGCAGGAATACATATAAGAGATCTCCTTATCATCCCTTTCACCCCATCCAAAGATCATACTGTATCCCGATGGGATAAATTTGTATATTATAAGAAGAGAAAGTCTATGGTCCTGAAATCAGAAACGAGGTTAAAGAGACCTTTCCATTCAGATATTGTCACCCAGCGAGAAACCACGGTTATGCAAAATACAAATAAGGCTCCCATATCCATGGCATCTACCGCTGTGTCGGCAGCAAAAGCAACCGAAGATAATGTGATCGACATGGTTAAAGAGTTCGAGTCAACAAAGAGAAGAGCTCGCATGCTACAACATACTGTGGCTAATGAGCAGGCCTACAGGAACCTTGTGGTGAACAAATATAATCGCCTGTCTACTGACCACAAAGAGTTGTCAGATAAGTATCGACACCTGGAAGAAGAAATGGAGCACCTAGCCATCCAGGTGATGGTACTTGAGGTAGAAAAGAATGATTCCGAAGCTATATTTTTTCAGTTGGAAGAAGACAAACAGTCAATGGTTGAGCAGCTAGGGCAGGCAAAAAGCAGAGCGATGGATATGTCCCCTTTTCATGAGCAGTCCTGTGACATCTTGAGACAAATGCATGCCATACAAGAACTGATTAATAAGGAAGTTTATAAACTCAAGACCATGCTGGATAGGATGAAGGAAGTTAATGCCAAAGCCGTTAGGCTTAAAGGCAAGTACTCTCGGGTAAAAGCAAACATTTTGAGCCAGATGGAGTGGAGATAAGGGAAGGCAGATTTTCCTAAACATCTCTCGTTCAAATCTGTGGACAGTTTTAAGGAAGATGTAGCCCTCATGGAGTTTTGCAGGAATTGCGGCGCCAAGATAATAGCTAAGATCCAGGGAACGATGGGGAAAGGTAATAGCCTGTATCAAAATATTCATGAAGTGCATGAAAAGTGCAAGATTGTTTTTCCTCAGACCCTGGATGAATTTCCAAGCAAAGAGCAATGCCTATCAGATTTAAAAGACAAGCTGGACGTTCAGTTGGAATATGTAAAGAAAATTGATGTGTTGGCCACCGATGATCTTCATCACTACATTGGGCTATCATCAGTACACAATCATGTGCTCAAGGAGATCCACCAGACAGCAATAGCAGAAATTCAGAGTATTGAAGCAGAACTTGGTAAACATGTGACTTCACAAAAGATCCTGCTCCCCTCACCAACAAATATTGTTGTAAGAGACACAGGTGTCTGGTTCAGTTACATAGTAGAAGAAGATAAGAAAACAGCAGCACAAGCACCTAATGACAAAGGTACACCATCTGGAGCAGAGGCACAGGTTCAGGAAGAAGCGCCTTCTGAATGTAAGGTTCCAGTTGAAGCGGAGGCACCACCCAGCTGACGTGGTAGCCATAATACATGGAAATCTTCTCTTCTTTTCGTTAAGTCGTGAAGTATGAGGGACAACTATCTCTAATTTTGTCTTTTATATTAAGCTGCCACGAATAATTCCTATCTGTAATTGGGGCACTAAAGGACAAATTGGAAACTTCTAGAGTTAGGGTACATGTGGCAGCATTAAAAGCATTTTGTAAAGATATAAATAGAGGATTAGGGAATAATGTAAAGGGACTTTTGGAGGGGAAAGGAATTTTCTAAGCTTGTACGAACTATTTTGCACTTGCTCCAAGAAAGTGAATTTTTCCTAATAAGAGCCTGGAGAGGACGTATTTTGCCTGGAAATGTGTATTGGATGTGTGTTGGATTATTCTTGTGACATTCGTATCTTACAGTGAGATATTTCTTTGTTGTTCTGAATTATTTCTGTGCAATGACTGATTTTACTATTTTCTGTAAAATGATGTTTCTCCTAAATGAGTAATAGAATGCTTTCATGTGAATTAAAGCTATCTTTAATATCTTCAAACCTTCTATTGAAAATGTTTCTTTATGATTTAAATGGCTATCCATGCAATCTTTAGATATTTCCTTCAACACATTGCTCATATTTACATTTTGCTCCTTGCAAGGATAGATTAGATTTATTTCATTCTTTAGATATAGATCTGTTTCAAGTTCTGCATTTAGATTAAATTAGCTTAGGGCACGTGCATTTCATCTTTAACATAAAATACACAAACGGTAGACCAAGCCGCAACCGGTATAAAGAATTAGAAACTTTAAATCTTACGGTAGCCGGAACCGTTAACCGGACGGATTCCCCACACCAAACGGTGAGCGATCTAATTGGGATTTCCCATCGGGGAGAATCCCTTTCTGCTTGATGCTGCAATTCTCGGGGCATCAACAGGGTTAATACAGAAAATTTATTAGAGGATATGCAGCCATCACAACACCCATGGAGAAGTTACTAAAGAAGGATGTTAAGTTTGAATGGACCAAGGAATGTCAGAAAAGCTTGGACATATTGAAAGAGAAAATGGTCACAGCACCAATCCTCGCATTTCCGGATTGGTCAAAAGAATTTCACATACACGTTGATGTGTCATCAGTCGCATTAGGTGTTATCTTGGCCCAACTAGGAACTGGTGACATCGACCACCCGATAGCCTTCGCCAATAGAAATTTGTCTACTGCGGAGAAGAACTATACGACCATTCAGCGGGAGGGGTTGGCGATGGTCTATGCTTTGCAGAAATTTCGGCATTACCGCTTAGGAGGGCACTTCAAGTTGTTCAAAGATCATTCCGTGCTGAAATGCTTGGTGAACAAGCCTGTGTTGGGGGGAAATGTAGCATACCCTTTTTGATGAAGAACATTTTATGTTGGAAACATTATGTTAACTTTTATTGTAAATTTTTTATGCTGGACAAGTGTCCAAGGATGACTGTAATTTGCACAATATTTTATTATTTAATAAATAAAATAGGAGACAAACACCTAAGGGGACTGTTGAAAGAGTGGTTACTAGCCCACTGGGTGGAATGGAATCTGGGGTAGAAGGCAATGGACAAGTGGCAGCATCATGATGCAACTAACTAGCTGTTGGTTTGGGACAAATCCCTTGAAATGTGGTCATAGTGCCCTGGAAGGTGGGACTGGAGCTTGAGGCTCATTTATTCCAAACTAACCACTAAAGACCTAGGCAGTCTATATAATAGCCATCAAATTATGAACTGAGGTTCATCACTTTTCCTGACGAGGAAATTTACCTTGGGTTTTTGCTGTGCTTGCACCCAAGAGATTTGATGAGGGGATATGCTAAGTTTTTTATCATGTTGTGAGTCTTCCTATTACTGTTGAGTGTAGAAAATTACATTGTTGAGTGCAGAAGGCATATTATGAGTGCAGAAGTTATACTACAAAGTGCATAAGTTTTACTTAGTGCCTTGCTTCTACATAGATTCCATCTACTTAGTGGTTCAGTAAGCAAGCTCGAGGGTCCATAGGAAGCCAGCAGTATGGTTGCTTCTTCTGGAAAAGGTTGGGAGGAACAGGCCTCCTTGGGTGTTTGTCGGCCCTATCTTCATCTACAGGTTCTATTTGTTTATCTGTCATTAAGTAGTTAAATTTGTTTATTTGCAAGTATTTAATTCCTATTTGCAGAATGTGTTCTTGTTCAGATGCATCTGTTTTTCAGTTTCTAAATCTAATTAAGATTGTGAATAGTAATGATAAATTGAATAAATATTCTCTGCATTTTTCCCCATGCTAATGGATCTGCATCGTACTCTAGTACAGAGTAGAAATTAATGAAGATAATTTGATAGGCAGATTTGCCAATTGAATGAGCAAATCAAACCCTATTACATTTCATTATTTTTTCTTATCATTTATATTATGTAGTATATAATAAAAATTCTGTGTTTTCCTTCCTCATTATCCCTTTCATCAGTTTAAGGTTTGAGTTTTACTATATTTTTATTTCATAATCATTTCTTGAAATAACAGCTGCAAATTAAATAATATCATTCAGCATTTGATTGCTTTTCTATTTTTGATAGTCATAGAATAGACTAGGGTTTTTACATTTCTATGTCCTCTTTTCAATTATTACAATAATTCTATTCTATTTCTCAAAAATAGTTTATTTCAAATTAATACAAGTATTAAGTACAGACATTTGCAACATGTATCGATTTCAAAGAAGGACTATGAATGTATCTACTCATATCACTATGTAAACACTCTATTATTATCATTTATAAACAGTTTGCCAAACATTCAACACATGGCCAAAAAACCCTAGCACATACATTCTATTCATTCGTTTGTCTTTCTTTAATAATATATTTATTTTTCATTCTATTTTTATCTACGATAAAGAATCATTACGATATACAAGTAGGGTTTCATTTTCAAACCTAAGATTTTTGATATGTTCATATCCTCACTCATTAAACCTTATAACATCAACTATTAACTTTTAGTTAAGAGTTAGTTAAGAAACTGGTCATGATTCATTTCTTAATTGAAACCAAAATAATGGATTATGGCTCACGGCCATCACAAAAATTGGCAGACATTAATAATGAGAGACATTCTCAACTGCAAAACATAGTTTTGAAAACACTTATCATACGTTTTCCTTAAGACTGAGAACAAAAACATCTCGGCAACATTTTATTGTACATTATCACTTTTCAAATTGAAAACATAACAGTAAAACGATACGAATAGTGCACTGTAAACATCCACTTACAGAAGTTTAAAATATTGTTTTAATAACAGTAGAACCTTGCCGAGAACCACATTTATGAGTTAAACAATGTTCTCAGTAGCTAAAGAAAACTACTATACAAAAGGAACTATTATGGTTCGACTTCTAAGCTCAAGACTAAACCCTTGGCTTCCCTTTTTATTATCCAAAAAAAATGCAGTAGATAGGAAACAACAAGTTTCATTTTCTTCATGCAAAATGGAGCAACGCCCACAGAACTATATTCACAACAATTGCCTTGAAACACAATTCTTTTTAAACAAAGTAACTCACAGTATCAACCACACGAAACCAGGTGGAACGAGAACTTGAATCCTTTCATTACCGAGAGCAGAAGAAGGGTGAAACCCTCTTCTAAGTATTTTCCACATGGATTATGATATTACTACTAAAACAATGACAAAAAGGTCTAGAATTCATCCTCCCAAGCTACCAGTAGTACACAGGTTTTCGATGAAGAACAATCCTCAGAGAAATCATGAAGTCTCGGCAAAACACACCCGAAGGATCAACATTCATCTAACCAAAGTAACAAGGTAACCACTGAGGCTTAACGGTCTTATTTGCAGTAGCCAACCATCAACACTTAAGCTGAGGAGCCAACGACGAGGTACCTGCCAATCGAATACGAGTGTGGTTAAAACAAGTATTTTGATAGAAAACATCACAGGTGAAATATTAAACAACTGAAAATTCTCAAATGCAAAATGGAAGATGCTGGGTTTTGAACCGAGAACCTTACCGTTAAGAAATTATCCTCCGAATGGAACGCCGTGACTTTGCAACCAGTACCCTTTTTCTCTGTCTCCAAATGCAAGAACAGAGGCACGAAAACTCTGAAGAAAATCACCCAACAAGCAGGGAAAGGCAAGCATCAAAACAACTATCATGAAGAGTTATCACTCACACCCTGGAACTTCTACTTCAAGCTAAAACTGGAACGCACCATGAAAATGCCATTCTTAGGATTTCAACAGGTCACGGTCTCGAACCGTGAGCACTCCAAAGATAAAAACCAGTTAACAAAACCCTAAAGACTCTCGGCCTGTCGGCCTCTCCTCAGAGCCACTACACCGTGTAATAATGAAACATTAACTTCGTAAAACTTAGTGGAGGCTAGGGTTAGATCCCAATGCCCAAAACCCTCGCTCATTCAACGATGGAGATCACCAAAATATTGTCACGTAAAACAAGGCATCTTCCTCATTAATGATACCATCAATACTGTAGCTACCAAGGAGGACAGCTAGGACAAGCTTCGAACCAGAGCACTTCCAGCTCGTCATAACATTGAACCATCACCAACTCATCGCGTTCCTAACTCCACGATGATATCCATGGAGACATTCCACTGTCTCAATAGTTGGATGTATTAATTGCAAAGAGAAATAGAAGTGCCTGCCAGCACGAAACCATGTTAACATTATTTCATAGCCATCCTTGTAATATATCAACACAGTGCTAATATGCATAACTATGTTATGATATGCACCTTGGGTTATGGCAAGGTTGTATTCATTTCCTCGCTAGGTTTTCATAGTTAAATAGGACCACGCGATGCACACACTAAAATGTAAATTTCATTGAAATCTAGGATTTGTATATAGTCTATATAATATAGCATTGATTCTTAAGTATGCATATAGATCCTAGGCTAAAGTTAAAATTAAAGTTTGTGTAGGAATTGCTATATTTACATTTCAATATAGTATGGAAATTTAATTGAAATTGGTATATAAACCATAAGTTTAGCATATGACTACGAGATGAATTGGAATTAATTCCTAAGTTAGAATTTAAAACAATTATGGTATGAGATCCTTAAGGTCTAGAGCATACAAGGATATGCAGAAAGATGACACACGTCATTCAGTGGTTAACCAACACCTATAGAATAAGTTCATTCTCATATTTCGCTTCAATAAGAAAACTCACGATAACAGTACATAAAAGTTTAACAATGATATCTGAATCCTATTCATCGTTTGAATAATTCAATAACAGGTTAGTTCAGAAAAAGGAAATTGTTACAATTAACATACTTCTGTTTAACAACTAGTCTAACTGATTTTCTCACCATTAGCATTCTCGACATTATGTCTCTTAATTCATTAAGACTTGGAGACACTTAAACTGGTAAGAAACTCTTCGTTCATTCGTCGTAAACACAACAAAAACTCTTACCTGTAATCTGCGAAAAAGGACGATTCAAATGCTTTAGCAAGAATGCTAAGTAAGCCTCGGGGCGTCCATAGGACCCCTTCATCATCAGCAAAAGAACAATAGTTAATACATTTAAAACATACGTCTTTTCATCAACCAACAGAAGGATTGTAAATTACAGTTGAGTAAGAATGACTTCGAAACATAGATATTAATCATCTAGATGCAAACTTTACATTTTTAATCGGCATAGTATTTAGTACAGCAAGACGACTTTAAGCATTATTATATTTCGCACAGTTAGAGTCTGCATTAAATGCTATATAAAAAATTTAAATTTTTGAGAATTTTTTGGGGATGTTACAGGAAAGATTTTTCGTTGGTTGTTGTTGTTTCAGGAGTTTTATTTTGAGATTATTGTAAAGCCGGGATGATTGAACGCAAGACCTGATCACCTCTCATGGATAGAGTCAGGGGAAGAACCAAGAAGCATCAATGAAGGATTACCGAACGCTTAGTTTTTTAGGATTGGCATGGTCGATAACCACTATGAACAAATCATTCAATTTTTAACAACAGGGAAGGCACCGGCCGAGTTCACTACCAATCAAAAGAAGCAGCTAGTTCTCTGAGCTACAGACTTCTAGTTAATTGTAGGAGAATTGTACAAAATGGGCCCAGATGAGATTCTGTGACGTTACGTCCTTCCGCACGAACAGGAGAAGATTCTGTCGGAAGCTCACGACGGGATTGTTGGGGGACATTATGGTGGACGAGCAACCGCTAGGAAGATCCTTCGAGCAGGGCTATGGTGGCCAACCTTGCATGGAGACAATGTGGACTATGCCAAGAGCTGCGACGTATGCCAACAAACCGGGAATCCTTCACAACGGGACAAAATTCCACTAGTACCGCAAGTAACACTACAGGCCTTCAAAAAATGGGTCGTTGATTTCATGGGACCCATCAACCCACCTGGGAAGAGAACAGGGTCGCGCTACATCACCACTACGACAAACTACCTGACGCATTGGGAGGAAGCTGCACCAATAAGAGATTGTTCCGCCATGACTGCAACACGATTCTTATTCGAAAATGTGGTCACTAGGTTTGGGTGCCCAAAAGTGTTGTTAAGTGACCAAGGGACACACTTTGTTAACCAAACAATTGTCGCAATGACGGAAGAATTTCAGATCCAGCACAAGAAGAGTATGCCTTACCACCCTCAGGAAAATGGGGTAGTTGAGGCGTTCAATAAGGTATTGGAGCATGCCCTCACCAAGGTGTGCAACGTGAACCGCGACGACTGGGACTTAAAAATCCCAGCGTTCCTTTGGGCATATCGCACCACATGCAAACGAATAACTAACCAGACTCTATTTAAGCTCATTTATGGCTAGGAAGCAGTTATGCCAATGGAATACATTGTATCGAGCTTGCGCATTGCAACAGCAACAGGGATGAGCGATGATGGCGCGATGGAGGAACGATTGACACAACTAATACAGCTTGACAAAGATAGATTCATTGCAGGGTTCCATCAAAAAGTAGAAAAATACCAACAGAAGGCGTGGCACGACCGCCATGTCAATTCGAAGCACTTTCAGAATGGGGATACAATTCTACTATATGACAATAAGTTTGCGAAACACCAAGGTAAGTTGCAAATGCACTGGTTAGGACCATACATCATCACTTTTGTCACCGATGGAGGCGCGGTGCAGTCACAAAGTTTGGATGGAGTACTGTTACCTAGATTAGTCAATGGGAATAGGCTGAATCCCTATCACCATGATCCATCGTAGAGCGGCTGAGAACCAGAGGTGAAAATAAACATAAAAATGGATAAAGACAGATAGCAGAAGCATGCCAGATGCTTCACGCGATTGGCACGCAGAAACGGAAGCATGGCCACCCAGACCACGGTCGATGCTTCACATGAATGGCACGTGAGGAGTCAAGTCCGACCATGAGTGGTGCAGATCAAAAGACGGTAGAAGGACAGGATGACATGATCCGAAGACTATGCACATAGATTTGGCAATAATTTCAGAATCAGGCATCAAGGACGCAACGAACAAGCATAAAAGCAGGCACAATAGGCTATCTGAGCAAGGGAGTATCTATTAGCTAAGAGGAACCTATGATGCAAGTTGATCTAGACGAGAGTTAAGTTAGGAATTCCAGGGAAGCTGTGTAAATGATCCATTTCATTTTGTGCGGCAGCACCCCAGGGGAGTTGAGGGCCAGAACAACAAGTGTGCATGAATGACCACAGCAGGTAGCGGCGTGGACACTCAGGAGAAGCAGAGACGCGGTCTCAACCGAGATGTCTAAGTGCGTGGTGGTAGTTAGAATATTCGTAGTCCCTGTGACCACCAAAATACTAGGGGCGGTGGCCCCTTGGCCCCGGTAGGAAGCAATCCAAAGTGTGAAACAGATGTGCCGGAGCAGTCGGCCTGTTTCCCACCTTGGCGACGCCGATGAAATTTTTCCCAGTCTGGAACGAGAGTGGAGTGAGCCAGCATATGCCGAAGAGGTAGATGATCTGCCGAAGAGGTAGATGATCAAGGTTTCTAGAGACTGGAGGATGCATTCAAGAAGTACATGACAGCAAACCAAAGATCGACGGACGAAGTTGAGAAGTACACAACAGCGAAAGCATATCCTCAACCCCACTGCGGAAACTTGGTTCCAACAGCCCCCTTATCCATCTTGGGTGAGATTGCACTTGCTCCACAAGTGTTTCTAGAAGGGGTTACACCTTTCCGAGGCGGTGTATAAGGGAGTTTGGGTTGGTAGTTTGTTGGCGACAATGCGAAGTGAACCCCTGTCGATAAACGTTGCGTCAACATTTCCTACACTTGATGACTTCATCCAATCTCTCACACAAGATGAGGAGAAGTTAATCTCCATGGGAATGATAAAACCAAAGTTGGATTCGGCCCTTACAGCTGCTGAGGCCAAAAGAGTGAATGCAAAAGGAAAGCAATTTTTTTTTGAAAAGAGAGCGAATGATACAAAGCCAAAATATGTTCCTTATCAGTCAGAAGGAGATATACAAGTGCACATATTGTCATCGAGTATTTCATCTTGAGAGTTCTTGTATGAAGAAGACTATAGATTTGATGGCTCAGTTACTTGAGAAGAACAATCTCCCTGTACCTGCATGTGCAAGGAAGAAAGATATTGAACCTTCTAGATCCGAGGAAAAAAGAGAGATGCCATGCCCTCATGGCAAGTGCATCAAAAGAATCCTCCTTCATCATAGATTCAGGAGCATCAAGACATATGTCTTCCTCCAAAGATATCTTCTCCAACTTTGAATGCTCAATTGTCCCTTCCATCATGTTGGGTAATTATTCTTAAGTCTCCTTTGAGGGGATTGGAAGGATCAATCTTGACCATGGCTACTTCTTTGATGTGCTTTATGTTCCTTCTCTCACAGCAAATCTACTTTCAGTGTATCAAATGACTCATATTGGAGAGCCCAAGAGAGTGATATTCTCTCCAAATGAAGTCGAAATACAAAACATGGTTTCAGGTGAAATCATTGCAAAAGGAGTTGCAAATCACAACTCTAAACTGTATGAGTTCTCACACTTCTTACCTCTCTCAAACCAATTTTCTCTCCATACTCATGGCAATGAAGAAAGTAGATTGTGGCATGAAAGATTTGAGCATCTTAACTATCAATACTTGCATGACATGCATACAAAGGAGATGGTTGATGGGCTGCCCAAGATCAAGTTTTCCAAGGTAAACTATCATGGTTGTTTGATGGGCAAGCATCCTGAGAATAAATTTGAGAAGGGGAAGGCAAGGAGAGCCTCTCATCCTCTAGATCTCATCCATAGTGATGTTGTTGGGCCATTTCCAGATCTATCTCTAAGCAAAGCAAGGTATATAGTCACTTTTATTGATGATTATTACAGATTTACATGGGTATATTTCCTTAGATTGAAATCAAAAGTATTTGGATTCTTCAAGTTTTTCAAGTCTTCTGTAGAGAAATTTTCAGATAGGAGGATAAAATCCATTTGCACTGACAATGGAGGTGAGTACATTAAGGGTGATTTTCAAACCTTTTGTGCTGAAGAGGGCATTGAGATGAAACTTATTGTTCCCTATACACCACAACAGAATGGTGTAGCTGAAAGGAAGAACAGAACATTGAAAGAAATGACCACCTACATGCTAAAGTCAAAAGGGTTGCACCCTAGTCTTTGGGTAGAAGCCATGAAATATGCCTCTTATCTTCAGAACATAGTTCCTCACAAAGGACTCAATGACATTACTCCTTTCGAAGCATGGATGGGATACAAACCTGATGTATCTCATCTTATAGTGTTTGGATCCAGAGCATGGGAAAGGATTACAACTGAAAAAAGGAGAGCACTAGATCCACAAAGTAGAGAGTGCATTATGGTGGGCTATGCATTGGATGCAAAGGCCTACAAGCTTCTTGATCCTACTACCATGACCACATTCCTGGAAAGGAGTGTACAGTTTGAGGAATTGCCTATCCATGATACTCCTTCTGTTGAGCAAGATAGATTTCCTACCACTCCTCCTTTGATTGATGATCAAGAGAGCGAAGCATCATCACATGAGATTTCAGATTCAGAATCTGAAGACGGAGATGATGAAGAGAAAATGCTAGATCTTGATCCACAAGAACTTGAAGATCTAGCAACTGATGATGTAGATGAGAGAATGGGAGATCCAGTTCCACAAGAACTTGATGATCTTTCACATGATGATCCTCCTCTTCCTCGATGGGCAGCCATTACTCTTAGATATACTGATGATTTAGTTGGTGATCCAACTGATCAACGAAGAACCAGATCAAATTTTCAGAATGGAAGGTTTCATCCTTCTCACATTACTAATCCATTTCAGATCGATTGATCCTTCTTTGGAAAAGAAGGACACTTGCCTCCTGGGATGAGTGATGACATGCTACATTAGCATCCTTCAGTCTATTTTGAGGGAGGGATTTCTTCCCACTAGGTTTTCCCTCTTTCCTAATTTATTATTTAGATTGTTGTACGGGGTGACCTTTGGTCTCAGTCACCAGGGCCCTATTTTTCAGTTTTCAATTATTACCTCATAGTATAGCTTGCAGGGGGGTGTTGGAATATTCTAACCATCATTTTTTATATTTGCATGCCTGCATGCATTTTGGATGCATCTAGTCATCATGCATGCATTTGCATGCAAATGCATGCATCCAGTCATCATTTTGGTGGTCTCACCAGCACCTAGAGCCTAATTTCAGCTCCCTAGAGCCTGTCTTCAGCCCCCAGTATCCCTCCTACCTACCTGATGCGCCTTGTTTTACTCACCTGCATGACATGTGCACCTTTTCTAACCTATCAGGAGTTAACAGTCAGTTGGAGCATTGATTGACCAGTTCTTCCATTGATTGCTCATCCTAACTGCCTGTAGCTCCCAGTTAGCCAGTTCTGGAGTACCACTTGACCTTCTGACAGCCTCATGCGCCCTCCTTGGAGTCTCCATCCCCTGATTTGTGCCTAGATGGTTCTGTTAGACTCAATTAGACTCATTTGACTGACTATTAAACATTTATGACTGATACTACTGATTGGATGATGTCTCCAATGTTATCCAAGCTAAACAGTGGCTAGACACTGAGGATGAATTCGAATGACCTTATCTCTATTCGAATTCTATTGACAGTTATTGTATTGTATTCAGTTTTCACAGTGCCAACTCACAGTTGATGTATGATTATACTGCTATTCTCCATTTTCTGTGTTCATGAGTGATTATTGACTACATTCTTCTCTTCTTCTCTGCACTTCTTGAGTGAGTTTTTTGTGAGGTTTGTTATAGCTATGAGATCTTCCTGCAGATTATCACACACGAGCGATAGCCTATTCTTCGGTGATGGCCCCACCCATAGCTACATATCTAGCTACGGTGAGTAAAAGAGACTTTGTAAACCAGTTAGCTAATAATTGGTTCGGAATGGGAGCCTTAATAAGATGTCGTCTCCTCCACCATTTATGGATATGATCAGAGATATGAGTTGCATTGTTTTGGCGGAGAGAAGTCAGTAAGTCCGTACCAATTTCATAGCGGATGGGTAACTGGAAATGACTCAGGAATGACATAGCTAAAGAACGAAAAATTAGGAAACGAGTGTTGTGGTAGTTGAATGTACCACTTGGCAGCTATACTGGTGAGGGTCCTCTGAAATAACCTCAGATGGATCAAATCATCCATCAAGGAATTGGATGAACACCATAAATGGTATGTCATCACATGGTTCTTCGGGTCTTCACCAGGCTTGCCATCAAAATTTGGAATATCATAAGGTAACTTAACCGAAATGGGTGCCCAATTATAACCATGAAGGATGGGATCATTGGTCACAAGACAGGTCTCGAAGGTCTAAAGTAGCCAGAAATGGTAGCTGTTTATTGGGAAGCGGATACTGGTAGTATTGGTATGGCATTTGCGAACCAGTAGGACCTTGAATCGACTGATTGTAAGGTGCTCCAAGAGGGAATTGGCCATAATGGGGTGTGCCGCTTGGGTTGGGTGGTGGACTTGATAGTGGTCCACCACCATAATAGGGCGATCCGCCACCGGAAGGGGGGAATCCTCCATCGCCAGAATAAGGTGGCCCCCCACTGAAAGGCGGGAGTCCACCGCCGCCTCTGTCAGAATAAGGGTCCTCTACCTCCACCATCGGAATAGGGTGGCCCTCCACCTCCACCACCGGAATAGGGTGGCCCTCCGCTAGAAGGTGAGGGTCCTCCGCCACCGAAATGAGGTGGGCCTCCACCTCCTTTGTCGAAGTAGGGTGGCCGCCGCCGCCAGAATGAGGTGGGCCTCCGCCAGAAGGTGGAGGTCTGCCCCCTACGGAATGAGGTGGGGGACCGCCGCCTCTGGAAGGGGGTGGAGGTGGACTAAACGATGGTGGGGGTGGTGGGACGTGAGGAAAATTTAGTGGGGGTCCAATTGGCATAACATTGTGATGTCCCCATGGATTGTTCGAGTTTCTGGGATAAGGTACCCCGAGAACCATGTTTCTCGGATGGTATTGTCCCAACGCAGGGTTAAAATTACCCGGATACATATGACTCCATAATGATTGAGGTAGGTTGGATGATCCCCCACCATGAGGTAATCCCATGGTAGGTCCTGCGACTGGTAAGGAGCTACGAATGGAATGACCAGTTGGAAGCCCGCCACACATATTATGGTTAGCGAACAGGGGTTTCCCCCCAGTAACGATGTTTTGACCACTTGTTGATGGTTGACTTGCAATAGGTTGGTGGTTACTTACTAGTGGAGGAACACTACTCGTGATGAAATTGAGTGGTAAAGAGTATCCTCCCCTCAAGTTTTGAGGTGGGGGAGGAGTGGGTAACGTTCCAGTAGTAGTATGAGGGGTGTGGGATAGATGTCCTTCAATGTTTTGAGTCACCTAGGGTATGGAACTGGTCTCCTGATTAAGAGGTGTACTTGCAGGAAACAAGGATTCGTAAGTGGTCACGTTATGTATGGGTGTTTCCAGTGAAGTAAAGGATAGTGAACAAATTGGGGTATGTTGAGACATGGGCACTTTCGAGGTGTCTCTTCTCTATGAGAGACTCTGGTGCCGAAGTGAATCTTCACGTTTGTGTAATTGAGAGATCTACTCATGGACTGGAGACAAGAGCTCATTACTGGCAATCCAATAAGGCAGAGAAGATTCTACCCCCGACCGTAAAGCAAAGTGGGCCCATTGTTTCTTGAGAGTGGTGTCCCAAAAGGATGCAGATGGACCAAAAGCTGTGGATATAGGGTCATCCTAGGGTTGATTGAACCATTCTATAGCCCCAGGTTCTCCTTCCAATGAATGGTAGAAAGATGTGTCTTGTGAAGTAGACGGTTCCATGGTCACAAACCTTGGAGGATCAGTGATTAGTGGACTCAAAGAAAGTGAAAAATTCACTCCTAACTCCATGGTGGAGTTTTCTTCTTCAGGTGACATGACAACAGCTGGTGGATCCATGTTTTCCCTCGAAAGCACCTCCTGATTAAGGGGATATTCGGGTGGCAGGTTTAAAAGTATAGGGTACCTTCTCAAAGGTTGTTCAACCAGAATGACTGAAGCAGAATTTCTCCTAAGTGTCTTCTATACAAAAAGAAAAGCAATATAAAATCTACACAAACTAAGGCCACAAGAAAACTTATGTGACAGGTGTGGATTCAAAAGTATGGAACCTCACAGGATTGTCAAGGCTTCGCAACTCGCGATATACCCCAAGGTCCAACAGTTATACTTGACCCAATTTTTCAGAGCGCCAACCAGGGAGGATTAGGACCGTACCCCTGACCGTATAACCCGACTACCTAGAAGCATGTGCGTAGTAGCTCCCTTAGTGCTGTTCTCGGTGTATTTCTCTGCCAAGATGGCCAAATGGTTAGCTCGGTTGGTTTCAGGAATCCTAGGAGAGTCTCCCGATATACTCAAGGTACGTGGGAGCACAAATTCGTAGTGGTGTTGTCTAATGCATAACCGTATGGCAAGAGCCTTCTGATATACTACCGAGTACGTGAATTGCCTTTCGATATACCCAAGGGTACATGAAGGAGCCTTCGATATACCAATTGGTACGTGGAAGAACTGCAAGCCCCTGGGATGCAATGCAGGAAGATAACGACAGCTGCCATGTTTTATGACGTCGGGACACATCACTAACTTATCATACAAGTTACTAGTAGATTTTAACCTAACGCTACCGATTAATTTTATCTTATGCGGTTAGGTGAATGCATGAGGTGTAGACATGAATTTAAAAATAATGCAACCCTAGCTACATGAAGGTGCAATTTCCCTTTTTCTTTCAATGAAGTCTATCTAAGGTAAGGAGAAATCTCTTTTTCCAATGGTCTCAAAAGATAAGAAACCCCAAAAGTTCAAAAATCTAGCAAAGATGTTTGAAAGCACTCTTTTCTTTTTTTCCAACAAAACACAAAAAATAATAACACGCCAAATCAAAAAAAATTATTTTTATCTTTTCAAACTAGAATGAATCTAAGTAATGATCAAAAGGAGGATTTCTGCTTAGAATGCACTAACTCTTCAATTTCCACAATGATGAACTAAAAGGCACAAAAAGACCAAAAGTGCATAGAGCGTTTCAAATTTGAAATACTTGCAAGAGCTTGAATTCACTTGATCTTTTCAAAGAGATGAAAGACTCATAACTAAGAAAAATATAATCAACTGATTTCCTTTTCAAACTTCTCAAAGATATAAACAATGAATTCCAAAGCACGAAACAATTCCATGACAATTTCCAAATGATCTTGAAAATAGATAAAATGAAGCACTTTTTATTTTTCAATGCATATACCAAGACTAAATATGATAATAATGATGCTTTTCAGATACAACAACAGAAAACAAGAGACTAATCACAGCACTCTAAATGACTCAGAAAATCTCAAAGAAAGACGACAAGCACCCAAATGGATTCAAAGACACTCGAATCACTCAAAATCGAACAAATGCAACCAAAATTAAATGGCTAAGTGCAAGAAGGGTTCAGAATCAAATCTAGCACACTAAATAGATCTGGTAAGGTGATAAGGGAATGCAAGATCGAGCGGATAACCATGGGGGATTGAAATTTCCCGCCACCACCAAAACTCTCACTTGACCAAATGGAACCTAAAAGTCAACACAAACAAATCCAAACACAATCAATGCTGAGTAAACAAGTCTCTGACTGGAAGATACCGCACAGAGAGGCCTGTTGGTCAGTTCAAAATCAAAATTTGGAGAGGAAATGTACCAAGCACCAGGCTTGAAAGGTTGGCACACTCTGTAGTTATGCTCAGAGCACTTGGTGCACACTGTGTACAATGCTATAGCGCCGGCAGCGTAGGCTATATGAAAGTCAAATGCGTCGGTGGCGCAGTATGCTCAAAAGCAGTAAGCGCCTAAGAGGATGCATCGCACTATATGTACTACCCAGGTGCGTTGGGTGAATGACGAATGGCAAGAAATAGAGATCTCCAAACAATGAAACAACAAATGGCCTTATACTGATCCAAATAGAATCAGGGAAAGTTAACCGACTCTTCAACAAGAAAATCTGATGAAGGGAGGGTTCAGGAGGCAAATAAATGGCTCACTAAGAAGTCAATGAACAACACATTCAAACTGAAATCAAAGCTAAATACTCCCCAGTATGGTCGCCAGATTTGTTTTCGGACAATCTACCTAAGCGGACTTAAAGGCCAGATCTCCCTAGTCCAAGTGGATCTAGAACAAATAAACACAAAATAAAATCAGCTTCCCTAGATCAATAGAAATGCAAATAGATAAATGGGTCTCTTACCCGGGATTCGCAAGTCCTCTTGCTCTTTGCTTGATCCAATGCTCCATCACCTTCAAATCTGTAGCTGCAAAGTCCCGTTGAACAAGTAGAAACAATAAAACAGTAAAAGCATACATCACATATGATTGATCTAAGCTAAAATTTAAGGAGCTCTACACATCAACAACACGATAATGTATATGGGAAGAGATTGTATTAACTGTATAAAGGAGAGTACAAAGAAGAGAATGTTACAACCTATGCCTTAATGTCGTAACCTTCCTTCCAACAAGCCAAACGAAGCCAAGCCTCCAAATATGAAGTAAGCCTATCAAGGATGAGTGAGAGTCACCTAAGATAATTTCACCAGCATGAGAGTACTATAGACTTTCCTCTCTTTGGAATGGAGAGGAGATTCATATTTATAGGACCAAGTGGATAGAGTAGGTTGAAGATTATGGGGAGAAGGATAAGGGATCATCCCTTAAGATTAGGGAACAAAATTCCAACTCACCTAGAAGTTAGGGATGACCCTCCACCTCATCATGCTTCAAGAAGTCGCTCGAAGGTCTCATTTATCCATTTAAACCAACCCTGGCGCATGATGTACGAGGACAATTTGTGCCAGGAAGGGGCAAGCGCAGGTTGAATGAAGGAAACCTAAGCCATCGATGCAAGCTTCCAGATGACACTCTGTGCCGAGCCTAGTCAGGCGCTTCTTGCTGGAAGACAAGTTGCGCCAGCTTAACTTGAAAATGTGGATAAAGGATCAACAACTTGCTCTAGATGAATTTTGGTCAGGGAAACTTCGGGGATCAAGACATTGAGTTGGCATAGGACTCATGATGACGAGATTTAGGTGTAACAACCGTGTGGGAATGCAATTATTCTTTAACTCAATAATTTCCTTACCTCCAATACTATTCAACAATAGTTGGGGATCGGGATCCCAATCTTCAATATCACCCTCCTTTTCATCTTTTCCTTCATCTTTGTTTTCTTCATCAATCCTGGTATTAGCAAAATCATATGTTACTTCCAAAAACCTATTAATTTGTTGATAATCCTCAAAAACTTGCCAATACTTAACATTGTCTGGTATCGAGGGCCTATTCTTGACTTCGATTTCATACTTTCTGTTGGGGTAAATTGGGATTTTAAAAGTACTAGCAGAAGTAGCTAAAGTGTCAACAATATTGTTTTGTTCTCTTGGGATCAAATAAATTTGATGTTCTGTGAAGAAATTCCCAAATAAATCCCACACTTCGTTCCTATATGCCCTCATTCTTGGATGTTTAGTTTGGTAGGTTCCATTACCCTGATTAACTACTATCTCAGACTCTCCTCGTACATCAATTATTTCGGCTTTCAAGTATTTCAAGATGTTCAGTCCCAGGATTAAGGCTTCATATTCAACATCATTTTTCATACATTCAAAATCCAATTTAAAGGAGTGAAGTGTAGAATCATTACTTGGAGACATTATCCATATACCAGCACCAACCTCTCCCTTGCTAACAGCTCCATTAAAATCCATATTCCACAAACCTTCAACATCAAGTTCCTTTTTCAAATTCTGTTCTTTTTCAGACCTTAAATGATTGTTTTGTTAAAACAATTCAGGATTATCTAAGTCTGATTTTCCAGGACAGATATCATAATAAAAAATAGAAGAGCCAATATATGTATCAAGGGCACATATAGGGCGATTGTTTGGCTTGTTTTGGTTGCTGACCACATATTCTAATTGTTTTTATCTATATAACCTCCCCTGATCACCAAACATAGGGATAGTAGCATATGAAATATCCATCTGTAAAGTAACTTTCAACTTAGATGCCCAAGACCTAGACAATAACATCCCAAATTTAGGTGGGATGTCTACAACTACCACGTCCATAACCATACTCTTAGCAAGAATTTGAGTTAATGATACCGTCAAGTCTTTAATTATCCCTAAACACCTTACTTTCCTTGAATCAAAAGAGAACAAATCTTTATAAGTCCTAGTAATTTCCAATCCCAGACTTTCCACAACAACCTTTGGCATAAGATTGTGGGATGCTCCTGAATCCAACATAGCATTGTGAAGGATCATGTCATGAATATTCAAGCTAACATAAAATGGAGGTACATATTCATTGGTATCTTTAATCTTTGGGCCAAAAACAATAGTGGGAGAATCATCATGAAGTTGCAAAGTATCAGGTTGCTGCTCATCTTCTCCTCTCACCATTTTGAATATTTGATTCCGTTTTTTTTAAGAGTTCATTGAGGGGAATTGAGACTTTAATTTTGGAGATTTCATTTTCAAGGCTAAAGGATGATTGAGGTTTTTCTGCTTCTTATGCATTGGCATATATCTTCCCTTCTGGATCTTTCTTGGGGGTATCACTCTTTGGATCATTTTTTGAGGGGCTTCTTGATTTTGCTGACTTGCAGAAGGATGATCAGTAGGGGACTTATTTTCATTTACACCGACATTCTTGTTTATGAGATTATATCTTCTTTGAAAATCAACCGCTGCATTCTGATATCCCCTTTGGTACTGCGCCAACTTTGACTCCATGGACAACATATCAAAATCTGGTTCTTGAACAGACTTATCATACTCTTCCTTTGTCAAGCAAAAGTGAGGTTCGGAGTGATCAAATAGATGGATCTCATCATCAGGTAATTCTGCATCTTCTTCAACAACATAATTTTCAGGAAAAGGAGATCTGATTTGTTGGTCAGCTTGGTTTCTCTAGTATACTAGATTTATTTGGTCTGTATGTCTTATTTGAGGAATAGGAGGCCTCCTAAAATTGGGATTTCTAATTTGAGGCTCTCGTTGTTCTCTAATAACATGCCTATTTTCTAGGGAGAGTCTATATACCAATATTTCTATTGTTCTCATCATCATATCAAACTTAACATCCACAGATTGGGAAGTAGAAGGGTGACCTTCTTCATTAACTTTCTTCTTATCAGTTTCCACCTTTTGTTTCATCTTTCCCGATGCCATAATATTTACTTCTACCTCCACAACATCTTTCAACATATCAGGAAGGGTTGCAAACTTCCTTTCCCTTAACAACAATGCAAAAGCACTATCAAAGTCATCGACATAATGTAATTTGGAAACTATTTCGAAACTCCAGCAAGGGGTTTCATATCAACTGGAATTGAGTTATAAACCTTCATGAATTTAGTGGAAAAATCTTGGACTGACTCTGCATTACTCTTTTTCATAGTATTGTATTGCGTTAAAATCTACAAAGGGATTTTCTTGTCTTCCCACATTCCAAGTAAAGCTGTCTCAAAATCATCATAATTGCGTATACTCCCAACTGCAAGTCCTTTGAACCGTTTCTTAAACTCTCCAGAAAAAATTTGCGCCACCAACCTCATATTAACATCATCATGATCAACTTCTTCTAAATCTCTGAAGTCATTGAACCTATCCAAATGTTGTTGTGCAGTAATATTTCCCTCCCCATCATACAATACAATTCTCTAAGCATAATTTTGAGCAAGGTCATGTAAAACAACAGGTAAGGAAAGGGGATCAAACCTAGATGCCATCACTCTAGGGGGTACTTGAGGAAGGTTTTGAACTTGTGGAGTAACAGTAGGTATACGAGGAGAACTTTTAACTTGTGAACCTTGAAGTTCCTTGTTCTTGTTATCAATTTGACTTTCTCTATTAAAAAAAAAAAAATGATCTTTTTCTTCTGAACTCTGTAAATTTTCCCAACGGGATGCTAACAGATAGGTTTGAAATTTTTTCTCATCAAGAACAGTTTTACGTAGGTCTATTTCAGATTTTGTTCCCAAGAATGATTTTTCAAATTGCAACTCAAAAGGAATACTTTCAAAGCTAGTAATTTCTTCTTTTGGTAAAGATAAAGACCTTTGAATTTGAAAAGTACTTGCTTGGAGTTTTCCCTTTCCTTTTCTGAGGATCTTTTCTGAATATTGAATAAAATCTGGTGGGTCAGGATCCGGATTTAGTCTTATGTGTACTCTTATTGAATCTAGGGTTTCCAGTGGAGTCACCTTTCTCTATTGAACAATGAGTCCCCAGAGCAAAATGTAGCCAATTTTTGTATCTAGATTTTTGTTTTCTCTCAGAAATCAGATTTTCTTCTGTTTGTCGTTCTTTCCCAAGGAAATTTTTTTCTCCTTCGTTCCCCGACAACAGTGCCAAAATGTTATCACTCAAATTTTCTCTAGCGGTGGGAGGAAAGTCTTGAGGTAACCACAAACCTACTTTAGGCTGTAATCTGACCTTTCGAACCAGAGAGGACTCTCTCAATACTTTTACTATTGATGATAACTCAAATAAAGATTTAAAACTAAACACAGTGGTCAGGTCTGCAGACAATGATAGGTTTTTTAAAGGATTTAAGGCTAGTATGTTCAGAGGAGGACCATTGGGCATGGAGTTAGGTTTTTGAAACTTCAGAGTAATTATCAATGACTTGGTAACAAGATTCTCAATATACACAGGAAAGATAGACAATGTTTTCCAGTCTTAAATATTAATTAGAGATGACAGCAGGAATAGAAATACAGTCCATTACACTGAAGCATCTATTGAGGATGAATTTCAATGCAATTTTAGAAGAAAAATGGAGCATTTGATCCTATGTCCTTGGAGCATTCAACATGGATGAATTCCAATACATTCACCTTGAATCAAACACTTTGAAGCATGAAATATAATATAAAATACTGAGAAGGGAACACATAAAAGTATTATTTATTACCCTGGTCTCATCTAGAAGAGGTTGTAGAATATAGATTCTTAAGATAAATTCTTCCTTGATCCACTTGATCACCAACATCGAATCCAAAAATTATGCACATTTGTTCAACCATACTCTACAACAAGTGTGAGAACACACACACACACACACTATCAATCCAAATCTTAGGGGGGCTTATTGTTTAAATTCGGATGTAAAAGGCATAAATCCATATTTGTATTAAATGTAAACTTAGGAACATTATGGGCATATAATTGACGAAGTTAACACTAATCAAAGTTGACTTCATCAACAAGACACCGTATAAAAAGGAAATAGGAAGAGAGTTTAGATGGTGAAGGAGAGGTCCAAAAAATGGCTTCATTGCATGTATCGGTTCATCTTAAAGGAATCCTTCTTTTACAACTCTTTCTCTCTTTTTCATATTTTTAGGGTGTGTTTGATTCATGTATTTTCATCCATGTTCTTGTGATTCATTTCATGGTAGATATTCATGTTTTCTCCCCTCCTCTCTCGACATTCTATCCTTTTGGATCTCATCCCTCAAGATCTAGATCATTGGTATCAGAGTGGGTAAGAACTCCATGGGAACAAGGGCTTGAATCATATTGTGGGTTCAAATATTTTCAACAGTCACCAATCTCTTTTTGGTACTCTAGTAATCCATTTGTTGGGCCATACATTGTAGGCATCACAATTGGTCCAGAGACACCACATGGTTTTTCTACCCTTAGATCTCCGTTAACCATTGTAGGAGCATACATATATGGATTCACTACATCAGTTGGTCTCCAACATTTGTAGGGTTTCTATGCCATCCCTAGAGGTTCTATGACCACTACAACATCCCACACTGCTCTACAAACCCTTGCAATCCTTTATGGCCCTTTGCACTCAACACTCTCACATTCAACACTATTACAACATCATACGACCATGGCATCGCTTTAAAAAAATTGCATGTAACATCTATAATCTTGGGCGACCTCATTCCACCCCTTTCTTAGCTTTCTCACTACTGCATAGCTACTAGAGAAGCACAATCATGGATGGAATGGAGGATGATCCTCTTCTACAAAATTTATATAAATGTTGTGATCTGTATGAATCATTTCAAAGGCTCTACCATAGCTCATTGAAATTTTTTTTTCTTCACCTTGAATGGGTATTTTACATAATTTTATTTTGTTTCTTGGTTTATGAGATATCATTGATTGAAGCAACATAGGTTTATAAAACGGTGCGTCCATGTGCATATTGAGTTTCAGCGATAATTTTCTCAGTCCAAGGGATACATCATAGCAAGTTATATATCAATGAAAGGGTCTCATTGATACCTCAAACATATATTCGACGGAATTTGATTTCATCACGTGTAGCAAAAGTTATGAATATATTTGCAGATAGACATCCATAGCCCCAATAATCACGAGTTTTCATGTAAATTTCTAATTTTTGGATTTATTAAATCCTATTGTAATTTCTTTACTTTTACCTATGTAATTTATTGGTCGTCTAATGTACCCACACCTTATAATTTGAGACTAAGATAAATCTTTTCATTGCAACGGTTATGAGTCATCCACAAACCCAAGGTTACAAGTAAATCACACAAAACCCTTCTTTCATCAGCAATTGACAAATTGTAAACATGTTGGCACGATAAACATAACAAGGCCTTTTTTTGTTAGCATGGGTGAAATGACGGGGACCATCATTTTCTAAGGGGGGATGGTTGATTTGAATCCTAGGGAGGATTATAGTCTAAGTTTGGATATAAAATGCATAAATCTATATTTGTATTAAATGTAAAAAGGAACATTATGGACATGTAATTGACAGAGTTAACCATAATAAAATTTGATTTCGTCAAGAAGACACCTTATAAAAAGGCAATAGGAAGAGAGTTTAGATGGGGAAGGTGAGGTCCAAAAATTGGCCTCATTGCATGTAATGGTTCATCTCAATGGAATCCTTCTTCTCCAACTCTCTCTCTCTCTCTCTCTCTCTCATATTTTTGTGGCGTATTTGATTCATGTATTTTCATCCATGTTCTTGTGATTCATTTCATGGCTGATTTGTATGTTTCTCTCCTCCTCTCTTGGCATTCAAGCCTTCTAGATATCAGCCCTCAAGATCCATATAAATACTTATATTATATCACTTAAATAAATCAGCAAAAAGTGTGAGAATCAATATATATATATATATATATACACACACACACACTAAGGTTGTACTAAATTGACCCCCATGTGTAGCATGGGGGCAGAACCAGGAGGACAAAGAAGGATTATATCCCTGTGGTGGGATATATGAATTCTACGCTCCATATGATGTGGATGTAGGAGCTGGTTGTGTCATTTTTGGTGGAGGTACCAACAATGCTTGGCTTGCATTAAGGTAGGTAGGACTGTAGGTTCCATATTGTAGCTGACCAAACTAAGGATTTGGTACAGTTGGAGGGGGTGCTGACATGTTAGGGATGGGAGGGTACTGCATTGCCATATTGGTGGTGTAGAAGTTGAGGGAGTGGGCACCTTTCCCTGTTGGGAAACAAACCCAATAAGCACGTCTGCTGAATGTGATGACCCTGCATGTGGGGCATCCAAAGATCGATGCCTAGGGGAATCAAGTAGGATGGTATATAAATACCTAGATTGTGCATAAATGATATTGAATTGTTGGACCTTTAGAATGGTCTCTTCCTCGGTTTGGGGCAATGAGGTTGCCACATATTTTGTTATCACAGGTTGGAGTGATTTGATGAACCAATCCAACAGAAAATGATGTTGTATATCGATTTTGCACAATGTGCACCTTCTACGCCACTCATGGACGGTGGTCCGCTATGTGGGTAGAAGTGTTATGACAAAATTATATGAGAGTTTCGAGCCCTAAATCATGATGTATGAGAAATTGGAAATATGTGAGAAATGTAGTTGCGATCGTCCCAAAGGTGGCATGGGTATCATGATTTTGATCAACAATGCTTATGAAATTGAAATGTGTGAAATGGAGGTATTTCACACTTTTCCCCTTTTTTTTATTCACCAAGATCACATGGAATGCGAGGTGAAGAGCATACTTTGGGAGATTAGAGTCTTTAGGTCCTTGATTGTGTGCAAAAGTGAATTACACTACTTTGCCTAAAACATGAGAATTAAGCAAATAACATGAGGTGTCAATACTTAACAACTTCTATGAAATGGAAAGCAAGATGTCTTGAATAGTAATGATGACTAGGAGGCCTGTTGAAAGCCTCAAAGTATTTTACCTAAGTAAATTTCAAGAGAAGACCTCTTTACTTCCTAATCTTGGGCTAAGCGAGCTAATTACTAAAGAAACATTTAACGATTGCAAGTTAATTTAATTCTAGTTCATTAATGAGCAGTCATTGGGACTACAATATTTGTGCAAAACTGATAAAAGGAAAAATAAAAGACAATAGCATTGGTTTCCTCAATATAGACGCGCTAGTAGCGCGGGTACAACACAGCAAAGCTGCGCTAGTATAGAGAAGATTACCGCACAGAAGAGAGATTGATAAATTGCACAATAGTGCGATTGTCGAAGGAAAATTTGTGTGAGTAGTGCGCTTGGGGTACCAAGATCCGCACTACTATGTAAACAGTAATTACGACCAAGAGGAGGCCAAATTCCGAGAATGAAGGGTATGAATCTGATCTCCTGCACAAGACAAGAACCTAGAATTATCTATTTAGCAAATAACAACCTATTCAATGATAAATGAACAATAATGAAGTGAAGTCACCATAAATACCGTTGTGGGAAAATTTGCACAAAGGTGTGCAGCCCTTCCCACTTTGAGGATGAAAGCCTTTGAGGTTGTCAACAAGGCCGAGTATTGTGTTACTAAAGCAAATGTGAGTGACTCCAAATTGATCTTATAAGCTCTTGTTAGAAAAACAAAACAAAATAAAACAAATAAGTTGAAAATAAGTTGAGATAAACAAAAGAAGTAAGGATATGCAAACCACAACAAGAAGCCAATGCTAGAACTAATTTAGATTGTCCAATGGTCAAGCTTGTTACATGTAGTGTCACATAGGAAGTGTGGGCTTAAAGGGAAGGCAACAATCTCCGAAGGTCCTTTTTTTTTCCGCACTAAATACTAAATAACTTGAAGAACAAATGGGGGAAACACTTGCCCTTTGGAGGAAGGTGGAAAGGGAGCTTGAAGAATACTAGTAGGTGTGGGAAGAGGTGGAAGAAGTTCCAACACAATTCCAGTAGCATAACCTTGCTCTAAATTTCTCTACTTAGATGCATGCCCATGGATTCCATTTATAGGCCAAGAGGTGGCCAGGAAACATCTAGATCCAAGTGTGAACCCGTCACCTCATGAACTAGCTCCAAGTTACATAAAGGGGGCTATTCAATGCTTGAAGAGACAAATTCGAATTTTAGTTGGTGAGGGAGCTTTCATGAGCCTTCAATGCTCAACTGGTATTTGAGATCCCGTCAGTTTTACAGTATCATAAAATCTCTCAGAGAATAATCCACTCTAGGCCAGCGCATGAATAGAACTGATAACACACACTATAGCGCGGGTTAGCAAGGCTTTACATGTGCTACCTCTTCTTTTCACCATTTTTTGGTATTTTTGGACTTATGTTGTTTTTTGGATCTTATGAGGATGTCTTTGGTAAGCTGCATGCTATATGTTGATGACGCCTTACTGCAAGATTCACCAAGATATTGCATCTGTGCGAAATTTAGGCATTAACATAAATGTTTATTTTGTTGTACTGAAAGATTTATCGAAGAGATAATAATTAACCTGTACCTTTTTGTTTTGGTAAGTGTAATGTTTATGGAAATAGCCTAATGTGGATTTTGCAAATTATTTGGAATAACATATTGTTCAAATTAGGTTAAGTCCACATTCTTCACAATTTCTCTGAACTTTGGTTAATGAATTGTAATATTTTCTATGATTATTTTGTTGTTCTTAAAAAAATGGGCCATATTTCATTAAACTAAGAACAATTAGTGCAACCATCAAACTAGAGTCCTAACTTTGTTTAATGAAAATAGGAGTTAAACTTGAGTACATTACATTATTGCCTTAAATTGAATCATGGAGGAGCAAATTAACCAAAGCAAAAAATTCATATAGTAAAGGAGTTGTAATATTTTCTATGATTGTTTTGTTATTCTTAAAAAGATGGGTCCTATTTCATTAAACTAAGAACAATTAGTGCAACCATCAAACTAAAGTCCTAACATTTTTTAATGAAAATGGGAGTTAGACTTGATTACATTACATTATTGTCTTAAATTGAATCATGGGTGGAGCAAATTAACCAAAGGAAAAAATTCATATATTCTGATTTAAAGTTATATTGAATTTAAATTTTGTTGAATTCATACTGAACTATTTAATAATAAAAAGAACAATTATGAAGTTTTTGAAATTTTATGTTTTTCTAATTGTAAATATTTTTATTTTTTATAAAGAGTAATTAACTTCATATCACATTAATATATTATAAATTACGGAAAAATATATTATAAATTACATTTTATTAATATTATTATTTAAATATGTTCTTTAATATAAGTAGTTGAGGATGTTGAATCCATTTTTATATTTATATTTTCTTAACTTGTTTTTTAATTTGAGTATTTGAGAATATTAAATCCACTTTTATATTAAAAATATTAACAATCCAAATTCAATTCATAAAAAAATTATAACCCAAATTTAAAAACTTCAATTCATAAAAATTTTATAACCCAAATTTATTGTGATGAAAAATTGAAAAAAATCAAAATCATAAAAAGTTTAACATTTTCTTTTGGAAAATGGCTTTATCCATTAATAAAACCCTCATAAATATCCACTTTAATAACATATAATACTATAATACTAATACTACATAAATAATAATGTTATAATTTCATACATTTAATTTATTTATATGGAAGTACTAATATTTTTTTGTTTGCTAGTTTGTAGTGACTTGCACCACTAGCTTGTAGTCTAAGAAAGTGCGACTTAGGGGTGTCTAAGCCATCACACCTTGGGCCACACTAACCCTTAGCATGGTTGGATTTAAGTGTCTCCTCCTAGCTACCTTTCGGGTTCGGATCACTACTTATGTATCCACCAATCAAAAATCATTTAATACAATCTCTCTAAATACAACCACAAGTTCGACAACTACCTCAAAGTGAACCATAACTTTAAACTTTGAACTAAATTATTGAACTATTAAAAATTAATACAATTTAATAATATATAATGTTATATTACTTATATAAATAATAATATTATACTTTTCACATTTCATTATTTGATTATTTCAATAATTATTTCATACTAATAACAACTTGAAACCGAATATGACCTGTGACCTAAACTTAAATTTTATTATGACTTTAATAAATTTTAACAAAATATACCCAATAAAAACTTAGTAAAATACTCAATAAAAACTTAGCAAAACTTAATATCGTTGGACAACTTGAGCAATGGACCAAATGTTGACTTTTATTTCGATTTCAATAGATTATAAAAACAAAGTATATCCAATGAAAACGTATAAAGACCTCAAATACTAAAGTAAGATAAGTTTTCATGAATTCAAGGCCACAAATATTTAATCAAGATAAGATGTTATGAAATTAATTTTTTTATATAGTAAATTGATAAAAGTATGAATTTGATTATGTATATAATAAATCAGCAATAAAAATATGAATTTAATATAATAATAAAAATATGAATCCTCTCACGGTAAAATTGTTCTTTCTTTGAAAGGCACTAGCTTTTAATGTTAATGTATACAAAATTAATACGAACGTTAACATTTATGAAGAAATTTATGGTATAAATTGAGAGCACAAAGAGCTGACCATGAAAACCGGGCATCCATGGTTTCACTTGAATTAACAGTAATTTTCATTATATTGATTTTATTTTGTTAGTACGCTGTTGTGAACTCTTATCTGTCGTATTTTTGTGTGTGAGCTGAATTACTTTTAGTGGATCATCCGCATTGGAGGGTGAGATCAATAACAGCCACCCACTTAATAGAAAGGTCTATCCAAAAGCTCATCCTATCCACCACCTCTTGTTCAATCTCCACACCCATTGTTATTTTACTGGCTGCTCACTCCCAATGGAATTGCTACTCTAGTTGGGTTTGCCATAGGCACAGAGACGGAGACACAGACTGAGAGAGAGGGGGTATGGCCTCAGCTACACTCTCCATGGCTGCTGTGGCCAACTGCAGCAGCACTCATGCATCCCTGCAGGTCTACTCTACTTCCCATGCCACCCACCATCCATAATATTCAAAATCAGAAGTTGGCACTTATAAATGCTTTCAATTAACTATGCATTTGGATGTCTGAATATGTTTGCATTATTCTCTGCTGGCCAATAATCTGTTCAGGCGGGCATTTTTTAGATATGGTGTTTTATTTCATTGCAGTTGCCATAATGTTAATGCATCATTGGAGTTTTGTATGCATGTTAAATCAATTAACCACATGAAACAAAGAGTAGTGAAGATTACTTGTCAATGCATTAATTGAGATGGGTTTCATTATATGAAGCTTGGGAGGGTGGCGTTGAGCTGATTGTAGTCAGTTTGATCATTATTCAGTTCAGATATTTATTTGTGTGTTTAGTTGCATTTGGGTTTGAGGTTGAAGTTGCAATTGATGTGTCATGTGCTATTGTTCATGGGCAGGCTTCAGGGAAGGGCTTCGCCGAATATTCAGGCCTCAAGAACTCCATTGGCTTCCCTTGCCTAAGGAAATACAACGAGGACTTGGTTTCAGTAGTTGCATTCCAGACTAATGCGGTAAGGACACGTTCACACTCTTGACTGATAATATCCAATACATGATTGTCAGTCACCGTCACCATGGTTGGTCTAGTCAGTGGATTTCTTGGTTTGATAATGTCAAAGTGGCATTCTGATAGTAAAGCAAGTTATAGAAAATTAGGAGTTTCCCAAACTGGAATTTTGCTCAATGATTGTCACCCTGCTGTATATGTAGATGATCACATTATTAATTGCCTTAGGAGTTATCTTTGACAATGCCCACTCCGGTGTCTCTGGATGTTGTTTTGTTGTATAATTGTGAAAATGATGAATGCAGAGCTCATTTGGCTTTGTGTGGGTGTCATATTTGCATCTAATAGCCATGCTTATATGTATGGTTTCGTTGTAGTCCAAGGGGTTAGCTCAATTGGTTGTTGTTAATGTTGTTGGGCATTTGCCTAATTCCATATCAACAAGTGCCATCCACTGATTGAGAAAGCATCCCTTGCATTTCCCGAGAAGTTTTCCTTGAAAAAAATGGTTTCTATGCAATTGATTTAGTCTTCTAGAAGTCACTTTACTTTGTGATTATCTCAGTTGTATCTATGAGCCTACTTTACTTGATGACAACCACTTAGGCCTGTCTTGATGTTGCTTTAAATTGTAAAATTGTCACACTAGTGTATATGAAGTTGATTTCCATTTATGTGGATTTCAGATTGCTATGTGATCATGGTGGTTGTGTGTATTGAGGTCACTTGATAATCTGGCTGCAACCTGGTTTAAATGGATATCAGTGTTTGATCCAGAGTTCAAATTGCTTTATGATTCCTGGTATTAGTTCCACTGGTTCCACTTTTTTGTGTGTATAGAGAGAAACTGATGCTTATATTTGTGGAAGAGGGATGAAATTAACAATCCTTTACGTAAAAGGAAATCATTTCATCAAAATACCCTTTCCTCTGCCTACCCGTGTTAAAAGATCTAGTGCATGTGATATGCCACCTGAATCTCCACATTCTTGTAGCACCTATTCTGACTTTACATTGCAACGAAATTGGGTCCAAAATTGAAATTTTTTCCAGGATAGAATTCCAACTTTTAGGCAAGGCTTTGAAGGTCCAGACGCATCATTTTCACCACAGAAAGTAAGAGTGGCCATCCTGATTAATTACCAGACATGTCATACAGATTATGAAAACACCAGGTATCTCCAAGGCAGCACGCTGCGAATTGGACATACCCAAACACCCTTTGTGAACAGGCATTTCGAAAAACATGCACATCTGATTTTCTACAGTTTCTGCAATCTCCCTCTGTGAAACCTGCTTGATGGGGCCTACTTCGTTTTATGAATGCTACACTGTTATTTCATAGTATAATTGTTGCTCTGTAGTATGTGGAGGGCAAACCTTGGTGCATCTAGAGTTCATATCACAATTCATCATTAAATTGTCACAGTTTATATGTTTGGGTGTCATTTCATAGTATGATTGTATTTGGTTATCATTTCATAGTATTATTGTTGTTTCTATGTTATATGTGTATGCATTATTGTTGTTGCTATGTTATATGTGTATGTAAAAGCATATACAGGCTCGCCAATAGCAGTAGTCTAAATATACATCAAAAAAAATGATCTTTTTGTTATGTATTTTTAATTAATTTTATTGGAAATTTAGTTAAAATTGAAGAGATATGCTTAAATTAAAAATTTAAGTTGTTAAAATTAGAATGGGAATTTGCTTTATCTATTTATACATTCAAAAATGCAATTTAAGTATTGAAAAATTGTAATTTGACCAAAGATTGTATAGCTTCCAATGATAGTACCAGAAAAAAGTTCAAATCATATATCGTTAAATGGAAATTTTGATGTTTGAAAGGCTCTAACAACCATGTTATATCAAAATTTCAAGGTAAGCATTATTGTATGTGAGCACACTTTGGCACTTTCAACTGCCTTCTTGACATGTGGGAATAACAATGACACTCATACTGACATATGTACAGGTCTTGTAGGACTATAATAATTGTGCTGTGGTATTAATAATTGCATGTCACTGTCACTTACAGTATGATTATTAGTAGTTACTATGGTCTATGGCAGGTCACTTTGCTCTCTGAATTGTTATAGGGACTTATATGAAGTTGATTTTGTTGTGCCATTGCTACCAGACTCATCAGAATTCTGTGCATAAGGGTTAATTGCTAAATGGTTATCCCATTGATGTCTGTAGAAGCGAAGTGATATGATCTTGTATTGAGGTATTGATGTCTCTAGGTTTGTATTAACAGCATGAATGTCAGCCTCGCGTATGTGGGTATCACTTTGCTCTGAGAATTATGACATTCGTCTATGTAGAAATCACAAAGCTTTTGATCATTCTGTTGGTGTATGCTGATTTAAAATAATTATATGATTGATGCACAAGTCCATGCAGATATTAAACAATTCTAGGTTGTCATAGTAGTGCAGTGCAATCAGAGATTAGTTGTCTATTGATTGTCCTTAGTGTTTATGGATGTCACTTTGCAATGCTGTTTCATCCGATAAACTTGTGCATGGGATTTTCATGGTAAACAACAAACTGAAGTGGTTCTCATACCCTTGTTCTTTCATTCCAGGTAGGATCATCTGGACAAAAAAGAGGTATAGTGGAGGCAAAGATAAAAGTTGCAATCAATGGTTTTGGAAGGATTGGTCGCAATTTTCTGCGATGTTGGCATGGTCGAAAGGACTCACCTTTGGATGTGGTTGTCATCAATGACACCGGGGGTATTAAACAGGCCTCGCACTTGCTCAAATATGATTCTATTCTTGGAACCTTTGATTCAGATGTCAAGGTAGCAGGAAGTGATGGTATTTCTGTAGATGGCAAGATCATCAAAGTTGTATCAGATCGGAACCCTCTAAATCTTCCATGGAAGTAAGTACATGAAACTAATCATTTGTCTAGGATTATAGATTAATGCTTCAGATCTGCTTACACTGAAAGTATTAGATCAGATTTCTGATCTTTGCAATTGGGTATAGTAAAGATTGAAATTCCTTGCGATAATTATTTGTTCATTTAGAAATCAAGAATTAGAGTATTGTGAATTGACATGTTCAGTACTTACAACATTAACAGGCTCCCTCGGTTCTCAACTAGAGTACTCAAATGCCACTAACTTTAATCAACATGGTCAATTCTCTATTTGCTATGTATAGTTTTTGGGTTGCTTTGGTGAACTTTGCTTGTGGCCCCAAAGAAATCAGAATAGAGAATAAAAGAACTGACTTAACAAAAGATAAGCATGTGCATTGCAAATTTTGCTGCCTACCATATTTTAAGCACAGGCATTGAAGTCGTGTATTTGGAAAGAAAAAATTAGTATTTACCTTGCCAAAAATTTTGTTAAATTTATGTAGTGCTGGAAAATGATGATAACCTTATAGGATTATTATATAGAGATGACTGGTGTTTCTCAGCTCTTAAAGAAATGCTTCATATTGTGTTTGCAGGGACTATGATATAGATTTGGTCATAGAAGGTACCGGCGTGTTTGTGGACAGGGACGGTGCTGGCAAGCATATCCAGGCTGGGGCAAAGAAGGTTTTGATCACAGCTCCTGGAAAGGGAGATATTCCTACGTATGTTGTTGGTGTGAACGAGGAAAAATATAGTCCAACAGACGATATTATTAGCAATGCCTCCTGCACTACTAATTGCCTGGCTCCTTTTGTTAAAGTTCTGGACCAGAAATTCGGTGAGTGTCATCTGATTAAATAGAACAAATAATTAATTTACCCCTATTCATGTTGAAATCTAACATACATTTTAGAGTGTTGATCATCATAGTTTATAAATTCGCACAGCCACTTAACTCGTGATCAGTGAAGATTGATAGGCCACAAGTTAAGGGTTACTAACAAGTTATATGTTACTTGTTCTCTATGCATAGTTGTAATTACCTATCTGTTAAAGCCTTAGTCTAGTTATACTGGTTTTCTGCCACAAACTGCACCTTATTCATGGATTGGCTACAAGTTATCCATGCATCAGCTACCAGTTCTTTTTTATATATTCTTTTTTTATAATTGTTTATTTTGAATTTGGAACAATGACCATAAAATCTGTTTGGACAGTACACTTCTCTCATCCTCCTACAATCTAGGAAATGCATAGGTGCTAGTCCGCCTCAAATTCTAAAATATAAACACCTATGAGTATAAAGATAAAAAGAATGACATTGTTTAGTTCCTACTTGAAGAAATTGTTTTGTTCCTGTCCATGTCCATTATGCTTGCCAATGTTTTCTTTTGTTGACACCTAAATTTGTTTAGTGCAGGAATCATCAAGGGTACCATGACAACAACTCATTCATATACTGGTGATCAGAGACTTCTTGATGCTAGCCACAGAGATCTTCGTCGGGCCAGAGCTGCAGCCTTGAACATTGTCCCAACATCAACAGGAGCAGCAAAGGCAGTGGCACTAGTTCTCCCAAATCTGAAGGGGAAACTGAATGGCATTGCTCTGAGAGTTCCAACACCCAACGTGTCAGTTGTTGACTTGGTCGTTCAGGTGGAGAAGAAGACATTTGCAGAGGAGGTGAATGCAGCATTCAGAGAGAGTGCGGATAAAGAGCTTAATGGCATCCTTGCAGTGTGTGATGAGCCTCTAGTGTCAATAGACTTTAGGTGTTGTGATGTCTCCTCAACTGTGGATTCATCACTCACAATGGTGATGGGAGATGATATGGTGAAAGTGGTTGCTTGGTATGACAATGAATGGGGTTATTCACAGAGGGTTGTTGATTTGGCTGACATTGTTGCCAACAAGTGGAAGTCTTAGTCAATTAATTCTACTTGCTCCTACTAAGTTGCTACATAACAAATCTATGGTTGTTTTTGCTTTCCCTTATTATTTGCTATAAAATGAGCCACTTAGTCCAATCTATGTAATGTTTTATGTTGTTTATTTCATGACAACATTCTGAAGAGTTTTTCAAATAATATTAAATTTTTGTAAAGTGCTCCGATGCCTTATCCAACTTGTAACATCATAGTTTCGCTTTTGTTCTCAATGTATTTCACTTCTATAGCTGATTTTGGATCGTTCCAAGAAGCTAATGCTGTGCATTTATTTAGTGGACTTCTTCGATTACATTGAGAACCATAAAAATGCAGATTACAATATTAATTGAGATCAAATAAAAGGACAAATAATCAAATGAGATGTAGCAACAAAAAGAGACTTGAATATGCTTTTTCTGTGTTTCCACTTCTGTTGCAGTCTGAGCTTCATAGGAACCCTGGAAAAGTAGGGAAGTCCCCCCTCCTTGTTGCTGTAAGAGAAATGCCAAGGGATGCAATTTGCCTCCCAGGCTCCCATTAGCTCTTCTTGGTGGGGATCTTGCATCTCTGCACATGATGATGTGGCCATTTGAGCTACTGACTTGATATGAGCTGGTTATATTTAAATATCAAGTTTTCAATTTTCAAGTTCCAAGAGTTAAGAGATTGGATAGGTATTTTCCATCATAAAAATACCTATCAGAGCTAGCAGTTGTCGAATTCTTATTTTTCATAAAAGCTACTTTCCTCGCTTTCATATTATATTTATGATGTTTAATGAACTCAATCACAAGTATACATGGTAGCATAATTGTGTACAGATACGCGTTCTGTAAGTTAGAACGAAGGAAATTTTGCAGGTTGATATAACAAGGGAAATTGTATTTGTTTTTTTAAATATAAACTGTGTAGAGTTTAGAAATATTGTAAGTTTTTTGATAAGACACTTTATCCCATTTATTATTAAGGAATTTAAATAAAGTTTTTGTTAAAAAAACAAAATGAAACTTTGAAATGGTTAAATAAATTAGAATGTTTATAGTTAAACATTAATTATAAAATATTTTTCATAAAATTAATTATTATATTAATTAGATAACAGATAAAGTTAAATTAAATAAATTAATAAATAATAATATTAATAATAATTATGATCAATATTAATATAGATGTGTAGTTAATGATAAAATGTACTGTTAAGTTACTCTTATTAATCCCATATTATATGATAGTTTTTAAAGGTGTAGTCTAAATATTCTAAGTTTTCAACCTTTTACCAAAAAAAGAATTATCGAATTAAATATACATAATAAATAAATAAAATCAAAATAATTAAATTGATAAATAATAATATTAATAATACTTGTGGTCAATGTATATTAATTTTTTATTTTTTTTAAATAATTAATTATTTTCAGCAAAATTAAAATAATAACTTAAAATGAAATGTTAATTTAAAAATAATAATAGTAATAAATAAATAAAAGATAAATTATTTAAAAATAACGAAAGGATGTTAAAATAATCAAATATAGAAAAATATAAATAAATTAATAATAATAATCTATTTTTAAGGTCATTGTCCTTAAAAAAAACTCTTTTGACAGCATAAAGTCTGAACTAATTATTATAAAAAAATTAAATAAATTAATATATTTTAAGATGTGCATGAATGATAAAGTAGTTATTAAAAATTGAAACAAATATATTTAAGATAAAAATATAAAAGAATATATTAAGATGAAAATATAAAAGAAAGTAAAAAGATAACAAAAGAATGAGATAATTAAATACATATGATTAACTTAAATAAAAACAAATTTATATTAATAATAATTATGGATTAAAATTGAAAAGTAATTTTAATAAGGATTATAAAATAATGATAAATATTAGAAATAGTTGAAAAAGAGAAAAGTGATATAGAAAAATTAACTAATCAATAATGAAATCTATGAGAGGTGATCAATAACAAAAATGGACCAAAGAGGTTCTAAAGGGGGATGAAGAAGAAATAAAAGGGAAAACCATTAAGGGAAGAAAATCTAAAAAAAATAGGATGGGAGGAAGAGCTTTGGTGCATGGAGGGTGGGGGAGGTGTTAAGAGGTGAAAGGAAGGCTTAAAAGAGAGTTAAGCATATGATGTATAAATTTGGGAGATGACCATCTAAAACATATGGATCACAAAGAAACAAGCAGTTGTCAAGGGTTAGAACCTTTAAGATTTCAAAGCGTGATAAATTGCAAAGCAAACCAATCGGGTTCACCTTCTCTTAACTTTTTTAAAATTCCACTTATAGTAACTCCTTCAACGCTGCACTGTAATAATTTATAGCATCCATTCAACTTAGCCATTATGTTCTACGAGGGTTTATATGTGGCAAATTATATATGCATAATGCTATATACATACATATTCCACCAACAATTGGAATTTACTTTGGGATATATATTATCCATCTATCTTCGTACACATCTCAACAATTGGAATATGCACTAGGATATATACCATGCATCTTGTCTATTTTCATACACATCGAATGGTATATATACCAACACATATTTTAATTGTCGATATTTGTGTGGCAACAACATGGTGCATATACGTCAGATTATATGTCATTAAAATCATCAAGTACTTGCATCAATCTCATTCACACCCACTCAAGAGTCTAGGTATTAATACAAGTTTGATCGCATGTCAACGTGCAACAAAACAATTGACCTTTTTGCAAATGTTTTGAAGCGCCACAATGTTAACTAGTTTGAGCATACTAATATGTTTATAGCTAGTATTTTTAGCAAGAGTACAATTATTAACTATTCAATAGCTATGCTACTAGCATTGTAGAACCATGCACAAAACACCCTTCTTAAACACACATGAAAGATTTCAATGGCAATTTAGATTTTTGAAATGTTCTAACATCCTTTTTTTAGCATATCAAATTTTAAATTGGTGTTTCTCAATCCTACCCCTAAATTCTTGCAAATCAAGTTATACATACAGATCTTGTGAGAGGCTTCATGATAACTCTCTTTTTAGTGTTATTTCCAAATTTGAAATTCATAAATGGTATTATGAAACTCTTGTGTTTTGTGGTTTTATTTTTGCACAAACTCACATATAGGAGGTATCATAGCCATGTCTCGACTTGAGCTTCAAAAAATTTATCGTAGCCATTCAAGTTGTTATATCTATATTCATTCCCATATATGTATTAAATAATAGAAGTTAATATATTCTAATGAATTCATTTGTCACAATTTAAAATATCAAAGTTATCTTTCTACTATAGCTAGCAAAATAAAGAAAATTAACATTGCTAAAGCAAGAACGAATTCTCTTGAACTTCATAATGAAACTTGGGATTGGACAAGACCTAAAAGGCCATGGGAAGAAAGTTTGTGTACATATTCTCCTAGAATGACTTGCCTATGCACACATTAAGTCTCAATTTTACAATATTTCTAATGTCACGGATTTGCATAACTTTTTAACTCATGAAAACCAAAGAGAACTAGGAAAATTTCTTCATAATATTTTCAATCAGAGAAATAAAAGGCTTGTCACATACCCATCCCCCTCTATAGCCTTAGAGAGGCAAAGTGGGGCATTTTTGTCTTTTCCATTAAACTTAATCTCTCAAATTTCCCATTTATTTCTATTTGAACTAACCTCTTCATTGTGTGGGTTGAAAACCATATGAAACGCCCATTTGAAATTCCATAAGGCTCGTTCAAATGACCTTCCATTGCGCTCTCTTTTGAACATTGTGTGTGTGTGTGTGTGTGTGTGTTTGGGGGGGGAGGGTGGGCCATCCATCCTCTTTGAAAGTTCCACCCCTTTCGAAAATATCTACGTAATGATAAGGTTGTTGGTCTCCTTTGGAAGGCACACACCCACACACAAATGCACAGACCAACAAGCACATTTAAAGAAACATCTTACAAAATTCCTCAATTAAATTCACACCTTTCAAAAGATCAAATTAACACCTTTGAAAAGTCCCTAATGGACTATCGAGTGTCTTCGAAAGATCCAACTTCACATATTTTGCAATTCCTCAATGAACTATGGAGAATATATGTGTGTGTGTGTGTGTGTGTGTCTCCTTTCAAAGGCACACACCCACACACACGTGCACAGACCAACATGCATATTTAAAGAAACATATTTTAACTATCGTTCCTCTTTGAATGATCAACTTCACATCTTTCAAAAGTCCCAAATGGACTATCGGGTGTCACATCTTTCACAATTCCTCAATGAACTATGAAGCATGTGTGTGTGTGTGTGTGGCTCCTTTCAAAGGCACACACACGTGCACATACCAACATGTATATTTAAAGAAGCATATTTTAACTATCGTGCCTCTTTGAAAGAACAACTTCACATCTTTCAAAAGTCCCTAATGGATTATCGAGTCTCTGAAAGATCCAAATCCACATCTTTCAAAATTCCTCAATGAAATATCGAGCGTCTTCAAAAGATCAACCTCACATATTTTGAAAGTCCCTAATGAATTATCATGCATATTTGAAAGATCCAACTTCACATATTTTGAAAATACCTAATGAAGTATTGGGTGTCTTCGAAAGAGTGTTCGACAAATAGCAATGAGGCCATTAGGAATCTTCCAAAGAAGATCCCAATCAAACTACTACTTCAAAATACATCAGCAAATTACTAAATGGATGAGTAGAATGGAATGAGCCAATAGAGTGGTTAATTCAAATTTTGCAAGAAGGGAAAGAACTAGAAAATAGATGGTTCAAATTTATATGGGGATGGACTCTTATGCGCTTCTCTTGACTTGTACTCAACCCCCATGCTCTCATAAATATGAAAGGTGGACTTTCCCATCAACCACCACTTGTACTTAATAATTAGTGGTTGGGGATTTTAATAAGGCATGTGGTGAAAAATGAAGGAGGATATTTAGGAATATTAGGATTATATGTCATCCCCCTTGGACCCCATTTCCTCTTCCCCTCTAGTGTACTCATTTCCCCTCTCGTGCTCTTAGTAGCTAGCCTTGAACCTTTATAAAATTTGAAATATTATTTACATATCTTGAGAGTACCATGGAAATTCAACCTCATGGTATATTGAAAACAAATTTATTGAAAATACATGCCTAAACATTCACTAGCTAGGTAGTGGCCTTGAATTCTACACTAGGAATTCTTACAAGATATTTACGTCATTCACACATGGGATCACTCCATCCTGTCAACATATCCATTTATTTACAATTTATACATAATTCGATCCAAAACATCAAAATTTCAAAACCATGGTATTATATTCCCTTCCCCCTTGGAATTGTATCATTCACAATGCAACCTAGTGTCATCTAACAAAAATGGATATGCCTCTCTCATGGAATCCTCCTACTCTCATGTGGCCTTGTCGAGGATTAAGTGCTTCCATTGCACATTTACCTATCCGATGGCTCAGTTTCAAAGCATTGTCACTTTCTCATCCAAGAAACTACAGTGATTTGCCTAAAATCGTCCCTTTGGTTACACATGGATCATAGACCAATCAAACACATGGTTGATGTCATGTACATATTTCTTAAGCAAATAAACATGGAAAACGTTGTGATCTTCAACGTTAGCAAGCAATGCAAGTTTATATGCAACTATCCCTATCCTATATAGGGCCTTGAATGGCCCATAGTATCTAAGAGACAACCTAAAACAATTTCCAAGCTTTAAGGAATTCTCGCACTGGCCTCACTCAGAGGTAAACATGATCCCCAAATTTAAAGTCTTCTTACACCATGTTATTATCTGCATAAATTTTCTACCCATCTTCAATTTCCTTCAAATTCTACGCAACACTAGTGACCTCTTATTCCATCTACTTGAGTATTTCTAGCCCAAGCACAATCCTATTCCTTGGGTTATCCCAACTCGCTAGAGTATTGCATATTTTACCATATATAGCCTCGAATTGAGTCATTTTCAATGATTCTTGTTGCCCAATTTTATATGCAACCTCCACCAAGTGTAAATAATTTTCCCACTTGGATAGTGTATCCATTGCATACATGCAAAGCATGTCTTTGAGCATTTGATTTACTCTTTTAGTTTTCCCATTTGTTTATAGATAGTAAGTACTACTGAAATTCATGTTTGTGCCCAAGTATTCTAAAAGACCTTTCTAAAAATTTGAAGTAAATTTCAAATCCTTGTCTAATACAATTTTTGTAGGAATCCCCTACCATTTGAAAATTTATCACACAATTTTTTTAGCAATGTTTGTTTTCTTGTGAGTATACTTTATGGGAACAAAGTGAGAAACCTTGCTCAACTTATCAATAATAACCATGATAGCATCATGTTGAATCACTATCTTTGGAAATCATGTAATAAAGTCCATTTCTATCACCTCTTATTAGTTATTTCCATTCTAGAAGTAACAAAGGGTGTAGTGTTATGCAACAAATTCCCCAAAAGAGCATAAATAGAAAAGAAAGAGTAATTTGTGCCTTAATAATGAAGAAAAGAGATGAATAGAAAGCCTATTTGAGGGGGAAACCTCCTTATACAATGTATTAAGTACACAAGACAAGACAAGACAAGATGATTCAAATGAAAAGGTCTCATTTTTATATATAGGAGACAAAGAGGTACAACTACCACTTGGACTCAAGCCGACATCAATATAACAATACTAATATAAAGTGCCCAATTTAGAGGGGAATGGGCCACAATTTAGGGCTTAGCATGCCCCTTCCCTTTAGACATGTGTTTTCCACAATGTTGGGTTAGTTGTGGATGATCTTATATGAAGGAATCATCTTCCCATGTCGAATATTCCACTAGGAATTTCTTCCACTTGATGAGGTACTCAATAATAGCCCAATTTCATAGTTGTTTAGTCCTTGTTTCAGTGATTTGTTCATGCTCCAATATGACTTTTCCTTCTTCATCAAGCTCCGACAAGATATTTTGAATTGGTATCTTGTCTCCCATTACCTTCTTTAAGCAAGAAACATAGAAAATTGGGTGTTCCCTTGAAGATGAAGGGGGGGCCAATTTGTAAGCCATGCTACCAAAATTCTGCAAAAAATTATAAGGACCATAGTACCTGGGCCCTAATTTATTGTCCTTATTTAGTTGCTTGAGGGACATTTGCTTGTAAGTTTGTAGCCTAAAAAATAACCAATCCCCTTCTTCAAAACTCCTTTCACTGCAATGTTGATCTGCTTGTTGTTTCATCTTGTTTTTTTTTATATAACTAGGTTGTTCTTCAATATCTAGAGAACTTCTTGTTGGTGCTTGAGGTGACCTTCCACAACTTGAAATTTATATTTTACTTTCAAGAGAGATGTGGTAGATGGAGGTTGGTACCCATAATGTGCCATAAATGGAGACATTTTTTACGACGTGTTGAAGGAAGTATTGTACCACCATCTTTCTAAAGATAACCATTTCACCTGTGACTATGTTTGTTTATCAGATGCAAAGCAGTGAAGATAGCCTTCCAAACATTTGTTCATTATCTCAGTTTTCCCATCAGATTGAGGATGATAAGATGAACTGTGAACCAACTGGGTACACCCAAACAAGAAAATAATTCAATCCAAAATTTAGTGAAAATTGGATCTCTATCACTTACAATAATCTTTGGGTTTCCATGTATCTTTTTAACTGTTTTCATGAATGTTGCAACTATTGTACTTGTGTTAAAAGGGTGAGAGAGTGCACAAAAGTGTGCATACTTGGTGATTCGATCAACAACCACCATAATAACATTCTTCCCTTCTAACTTGAGTAGACTTGTGATAAAATCCATTGAGAATTCCTCCCAGCACTGACAAGGTATGTCTAATGGTTGTAAAAGACTTGGAATTTTTATTGTTTCAACCTTATTTTATTGGAAAACCAAACATTCTTCCACGAACCTTCGAATATTAGATTTAATACCTTCCCAAAAAAATTATGTCTTGACCCTATGGTAGGTCTTTAGGAATCTTGGGTGCCCTCCTATAGGAGAGGTGTGTAATTCCAAAAGGACCTTTTGTTTGAGTTGGGATTTCTTACATATATATAAGTGATCCTTATACCATAGTGAATCATTTCTCCACACAAAAATATCTGATACATTGGAATCCTTTTGTAGCTTTAAATGAGCGTTCACACTGATAGGTCATTCTTCCATTCTTTCCTTGCTTCTACTATGCAATCTAGTTGTATAATATAAATAGAACAAAGTAATGCCTCAACATCCTCATTTTTTCTTGAGAGTGCATCTGCCACCATATCTTATTTCCCTTTTTATACTTGATTTCAAATTCATACCCCAACATCTTGGTTACCCATTTTTGTTGCTCTTATGAAGATAGTATCTATTCCAAGAAGTATTTAATAAGACCCTCATGATCTGTTTTGACCTTGAAGTTCCTACCTATTAGCTAGGTAAGGATGTCGTTGCTTAAGTGCATGTAGTATTGTCAACATTTCCTTCTCATAAATGGGTTTGTGTAAGTTCTTTCCCTTGATTTTCCAACTTTCAAAATCCAGGGGCCTTCCTTCTTGCATTAAAGCAACATCAATTCCATGGGCCTAAGGCATCACATTCCACAATAAAGGTTTTTGTGAAGTATGGTGTGGTCAAGACAAGGGATTTTCACATTGTCTCTTTAAGTTGTTCAAAAGCTTGAGTTTCCTCTGGAGTCTAAGAGAATGAATCCTTCTTCAATAATGTTTTCAAAGGTGCTACTATTCTTCCATAGTTCTGAACAAACTTGCGGTAGTACCTTGTCAAACCTAAGAATTCTCTAAGATTCTTCAACGTTTTCGGAATCATCCAGTCCATCATGGCTTTAATTTTGTTAGGGTCTACCTTGACACCTTCATGAGATCCAATATGACCCAAATACTCCACCTCCTTTAACCCAAAGAGATATTTTGAAGGTTTTGCATATAGTCATTGCTCCTTTAGTAGTTGTATCACCTTGTCAACATGTTGAACATGTTCTTCCCAAGACTTGCTATAGATTAGTATATCATCAAAAAATACTAACATAAATTTTCTAAGGAAGGTATTGAAAATAGAATTCATCAAACCTTGAAATGTGGGAGGTGAATTCGTAAGGCCAAAAGGCATGACTAGAAATTCATAATGACCTTCATGAGATCTGAATGTTGTTTTGGGGACGTCTTCTTCCTTCCTTCTAATCTGATGATACCCTGAACAAAGATCCAACTTTGTGAAGTAAACTGCTCCATGTAGTTCATCTAACAATTCATCAATGACCGGAATGGGAAACTTATCTTTAATGGTGAGATTGTTTATTTGTCTACAATATGGACACATATGCCATGATCCCTCCTTCTTGTGTACCATTACCACTAGTGCAAAGTAATAACATTGGCTAGGAATAATTATGTTGGCCTCTAATATTTATTCAACCATACACTCAATTTCGCTATTCTGGCCATAGGGGTATCTGTAAGGTCTAATGTTAGGAGTAACACTTCCTAGAATCAAATGAATAGCATGATAACAATCTCAAGTAGGTGGAAGACCTTTTGGAATATCTTCAAATACCATGGAATTCTTATCAATGACCCTTTGGATATCCAGGGGAATAGGAGGATTAGATGTTTGAACCTCTAGTGAGCATAATTGTGCAATTACACCTTGATGTTCCTTTTTCAACAAATTTTTCATTCCATTAGAGCTTATAATCTTGCTTAGTTTCCCTGCGATACCCCTTAACTCAAATTATTTTCCTTCCTAGGAAAATTTCATGAAAAATTCTTGAAAATTAAAAGCCATTGTTCCCAATGATTGTAACCATTGAACCCCTAAGACAACATCAGCACCACCTTTTGGGATAAAAATCATTGAACTATTCAATACATATTCCACCATAGTAAGATTGATATTATGGCATTTCCATGAGCAATTGATAGTTCCTCCATCTGCAATAATTACTTGAAAATTTGGTGTTAGATATATAAATCAATTGAGAACTTTGGCTAATTTACAGTGAATGAAATTATGAGTACTACCAAAATCAATCAACATTGTTACCTTTTTCTTTTTGATATATCCTTCGATCTTGAGAGTTTGAGGAGTGATAATTCCAGCCAATGTATGACAAGATATGGTGGGAGTAATCTCTTCTATTTCTTCAGCTTGAGATGGTTCATGTTCTTTTGCTTCTTCCTCTTCACAATCTATGTAGAATAATTTCTTCTCACCACACTTATGTCCCTTACTATACTTCCTGTCACAGTTAAAGTATATACATTTTGCTCTTCTTTCATCAATTTGTTGAGGTTTCAACCTTGTAGGTTTAGGTGGGTTAGCAAAAGGAACATTATTCTCTCTATAGGTGTTAGAGGTGGTCCTTTTAGTAGCCATCGCCATGTTTTTGCTTTCAACCTTCCTTGTCAATATGAAATCCTTCTCTAAGGATGTTGGTTCCAAGAGACACACTTCATGTTGAATGTTATCCTTCAAGGTTCCAATAAAGAGATCCAACAATTTATCATCTAGTACCGTCCACTTTGAGACTCAAATTTTGAAATTGTTGAATGTGCTCGATTACTGGACCCATTTTCCTTATATTTATCAATTGGGTAAAGAAGAAATTTCTCTTAACATCATCTTGATATGATATCAATTCTTCTATAAAAATGGACCAAGATGTAACAGAGTTCATTTTCCATTCACAAAGTCATTGGTACCACACAAACTGCTTAGATTCTAAATATAAAGGTGCAATAGTTACCTTTTGTAGATTTGGCACCTGGTGTATATCAAAGAATTGCTCCATCTGGAATATCCATGTTATGGGGTCCTTGCCATCAAACTTCCTCATGTCAATCTTGGGAATTTGTATATCCCTTGGGGACCATCCCTGATTACTTCCATTATTAGAATCAAATATTCTTGTAGCATGCTTATTAATGGAAGGTTGCTCAACATAGACACTATCTTTGTCTTACTAAATACCCTGGGACACATCTTCACCTTTAGGGTGATTTTCCTTTGGATTTAGTATGAGATTAAAAATACTTTCCTTCCTCCATCATATTATTCTCTAAATGAGCTAAATCAGTTATTCTCACAGTCCCTTTAATCAAATATTCCAACTTGGACTCCCGAAAAGATAGGTCTTCACTTTCATCGAAGGTCAAGGATGAATCCTTTGGTGGTTTGATTGGAGTGTGAATTTTTCTAACACCTTTTGGTGCTATGTGGAACAATAAAAATATATATCTACAATATTTATCACACCTTTGAGATCACCTAAAATAATTCTTTCTACTCAAATTTATTTAAATTTAAAATGGCGTACTTTTTTCATACCTTGATTTGGATACTGATTTGATATCCAAACTTCCAACTGAGGTAACTATGAAATTTTGGCCCCTCTGAGTATTAAACTTTTTTTTGCAGTAGCTTGATATTTTTCTCTTCAATTCCATAGGTATGACCTAATTATGATATGTCGATAAAAAGTTATGGCAATCTTCCCAACACTCAAGTGATTTTTTCCCTTTCAAAAGAGCGAAAGTGTATAGCTTTCCATGTGTCCAATTTTTTGGATATGATTCTGAAATTGATAAGACGGATATTATGTTCTATCTTATTTTTAATGCAATAGGTCTTATTTAATTTGGACCTTGCATGCTCCAGATATAACAATTTTTCCCATAACACTTGTTTGAGACTAGTTTTAGAACTAGTTAGAAACCCTAACTTCCAAAGGGTATAACTCCGAAATTGTAATGAATCAGGATTTGAAACTCATACCACAGATAGCTCTCATTGTCCCATATATCCCCTACGATTTTACCTATCTAAAACGTCATAGAAAAAAAATTATAGTGAAAAATCCAAGATGTCTCATTTCAGAAGCGTCCAAGCTCTGATCCCAAATGTTATGCAACAAACTCCCCAAAAGAGCATAAATAGACAAGAAAGAGTAATACGTTCCTTAATAATTAAGAAAAGATATGAATATGAAGCCTCTTTGAGGGGGTAATGTCTTTATACAAAGTAATAACTACACAAGAAAAGACAAAACAAGATGATTCAAATGAAAAGGTCTCCTTGATATATATAGGAGACAAAGAACTACAATTACCACTAGTAGACTCAAGCCAACATCAATAATATAACAACACTAATATAAAGTTCCCAATTTAGAGGGGAATGGGGCACAATTTAGGGCTTAACATGTAACATGCCTAATGGATATTGATGCTTAGCCTTGGCCTGCTAATTCTCCATATATATCGTAATGTATCCAATGACATCATTTTTCATCCCAGGCCAAAAAATTATTACTTCCTTGTGTTAGGATATTTTAATACTCCATCCTTGTCCTACCTAGTATTATTTCATTTTCCTAGTAGTTGATGATGTCATTTTCCCCCTAGTGGTGTGCATATGTCATCCAGGATCCATGTACCACCTTCTGAGCCCTGCATGCATCATTTTAGGACCACTTTAGTCAGTTCCCTATTTTATAGGAACCTACTCAGTGTTCCAGTGTAGTCCACCTGAGTTAGATGACTCTTGTGGGGGGTTAGAGCTCCGGATGCCACTGATTGTGGCCTCATGTTCCCTTTTCTGATTGATTTTCATGACAAACTCATGGATGTGCCCTCCTTATTCAGTTCACTGATTGTGTCTTCACTTAACCAAGTTTAGGTTCAGTTCGGTTGAGTTTGAGTCTTTTGGAGCACTCTAGTGGTGACAATTCCTATGCTAGACCAACTGAGGTTTGAATTCTCCTATGTGATTCAAATGATCTACATTGTATCATCATTGTTGACTATTCTGATTATTGGATCGTGTGACATTATTCTGCTCCTATCTGAGTTCTTCTGCATAATTAATTGTCTGCTCTTTTTTACTGCAGTTTTCACTCTAATTCAACTTTTACGCTCATTCTTTCTCTGTGAGGTATACTCAGCTCTTAGATCTGCTCTCACTTAGAATTTTACATGGTATCGGAGCCTTGAGCATAGGTTGAGTAGCTGCTTTCGGTAGTGCACCAGAAGCCTCTGGATTTCCACATCAAATCCTAGTGCCATTACATTGAATTCATTGGAGAAATCCAATGAGATCTAGCCAGGTGTGAAGGATCCGAAAAAATGTGCCTATTGTCCTAAAGTAGTGCTCAGTAGTAGTCTATCTCCAAAAATTGAGATTTTTTTGCAGGTTATTTAAATTTTTTGACTGCAGCAGTTTGTTGCAGTAGCAGCAGTTTCACCTTGTATTCGCTCCAGCAATTATCATGGACGATTCGAACTCTCCTCTCTCTCCCAAGATCCTGACACCCTTCAATTACCTTGATTGGAGGGCTGATATGCAGATGGTATTGCACAACAATTCACTATAAAGGGTAACAATGGGGAAGGAGGTTGAACCACAAGCAGTTGTTGAGAAGGCCAAGTATATGAATAGATTGGATGAAGCATTCGGTTTCATGTGTATTCATATTTCTAGATATCTACTCTTACACCTCGAATGATTGAAGCCTCTTAGAGAGTTATGGTTGAAGTAAGAGACCCTCTTCGAAAAACAAGATGATATAAGGGGCCATATTCTGGAGAATGAGTTGATTGCTCTTCAACCGATCAGTTTCGAGACCATTCAACAATTATTTTCCAAATTCAAATCTTTGGTCATGCAATGCAAGCAGTGTGGCATTGAGAAGAAGGATTAGTAGTTGGTGTTATCCATTCTGAGCAAGCTAGGTCTTGACTTCTCCATCTTTGTCTCTACCTTCCATTCAGGGAAAATGTCAATTCCTGGTTGGAAGATGCCATCCTTAGATGTTTTCACTAAATCCATATGGGCACCTTGATGGCCTCCAAAGATCAAGCTCTTGTGGCTGGAGAAGCAAAAAGTGAGGATGGAAAGAGGAAGCACAAGGGAAAGGAGAAGAGGCAATCTGAACCCAAGCAAAATGCCAATTCAAGTCCAACGGAAGGATCCTCCAAATCCAAGAAGGAAAAACAAAAGGGATTTGAGAAATCCACTATGTTCTTATTGCAAGAAAGGAAACCACCCAGAGAGATCTTGCATGCAGAAGAGGATAGATCAGATGGCCAAGCTTCTTGAACAGCACAACATTTCCCTCCCAGGAGGTGCAATAAAGACTGATTCTAGAAGTGAGTCTGATGGTCATGAGAGATGCCATGCACTGAAGGTTGGATTTTAAAAATCACAAGCCCTCCTCATAGATTCAGGAGCCTCCAAACACATGGTTTCCTATAGAGAATCATTTTCTTCTCTAGATCTCAAAGATGGTCTGATTATTCACATGGGAGATAACTCTAAGATATCTGCTGAAGGGAAGGGAATAGTACATATGGAGCATGGGAAGTTCAAAAATGTTATATGTGTGCCTTCTTTTTCAGCAAATTTTTTGTATGTATATCAGATGACTCACACAGGTTCACCAAAGAAAGTGGTATTTGGTCCTGACATAGTTGAGATTGCAGATATCTCTACTAGGAAGATTATAGCGAAATAGTTTGAAAACCATGCCTCCAAGGCATATGAATTCTCCTTTTTATTCCATACTCTCTCCCTACCCCATTGGTATCTGATGAAGATCAGAGTGATATCTCTTCTAATGAAGATGAGGATCAATATCTTGATGTTTAGAATCAAGTTCAAGGAGATTCAAATCCAGATCCAACACATGCTCCCAATCCATGGCGAAGGCCAATATGGGCTCACAAAGTCCTTGTAGTTGTTGGAAACACAATTGGGGATCCATCTAACTGTAGAACCACCAAATATCAGTATCATGCAAAACTTACATTATGTCATGTAGATCCACTTCTCTCAGAGAGGTGCTACATGATGGTGGGGTTTGATCCACAATCTATTGGAGAGACTTTCCATGGGGGATCTAAAACCAAGCAACAATATCAGTTGTCTGACAAAGGGTACTCAAAGGTTCATGATTTGGACCACAATGAGCCATTCGCTCCAGTAGCAAGAAGGGTTCCTGAAAGACTTGTTTTGGAAAATACAACTTCTACACAGTGGGAGGTACATCATAGGAGCAGATCCAGATCCAGATCCAAATCTAGCACCTACATTGATATCCTACATAGGAGCAGCTTGCCAATATTTTTGCAAAGGCTTTCACTAAGGAAAGTTTTTTCCTTCTTTGCTTAGTATGAAGGTTCTTTGAGTTCCCTACTGTTGTTCTTTTGAGGGGGGGTATTTTTCCCATGAGGTTTTTTCCCATTTACTTGGTTCATGGACAATTCTTTATTTTTTATCATTTATTTGATTGTATGGGTTACCTTTAGTCTTAGTAACCATGGCCTAGGATGCAAAAGTATGGATTAAGGGGGGTTGTTAGGATATTTTATTACTCCATCCTTATCCTACCTAGCATTATTTCATTTTCCTAGTAGTTGATGATGTCATTTCCCCCCTCGTGGTGTGCATATGTCATCCAGGATCCATCCACCACCTTCTGAGCCCTACATGCATCATTTTAGTACCACTTTAGTCAGTTCCCTATTTTATAGGAACCTACTCAGTGCTCCAGTGCAGTCCACCTGAGTTAGATGACTCTTGTGGGGGGTTAGATCTCTGGATGCCACTAATTGTGGCCTCATGTGCCCTTTTATGATTTATTTGCATGAAAAACTCATGGATGTTCCCTCCTTAGTCAGTTAAACTATTGTTTCTTCAGTTAACTGAGTTTAGGTTCAGTTCAGTTGAGTTTGAGTCTTCTGGAGCACTCCAGTGGTGACAATTCCTATGCTAAACCAACTGAGGTTCAAATTCTCACGTGTGATTTGAATTATATCCATTGTATCATCATTGTTGACTATACTGATTATTGGATCATGTGACATTATTCTGCTCCTATTTGAGTTCTTCTGCATAATTAATTGTCTGCTCTTTTTTACTGCAATTTTCACTCTAATTCAACTTTTTTGCTCATTCGAAACAAAAAAAAATCACCACATAACACTTTAGGAAGCCATCCAATGATCACACCCATGACACTCCCTTCCACTCCCCACAAAACACAAAAAATCACTTCTTTAGGGATCTTCTTTTCTCTAATGTTATTTATTGTGCACAAAAGGAATCCAACCCTACTACCTTCAAGATAACCCAACATATATTTCTCTTAGCCCTTGAACACTACCTTTACAACAATCTACCAAGAATGGTAATGGTTTCCTATCAAGTTATCAACCCAACCTCTATGCTCCTCTACATCCTTCCATCTCTCTCTCTAGTTCACAATCTTCTCTTCCTTATTTCTCCTTTGTCACCTACATGATTGTATTATAAGTTTTAGCATGACAATGTAACATGGGAATATATGAGCGAATGGTTGAAGTAATGAACATAATGGTCAATTAAATTTTACATGAAGGGAGGGAATGAGAAAATAGATGTTTTAAATCTCCATATGGTTTGAATTTCTATGGGTATGGAGTCCCTTATGATTCTCCTGACTTATACTCAACCCCCATGCTCTCGTCACTATGGAAGGTGGTTGTCACCACCAACCACCACCTACATTCAATGATAGGTGGTTGGAAACTTTAATAAAGAACATGGTGAAATATGAAGGATAGTATACTTAGGAAAATTAATATCATTTTCCATGCCTCTTGGATCCCCTTTCCTCTTCCCATCTAGTGGACTCATTGCCCTTCTTATACTCTCGACAACCAACATTGAACCTTTATAATAATTTTTGAAATAGTATTTTTAAGCCCTATATATTGTGACATTACATTTTTATTATCACATTAGTATTATATTTATTGGTCGATTAGGAACCTAATTATGTAGTCCCTATAATGACAATGGTACCCTCTCTCTCTCTCTCTCTCTCTCTCTCTCTCTCTCTCACACACACACACACACACACACACACACACCAAGGAGATCTAGTTTGGAATTATCTCATATCATCTTGTTTTGTATATGAAATACATTGTAAAGTAGGTTTCCCCCTCGAAGAGGCTGGTTATTCATCTTTATATTGGATTCTTAAGGCGTTGGAATACTATCTCTTCTTGTTTTATGCTATTTTTGCGAATTTGGTGCATAACATTTGGTATTAGATCCATTTTCGCTATAAATTTTTTTATGTAATTTTTCAGATAGTGAAACTTAGAGGAGACACAAAGGAAATATTGAACTAGTTGTGGTACGATTTTCAGGTGTTGTTTCATTACAAGTGCAGAGTTATACCCTATGAAAGTTATGTTCGACTAGTCCAGAAACTAGTCTCAAACAAGTGTTCTAGGAAAAACTTTTATATATCAATATTGAAAGATCCAAATTGAGTGAGACATGTTGAATAAGAAACAAGACAGACTGTAGTATTTTTTGTATCGATTTCATAATCAAATCCTATAAATTGGGCATTTGGCAGGCCATACACTTTCCCTGTCCTGGAGGGACAAAAATAACAAGTTTTGGAAAACATACCATAACTTTTATTGGCACATCGGATTTACGTCGGACCTATGGAATTGTAGATAATACATACCAGGCTACTATAAAACAAATTTTCAAACTTAGCAGGGTCAAAATTGTGGAAATACCTCAGTTGGAAGGTCAGCCAAAAACAAATCCAAACTAGGGTTTTAAAAAGTATGTTATTTTAAATTTTGCATAAATTCTAATTGGAAGGTATGATTTTGGTGATTCAAAAAGTGGGATAAATATGAAATAGAGAGAAACTATATTAAATATAGTGATATAAAATGGCAAGAGGTGGAGCAAAAATTTCTACTCCCGTCAAACCTCCTGAAGGATCAATTGTGACATACGAGGAGCGGTATGGAGAGAACCATGAGTTGTCCATTTTTTCCAACCAATTAAGAAACCTTGAAAATAAAATTATGGTAAATAATGTGGAATTTCCAAAATTCAATGAGGATATACAAAAAAAGATGGAAAATATGGCTACCAAAGAGGATCTTGTAAACATGGCTAGTAAAGAGGATCTTCAATAAGTGAAGGAAATGTTGAATGAGATAAGACATATAATTATTCCTAATTCATCTCCTCAAGAAGATGGTAAGGAGGAAAATAAAGATGTGTTCTAGTCACAGATTGAGAAATTTGAAAAACAATTGGAGAATAAAAGGTTCAATTCTTCGTCACTTGATCATTCATCACTCCATAATCCACATCATCATGGGTTCAACCAAGGGAAAATGAACCAATGGATTCCCAAGATTGATATGAGAAAGTTTGATAGCAATGATCCAATAACATGGATATCCCAGATGAAGCAATTCTTTGATCTACTCCAAGTGCCAACTTTACAAAAGGTAACTATTGCATTCTTGAGTTTAGAGCCTGATCAATTGTACGGTTTTAATGGCATTGTGACCGTAAAAAGGACTCTATTATATATTGGTATATATTTATGGATGAATTGATTTCACATTATGGGGATGTTAAGAGTAACACATTCTTTATCCAATTGATAAATCTCAAGCAAAAAGTTCCAGTTACAAAACACATGAAGCAGTTTCTGAAGTTAAGTCTTAGACTGAAGAATATTCCAAAAGAAAATTTGTTGGATCTCTTTATGGGAACTTAAAAAATAATATTCAACATGAGGTACATATCTTTGAACTAAAATCATTGAAGAATGCTTTTAGTTTTGCAAGGAAAATTGAAAGTAAAAATATGGCACTAGGAGGGCATGAAAATAAAAATATGGCTACTAGAAGGACTACCACTAACACCTATAGAGAGGGAAATGTTTCCCTTCCTAACACAACTCATCCTAATAATACAAGGTTGACTCCGCAACAAGTTGAGGAAAGAAGAGAAAATGGATTATGTTTCAATTGTAACAATGAGTATAGTAAGGGGCATAAGTGTTGTGAGAAGAAATTATTCAACATAGACTGTGAAGAGGAAGATGATCCAATTATGGGACAACCTCAAGAGGTAGATATAGAAGATACTACTCCAACCATATCTTTTCATGCATTTGTCGGAATTATCACACCTCAAACTCTCAGGATAGAAGGATATATCAAAAAGAGAAATGTAATAGTGTTGATTGATTCTAACCCATAACTTCATTGATTGCAGATTAGCCAAAATTTTCAACTACTTTATATATCCCGCACCAGAATATCAAGTAATGATTGCATATGGAGGTAACATAAATTGTTTAGGGAAGTTCCATAGCATTAATATTACTATGGGTGAGTAATCATTGGATATCCCAATGATTCCAATCCAAATTGGTGGTGGGGATTTTGTACTAGGGGGGGTCCAATGGATACAATTATTGGGAATAGTGGCTCTTAATTTCCAGGAACTGTTCATGAGATTCTCTTCAAAAAGAAAGAAAATTTAACTTGGAGGTATTCTAGGTAAACCCTCTAAAGTGATAATATCTAACAGCATGATAAAATTGTTGAAAAAGGGACACCATGGAGTAATTGTATAATTGTGCCCACTGGATGTTCAAGCATCTATACCCTCTATTCCAAGGGATCTCCAACTAGTTATTGATAATAATTCCAAGGCATTGGGAGAGGTGCCTAAAGGTCTTCCACGTGTTTGGGATCATGACCATTCTATTCACTTGCAACCAAGAAGTGTACAACTTAACATCAAACCCTACAGGTACCCATATGCACAAAAAAGTGAGATTGAAAAATTGGTTCAAGAAATGTTAGGTGTAGTCATCATTCAACCTAGCCAAAGTCATTTCTCTACAATAGTGGTTATGGTTCACAAAAAGGAAGATTCATGGCATATCTGTCCACATTATAGAGATCTAAATAAGATGACCATTAAAGATAAGTTTCATATTCCTATCTATGATTAATTATTAGATGAATTACAAGGAGTGAAATTCTTTACCAAATTGGATCTTCATTCTAGATATCATCATATCAGAATGAGGAAAGAAGACATTCCAAAAATAGCCTTCAAAACACATCAAGTTCATTATGAATTTTTGGTGATGCTATTTTGCCTTACCAATGCACCTTCCACATTTCAAAGCTTGATGAATTCTATATTTAAACCGTTCCTTAGAAAATTAGTGTTAGTATTTTTTATGATATACTTATTTATAGTACATCTTGGGAAGACCACGTACAACATGTTGACATTTTCTTAAATCTATTGGAGGAGCACCAACTATATGCCAATGCTTCTAAATGTTCCTTTGGGGTTCAGGAAGTAGAATATATTGGTCATATTGTTGGAGCACCAACTATATGCCAATGCTTCTAAATGTTCCTTTGGGGTTCAAGAAGTAGAATATATTGGTCATATTGTATCTCACAAAGTAGTCAAAGTGGTTCCTAAAAAAATTCAATCTATCATGGAATGGCCAATTCCTAAGACATTGAAAAATATTAGAGGATTATTAGTAATGACAGACTACTACCATAAGTTCGTAAAGATTTATGGTCAAATAGCAGGACCTCTAATAAGGTTATTGAAAAAAGAGGCATTCTCTTGGAATCAGGAAGCAACCAAAGCTTTTGAAAATATTAAAGTGGCTAAATGTTCAACTCCTATATTATCCATGCATGACTTCACAAAAACCTTTAGTGTGGAATGTGATTCCTTAGGGAATGGAATTGGTGCAGTTTTAATGCAAGAAGGAAGGCCCATTACCTTTGAAAGTTTCCAACTTAAAGGGAAAAACTTACGCAAACCAATTTATGAAAAGGAAATGTTGGTCATACTACATGCAATTAAGAAATTGTGCCCTTACCTAATAGGAAAACACTTCAAGGTAAGAACAGATCATCACAGTCTTAATTACTTCTTGGAACAAAGGTTATCATCGGAAGAGAAACAAAAATGGGTTACAAATAAGTTAGGTCATGACTTAAAAATTATCTAGAAAAAAATAAAACAGAATGTGGTGATAGATGCAATTTCAAGAAAAGAAAATGACATTGAGGGATTACTTTTTGTTAATTCCGTTATGCAATATGATTGGGTGGAAGAAGCAAGGACAAAATAGAAACAAGATCAAAAGGCATGCAATATTATTTAACAACTACCAAGAGGACCCCAAATCACTACATAAATTTGTGTGGAAGAATGATTCATATGGTACCAAGATCGCCTATATTTGTGTAAAAATTCTCAACTCAATGAGAAGATCCTTTTAGAATTGCACACTTCTCTATAGGAGGACATTCAAGGTTCTTGAAAACATACCACAAGATCAAGAAGGATTTCTTTTGGGAAGTTCTTAAAATCGATGTTCAAAATTTTGTGGCAGAATGTTTGGTTTGTTAGCAAAACAAAGGAGAGGCAATCAAGACATCAGGTCTTTTACAACCATTAGTCATACCAAATCAGCGCTGGGAAGAGGTCTCAATGTACTTTATCACGGGTTTACCAAAGTTAGAAGGAAATACTATCATCATGGTAGTGGTGGATCGACTCACAAAGTATGCCCATTTCTACTCTCTTTCTCATCCTTTTAAAGCAAGTACAATAGTTGCAACATTCATGGAAACAATTAAGAAGCTACGTGGAACCCCCAAGATTATTGAAAGTGATAGAGATCCAATTTTCGCTAGTAATTTTTGGAAGGAATTATTTTCTTGTTTGGGCACTTAGTTGGCTCACATATCCCCTTACCATCCTCAATTTGATGGGAAAATTGAGATTATCAATAAATCCTTAGAAGGGTATCTTTGTTTCTTTGTGTTTGATAAACAAACATAACGAGTCAAGTGGTTTCCCTTAGAATAATGGTGGTACAACACATCTTTACATACTTCACCAAAAATGTCACCATTTATGGCACTTTATGGCCATCATCCTCCTTCCATCACATCATCCTTGAAAGAGAAAGCTAAGGTTCAAGCAGTGGAGGATCACAGAGAGCACCAAAAAGAAGTTATCCAATTATTGAAGGATAACTTGGTTATAGCACAAAATAGGATGAAACAACAAGCGGATCAACATCGTGTGAAAGGGAATTTGAAGTAGGACATTGGGTATTTTTGAGGCTACAACCATATAAACATATGTCCCTCAAGAATCAAAAGAAGGACAACAAATTATCACCAAAGCACTATGGTCCCTATAAGGTGTTGCAAAGGATTGGAAGTATGGCTTACAAATTAGAGTTACCGCCAACTACATGTGTACATCCAGTCTTCCATGTTTATTTCCTTAAAAAGGCAATTGGTGACAAGATCCCAATACGGGCTATTTTACCAAAGATTGATTAAGAAGGGAAATTAATACTAGAACCTAAAACAATCATTGAGAGAACAATCAATCAATTACTAAGTGCCTCATCAAGTGGAAGAACTTGCCAATAGAAGAGGCAACATGGGAAGATGAGTTCTTCGTGCAAAAATATCTAGAGTTAATCAAGTGTTGAGGAAAACACTTGTTTGAAGGGGCATGTTAATCCCTATATATTGTGACATTACATTTCTATTATCATATCAATATTATCTTTATTGGTTGGCTAGCACCCTAATTATGTAGGCTCTAGAATGGTAATGGTACCCTTTATCTCCAACACATACACACACACACACTAGAATGGTAATGGTACCCTTTATCTCTCTCTCTCTTTCTCACACACACACACACCAAGGAGATCTAGATTGGAATCATCTCATATCATATAGTTTTGTATCTAAAATAGATTGTAAAGGAGGTTTTCCCCTTGAAGAGGCTGGTTATTCATATTTTTATTGGATTGTAAAGGCATTGGATATTATCTCTTCTTGTTACGCCGAAGGCGTTCTTTAAGGGGTTGGCTCCTCTCAAGCCATCGTCGTCTGTCGATGGAGAATGAGGAGCCGCCAACTGTCTCCTCGTAATTCGCGAATGAGAAACAGACTCCTTGAAACCGGGAAATTATCAAATATTGTTAGTGGTTCCAATTGCAATGACGGTCTCTTCTGCTTGGGATCATGTCTGAATCCTTTAAAATCTTGAAACCCGTCACAGTCAGATGCCATGGCCAGTCTACGAAGCAAAGGCTTGGCACTGGTTTTCTGCTCTTCTCCACTTAATGAAATACTCTATGGTTGGCCACAAACTCTCCTTCCCTTGCACGCAACGCAATCGGTGATGATCTCCTTCCCATCCACGCAACGCAATCGGTGATGATTTTGCAAATTGACTTCCAAATTGTTGTTATTTTATTGTCTTTGCTGAAGCCCAATAATGAAATCGCATTACTCTAGAGATTTTCTCCCGCATAGTTTCAACCTGTCCAATATTACCAGAAAAACTTAATAAAGTGTGTGCATTACAAAATGGAACAGTGAGTTTGTCAATAAACAGAGGATGGTTTCGGAGGCTACGGAAGGAGGTTTAGTCGAGACCATATTTGGTAGCGGAATGAACTGGGAGTTTCCACATAGCATTGTGGCTCAATTTCGCATCGCTTAAAAAGAACAACCATCGAGTTATTATTGACTTACTTTATTGTCTCTGCTGAAGCCCCTCGAGCTATCAAAAAATACATATGATTCGCCTACCCGGGGCAAAATCCTCTTGAAATCGTAGGCATTGGCTGTGTCTTAAATATGAACAAGCAGTTCGAAACATGGGCGGATAAGCATGTATCAACTTTGTGCATTGCAAGTGGGTTCTTTGAGATGCTCTTCATTACATTTTCAAGGAGAAATATATAACCATCGCTCTTTCTGATGTTTCTCATTATGCAGTGATTCAATGGCTCATGAGTTCTAAAAAGTTCATTAATGCCAAAAACGTGTATTTTCTAAATTCTAAATTTGCCACTTCAATCAATCGGGAAATTAGGGTCAACTACTAAAACTTCGTTGGCGATTTACATATTTTGGAGGATAAGTTGCCGACGATTACGATATTTCTCTTCCCTCATTTTTTCATTGATTTTGCATTGCATTGTTGGAATGTTATATCAATTCGCTGAAATTACATATAATTATAGATGGTTTTGAAGCCGGTTTCTCTTATGTCTCAAGTTCCTCTGTGGCATCGGAGGTTTTGACATCAATTTTTTTGCATGTCATGAAATGGATTTGGCTGGTCGAATTTGTGAAAATTTCTAACATAGTCCAGGCTATAGAATAGAATATTAGAACATGTAAGGAAGGAACAAAAAAATGAGCATTGTGGTGGCTGGCAAGGAGTGTCACTGGGAAAACAGTAAAATTCTTATGTAAAATTTTATTGAAATTCTACAGCCTTAATGCGTACTGGGATGGCTACTTGATCTCCTGGTGCTAATCATTTGTTATAATTTTATCATGCTATAATATCGAAGGAATATCGTGAAGCAACACCCCTGGGGATCCATCAGATCATGACTATTACATCAACGCCGTATAATTTGATAGATACGGGGGAAATGAAATGTGTAAATATGACATCTAACATTCTATATATTGGCCTACCCAATATCTGAAAACTCTGGGGATAAGGTGATCTTAACCATTCCATTAATGAATTAATAAAGTATCTGTTACGGGTTAACCGCAGCCCCATATTTGTACTACCATATGCGGATTCATTCTTATGGGAAACATGTATCAGGGAACAATTTTAGCTTCCACATAGATTACCTATAGCTATTAGCACTCATAAAAAGTACGATATGAGTACTAGGGAACAATTTTAGCTCCAATCTATCTCGAACAATATGAGTACTAATAATTTATTTAGGGATAGATAAATTATAATCCCCTAGTACGATATGTATTCTTAGGATTATCTAGCTATTGTTTGTTGAACAGGTTAACAATATAACTATCTAGGAAGGGGCATGCCTATGTATAGAGCCTTTCTAAGTTTTTTGGTGAATATATTGTAATGCGTAGCCTTTAAAGTTTACTCATCCTAGGTGAAGTAAACTAGTACTATTAAGCGAAGGCGTGTGATAACTGGCACTCAAATTGCCCCCTGCCGGTGATGGAAAAATTTTCGGCAAGGCACAGTTCCACCCCTTCTCGTTATTTTTTTGGAATTTCAACGATTTGGGTAGTCTTAAAATGGCCAAAACCCCTAGGGACACAGTTCCATGGCATAGTTCTACAGTAAATGGGGTGGAACTACGATTCCGTCAATTTTTTAAACCGGATATAGGGAACAAATCGCCGGAAAAGCAGGGCAATTTGAGTGCCAGTTATCCCACGCTTTAAGCGAAGAGGGTGAGTTTTGGTATGATACTATTTCTTAAGTATCCATTCTATTATAGAAGGACTCCATTGTCTATTAGGCAGACTGTGTTAATGGTCCAATATCACGCGTTCCATTGTTAAATGGAAATGGGGAGCAAGGCGTCAGACCTATTAATATGGGACCATATACCCCTTAAGCATATATTACCCACATTAGACTTGATAACATATATCGGTGCAACCTTATCCATTCTAACCACCTCAATTAAAATACGATTCCTTATGTAGTTAATAAAACTGTTAGCAGTGTCAGGAAAATAGTTGTCTCCCTAACTCTCCAGTGCATTTGACCATACCTTCTGCCACCCAAATTTCAATGACTTCTTGACAAGAGATTTCTCTGTCTTTGGGATAGGCTGCAAAAGATAGAAAACCAAACTTTAAATGATCTGAATTCAGAACGTCGTAACTCCATTTGAGATGTTGAAATAGTTCTTTGTCCAATATAGAGTGCAGGCCATCAAACGTCTCAGGAACGTTTTTCATTTGATCTAAATCATTCTGCCACTAATGTAGAAAAATATTATGTTCTTTCATTGCTAACCTAAACAATTTCTAGATCTACTTTTGAGATAAATGGAATGACTAGATAAACGAACTAAACAACCTGACGGAAAAAAGAGAGGAAAAAAGATGGATGAAGAGGAGGGAGTTAGAGACAAGTGAAAAGACGGGTAAACATAGGATCTTTTTATTTGAAACCCATTTTTTTTTAACAAAATTCAAGAAGTGAGAAGAAAAAATGTCAAGAATTCAAAGATTCAATGAAGTTCTTCTCATTGCTAGATAATAGTTATGAGTATGAGGAGAAAAATATTGATGGATTGACAGCAAGAAAGTATTTTTAATCAGTGGATAGACATTCAAAATAAAAGACTGACAATGTAATTTAAACCAGAGAATAATATGGATCCGGTTTAGGAGAATTGTGGACAGAAGGAATGATAGAAATTGATAAAAATATATATATCAAAAAACAAAAGTATCTTATGCTTGTTGCAAAAGTTAAAGTGACAGTCCTGTTGGCATGTTTGTTTTTATCCTGTATTCAGATCAAGTTACAATTATCTATATCAATGTTAGAGTTATGAGGAGCAATACATGCTAACAGCAGGGACCTGATCAGAGCATGAAGATTACAAAAGGTAAATAAAATTTTGACAGGGGTGCAATGAAGACTGGATTATATCTAAGGATGGTGGAATATGAAGTTCAAAAGCGGAATATCAAGTTTGCACTTTACTCATTATTAAAGGATGCTTAGTGAATCGACTACAAATTGACTGTATCTAGAACCATATAAAAGGCGGTTGTGTCAAATTTTCAAGGTATCAATATAAATTACAGTAACAAAGAACAATTTTCAAACTGCAGGTACAAGGGTAAGAACTATTAGACAAGAAAGTTGGAATGTTTCAAACAAAGTCTGGGATTATGTGCCTCTTAGACAGTGGTAGAAACACACTTTACTTTTAGTGTGTTTTCTTTTAAAATTATTTTAAGAATTTACTTTTATTTCAAAAATCTTTTTAAACCAATATTCAATTTTGACTGATCAAAACTGAACATGACTTCTAGAAACATTCTTCAAATCGACTGTACCCATTTGTGTAATGGTGGCTCGGTTTACGGGAACAAGCAGACCTTAATCCAGAAAAACATCATCGACTGTTTAGGTCATCTAAAGAGCACAGGTTTGAATCCTTTGGCGATAAGCCATACTAAAGACCGACTGAACCTATTTGAGTAATGGTGGTTAAGTTTAAGGAACCAAACAGTTCTTAATCCAAAAAAATGATCATCGAATTTATACATTTAGGTGATTGGTGTGATGGTGGTTCCTTCAACACCGCTTTAGATGAATCCTAGGGTCAATAGACGTATTAACAAAATGAACATTCAGAAATTGTTTATCATCATGAAGAAAAAGCATAAACCCAATATAACATATAAACACAAATTGCACAGGAAATATCCACTAAACAAGAAAATGTTAAAATGAAATATTATGACCATCAACTAGCAAAACAAATATTGCTACGTATAGGGAAGTGAGTAATGTTATCCTACAATTTATGGGTCAAATTAGGATTAGTAAATGATGCACTTGGATTGGTCATGCAAATTGTATACACACCTCGATCAACACCTCTTAAGTTTTAACCTATGTTCTCGTCGCATCTTATAGTTACATTGGGCCTCAATGGGACCAATCTCAACCAAAGCACATACCAATTCCACCCATAAATCAAAGTAATAAGAAAAAAATCCCCCTCAAGATGGCTTGGGAATTAACTATCCATAAATCCCAAGAATTGACATTAACAAGGTCAACCATTGGCATTGGTAACAAAGAACGTAAGGATTGACCTTCACAGTGAATGTCACATACTGCAACATTAGAAGTCCAATCCAAAATACACCATCGTTCTCCTTCAAATGCTATGCAAAGATGAAAGATACTTCATATGTCTCACTTCGACAAAGAAAGAGGCATGCCTTCATTGTCTGTCCCTTTCACATTGAAAATTGCAATCATCAATCCCTACACTCCCCCTACCAAATGAAAATACCAAATATATTTATTTTACTATGCCTTCATTTTGGTATGACAAATTAACATACAATTCGTTTTATTTGCCACCTATCACATGGGTTTCTATTTATTGCTTATTAGTACTTGCAACAGAGTTTTCCTTTCAATTTCGTCAACTACTATCCCTACTATAAATTAGCTAGACTTGCTTTCAAACACACAATTTTATATTGCCTAAGTACACACAACTTTCTCTCATTTTACAACATATTCAATTTCTTCTCGGCATTTCATTTCCCCCGTTTTGGGGGTATGCTAGTTTTATGCTATTTTGGGGAATTTGGTGCATAACAACTATTTACATATCTTGAGAGTACCATGTCAAGTCATACTTATGGTATATATAAAGCACACTTATTGAAAATACATACCTATACATTCACTAGTCAAACCTTGTCCTTGAATTTTGTACTAAGATCTCTTACAAGATATTTACATCATTTACACATGGGGCCATTCTATCTCATCATCATATCCATTTATTTACAATTATACATAATCCAATACAAAACATAAAACAATCAAAACCAAGTTGTTACAAGGCTAAATAAAATCAATTAAGTCCTTATCAATTTTTTTAAGGTCCAATAGAGCAATGTTAGTCTTCGAGAACAATAATAATCATCACTATCACTTGTAGTTCAAAAGAAGCAGTGAAATTTCTTACTCACGACATACAAATGCAAATTTCATCTCTATATATGGTATTGGTTTCAAGTTTGGTGTTTCTAAATGGCACGGAGTTTAATTATAATTTGAAATATAGTTTATGTATTCATATTTATAAAAAATGTATAGGAAGATATATGTGTTGTATTACTCTAGTTGGGTTAGATTAGCTTGTTATAAATTTGCAAGCCTCATAATTGTTTGGGCATAGTTCACTATTTTGGAATTTCAATGAATAAAATGAAAGTTTATGGCAAGTATTTAGGCTCATAATAAGATAAATTTCATTCACACCAATTCTTATAAATGTTAAAATACACCAAATGAAGTAGTGAAGGGATATTGACTTATGGCATTGATTAACCAAGCATGAAACATTATGTTCATAGTTGTCATATTGGCATGTGGGCATTCTATATATGATAAACATAACTTTCAAATTAAATTAAATTAAATTATATATATACTAGTGAATTAATGTTAATTGGGCCTAGCTTGAGTGGTTAAGAGGAGAAGTTGATGTCCTACCCACCTGGGTTTGAATCTTTCTAGTGAGATGTGTGTTCCTCATAGCTTATTGGGGCTTACAAGCTGGTATCGCTAATCTCACTCTCATGTGTGGGATGAGCTGCTCCACACAGTTTTAGTCAATTGGGTCTAGCTTGAGTGATTAAAAGAATTATTTTTTATCCTTGCCACCCATATTCAAATCCTTCTTGTGGAATGTTTGTTGAGGATCTTCATGACCCATGAGGAATATATCACTCTTACTTATGAGCTTGAGGGTTGGGTGAGAAATTACATGGTTAGTTTAATCAATTTGAACCAACTAGTTTCAAAGCAATTATTGTTGAGAGGTAATGTGATGAAGTACAATAGAGTCTCTCTAGATTAGAAGTACATGTTGTACTCCAATGACATTTACCCTAGGTGCCATTCATAGAATGAGAGGAAGTTCCTAGAGGGTTTCCCTAAGGACATTTTCCATGGAAAAAAGTGTGCCATTCATAGAATGTGAGGAAGTGACTAGAGGGTTTTCTTGAAGACATTTTCCATGTAAAAAAGTGTGTGTGTGTGTGTGTGCGCGCGCACACACACACACACACTAACATATATATGCATGTATATGTATGTATATACATATATGTATATACACATATGTATATATACATATATATGTATATAAACATATGTATATACATATATATGTATATACACATATATACAACACATATATATGTATACACACATATATATATATGTGTGTGTATACATATATATGTGTTGTATATATGTGTATATACATATATATATATGTATACACATATGTATATATGTATATACATGTACATATGTGTATACATATATATATATATATATGTATATACATACATATACATATACACACACACGCATATGTGTGTGTGAGTGTGCGCGCGCGTGCGCACGCGCATGTGCACACACACACACACACATATATAAATGAAACCTCTTGGGATTTTCCTAGTTATATTGTTTTGAAATACATATTTTTTCATTATACTTAATTAGTTGTTTGTTAGATATAATAATGTATTATATGTTCGATGTAATAAATGTGTGTATTTTCAAATAATTAGGTAAGTACCAAGTTAAAGATATGGATGTAGTTATTGAGCCTCTTATTGATGAAATTCTAAAGCTATGGGATGGCATCACTATGTACGACATCTCCAAACCAATAGGTCAAAGACAATTTCAAATCCATGGAATACTTACATGGACAATTCATGATGCCCCGGGGCTAACACATTTTTGTGTTAATTATTATTAAAGTAAAATTGCACTCTAACCATTTTTAAGTTTGTTAATGATTGAAGCATTTTTTGAATAATTTGTTTGTATAATACTTGTATTAACATAATTCCACATCTTGTAGGTCTTCAAACAAAGGGTAAATTTGCATGTCCATTGTGTGGTCCTAGATTGATATCTCGACGCTCCAAAAGCTTAGGAAAGGATGTGTTTGATGAATATAGGCACTTCCTCCCTAACAACCATTGTTATCTAACTATCGAGAAATATCTTTTTAATGGGACGGAATAGACTAGGAAAAAACCTCGAAGAATGACACCTCAACTTTGGAAACTGGAGTATAATAGGAATCGACACAGAGGTAAGCAATTCGATTCCAAATCATATGTAATAACATTATACATCTTGTAATATTTATAATATCTAATTGTTTCATAGGTATATAATATTTAATTTTGTTCATTTTTGTTTCGTAAAGGTCATCGATGCATTAATGATCCTCCTACACAAGGAATGAAACGATACTCCATTCAATTCAATAGTTTTCCCTACTATGAGCACCTACAAGTTTCCCAATATTTGCTTGATACAATGCATATCGGGAAGAACATTACAGAAACATTATGGAGAATCTTAGATGGAAGAAGTAACAAAGATAAAATCAACAAAGTTTGTAGCGACATTAAGGAATCTAATCATGTAATGGGAAATTTGATTCATTATTCCAATGATGGACAACTAGACAAGAATTCCATGGTTATTTACAGAGAAGGAAAGCAATGTTGTAAAACACATAATAAAAAAAGTTAAATTTCCCAGTGTGTTGTTGCTACAACATCCTCCCCAAAAAAATTGTAAATATTGGGGCCCCTCCTTCTAATTTTTCGAAGAAGTACTTTGGTCTTTGAAGCTGGTTTGTTTGACTTTGAAAGTCTCCTCTTCCTTTGGTTTTTCTTTTTTGAAACTTGTTTTGTTTTAGCCTTGCAAATCTTCTCCTTCTTCCAGAAATTTTTTGATTTTTCTGCTTAGGCAAAATCCATCTTTTAGCCTTGGTCGCAAAAAAATTTTATCATAAAAATGCTGACCGTTGCGCATTTCTTAATGATAAAATTTGTGACATTTGTGCAATTTTTAGCCTTATTTTGGCCGACTGTGGCGCATCATTTTGTCTTAACTTTGCCGATCAAAAGCAATCATTTTTATTTTTCTCCCAAAACTGATTGCAGTTTTTAACAATAAGATCGTCCCTGTTGCGCAGTTTTTATTCTTAACTTTGTCGATGGTTGCGCATAGTCTGAACCTTAAATTTGCGCCGATCATCGCAGGTTTTAGAGCTAAAATGCCCGCCATTTGCGCAGAGTTTGGTCTTAAAATCGTGGCCTCTCTTTTGGCGCCTCGTCTCCTTCGTCGCGCATTTTGCTCGCAGGTTCTAAGACTAATACTACCGCCCATTGCGCTGAGTTTAACCTTAAAAAACGTCGACCCCATTTCAATCCCTGGAATGCAGTTTTTGATCACGAGATTTAGCAATAAATCGCCTCCCATTGCGCAGAAGTGCCATTTAAATCGTCGCCCATTGCGCAGCCCAGATTTTTGGTAAGCTCAAATTTAATTTGGTAGGGGTTTTATGACGACTTGTGCAGATTTATTACATCTTACGTTGAGCCCCGTGCCCATTAAACCTCTATTAAACCACCCCGTGGTAATTAAATGCTCACGCTATATATACATAGAACAGGGTTTGTCCATTCCATTGTTGCCAAGGCCGAGAAATGTTTTTCTATTTCACCATTGGAAGCGTTCGAACTGTTGTTAGCCTGGGTATGCGCGTCGACTGTAGGGATCCATTCTACGTTTGATAGGTAGGAATTTTTTCCTTCCCCTTGTTAGGATATTTAGACACTTAGGAGTTAGTTAAGATCAACTTGTGTAATATATCCGTTAGGGATAGTGTGTTTCTTTAGTATGCATTAGTATGCATTTGTATATACTTAATCCGACGGTCACGATATGTTTCCGACATAGAGTGATCCGACGGCTCAACTTCTCTTAGATCAAACCTAACCTTGATCCGTGGCTTAACACCCGATTGGTCCATGATCTCTATTTAAAGAGCATGGAGGGTCATTGTTTAGTTGATCGATTATGAGAAGCTCATTTGTAACTTTCTTTCTTTGCATAATAAATTGTCCCGTAGAAGCTATTTGGTCGGGGCCGTGGAGTGTTTCCCTCAAGAGGGTTTAAACCACGTCAAAACATCGGTGTGTTGATCTGTGATCTGTTTGTGTGAAGTGGTTGCTCTTGGTGTTCGGTCCTTTGGTAGTACCCTGTGTACCCGAACATGGTATCAGAGCTTTTATGAAGTGCCGCTTCCGATTATGATCTAGATCTTGAACTGTTGTTGCCGAAACTCGAAAGGGTTTCTAGTTCTGGTATTTTTGTGCATTTCTGGCCTGTGGGAGGTGTTCCATTGTGTCCGGAGCATCGTTTCCATTGGGAAATAGTTTTCGTTTGATCGAAAACGGTTCCCGGTTGCTCCAGAAACGCGTTTTTCATCAGATCTGAAGGTATAATGTTACAGTGACGCATTTTTTTATTTCGTTTTTTGAAAAGAAAAAAAAATCTCATATTTCATTTTTTTTACTGTTAGATTTTTTTGGTTTCGGATTGTTGCTTTCCCGTCTGCGTATGCTCTTTGCCGTGCACCTTGAGCGATCTCGGCAAATCAGAAACAGAAAGGGAAAGGGTTTTTCTCGGCTGCGTATGCTCTTTGCCGTGCACTTTGCGCGATCTCGGCAAATCAGAAACAGAGAGAAAACGTAGACTTTCCGGGCAAGCTAACAAGATCTAACTCCACAAGTGTGGAAAAGTTTTTTTTGTTTCGTTTTGTGGTTTGTTTTGCAGGAAAAAGGGCAAGCACGCAAACCGAGCAAGAAGAGTAAAAAAAAAAAAAAGCCCCCTTCCTCATTTCCATATTTTACATACCTTTTAAACTAGCTCACTTGGTCCAAAGTTGCTTTATTCCTTAATAGGTCTTGAGTTCAAGTCTTAGGAAGTTACTTTTAAAAAGGAAAGTGCATGCAATTTCTATTTTCAAGTTACTTTATTGTAAAAGTGCATCTCACTTAAATAATAAAAAATAAAAATACAAGTGAGTCACTTAAGCTTTTTATTTATTGTTGCACTATTTAAAAGTAATATCATTGTAAAAGTGAAATCACTTATTTTACAAAAGTGATTCACTTAAAAGCAACTTTTTTGTAAAGTGATTGTCAAAAGGTTCATCTTGGGAAGAGGGGGGTTCTTTTTTTTGTTGGACATTCTCTAGCTGCCACGTCACTATTGGGGACATCTTCAACAGTTTCTTTGTTCAAGCATAACTTCATCATACAGAGTCCGTTTTCAGTGCCGTTTTTTTTTGAAACCGGCTATTTTTTCGAGCTCTTCACATCCAGACTATTGGTTTCTGCTTTTACAGCCATTAATTTACAAATATGGCCGCCCTTTGTGATATTCTACTTAACAGTTCCAACTATTTCTCATGGAAATCTCGTATGGAGGATGTTCTACGAAGTAGGGGACTTTTCAGAATTACAACAGGGAAAGAAAAAGAACCCACTGATGATGATAAGAAAATAAAATGGGCAAATAGATGTGATGAAGCTCGTGGATTGATTGGGATGTCAATCTCTACTGATTTGCGATTCCACATATATGGAATTGATGAACCTAATGCTGCTTGGGACAAGTTGGAAACTGTGTTTGGTAAACACAATGAAATTCGAGGTCACCAACTCGAAAATGAGTTGATTTCTTTAAATCCAAGTGACTTTTCATGCATTCAAGATTATTTATCTAAGTACAAAACTCTCAAGCTCTTATGTGCAGAATGTAAGATTGAGAGGGAAGACAAACAATGCATTTATCATATTCTTTCCAAACTTGGACCTGCATATTCTGTTTTTGTATCTACATTTTACTCCATGAAAGCGTCATTGAATGCAGCTAGCTATCAAGAGCCTAGTCTTGAATCCTTTTGTGATTCCTTGATTAGGGAACAAGATAAACTCATTCATCTTGGAATAATCAACAATGCAGATACATCTGGGAAAGCCTTATTGTCCCAACAGAAAGAAAAGTCCAAGCCTCCCAAGAAACAAAATTTTCGCAATAATAAGTCAAACAAGGGTCCAAAACCCTCTCAGTCAACTCCTTCTTTAAAAAATGACAAAGGATCCAAGCCAAAAGGCAAGAAGACTGAGCGTCATTGCAACTATTGTGGGAAAGATAATCATGATGAATCTAAGTGTTTCAAGAAGATGGCAGCCTTGGAAGCAGCAATGAAGAAGCACCACATCAGCCTAGATTCGCCTTCAGAATCTACCTCTCATGGACATGCACTTTGTGCTTCTGGTTATTCTTATAATGCATCTTCTTCTTCTACTTCAAATGAATGGCTCATTGATTCTGGAGCATCTTATCATATGGCTAAGGATCAAGCCATCTTTTCTACTATGCATGAATGTAACACCAAACAAATATTTGTTGGTGATGATAGATCTCTAAGTGTTGTAGGAGCTGGAACAGTTCCAGTAGATAATGGTCATTTTAGTGATGTACTATGTGTTCCAAGAATTTCCTGCAATTTGTTATCAGTCTATCAGATCACTCATTCTGGTGAAGGTAAAACTGTGACCTTTACACCTCACCAAGTTGTAATCAAGGATTTTAAAGATCCTCAACAGGTTCTAGCTACCGGAATTGTTGATGATATTACCAGGTTGTACAAGTTTAACAACTTTGGGTCATCACCTTTCCCTTCAGTTTTTGTTGCTCATAGTGATAACTTGAGCAAACTTTGGCATGAGCGATTTGGTCACTTAAATTATCGCTCATTGCAACAACTATGTAAAGAAAATATGGTGACAGGTCTTCCGATGGTATCTTGCAGAGATGGTGTTTGTTCCGGTTGTGTACTCGGAAAACATCATCGGGACAGTTTTGACAAACGTGCCTCTTGGCACGCCTCGGTTCCCTTGGAGCTTGTGCATAGTGACTTGTGTGGTCCTCTTCCATCTGCTTCCTTTTCTGGTTTCAAGTATTTCTTAACTTTCATTGATGATTACACCAGACGCACTTGGGTTTATTTCCTAAAACTTAAGAGCGAAGTATTTAACATGTTCTTGGCCTACAAGGCCCTTGTTGAAAAACAATCTGGTCATCAAATTATCAAGTTAAGATCTGACAATGGAGGAGAATATGTTAACAAACAGTTCACTACTTTCTGCACTGAACAAGGCATCCAACAACAGCACACTGTTCCATATACACCACAACAAAATGGTGTAGCTGAGCGGAAGAACCGCACTTTAAAAGAAATGGCTAATTGTATGATCCAATCTAAGGGACTAAGTCTTCAATTTTGGGCTGAAGCCATAAATTGTGCAAATTACATAGTTAATCGCACCCCCACAAAAGCATTACAAGGTATAACACCAGAAGAAGCATGGAGTAAAATTAAACCTGATGTAAGTCACTTTCGTGTGTTTGGTAGTGAAGCATGGGCTCACATTCCGGATGAAAAACGGAAAGCATTGCAGCCTAAAAGTGAAAAGTGCATATTTGTTGGATATTCTGAAGATGTAAAAGGTTATAGACTTCTTCAACCACATTCTCATGCTATAATCATTAGAAGAGATGTTAAATTTGATGAAAATATCTTGGCCTGCGAGCCTAACTCGGCGAGTGTGCCATCTTTGGCCTGCGAGCCTGATTCGGCGTTTGTGCCTTCTTCTTCTTCTTCCAACTTCCTTGACAGGTTTCCAACTCCAGTTTCTGATGATGACAGTGAGGATGAAAATCCACCTCCGCCTGCTCATGTTCCTCCAGTTGCACCAGCACAAGTGCTTCCTCGATGGGTCCGTTCAACATGTGAAGCAGCTGGTGATCTTGCCGGTGATCCTAGAGATCAACGTCGAACACGTTCTCAGTTTCAGCGAGCCTCTTCTCTTTTGGCTCAAGTTTCCGAGAATCATGATCCAGAAACCTTTGCAGAAGCTTCAGGGAATCCAGATTGGGATGCAGCCATGGATGAAGAATATCGTTCCTTAATGGCGAACGATACTTGGGATCTTGTACCTCTTCCAAAAGGAAGAAAACTTGTCAGATGTAAATGGGTCTACAGAACTAAGTATGCATCAGATGGAAGTGTTGAAAGACTTAAGGCAAGGTTAGTTGCCAAAGGTTTTTCTCAAGTTGAAGGGATTGACTACAATGAAACCTTTGCTCCTGTCGCCAAAATGAACTCCATCCGCCTTGTTCTTTCCCTTGCAGCCTTACACAACTGGGAAGTCCATCAAATGGATGTCAAGTCTGCCTTCTTACATGGTGATTTACAGGAGGAAATTTACATGGAACAACCTCCTGGCTATGTTCAGAATAACTCTAGCCTTGTCTGTCGCCTTAAGAAATCCTTATATGGCCTTAAGCAAGCTCCTAGAGCTTGGTATGCCAAAATGGATAACTTTCTCCTTGACACTGGTTTTTCTAGATGCCATTCTGACCCCAATGTCTATACCAAGAAAGTAGGAAACCATCTCATCATACTTGTTCTATATGTTGATGACCTTATTCTTACTGGTAGTGACCCTAAGCTTATAACCCATGTGAAATCCAGTCTTAAACAAACTTTTGAAATGTCAGACTTAGGACATTTACATTATTTTCTTGGTCTCCAAGTTCTGCAAACCAAAGAAGGAATCTTTCTTTCTCAGTCTAAGTATGCTTGTGACCTTCTTCGTCGCTTTCACATGGAAGATTGTAAACCAGCCCCTTCTCCCTTCCAGTCTGGAGTCAAACTTTCTGCCACTTGTACTTCACCTGAAGTAGATGCCACACTGTATCGTCAGCTTGTTGGTTGTCTTTTATACTTGACTCATTCCCGTCCTGACCTTTCCTTTGCCGTTGGTCGAGTTGCCCGTTATATGCAGACACCTCATGAAAGTCACTGGAAAGCAGCTAAAAGAATACTTCGATATATTCAAGGTACAGTTCAGTTTGGGATTCATTACAGTACAGGGGGGAAACCTTTATTGGTTGGTTTCACTGATTCAGATTGGGCCGGCGATCCTGATGATCGAAAGTCTACTGCAGGTTATGTTTTCAGTCTGGGATCTGGACCTATTACTTGGGCTTGTAAGAAACAACAAGCTCTTGCTCTTTCTTCAGCAGAGGCAGAATATCGAGCAGCAGTTAATGCCAGTCAGGAAGCTTTATGGCTTCGACAGATCCTTTCAGAGTTTGGATTCGAGCAGCAGCAGCCTACTCCACTTTGGTGCGACAATCAAAGTGCCATCAAGCTTGCCAAAGATCCAGTTCTACATCAACGCAGCAAACACATTGAGCTACATATGCACTTCATCAGAAATCTTGTTCATGATCGTGTTCTCGAAGTGCTCTTTTGCCCTACAGATGATCAAGTTGCAGACATCTTCACCAAGTCTCTTACAGAAGCGAAGTTTTCTAAACTTCGATCTATGTTAGGAGTTCAGGAACTTGTCATTAAGGGGGGATAGGCTCTAATGCCTCCTTCCTTCTCCTAATAGTGTCACTTTTGTAAATCCTTCAATCCTATCCCAAGTTGTTCTTAAGGGGGGATGTTAGGATATTTAGACACTTAGGAGTTAGTTAAGATCAACTTGTGTAATATATCCGTTAGGGATAGTGTGTTTCTTTAGTATGCATTAGTATGCATTTGTATATACTTAATCCGACGGTCACGATATGTTTCCGACATAGAGTGATCCGACGGCTCAACTTCTCTTAGATCAAACCTAACCTTGATCCGTGGCTTAACACCCGATTGGTCCATGATCTCTATTTAAAGAGCATGGAGGGTCATTGTTTAGTTGATCGATTATGAGAAGCTCATTTGTAACTTTCTTTCTTTGCATAATAAATTGTCCCGTAGAAGCTATTTGGCCGGGGTCGTGGAGTGTTTCCCTCAAGAGGGTTTAAACCACGTCAAAACATCGGTGTGTTGATCTGTGATCTGTTTGTGTGAAGTGGTTGCTCTTGGTGTTCGGTCCTTTGGTAGTACCCTGTGTACCCGAACACCCCTTTGGTTTTGTCCGAGAGAAAAATCTGTTAGAAGCTTAATTTTTCTGCTTTGAAACTATTTAATTGGTGGTCCTCGAGGCCAAAACCACAGCGTCACTTGAATACCTCCCTTCTTGTGCATTTTGAGATAACTCTATCGCCTATTAGACAAACCTCCCATGGAGCTCATAGAGCACAAAGTGGTTCTATTTTATTCCCGTCGAATCACGACCAGAAAAGCCGCGTTTTGCGCACATGTAGAGTAGCCGATCGATTGTTGTTTTTTATCAGTCTTATAGAAAAGGCTCCCTCCTGGTTTTTTGCTAAAAAGCTGAGACTATAAAAATCCAAGTGGTTCTTCGGGAAAGTTTCCTATCCCACAGTAGCAACCCTGTGCATGATTATATTTTCAGAGAACTTGTGCGAGTAGGATTAATTGAGTTTATAGTAAGATTTTGTCAAGTACTGGCTAGCAGCTTTCGGTTTTGTGTAAATTGCAATTTTTAGTCACTACATGGATGTTTTGTTTAAATGCTCTGCCTCGTCACCATTGTCTTTAAAAGATTATTTTAAATTGAAAGCCAACACTATTGCATGCTCAATTTCTGCTTAACACTATAAATATGAAAGATGTGATTGATTCGCAAGCAATGGTTGCTCAAGAATTCGTCAACTCCTCATTTGTGTTACCCTCACCGTTGCAGGTTTGACATGCATAGGAGATCTACCAGACAGAAGGCTAAGATTGCATAATTAGATTCGGACGTGGAAATTTTGTTAGATACATCGCTCAAAACCATGTTTAGCGATACATAAGTTGTCACCGGAGTAGCCCCAGGAAGCGCTACCCCAAAATTTCAATGGGGTGACTTATACAGGTTTATCAGAGATCAGAAGTACCCTGAAGCATCCCTATAAGAAACCAAGGTCTACTTGAACATCAAAAAGTCTGCCCTTCACAAGGCAGCGACTCGTCCCGAGTTGTTTTCATGCTCGGAATTTATTGGATGGATAATTCCTCATGTTAAGACTGATACAAGATTCATTAATGATAAGACCGGGATGAATCTTGCATCTTTTGCACCAGAACACATCATGGCCACTTACAAGTTACCCTAGGAAAGGGCTTGGCTAGACAATGATTGGCTTGCAAAGAAGGCAATAGACCCATTGGAGTTCGCTAGGAAGATGCTTATAGTTGAAAGGAAAATAAGGCAAAGGTACAACAATGAGTATGAAAGTGCTCTTCTAAGGACTCCTTATAGACTCATTGCCTTAATGCTGAGTCGGATTTTCAACATGCCAAATGGAAACGTCTTCAAGCTTGGTTGGGTTCCAGTGATGGTGCATGTAGCCACGTCTGGTACAATGTTCAATTGGGCCAACATAATTTCAGATAGTATGGTCTCGCAATTAAGTGCTTCCCAAGGAGGATAGACCCAGAAGAAAGTTGATTTCTTCATGTCTTCATATCTAATGGATTGCCTGTTAAGCAAACACCCTTTCCCTGATTTAGGTTGCATATGGAGCAGGAAGGAGTCCCATATTTTTGTAGCTTACCAACCCACATGGGAAAGCAATTATGCGAATTACTACAAACAGATTTGTGAGAAACTCGTCATGCCCCTGTATCGGCTCATTTTTATAGAGGAGCCAAACTACCTGTCCAAAAATGCCATGCCCATCATAGAAGAGTTTGGGGATTATTACTTCTCCACCGAAGTCACCTATATTTGAATGAGTGTAGGATATCTACCTCCCTTTTTGTTTCCTCGGTATGTCACAGATTTTGTAGTACACAAAGAAGCTCTAAGACAGCTTTTCATCAGTGGGTTCAACAAGGTTCTCTGTGAGAGGAAGAAAGGTATGTACCCACCAATGCCTTTCACCATCAGTGCGTATAGTCTCCAGAAAGCAAAAGATGATGAAAACTCTGCTCAAGTCTTAGAAGTGTTTCATTTCGACACAAATCCCTTTAGGAGGCATGATCCTAATGGCAAAGTTATTGAGCATTGTGTCAGCGTCAGAACTTCGTTTGGGTAAGTGCATCTTTGGGATAGAGATGAAGAATTTTTTCGGAGTGCCAGGAACTTAACTGAATTGGGAAAAAATTACCACCATAAAAGCGGAACAAGTTCCAGCCCTAAACCTATTGGGTTGATCCAGAAGGAGCAAGAGGTAGCAGCATCTCAATCAGAAGAGTTAAGGAGGAAGGAAAAGGAAGAAGAAGAAATACTCCAGAGGGAGCAAGAAGTCAAACAGCAGTAGGATGCAGAAGCTGCTAGATTCCAACAGGAGCAAGAAGCAAAGGCTCTTAGAGAGGAAGAAGAGAGAATCATGCAAGAACAAGCTGCCAAATTGCAGCAAGAAGAGGCTGAGAGAACCAAACAAGAAGAGTTCGAAAGGTTACAAGCAGAGCGAGAAGCAGCAGAGCTGGAAGAGAGGAAATCAAAAGAAGAAGTTGAGAAAGTCGTGGAACAAGGCATGTCCAGCCCACGGGCCATGGACTTGGATCTGGAAACAATAAACCAATCAGGGATAGCTAATGAAGGGGTTTTCAACACTGAAGAGTTAGCACTTACCCCATACAACCCTAGAAAGCAATGCCAAGTGGCTAACCTAGATTCCATTTATTTTCATAAAAGGAAGAAGGTTATTGTTGACAGACCAAAGAAGAAAATGCAGATTGGAGAGGACCTATACGAAATCAGAGTATCAGAAACCACACTTGTCCATGGGATTGACATTGATCTTGTGTTCACAGTGTCATGCTCTATGGCTTCGACCCAAGCAAGTAAAGACAATGTTGATCGTCTGGTTGAAGATGTTAAAAAGTACAGAGAGTTATGTTTCAAGATAAAGGCTAACATGAATAAAGAGGTGTTAGAAGGGAATGAATTAAAGTTGAAATACAAAGAGCTTCAGGAAGAGAAGGGAGAAACAACTTTGAAAATCCAACAGCTCGAGAATGAAAAGAATACACTAGAAATGCAGTTGGCAATCTCAGAAGGCGAGCAAAGAGACTTAAAGGCTCGCGTAGCAGAATTGGAAAATCATGAAGCCAACAACATTCAACAAATTGAATTTTTCAAGCCTCGGTTTGAAAGGCTGACGTAAGAAAAGGCGGAGCTGTTAGAACAGCTCAAGGAAGCAAATGAAAAGAAGCAAGATCTGGCTACATTCTACAAACAAGCCTGCGACGTACAAGAAAAGATTCATCAATCGCTAGTATTGATTTCAGAAGAGGTATGCAGGATGAAGGAGATGATAACCAGGATGACAGCTATTGAGGTTGAAGCACTAAAGATGAAGAATAAGTATGCACTTCATGTAGTAGAAATAAAGGAACAATTTGAATGGAGGAAAGGGAGATCTGGATTCCCCTCAAAACTGCGTGCTAAAACCGTTGAGGAATTGGACATGGATACAGGAGTCCTCGAGTTTTGCAGGGATTTTGGTGCCAAGTTAAGTCTTGAGATCCGAAAAACCATCAAAAATGCCGCACTTTCTACTCCAAAATCTGGGAAACCCACGATAAGTGTCACATGGCTTTACCTCAGATCATTTATGAGTTTCCTGAGAGAGAGCAGCGTCTAGCAGAATTGCAGGGTAACTTGAATGCAGAATTAGACTATCTGAAGAAGATAAAGGCGATAACCTCCGAGGACCTTCACCAATTCATTGGGCAGACCATTGTCCACGCTTATTTCCTGGAAGAGATTGCTCAGGCGGCTGTAGCACGGGAAGCAAGTGTCAAATCAGATTTGCGCAAACACGAAATAGCGCTGAAAGTGACAATCTCTGCACGGGGAAAGACCATCCTGAGAGAGATTAGCCAGTGGGCCAGTTATATTCAAGAGTTGGACAAACTAGCCGAAGCAAGCGGGCCTGCTAAATAGAATAGGTTAGCAAAGGTAGAGAAATCAGATGAAGCGGTGGGACCCCCTGGAGCCTAATTTTGTTTTATTATAAATTTGAGAAAAGATAGCTGGAATTTTGTTTATTTTATAAATATGTTGTAAAAAATAGCTGGGAATGTCTTTTGTCTCTTTAGGCACTAGAGGCAAGATTTTGTGGCTCCCTAGGGTTAGGTTTTGAGAAGAGACAAGTTTTGTAAAATCTATAAATATAAGAATAGAAGAGATAGAAAGGGCTTTTGGTAGGTGAAAGGACGGACTTATGTTGTACATGAACTATTTTACTGCATCAATAAAGAAAGTTCTATTTTTCCTAATGGAAGCCTACATGGAGTTTTGTTATGGGAATGTTTGAATGACTGGCTGAATTACTTCTGCATTATTCACACATTGGCTATGAGATCGTTCTTAACCATCTGAATTACTTCTTTGCTTTGAATGCTTTCACTCTCTCATGCAAAATTTCTGTGTAAATGAGTAATAGAATGTTTATCTATATCAAGGCTATCTTTGATAATCTTTTATTTTCTGTTGTAAATGCTCCCATTCAATTTAATAGCTATCTGTGAAGTTCTTGGTTCCATTTCCAGTTTCTTACTCATCCTTTAAATTTGCTCCTTACGAGGATAGATTAAATTTGCTTAAAACAGTTTTAGATTAGATTTGTTTATAGTTTGCATTTAGATTACAGCACTTGCATCTCATCTTTAAATTAAAATACATAAACGATGAATTGGGCCGCAACCGGTGCAAAGGAAAGAAAATATTTAAATCTTACACGGTAGTCGGGCTGTTAACTGGACGGATTCCCCATACCAAATGGTGAGCGATCTAATTGGGCTTACTTACCGGGGAGAATCCCTTGCTGATTGATGCTGCGATTTTAGAGGCATCAACAGTTTTTGGCGCTAGAAGGAGGGACACCAGTGCATGGCTGGCAGAGGAGATCCTTTCGTTAGAAGAAATCCCACTGAAGACCCGCTTGAAACAGCTATCCCAGATAATCCAGATCTTGAATTAATAAATCAAGAAGATCCCAATTCTGAGATCGAATAGCAAGAAACATTGTCTGTTGTTCCTTTTGCTGAAGTAGAGAATTTAAGAAGACATACCCATGCTTATGTTAGGTAGCTTGGTGGTTTAAACTCAATTCCTTTACTCCCCAAAAGAAGAGCCACTAGAAGGGAAATGCAGTATACAAGGGATTCAGTTCTTGTTCAAAACTTAGAAGATTTGGTGGATCTATCTTTGGAATAAATAACAGAACCTCTTGGAGAAATTGGACTTGAAAATCCTCCAGATCTAGAGGAACCACATACTCCACAAAATTCTCCACCTCATACTCCACGTGATTCTCCACCAAATTCTCCACGTAGAGCCATGACTATGCCGGCTTGGAGAGCGAGAGGAGCATTGAATATAGCTGGGCCGTTCCATGATCTGCCCAAGAATCTTGAAAATATTTTACCCAAATATGATCCCGAGAAAGGCATTTCGGCTGAAGATCATCTGAAGAGTTTCTACTTGGATTTAAGTCTTTTAAATGTGCAACATGAGGATTTAGTCTGTAGGTTGTTTCCTTACACTTTCAAGCCAAAAGTATCTTCCTGGTACTTTAGTTTGCAGGCTAGTTCAATATCTAATTGGGAATATTTTGAGAAGTGCTTCCTAAAAAAGTATGGAAATCAAAAGACAGTTGCTACACTCATGAAAGAATTGTTGTCCATGAAAATGGAAAAGAAAGAGAAGGTTCAAAAGTTTAATCAAAGATTTACTACATTATTGAACAATTTTAGTGATGCAGCAAGGCCTGCTGATGAATCTTTAGTTGAATATTATACAACAGCTCTCGATCCTCCTATAGCAATGTTTGTTAAAAAAACAAAGAAAACTACCTTAATAGAAAAATTCGAAGAAGCAAATAAGGTAGAAGAAGAAGCGAACAACATTGCTAAGCATGCTTTGGATCTAGAAACGAAACAAACAACTGTTAATAAGTTGTTTCTGTTAACCAGAAATAAAGAGGAACCATCAACAGACATGGAAAATATGGTCAAAATGATGCAAAACCTCTCTAATAAAATTATCGATCTAGAGAAAGATAAGACAACTAGCACTTCTAGGCAGCCATTCAAACCTTTCTATAAGAAAAGAGAGGAAAATGGACAGCCGCTTCCTCCTGTAAACAATTCTGTTGTGCTAAATTTAAATGAAGTAGGCATGGACCATTTCTATACCTTCCATCAAGAACAACACTAGAAAAAAGTTGTCCACAGTGGATAAATTTGATGAGCCTAGTGATGAACCAAATGTTATATGCACAGATAACTGATCAGAAAGATCCTTGGGAAGAGCAGACTTTTGATAAGGAAGAACCCGCTCTCGACACCACAATGATTCTATGGGATTGGGCGCCTACGCAAGAGCTCTCTTTCAAGGATATAGCTGATGAATTTCAGACTGCAGCAATTAATGTCACCACTAGGAGTAAAGGCCTCGTGCTTGATCAAACTATTGAGGCACCTAAAGCGAAGGTTGCGAAAGAGATACCCAAAAGGCAGATAACTGTCATTCCGCCACAGCCTAAGGCAAACCCAGTAGTAACAAAAGAGCCAAACACATAAATATCTAAACAACCAAAGGTCAATTTGAACAAAACAGAAAATCAACCTAAAGTTTCAAAAGAATGTGATATGGGGTATGATATAATCGAAGACATTAAGAAGGCGAAAACAAATATTTCTATATTTGATATGTGCAGCCTGCCCCAACAAAGAAAGAAATTGTTGCATGCTTTTGACTCACAAGCTAGCACTTCGGTAGAAAACATTGAGGAAATCCCTAAGATAAACGAAGCTAGCATTGGCGGGAAATCAAGGTCGCAGACTTTGCCTTTTCTTTTAACTTTCAAAATTTTCAATCACAATGTGCATAACTATTTGGTAGATTCTGAGGCTTCTTCGAATGTCATGCCACTTTCGATCTGTAAAAAGATTAACGGGCATCCAATTCCATCCCCATATCAGATCATACAGTTAGATAGGACCGTTGTTAAAGTCATTGGAGAAATGAAAGATGTGCTTATTAGGCTATCAGCAGATTCGAGAGTGTGTCAATTTGTTGATATAATGGTGGTCGATATTCCTGAGGCTTATGGTTTGATTTTAAGCAGGGACTGGTCTACGAAACTAAATGGTTATTTCGCAACAGATTGGTCTCATTTGTGGTTGCCTTATCAGAATAGACAAAACCAGATTAAAATACTGAGAGAACCCCACATGAAACAAAATGTTACTCAGTTAGAGGAAAAGAATGAAGCTGTATTTTTCTCGTCTTCAGTGTTGGGAAATTATTTCTTAGAGATTGAACCAAGAAATTATCAATCGGAAAACGTTAGCCATGAATTAGATGAATAGTACGATCTCCTTCAATTTTCTCAGACTAATGATATTGATTGTGACATAGTAGGATCAATCACTGACTTAGGTTGTAGTGATACTAATTTAGTTAAAACAGAAAATGTTTTTTGGGTCCTACACTTTGACGGTTCCAAAACCCAAGAAGGATCTGGAGTTGGTTGTGTCTTAATTGATCCTGAAACCAACAAGCATTTCTTATCTTGTAGATTAGAGTTAGAATGCACTAATAATACTGTTGAATATGAAGCGATGGTCCATGGTTTAAAGAAAGCTATTAGTTTAAATGTTAAATATCTGAAAGTCTTTGGTGATTCGGAGATAGTTGTCAGGCAAGTGAGAGATACAATCCACTGCCTTTCACCGCACTTGAAAGGTTATCAGTCAAAGGTTTGGAATTTGATTTCATGTTTTGATGATTTTAATATTAATTCCATTCCCAGATTAAGAAATGCCGCAACTAATTTGCTAGCTACATCTACTTCCATATTAGTGCCTACTAATAACAAATGCTCTATTGAACCGGTTTTCAGGCCATCTGTTCCGGATAACATTACGAATCTTAGAGTATTTTACGATGATGAGCAGATCATCAGCTTCTTAACAAATGAGGATGCCTTCCAAGAAGCCATAATAGACGAAGAGAACCATGATTCATATCTGCAAAGTAGAGATGCTGCGAAAGGAAATTTTATGCCCAAGGGAGTAAGATCTCTTGAAAGTTTATTCGATCTGCAGAACAAGTTCAAAAGGCCAGTAAATGCTAAAACTCACAGCTCCTCTATGCTTCATGACTTAGTAAATCTGGGTACAAAATCTGAACCGAAATATGTTAATCTCGGTAAATGTTGTTCGCCAAGCGAGAGGGATAAATTCATCAAACTGTTTCAGCAGTATAAGGATGTCTTTGCATGGACTTATGAAGATCTAAAGACATATGATACCCGCATTATTCAACACATAAAACCAATGAAGGCAGATGTTAAGCCATTTCAGTAGTAGTTAAGAAGGATGCATCCGACTCTTGAGCCTTTGATACAAAAGGAGTCGAAGAAATTGTTGGATGCAAAGAATATTTTTAAAGTCCAACATTCAGAATGGGTCGCTAATCTAGTTCCCGTCTGGAAGAAATCAGGGGAAATCAGACTGTGTGTGGATTTACGGAACTTGAGTAAAGCTTCCGATAAAGACAACTATCCTTTACCCCCAATGGAGCAAATATTGTAGATGGTCTCAGGATCAGAACTTTTCTCCTTACTAGATGGTTTTTCTGGATACAATCACGTGTTAGTAGCGGAAGAAGACCGGCTCAAAACCACTTTTCGTACAAAGTGGGGAACCTTTGCTCATCGCAGAATGCCATTCGGTTTGATAAACGCAGAAGCCACTTTCCAACGAGCAATGGACATTGCCTTTCGAGGACCGGGCAGTAACTGTATCGTAGTCTATCTAGATGATGTGACAGTTTTCTCGAAGAAGAGAGAAGATCATGTTTTCCACTTAAAGCAGATTTTTTTTCGCTGCAGGAAATATGGGATTTCTTTAAATCCCAAGAAAAGTGTTTTCGATGTTCTTGAAGGCAATCTTTTGGGTCATATCATTTCAAAAAAGGGAATCTCAATAGATCAAGAGAGAGTGCAAGCAATCAATCAGATTCTCATGCCCCACAACAAGAAATCTATGCAATCATTTATGGGCACTATTAATTTTGTTCGAAGGTTTGTCCCTGATTTTGCTCAGACCGTTAAACCTTTGCAACAAATGATAAAACAGAGTGTACAGTTCAAGTGGACTGACTTGGAGAAAGTGGCATTTAAAGAAATCAAAGCTGATATAGCTAATGCACCTTCTTTAAGAAGTCCAGATTTTGATAAATATTTCATTATGTACACCTTTGCTTCAGATGACTCTCTCGCAGTTGTGCTCACGCAAAAGGTGGAATCAGGAGACGAATACCCAATCTCTTTTATGAGCATTGGTCTGTAGGGTGTTGAACTGAACTATCCTGTTGTAGACAAGCAAGCGTATGTCGTATTCAAAGAGGTAAAGCAGTTCAGGCCATATATTTTAAAGAACAAGACTAAAGTCATAGTCCCTCACCCAGCCGTCAGATCTCTGTTCGATCAAAAGGAATTGGGAGAATAGAGAGGAAACTGGGTCACTGCTCTTCAAGAGTATGATATAGAGCTCAAACCTGCCACCATTATCAAGGGTCAAGGGTTATGTAAGTTACTCACTGAGCATCTAGTTGATGAAGAGTTGAACTGGGAAAATGAAGCGGAACTGAATATGGTTGAGATATGTCCTATTTTTACAGCTCCTGAATCTTGGTATAGGGACCTAGTTCATTATTTGCAACAAGGATATTTGCTAGAACACTGGAATTCTAAGCAAAGGAGAGCACTACATCTCAAATTAGTAGCAGATCAAATCATTGATGGGATACTCTTTAGAAGAAATTATGATGGGATTTTCCTTAGATGTCTAAAGAAAGAAGATGCCGATAGTGTGGTCAAGGAATTGCACGATGGCCCTGTTGGGGGACATTATTCTAGAGATACCACAGCACATAAAATTCTCAGAGATGGGTATTATTGGCCCACCTTATTCAGATATGCTCATGCCTATGCCCGGAATTGTGATGTATGTCAAAGAAGTGCTGGAAAATTGCCAAAAGCAGCGGAACCTCTGCAACCAGTCATCATATCTAAACCATTCGAGCAGTGGGGCATAGATGTTATCGGTGAGATAAACCTGAACTCTTCATTGCAACATCGGTATATCTTGACAGCTACATATTATTTTACAAGATGGGCAGAACCTACTTCGCTGCGCAAAATAAACGAAGGTGCAGTTATCAAATTCCTGGAGGAAAACATCATAACCAGGTTTGGGGTTCCAATTTCCCTAGTCTTTGATAATGCAACTTATTTTTCGTCTTTGAAGATAAATGAATTTGCTTATGAGAAAGGAATTAAATTACATTATTCAGCCAATTACTACCCTCAAGGAAATGGATTAGCTGAGTCTACCAATAAAAATATCATTCGAATTCTTAAGAAAACTGCAATTGAAAATCAAAGAAGTTGGCATACAGCCCTCCCGAATGCTTTATGGGCAGACAGAGTCACCCCAAAGAATGCCTTAGGAGTCTCCCCATTCACTCTAGTATACGGTAAAGAAGCCATCCTCCCTCCGAATATTCTACCCCCATCCTTGCAATTGGCCCAAGCCTCTCGAGGGTCTAGCAATCAAGTCCTACAATCAAAAATTGATACCCTGCTGAAACTTGATGAATCTTGGCTTAAAGACAAAGACCAGTTCCACCAACATCAAGACATAGTCAAAAGGTGGTTTGATAAGCGAAACTCTGGCAAGAGGGATTTCGAAGTAGGTGACTTAGTTTTGAAATGGGACCATCCACATGATGGTAAGGGAATGCACACAAAGTTTCAACATCTATGGGTCAGCCCTTATCAAATTTATGAAAATCTTCTCTCATCGACATATAAGCTAAAAGACCTACAAGGAGAGGAAGTAATTCTCCCTCTCAACAGCCTCGCTTTAAAGCAGTACTTTGCATAGTCTCATAGAGTCTTTTGTTCATAAATAAACGTTGTTGTTTCTTGCTTTCTTGTTTTGTTGTTTGTTTGCGGTTTAAGTAGTTTGGTTTGATTTTTACCTTGATTTCGGCCCAAGTTTTCTTTATTCTTTCTTTAATGAATCCCAACCCAACTCTTGGCTTAGCAGTGGGACAAGACTCCGAGCAAATATCAAAATCTTGGAAGGCATAATTCCACTTATAAAGAAGATGTATCTCCGTGACTTTGCTTTCACTAAGTAGCCTTTAGGAATGAAGAGATCCTTTTCTGTTTGGTCAAAATAACCCCGGTTAAATAACGCAGATTTAGCATTTCCTTCTCACTATCTTGGGGCTCCATTCACTTTAACAATAATTCCTATCTCAGGAAGTTCGCTATGATGGACCCATGGAAAGGAAGCATGTCTCACAGATGTATGGTATTTAAAATGATCCCATGCTACAAATAAAATACCACGGAGCTTATATCAAAGAGTCTATTTTCTAGAAATTCTCGCCTCAATTAAAGCATGGCTGAGAGAAGCAAAAGTGTTCAATCAAGGAAGCTGTTCAAATTCAGCCCAGTAAGGTTCTTCTCTGTCCATGAAACTTTATAATCAAATAAAATCTCTCGCTCACACAAAAGGACATTATGGATTGAGGAACCTAAATCAAGTATTGAAAGTTTAAGAAATCAATTTCTGGAAGGCTCAAACGGCAAAGTCGTCAATTAAGAGACATCCAAAAGGTGCAGATAACATGGGAATGAGGAACAAACGAATATGTATGTGAGATATTGTTATGATCCTGTGGAGTCCTTTATTAGTTAACATCTGAAAGATAGATTTTTCAAAATCAACTCCACACTCTTGCCTTGAGAGAGTTTTAAGGAAGTTTGAGTCAAAGTTCCCCTTTCCCAAATGACCATTATGATAAAGTGATCACTGCATTCACAGAAGCTGAACTATGAGGGCATTTTGTTACACTTGAAGCTAGCAGTTTGTGAGTTTTCTGATCATGAGAAGAGTTTGTTTCAAAGATCTGTGTTCGCCAACGAATCGCCAATTATTGTTGCTGCAACATCCCCCCCAAAATTTTGTAAATATTGGGGCCCCTCCTTCTAATTTTTGGAAGAATTCCTTTGGTCTTTGAAGCTGGTTTGTTTGACTTTGCAAGTCTCCTCTTCCTTTGGATTTTCTTTTTTCAAACTTGTTTTTTTTTAGCCTTGCAAATCTTCTCCTTCTTCAAGAAATTTTTTTATTTTTTCTGCTAAGGAAAAATCCATCTTTTAGCCTTGGTCGCAAAACTTTTTTATCATAAAAACGTCGACCGTTGCGCATTTCTTAATGATAAAATTTGTGACATTTGCACAATTGTTAGCCTTATTTTGGCCAACTGTGGTGCATCATTTAGTCTTAACTTTGCCGATCAAAAGCAATCATTTTTTATTTTTCTCCAAAAATTGATCGCAGTTTTTAACAATAAGATGGTCGTCGTTGCGCAGTTTGTATTCTTAACTTTATCGATGGTTGCGCATAGTTTGAACCTTAAATTTACGTCGATCGTCACAGGTTTTATAGCTAAAATGCCCGCCAGTTGTGCAGATTTTGGTCTTAAAATTGTCGCCTCTCTTTTGGTGCCTTGACTCCTTCGTCGCGCCTTTTGGTCGCAGGTTCTAAGACTAATACTGTCGCCCGTTGCGCTAAGTTTAACCTTCAAAAATGTCAACCCCGTTTGAATCCCCGGACGCAGTTTTTTATCGCGAGAGTTAGCAATAAAATCACCGCCCATTGCGCAGAAGTGTCATTTAAATCGCCGCCCATTGCGTAGAAGTGTCATTTAAATCGCCGCCCATTGCGCAACCCATATTTTTGGTAAGCACAAAGTTAAGTTGGTAGGGGTTTTATGACGACTCGTGTGGATTTATTACGTCTTACGTTGAGCCCCATGCCCATTAAACCTCTATTAAACCACCCCGTGGTAATTAAATGCTCATGCTATATATATACATAGAATGGGGTTTGTCCATTCCATTATTTCCAAGGCCGAGAAATGTTTTGCTATTTTTCCATTGGAAGCATTCGAACTGTTGTTAGCCTGGGTATTCACGTCGGCTGCAGGGAACCATTCTACGTTTGACAGGTAGGATTTTTTTCCCTCCCCTTTGGTTTTGTCCGGGAGAAAACTCCGTTAGAAGCTTAATTTTTCTGCTTTGAAACTATTTAATTGGTGGTCCTCGAGGCCAAACCCACAGCATCACTTGAATCCCTCCCTTCTCATGCGTTTTGAGATAACTCTTCCGCCTATCAGACAAACCTCCCATGGAGCTCATAGAGCACGAAGTGGTTCTATTTTATTACTATCGAATCACGACTAGAAAAGCTGCGTTATGCGCACATGCAGAGTAGCCGGTCGATTGTTGTCTTTTCTCAATCTTATAGAAAAGGCTCCCTCCCGATTTTCTGCTAAAAAGCTGAGCCTGTAAAAATCCAAGTGGTTCTTCGAGAAAGTTTCTTATCCCACAGTAGCAACCCTGTGCATGATTATATTTTTGGAGAACTTGTGCCAGTAAGATCAATTGAGTTTATCGTAAGATTTTGTCAAGTACTGGCTAGCAGCTTTCGGTTTTGTGTAAATTGCAATTTTTAGTCACTACATGGATGTTTTGTTTAAATGCTCTGCCTCGTCATTGTTGTCTTTAAAATATTATTTTAAATTGAAAACCAACACTATTGCATGCTCAATTTCTGCTTAACACTATAAATATGAAAGATGTGATTGATTCGCTAGCAATGCTTGCTCAAGAATTCATCAACTCCTCATTTGTGTTACCCTCACCATTGCAGGTTTGACATGCATAGGAGATCTTCCAGACAGAAGGCTAACCTTGCAGAATCAGATTCGGACGTGGAAATTTTGTTAGATACATCGCTCGAAACCATGTTTAGCGATACACAAGTTTTCACCGGAGTAGCCCCAGGAAGCGCTACCCCATAATTTCAATGGGGTGACTTATATAGGTTTATCAGAGATCAGAAGTACCCTGAAGCATCCCTAGAAGAAACCATGGTCTACTTGAACATCAAAAAGTCTTCCCTTCACAAGGCAGCGACTCGTCCCGAGCTGTTCCCATGCTCGGAAGTTATTGGCTGGATAATTCCTCATGTTAAGACTGATACAAGATTCATTAATGATAAGACCAGGATGAATCTTGCGTCTTTTGCACCAAAACACATCATGGCCACTTACAAGTTACCCCAGGCAAGGGATTGGCTGGACAATAATTGGCTTGCAAAGCAAACAATAGACCCATTAGAGTCCGCTAGGAAGATGCTTATAGTTGAAAGGCAAATAAGGCAAAGGAACAACAATGAGTATGAAAGTGCTCTTCTAAGGACTCCTTATAGACTCATTGCCTTAATGCTGAGTCGGATTTTCGGCATGCCAAAAGGAAACATCTTCAAGCTTGGCTGGGTGCCAGTGATGGTCCATGTAGCCACGTCTGGTACAATCTTCAATTGAGCCGACATAATTTCAGATAGTATGGTCTCGCAATTAACTGCTTCCCAAGGAGGACTGACCCAGAAGAAAGTTGATTTCTTCATGTCTTCATATCTGATGGATTGCCTTTTAAGCAAACACCCTTTCCCGGATTTAGGTTTCATATGGAGCAGGAAGGAGTCCCCTCTTTTTGTAGCTTACCAACCCACATGGGCAAGCAAGTATGCGAATTACTACAAACAGATTTGTGAGAAACTCATCATGCCCCTGTATCAACTCATTTTTATAGAGGATCCAAACTGCCTGTCCGAAAATGCCATGCCCATCATAGAAGAGTTTGGGGATTATTACTTCTCCACCGAAGGCACCTATATCCAAATGAGCGGAGGATCTCTACCTCCCTTTTTTGTTTCCTTGGTATGTCACAGATTTTGTAGTACACAAAGAAGCTCTAAGACAGCTTTTCATCAGTGGGTTCAGCAAGGCTCTCTATGAGAGGAAGAAAGGTATGTACCCACCAATGCCTTTCACCATCGGTGCGTATAGTCTCCAGAAAGAAAAAGATGGTGAAAACTCTTCTTAGGGCTTAGAATTGTTTCATTTCAGCACAAAGCCCTTTAGGAGGCATGATCCTAATGGTAGAGTTGTTGAGCACTATGTCAATGTCAGAACTTCATTTGAGTACGCGCATCTTTGGGACAGAGATGAAGAATTTTTCCAGAGTGCCAGGAACTTAACTAAATTGGGAAAACGTTACGGCCATAAAAGCGAAACAAGTTCCATCCCTAAACCTTTTGGTTTGATCTAGAAGGAGCAAGAGGCAGCAGCATCTCAATCAGAAGAGTTAAGGAGGAAGGAAAAGGAAGAAGAAGAAAGACTCCAGAGGGAGCAAGAAGTCAAATAGCAGTAGGATGCAGAAGCTGCTAGATTCCAACAGGAGCAAGAAGCAAAGGCTTTGAGAGAGGAAGAAGAGAGAATCCGGCAAGAACAAGCTACCAAATTGTAGCAAGAAGAGGCTGAGAGAACCAAACAAGAAGAGGCCAAAAGTTTACAAGCAGAGCGAGAAGTAGCAAAGCTGGAAGAGAGGCAAGCAAAAGAAGACACTGAGAAAGTCATGGAACAAGGCATGTCCAGCCCACGAGCCATGGACTTGGATCTGGGAAAAATAAACCAATCAGGGATAGCTAATGAAGGGGTTGTCACCACTGAAGAGTTAGCCCTTACCCCGTACAACCCCAGAAAGCAGCACCAAGTGGCCAACCTGGATTTCGTTTATTTTCATAAAAGGAAGAAGGTTATTGTTGACAGATCAGAGAAGAAAATGCAGATTGGAGAGGACCTATACGAAATCAGAGTAACAGAATCCACACTTGTCTAAGGGACTGACATTGATCCTATGTTCACAGCGTCATGCTCTATGGCTTCGGCCCAAGCAAGTAAAGACAATGTTGATCGTCTGCTTGAAGATGTTAAAAAGTACAGAGACCTGTGTTTCAAGATAAAGGCTAACATGAAGAAAGAGGTGTTAGAAGGGAATGAATTAAAGTTGAAATACAAAGAGCTTCAGGAAGAGAAGGGAGAAACAACTTTGAAAATCCAACAGCTCGAGAATGAAAAGAATACACTAGAAATGCAGCTAGCAATCTCAGAAGGTGAGCAAAGAGACTTAAAGGCTCGCGTAACAGAATTGGAAAATCATGAAGCCAACAGCATTTAGCAAATTGAATTTTTCAAGCCTCGGTTTAAAAGGCTGACACAAGAAAAGGTGGAGCTGTTAGAACAGCTCAAGGAAGCAAATGAAAAGAAGCAGGATCTGGCTACATTCTACAACCAAGCCTGCAACGTACAAGAAAAGACTCATCAATCGCTAGTATTGATTTCAGAAGAGGTTTGCAGGATGAAGGAGATGATTACCAGGATGACATCTATTGAGGTTGAAGTGCTAAAGATGAAGAATAAGTATGCACTTCATGTAGTAGAAATAAAGGAACAATTTTAATGGACAAAAGGGAGATCTGGATTCCCCTCAAACCTGCGTGCTAAAACCGTTGAGGAATTGGACATGGATACAGGAGTCCTCGAGTTTTGCAGGGATTGTGGTGCCAAGTTAAGTCTTGAGATTCGGAAAACCGTAAAAAAATGCCGCACTTTCTACTCCAAAATCCGGGAAACCCACGATAAGTGTCACATGGCTTTACCTGAGCCCATTTATGAGTTTCCTAAGAGAGAGCAGCGTCTAGCAGAATTGCAAGGTAACTTGAATGCAGAATTAGACTATTTGAAGAAGATAGAGGCGATAACCTCGGAGGACCTTCACCAATTCATTGGGCAGATCGCTGTACATGCCTATTTCCTGGAAGAGATTGCTCAGGCGACTGTAGCAGGGGCAGCAAGTGTCAAATCAGATTTGCGCAAACACGAAATAGTGCTGAAAGTGACAATCTCTGCACGGGGAAAGACCATCCTGAGAGAGATTAGCCAGTGGGATAGTTATATTCAAGAGTTGGACAAACTAGCCGAAGCAAGCGGGGCTGTTGAAGAGAACAAGTCAACAGAGGTAGAGAAATCAAATGAAGCGGCGGGACCCTCTGGAGCCTAATTTTGTTTTATTATAAATTTGAGAAAAGACAGCTGGAATTTTGTTTATTTTATAAATATGTTGTAAAAAATAGCTGGGAATGTCTTTTGTCTCTTTAGGCACTAGAGGACAAACTTTTGTGTCTCCCTAGGGTTAGGTTTTGAGAAGAGACAAGTTTTGTAAAATCTATAAATAGAAGAATAGAAGAGATAGAAAGGACTTTTGGTAGGTGAAAGGACAGACTTATGTTGTACGTGAACTATTTTACTGCATCAATAAAAAAAGTTTTATTTTGCCTAATGGAAGCCTGCATGGAGTTTTTTTATGGGAATGTTTGAATAAATGGTCGAATTACTTCTGCATTATTCACACATTGGCTGTGAGATCATTCTTAACCATTTGAATTACTTCTTTGCTTTGAATGCTTTCACTCTCTCATGCAAAATTTCTATGTAAATGAGTAATAGAATGTTTATCTATATCAAGGCTATCTTTGATAATCTTTTATTTTCTGTTGTAAATGCTCCCGTTCAATTTAATAGCTATATGTGACGTTCTTGGTTGCATTTCTAGTTTATTACTCATCCTTTAAGTTTTCTCCTTACGAGGATAGATTAAATTTGCTTAAAACAGTTTTAGATTAGATTTGTTTACATTTTTCATTTAGATTATAGCACAGCTTGCATCTCATGTTTAAATTAAAATACATAAACGGTGGATCGGACCGCAACCGGTGCAAAGGAAAGCAAATCTTTAAATCTTACACAGTAGCCGGGCCGTTAACCGGATGGATTCCCCATACCAAACAATGAGTGATCTAATTGGGCTTGCTTACTGGGGAGAATCCCTTGCTAATTGATGCTGCAATTTTCGGGGCATCAACACAGTGGTAAGAAAGGATAATTTGGTGGGGTAAAAACTCGTGACTAGGATACATTTATTAAGGTAAACTACTATAATAATCTTCCAGGTTTTTTCTAGAAATTGGTTGTTGTATTGAATTTATGAATATAATAATGATTATGTGTCCTATGTTTCAGTTTTTTCTACCTATTTCTCTGCCAGATAATTTCAATAACAACATAAAACAAGTTATATATGATCTCGACAAGTACATGAGGTAAGCTCTCACAATTTATAATAGAAAGGTTAACTACATAACAACTGTCCATAATCTTATTTACATGCTTGGTATGCATATCTGTATTTTTGTATTTAATATTCCTGTATATTTAAGTTGCGTCAACTTGTTTAGGTGGTTGCCATCCAAAGAAATCCATAAAGAAGATATAAGGTATTGGAAAAGAGAAATTCCTCGGCTAATGTGTGAGTTGGAAAAGTATCTTCCTCCAATATTTTTCAATGCATAAGACTACTACCTCATACACCTAGTTGAGGAGATTGAAATATGTGGACATGTACACACAAGGTCAATGGGATGGTGGAGAGACACTTGAAGGCGTTGAAATATTTTGTTATACAAAGATCGGATCCTGACGGTTCTGCTATTGGTTAAGGCATATATGGCATATAAATCCATGGTGTATATTAGTGAGTATCTTCCTAAAGTAGCATCACCACATATTACCGTGCCTCGCATTTGGCATGTTGATTCCACGAAAAAATATGAACAAGAGTTTTTGTTGGGAAATGGTAGAATTAGGAGAGTCAAAGGTAATGAAACAATAGATCATATCAACTTATATAATATTGTATATCATATTCTTTCAATTTCTTACTTCTTTAATCTTATAAATTTTATTCATCCATTATTTATTAAGCTTTACTATGAGTACCTAATTATTCAATTGTTTTTGTCACACAATTGCTTGAAAGTGGAACGCACTACATTTATACATTGTGAATAATCTTGACTGGATGAAGTCATGGATAGGACGATCTAACGAAGTATATGGAAAAATATCATGGGATGGAGTGGTAGAGTCGATTAAAAGATTTCATCAATCTAGAGCAGATGTCAATATTATGCAAAGGGAAATTGATTTAGCAAATGGTACAAATAATAGACAAGTGGTCATTAGCCACATTTTTTGTTTTGTATATTAGATGTGCTAGAAGCGGATGCTCCTCTCAAAAGAGTCCAAATATATGTTTATAGTGGAGATCACTAACGGATGCAAGCGGTTAGAGGTTTTAGCAGAGGTTTTTATTTTATGCGTTTACTTTAATCAAAACGCACCGATGCGTTTCCAATCCAAACGCACCAAGAAGCCATAAACAATGTTTCACCACGTCCAAAAAAATCATCAAGCGCAAAAACAAAAACAAAAATGAAACCGGTACGTTACGTAAATATAAACGCACTAGGGGGTTTCAATCAACCACGCACCGGGACGCCATAAATACTATCGCACTGCAACCAAAAAAATCATCAAGCGAAAAAAAATTATATGTTCGCAACTAGTTTGTTAATTCACTATGAATGTACCAATGCATGTACAACCACCATGCACCGAGGTTGCCATAAATTATTTTGCACAATGACCAAAAAATATCATCAAGCGAAAAAAACTATATTCTTGCAACTGGTGCGTTACTTTGAAACTTGAACGCAATGATGCATTTACAACCACCATGCACCGGGAAGGCATAAATAATGTTTAACGGGGCCGAAAATATCATCAAACCAAAAAACTATATTTACGCAACCAGTGCATTTATTAATATCAATCACACTGGTGCGTTCGTACATAAGTTGCACTACGTTAGGATTAAATTTTTCATTTCATTTTTTTTCGGTGGTTCTTTTTATACCATGAACACCCCGGGGAGTCCAAGAATTCTCCGCATTGTTTTAGGCCAAAAACACAAATCGTTATATTTTATTTCAAATTGTACATGAGGTGATGTTTCTGTTAACACCCGCCGTGGTGCATCCGAAACTTGGGTGCACCGGAAAAGGGTTTTATAAAAATAATGTACCACGTTGTAGAAATCATTTTGACCCTCTATAGTGCTTTTGAGCCCAACAACATTGGTGTCGTACATCACCCTCTTAGACGCCTTGACATCCGTGCTACACGTGGACACGTTGCTTGTTTTTATTGGCTCTTGTCTGCATTTTGAAGTTTTCCAAATGGTGGGAAAATTTTCAAAATTTCCATACATTGCCATGATGCCTCCCCAACTCACAAGAGAGCATGTAAATTGATTGTTACCTCACAATTTAATTTTTTAGCGGATTAATTTTTAAAATTAACCCTTAATTTGGTAGTTTAAACAAAATTTTAAAAGTCGCACAATGTGTTTGAGTTGTTTGGCTCGCACCGCGAGTCAATGGACCTTGCAAATTTTACAGGGTGCACCGCTAGTGGTGCATTAATCTATACATGCACAGTACTAACAGTGTGCTACACATTTGTAGCACACCAGAAACCATAATTTAAAAAAATAATAACTATAAACCGGTACGCTATGATAGACTGTTTGCACCATCAAGACGGTGTGCTGAATTGTTTCATTAGCATCGGCTATATGGTCTACCTAGTATTTCATAACGCATCGCATACCAAAAAAAATCAATTTAGGAATTATAAAACGTACCATGGTGCATTCCTAACACAATTGCACCATAGTACCACAATGTGTTTGTAACACCAACGCACTGTCAACCCGCATATAAAACTTTTTTTATACGGTGCGCTAGAAATAAATCAACGCACCGCCCCAGTGTGGCCCGATGTGTAGTTGGCACTGTTACACCTAAATCTTACCTTCATGAGACTCAATGTAAACATACCTAAAGTTTCCTTGACTAAGTCATTAACTTGGAAGAGATGCAAACCCTTTTATACTAGGTTTTGAGAGGTCGTTGCAGGTTGTCCTCATACAACCTGCGACGTCGCAGGTTGTCCTCTTACAGACTACGATGATGTTAGTTAATTGACTAAAATAGAATCTTCGAGCTCATATTTCTCGAAGGTAGCTGATATGGATCACTATCCCTAGCCTTTAGGGAAGCTGGCATTCGATTCCTAGCCTCTTGGAAGGATCCCCTAACTCTCTCCTACCATATCTCAACCTACCCTATCCACTTAGTCCTATATAAGTGAAGCTCACTCCCATTTCAAAGGGAGGAAGTCTATAGTATCTATATGCTGGTGAAATTATCTTAGGAGAGATCTCTACTCATTCTTTGAGAGATCCATCATCCCTTTGGAGGCTTTGGCATTGGCTTGATCGGAGGAGGATTGCTACGTTAAGTCATCGGTTGTAATCTCTTCATCCTATGTATTTCCCTTTTAATACAGTAATATAAGTGCTTTCCACCGAATCTCATTGTGTTGATGATATTTTGTGTAGTTTGCCTACTTAACTGCTTACTTAGATCTATTATTCTGTAGGTGCATTTTACTACTTGTTTTGTTGTGTTGTCTTGACAGGTTTTGCAGCTAAGATCTGAAGACCATCAAGCTTGGAGCAACATTCAGGGAGAAAGGATCAGCGATCTGAAAGGTAAAGCATCTAGTTCCTTGATCTCTAATTAGATCTAGGAGAGTTATTTATGTTCTGTCTCTATTTGTTCTAGACTCACGTTGATCTAGGGAGATCAGGCCTTGAGTCTGCTCTTGGTAGATTGTCCGTCAAACAAATATGGCGACCATACTGGGGAATACATTATTTGTAGTTTTCAATTTGAGTTTCATTTTCAGTTGATTTATTTTGCAATCCATCTTATTTGCCTCCTAAGTCTTTTTCACCATCAAATCTTCACTTTGAAGAATCTGTAGTCCTCCTATAAGTCTGTACTCACTATTTTAAAACCATTTTATTGCTCATTGTTTGGAGATTTGTTCAATCTTGAACTTGGATCTCGCCCGTCGCACCTGGGAAGTGCAACTAGAGCGTTGATTTGACCTATGTTCTCTGTCTTTTGCCCTGTCGTCGCAACCCATCCACTGGTGTACTGCGACATTGTCGCAATTCCCGCACTGGTTACTTGCGATGGTCGCTCTGTGTATAAACACAGACTACGTCGATCTGTCAAAATTGACATATGGTCATCCCTCTCCATTTTTTGATTTGATTTTTAGTTTGGTGTGCACACCTCTCTGTGTTGAAAGTGTTTGTTTTTTGTGTGGATTGTATTGGGCCTCATTTCTTGACAAGCTTAAGCTTGGTAGTGGTGGACACCTTGGCTTCCCAATCTTCATCCACTTAGCCTTGTCATCACCCCTCTCCTCACCTGATCTGATCCTTGCATTGGATCTGATCCCAAACTCCCTTTTTAAACTTGTCATTTAGCTTTGTTTGCTTTTCAGTTGTTTGATTGAGTGTTTTGAAGTTTTTTCAATCCATATGAGTGCTTGTCATTTTCTGAGAATTTCCTGAGTATTTAGAGTGCTGCAAATCAACTTTCTTTCTAGTTATCCATAGTTATCCATGCTTAGAAATATCATTGTTATCAAGTTATTATCTTGGCACATCATTGGAAAATTGAAGGTGCATCATTTTACTGTTTTCAAGTACATTTGGAAATTATTGTAGAATTTGATTCATGCATTGGAAATCATCATTCATTAGTCTTTTGGAAAAGTTGAAGAAGAATGAATCATTTGAGCTTTTCGAGAATTATGAATCATTCATTTTCTTGAAAAATTCGAGTGAGATCAAGTTTTTACAAAAGTGTTTCCGTGTTTGGAGAGATTGTATGCATTCTTGATTTTTTATGCTTTTAAGCCATTATAGTGAAATTGAAAAGTTAGAGTGCTCTAGATGGCAAATTTCTCTCTTTTCATCTCTTAAAGTTTTTATTCGAAAAGACAAAAGAAAATATTTGGATTTGGTTGTCATGCTTGTTGATTTTTTGGGTCTTGCTTGAAAAAACGGAAAAGCAAAAAGAGTATTTTTTATCAAATTTGGTAGATTTTGCGATTGTGTTGCATTGTGTTGCTTTGGTAAAATAACTTGGAAAGAAATTTCTCCTTCCCATACATAGATTTTACCAAAAGAAAAGTACATTTTTGCATGTAGTTAGGGCCTTCATTATGTTTACATTTATGTACTCGCCTCATGCATTCACCTAACTGTCCAGATAAAATTAACGGTAGAACTAGGGTAAAAATTTTAGTAACTTGTGTGTTAAGTTAGAGACGTGTTCCAGCGTCGTAAAACGTGGCAGCTGTCATTACTTGCCAACACTGTATTCCGGGGGTATTGTAGTCTTCCACGTACTTATCGGTATATCGAAGCTCTTTCACGTACCAACCAGGTATATCGAATCTCTTTCACGTACCCACCAAGTACTTCGTGTACTTGACGTATATTGAAAGGTGTTTCACGTACTTGGCGTATATAGAAAGGTGTTTCACGTACTCAGTAGTATATAGAAAGGTCTCATGCTGTATGGTTGTGCATTAGACAGCACCTCTACGGATTTGATCTCCCACGTACCTTGAGTATATCGGGAGACACCATTAGGATTCCTGAAACCAACTAAGTCAACCATTTGGCCGTCTTGGCAGAGCAATCCACCGAGAACAGCACTCGGGGAGATTACTACGCACATACCATCCAGGTAATCGAGTATTCAGGCAAGGGTATGGTCCCAATCCTCCTTGTCGCATTTTACTGTTAGACCTTGTGGTATATAGCGATTTGCGAAGCCTTGACAATCCTATGAGGTTCCAGACCTTTGAATCCACTCCTATCACATAAGTTTGCTTGCGTCCTTAGTTTGTGTAGGATTTTTCTGGACTGCTTTTCTTTTGTTTATCTTTCCCTAGGAGAAACTTTTGTTTCAGTCACTCTGGATGACTTTCCTTGGAGAAGGTCCCGTAGGATTCAGAACTTGCCACGCGACTATCCCCTTAACCAGGAGGTAATTTCGAGGGTAAGGATGGACCCACAAGCCACGGTCGTGTCACCTGAAGTCAAAAACCCTACCTTGAATGTTGGAGCATATATGTTTCGTCCAGATTCACCTACCTCCATCCCCCCACAGGGTGAAGAGCCGTAAACTTCTACTTCACAAGACCTACCTTCCGTTTTATCAGGAGAGCCTAGATGGATGGAATGGTTAAATTCACCCCAAGACAGCCCAGCAGCAGCTGTTGGTCCAACAGCAGCTTATTGGACATCATCTCTAGGCCACCCAGTGGCTCATTTTTTCGTTGCATCCCCACCTACTTGGGATACTCCCGACGACCGTCTGGCACCTTATCGTGAAGAGTTGAATCGATTACGTGCCATGGGTGAGGAGTTTCGAAGACAAATTCTTCTACGAAGGGTGGAAGACCCGACGTTACCTCCTTACCACAATCGTTATTTATCTTATGATTCACCGGAATCATCCACACAACACGTGACCACTTCTGAGTCTGGTCAACCCTTAACTCCTGTACGTACACACCCTAAATAGGAGACTAGTCCTATACCTCAGACGACTCAACCCGTTGAAGGACAACAATCCAACACACCTGTTACAACCACGATTACATTACCCATTCCTTCCCCACCTCAAACCTCGCAGGGAGGATACTCTTTACCCCCTACCTTCCTTACCGATGATGTTAATCCTACGGTAGATAATCAACAACCCGTGTTGGGTCAACCATTGATTAATGGTCAGCAAGTTGTTGCTGGGGGAAACCCCCATTTCTTAACCATAATATTGCAGCAGGAGTTCCCATCGGTCCTTCCATTGGAAATTCCTTACCTCCCAGACCTTCCACTATGGGATTATCCCATGTTGGGGGACCATCCAATGTAATTCAACCACCATCGAGTCAAGCGTATCTAGGTTATCTTAACCCTGTGTCGGGACAACTCGATCGCGGAAACGCACTCTACGGGGCACCCTACCCTGGAAATCCATACACTCTATGGGGACAGCAAAATGTTTTACGACATGGACCCCCACCTACAGTCCCTTAAGACCCCCCCACCCTCGTTTGGTCTACCCCCACCTCCCATTGGAGGCGACGGGCCCCCACACAACTCTGGAGGAGGTGGACCTCTACCTTCTAGCGGAGGACCACCTCATTCTAGCCATCATGGCCCACCCCTCCTAGCGGCAGAGGTGGAGGCCCTCCCCCTTCAAGCAGAGGAAGAGGACCATCCCATCCTGGTGGTGGCAGTGGCGGACCATCCCATCCTGGTGATGGTGGTGGAGGACCATCCCATCCTGGTGGTGATGGTGGTGTACCACCCTACTATGGTGATGGTGGTGGAGGACCACCCTACTATGGTGGAGGTGGTGGAGGAGGCCCTTACCCTTCCCACGGTGGTGGTCGACCACCACCCCCTATCGGAGGAGGCGACAGAGGCCCACCTTATTCCGGCGATGGTGGCGGACCACCACCTCCCCCCGGTGGAGGCGGTGGAAGCCCATCCTATCCTAGCAGTAGTGTTGGACCCCCACCATTTGGCGTCGGTCCACCCCCTCCCAACGGCGGAGGCGGGCTCCCACCTTATGGTAATGGGCCACCTTATTATGGTAATGGACCACCTTTTTATGGTGGCGGACCTACTTGCGGTCCAGGAAACACACCCCCTTACGGTCAGTTTCCTCCAATAACACCTTATAATCAGTCGATTCAAGGTCCTACCGATATCAGTACTATTAGTACCCCCAACTGAACAAATAGCTACCCTTTTTGGCTACTTTGGACTTACCTGACTTGTCTCATCTAACGAATGATCTCATTTTCCATGGACATAACTGGCCACCCATTCCGGTTAAGTTACCATCAAATAACCCCAAATTTGATGGCACGCCTAGTGAGGATCCTAAAAACCATGTGATGACATATCATCTATGGTGTTCATCCAACTCCTTGATGGACGACTCGATCCGTCAGGTTATTTCAACGGACTCTCACTGGTCCAGCTGCCGAGTGGTACATTGAGCTACCACCCAATTCTTTTCCCGATTTCAAATCTCTTGCTATGTTGTTTTTGACCCACTTCCAGTTGCCCGTTCGCTATGAGACTGGTATGGACTTATTGACTTCCCTTCGCCAGAACACTACCACTCATATTTCCGATCATATTCATGAATGGCGGCGAACATGACATCTTATTAAGGCTCATATTCCAGACCAACTCTTAGCTGACTGGTTTACAAAGTCACTTTTACCCGTCGTAGCTCAAGACGTAGCTATGGGAGGAGCTGTCACTGAGGAACAGGATATTGCCCGTGCTCATTACTTAGACTTAGTTTATGCTCAATCCAGCACATTATATGAAATTGTTCCTAACGCACCTCGCCCTATGTACGATCCCGCGAAACCACCCAAGGGACCACAAACTGATGGCATCATTGGTTCCCTTGCCTCCCAGCCTTCTATTCAAACGGGTGGCTCGTCGAACCCACAAGGTTCTTCCCCATCACCACCACAGGCTGGAAACAACACTACCAAGTCCACCACTCCTGCTCCCACCGAAGAGGTGAATTCTATGCAAAGAGCTTCATCTCTGAAGTCCGGTGGTAAGAATAAGAACAAAGGGAAAACTAAGAAATATTCTAACCAATAGGAGCCCAAGCCCACTCAAGAAGACACCAAATAGAAGAGGAAGTTAAAGTATCCTTGTTTGTTGTGCGGTGGAGACCATTTCTCAAAAGAATGTCCCCACCGAGACGAAGTCTAGAAGTTTCTCAAAGGAAAATCTACTACCGTAGTTCTCAATGATCCCTTCCCCACTCAAAACCAACAACTCATTGCACACACCTTTCCTTCCCAAGGAGAAGCATCCTCCACCGCGCATGTTCTCATGATGCGTAGTGAGACTGTCAACTTGAACACCCATTCTCGTTCGTATGACTTTGTCCCGCCAAAGGAACCCGTTGGAAGTAAATACTGAAAGAGCTTCCACTTCGATTCTCGATGTCACTATACCGCCCGCTTCTCTCACCATAGACAAGCCCTCTTTCGAGTCAGTGTTGCGTCCGCCCAAGAGCACGATTAGAAAATCTATTTTCAATCCCAATGCTCGGGCCGCTTAGAACTACAATATTGTAGAGGACCTGGCACAAGCTCCTTGTGCTATGTCGACGCTCGAGGTCTTGCAAAACTGTCCTAACCAATGCAAGACTCTCCTCACTTCCATCGGCGCGGTTGATACGGATTCTTCAAATACCATCATGTTTCGGCTGGAATAGTTTAAACCGAGGCTTTCCCATCATTTGGCATTTCAAGTTGCCACAAACATTGTTGGGAAGACAATCCATCGTACCATTTTGGACGAAGGTGCCTCCACTTCAGTCATGTCGATTTCATGTTGGAGAGCCATTGGCTCTCCCGAGTTGAACCGTTCTCCTACCACCTTGAAAGCATTCAACGAACGTGGCTTTCAACCTCATGGGTTGTTACAAGCTTTAGCAGTCGAGTTGGGGGGAAAGACCACAACCATTAACGTGTAAGTAGTCGCTACCCTGTTAGATTACAACATTCTTCTTGGTCGTAATTGGTTTTACGCCATGACTGAGGTCGCATCATCTATATTTCGCATAGTACAATTCCCTCATTAAGGCCGAATTGTTACTGTCGACCAACTAGATTTCTGCACACCTAACACCGCTACTCTTCCGGGTGATAATGTTCCATTACTTGGACAATCTTCGCATCAGTATGAGAGCGTGGGGGTTGGCCTCATCAAGGACTCATCCCTTATGGGCGTTTTTCTAACCTCGGATCCCCCAAATCATGTTGCCACGGTGAACATGATCTCCTAGCGGATTTCATCCATTCCCAACTCTACTGATTCATGGCTTGTACCTGACGAAGCCACCACAAACCCGATTGGAGACACTATGCCTCTTTCACTTGTCAAACTCACGTACAAGGCTATCCAGTCAACTCCGGAGGACCACTAGTTGTGGTCTCCACCTCTTATTCTCTACAATGGGCATCATCCCTACCCGATCCTCTGCTGCGGACTTTTCATACTGACGAGTCCATTATGGAAATCGTGAGTGCGGATGACCTTCCGTGGGAAGACCTCCATCATAGGTCGTCTTTCCTTCCTTCATTGGATATTGTGGAGAATAGCATTAGCACCATCTTCACACTGGATGTCTACCCTTGCTCTCAGTCCCCTATACTTACGTGTCAAACGGACTCTGAAGGCAACTTGGCCAACATTGAGCCTACCATTTCGGTCGACATATCGGTTACTCCTCGTGTAGTGGAACACATTCGTTTAGGCCAGAAGTGTTCCCCTGAAGAAATCACAACGCTCACGGCCTTGTTCAAGCAATTTCGAGACGTGTTTGCTTGGACTTACAAGGAGATGCCCGGGATAGACCCCACTATTGTCTCACACACGATTCAAACCTATCCCGACGCCAAACCAGTCCGACAAAAGTTGCGACCGATGCACCCCCGAAAGACTGCGGCAATCAAGGCAGAGATTGAAAAGCTCTTGAAAGCTGGTTTTATTTAGCCTGTCCCATTGACAGAATGCATCTCGAACGTCGTCCTTGTAGCTAAAAAACAGGGTACCATTCCTGTCTATGTCGATTATCGGGATCTCAACAAGGCTTGTCCTAAGGACAATTACCCGACTCCCTTTATCGACCAGATCATCGACAATTGTGTGGGAAGTGTCATCTTTTCATTCATGGATGGATTTTCCGACTAGAACCAAATTGAGATCCACTCGGCTAATCAACACAAGACAACTTTCATCTGTCCTTGGGGTACGTTTTCTTATCGCAAGATCCCTTTCGGTCTTAAAAATGTTGGTGCCACATTCCAGTGGGCCATGTCGTATGCCTTTCACGACGTGAAGGACTTTGTGGAACCTTACTTGGACGATCTACCTTCCCATTCATGGCAGCACGAGTACCACATCGACCATCTAACGGCAGTTTTCCTCAGATGCAGGTGGTATAACATCCACCTGAACCCTTACAAGTGCATCTTTTGCGTCGAGTCTGGACACCTCCTTGGTTTCACAATCTTGAAATATGGGATATGATTGATCCCCTGAAGGTGGCAACCATCATTGCTCTTTCACCTCCCACTGACATAACAGAACTTCAAAGTTTGCAAGGGAAGGCAATTTATTTAAGGCGTTTTGTCTGTAATTTCGCGCAAAAGACGCAGGGCTACATGAGATTGATGAAGAAGAATGTCCCGTTCATATGGGACAACCAAGCTCAACAATCTTTTGAAAGCTTAAAACATGCTATCACACATGCCCCTATGCTCCAGCCGCCCAATTACTATAAGGATTATATCCTTTATCTTGTTGCTTCTGCCACCACGATCGCCATGGTCTTGGTCCAAGAAGACAACAACGCCCAGGAACATGTGATATACTACGCAAGTAAGGGTCTCATCGACGTCAAAACTCGCTATTCACATGTCGAGAAACTCGCTCTCGTGGCAGTCATTTCCGTCCAAAAGTTCCGACATTACATCTTGCTTCGCGCCACCACCATCATTGCCGATTCAAACCCCATGTGCCACGTTTTGACACATCAGGTGCTTGGGGGCAAGTATTCACGCTGGATCGTGATACTGCAAGAATTTGATCTCCTTTTTGAAAAGGCTAAGTCTAAAAAGTCTTTAGTGTTTGCTAAGCTGATCTGTGATCTTCCCCGGGATGATGTCGATTTTGAGCCCAATGATTCTCTTCCGGATGAATCGTTGTTCCTTATCAGCACATCTGATCAATGGTATGGAGATATCACTTTATATCTTCAGACCCAACGTTTCAGCCCCCAACTCTTGCAGGACAACTGTCGTTGAATACGCCACCATGCAAAGCATTATCTAATCATTAGTGATACTTTGTACCGACATGGTATTGATTCTATCCTTCAACGTTGTCTCACTCATGAAGAGGCTGAACACGTCTTAAATGACTGTCACGCTGAGGCGTGTGGCGGTCATCTCTCTGGGATGGCCACAGCCCAAAAAATACTTCACGCAGGATATTTTTGGCCGTCTATATTTAAAGATTGTATCGAAGCCATTAAAAATGTCCTCCATGCCAGCACTTCCAAACTAAGAAGCACACCCACCCCGCCTCGTTGCACCCAATTATTGTCGTTGGCCCCTTCGCTAAATGGGGCATCGACTTCATGCACTGTAAGCCTACCTTGGCCGGGGGGCATGGTTACGTTATAGTAGCCATGGATTACTTCACAAAGTGGGTCGAGGCTATCCCTACATACACGGACGATGACAAAACCGCCGCACTCTTCATGTTTAATCATGTTATAGCGCAGTTCGGCGTTCCTCAAGCTATAGTTACCAACCACGGTTCTCACTTTATGAACCACATGGTTGACAAGTTGAGCACTAGATTGGGTGTTCGCCATGAAAACTCAACACCGTACTACCCACAATCCAATGGACAAGTAGAAGCCATTAACAAGGTCTTGAAAACCATGATCCAATGCATGGTGGGTATGCACAAGTCCAACTGGCATAATATGCTCTTCTCCGCACTATGGGCTTATCGAACTTCCGTTAAGACCGCCACTAGATTTACCCCTTTCCAATTAGTTTATGGATTGCAGGTTGTCCTACCAATTGAGTGTGAGATTCCGTCCCTCAAACTCACAATTGAACTTCTCCCCAACACTAATGCTGAGGAAAAACACTTCCTCTACCTAGCTAAACTCGACAAGACTTGCCGCGATGTCGCTCCTGCCAACGAGGCTCATAAGAAACGCATCAAAGCGCAGTACGACAAGTCGGTAGAACCTCGCATCTATAGAGAAGGTGATTTGGTCCTTACATAGGACCAAAGACATGATAAGATGGGGGCAGAAAAGTTTGAGTCCATGTGGCATGGACCCTACATAGTGAAACGCGTCTTAGAGAAGGGAGCCTACGAGCTTGAAGACTACGACGGGATATCTTTAGGTGAACCCCGCAATGGGATTTACCTGAAGAGATACTATGCCTGAGTCTTTCATGCATAAGTACTTTGTATATACTGTACATGGCGTGTGTTTTGTGTGGTGTGATGCTTTGATTTTTGCATGCTTAGGTCTTGTTTCGTTACTTATACCATGTTTTGTCTGCGTGTGCAGATGGAAACTTGCTACAGATTCGCATACGGCGCCAATTGGCATACCCGTAACCTTGCCTCGGTAGCCTGGGTGCTCTATTCACCTACCGGTGAGCTTATCAGCTCAGGAGGAATGTGTCAAGGTTTCGCGACCAATAATGCTGTGGAATATCAAGCAATCATTGGAACCCTAACCGACGCTATTTCTTTGGGTATGGACCACGTTGTCATCCATTTGGATTCTCAGCTAGTGGTCTCTCATATTAATCAGGCCTACACCATCCGTGATCCTACCCTACTCCGTCTCTACAGATGAGTTCGTCTTCTGGAAAGGTCCTTTGAATCCATTCAGTACCTGCACATTCCACGAGACGCGAACACAGTTGCCGACTCCATGGCCAACTTCATCTTAGATTGGTACATTGCACACACATAAGCACATTCATGAACTGTAAAAGTAGACATAACATGTAAATAACTCAATGTATAAGCAAACACATAAACAAGATTACATCATTCATCCATTAAAAGACAAATGTATAAAGCCGCCAAAATGTTTGTATATATATATAATCAAGATAATGTAGTGCTGGTACAGAAATCTGAAGCACGATGGCTTTCAGTGAGTCTATACAAAATCTGAAGCCTGATAGCTTTCAGTAGTACAAAATATGAGGCTCACATAGCTCTCAGTACATACATAATAACATCACAAGGCCTTACGCCTGGCCCGTGCACCCCTAGGTCTCGCAGCCCTCGCCTGCTGGACGTGGAAGCATTCAAATTCCCTCGCTACCTTGCTGAGTAGTGTACCAAAATGCATAGTACTGTTGCAACTCATGTACTGTTGCATCTGGAATGTCCAATGTCAACCTGGTAAGGTTATCATAAACGTCATCCATCTCCATGATGGCATTGTGCATGGCTGGGGCTACTGGTGACGCCTCTCCTCTCCTCGCTAGTAGTGAGACTCCCACTGGCCATGAAGGGCCCACATCTGCACACACATGTTATTAACTCATCATCACTATCCAAAAAAATTATAAATACACAAAATGAAAAATTACAAGGGTCATTGTTCTTACCGATGTCTCCCCACTCTGCCCCCTTAGGTAGCACTATGTCTTGGTCCTCCCTGAAATCCGTACCATTGTACGGATAATCCTCTATCATGAGTAGCTAGCCTTCCAGCTAGGTGAAGAATCCAGGACCATACCCAATGATTGGACCCCCGCCACCATGATGGGCCACCACCTTTGTCCATCGGACCATGTGAGGATCCCTGGGATCCCTATCATCCACAGCCACCTGCGGGGGTAAAAGGGGAACCCGCTCCAACAAGAATGAGATCACTATCGATCCATACCCGAACTGCTTGAGCTCATCGCGCTAACACTTGGTCAGCTTAGCCCGAAGTTTGGTGAGGATTCCCTCACACCAATTGAACACCTTCGGAGACATACAGTCCTTCACATACAACATCTGGGACCTGGTAGCTAGATGAGCCACTTGACTCCTTGCTATGCTCACTATGGTGAAAGGTATAGCATGCAATGGACGATCTCGTACCTCTTTGATGGGAATCTTCCCACTAGAGGCACGAGCATGTGGAGTACAATGCTGGACAATCAAGTCATCCACCATCCGGTCACTCCCCCATGATCCAGTAAGAGCCACATTGTCCCCCCTCTGAGACAATCCTGTCAAGAAGTAGATGTCCTCGACATCTATAGTCAGTATGTGCTCTCCAATCGTGAAGTACTGCTAAGCTGCATCCTAGCTCCGGATCATATGCTCCAACAGTAGGACTTGGGCCCTCATTCCCTGGACCTAGAAGAAATTCAGTAGTCCACAGTTCCTCAATGCCTCTACACATAGCAGATCATTTGCGGCTTGTACATCATCCACTTCATGTTCACGCTTGCGCCATTCTAGAACCATGTTGGCGGCCACAAACCTGTCAAAGGGATCATTTAAACACCATTAGACCTCACCCAAGTCATCAAAACTTATTCTTGTGGGTTAGTTTTTTAGTTGACCATGGACGTTTCTGCTGTTGCACCCCATCTTTGCAGATAGGGCGACATCATCACAAGATGCCTTTGCAGGCTTTGCGACAACCCGAGTTCATCACAGTTCCCGTAAGGGAGGCCTGCGACGACCCGAGGGTGCACAAACTCCCCACAATTCAACTCAAAAAACCTAAAAAATGGACAAAAATTGAAATTCTAAACCACTATAAAGATGTTGGCTGAGATTTAGGGTTACCTACTCCCAACGGCTCGTGAAATGGTCACTCGTAGCTCCTGCAATCGGTGAATGAAATTCTGCTCCAAATGGCACTTTCTTCTCCCCAATTTGGCAAATAAACAATGGTAACTATATTTGGTCATTTTTTCTATTTTATAAACAAAAAGGGAATATTCTTTTTCAAATTTAGATGCTCTTTGGGTTATTTGCTATAGTTTGGATCATTTTTACTGCATTTGAATGCCTGGTTGACTGTTTGACCTAGTTTTCAAGCATGCAGGAGACGTTAAGTGTTCCATTTGCGTTGTTTTCACATTGTAATGATCATCTCAAGTATGAACAACCCCTTGAATGTTTTGTTGTTATTTTTTTTATCCGTTAGATTTCAATTATTTAATGATGACAAGCTTAGTCTTTGTTCTTTCTCATGCGCTTAAAACCATGAGAATAGGTCACCGAGTTACTATTTATCACTTTTTCGGGCTCGTTAAACTCCTACGGAAAAGGAACCCCCCCCCCCCGGAGTCTATCTTTAAGCTCTTTTCAGGTTCTCGAAATACGAAAAGATCGCCAAGCGAACTTGTCGCGTTCACGCTTGTTAAAGTATTTGAACGGTCGTCTCCCTGGTGATAGTTTACCCCTTTTTCAGACCAGGGGGCACTATTTATGAAAAAAGTATACTCCAGCTAATCATGACTGGAAGAGTCCTCTCCCGCGTTGTTTTACCCTTTTTCAGGCGATGAGGCTAACTTTATGAAAAAGGACCGTTGGAGTCTTCTTTAGTTCTTTTCAGACTCTCTAAACATGAAATGACAACCAAGTTTACCTTCTATGGACTCGTTAAACTCTAACATTGAAGGGCCCGTCATGGGACGAACCCCTCCTCTTCCAGGTTCGGAAAATATTTGGGATTGGACTCATCTATGAGATGAGTTATACCGAGCATCCAGTTACCCTAATCAAGCTCGTAAAAAACACATGAGGCACTCATCAATCATGATGGGGAAAATGAAAGCTTTTGTATTACACCTTTATTAGTGGCAGTACCTAGTCGTTCTTGAACATGCCACTCATCTGCATTTGCATACAGTACTTGGATCATCCGTTTATCCTCGAGTTTTGCCTACTTCCTGAGTCTTGTTACTCCTTTGGGTCATCCAAAGAATACTTCCACCATCAGTTGCATTAGGAGTCAGTGTCGTACTCATCATGTCAATACTGCCAAGTCATGCCATGCCCATGTTCAAGAATATTTTCACCACTCATTATCTGCAGTCAGTACACCTTCCACCGTGTCGGTCTATTCTGAGTCAATCCTGTATGTTACTGTACAATCCGATCTACTCCAAACATCTGTTGTCGTGTTTCGTGTCGATGATGGGGGATTCATCATGGCCCTCCTTCAACAGGTTCATCCTTGTCGACTTCAAAACATCATCCGAAGATTGAATCTAGAAACCAATCGAGTACCTTGGGCCTGCATGCCTCAATGGCAGGTTGCCTCGCTTTCGACATGAATTTACATCATTAACTATTGATTGAAAGATTTCATCCGGCGTTCGACTTCAACACATTTATTCACGCTTGATGATATGTACTATGATACCTTGGGGATCATTGACATTAATGGTGATTTCCCTCGCGCTTGTTAATGGTATACATCAATGACCGGTAATGAAGTGGTTTCTACCATGTTCGACGTCAAGACATTTGTAATCACATGGATAGATTCGTATCATTGCGGGTTCAGCTTGAAGACCCTTAGGAATCATGTTTTACCCAGGTTGCGATGGAGATTGTTTTGAGTCACATTACATGGATCCACTTTTGTATTGGTCGTGGTTGTGTTATCATCTCATCATGGATCTACGCTTGTGTCTAGTAGCCATGATTGTGTTCGGTCGGTCATTACTAGCATGGATCTGCAATGTATTGGTCGGCAGCCATGTTGTGAGTCATATGATACTATGTACTTAGAGTCAGTTGTACTGCAACAATGTCCTTCGTCCGACGAGCCATTGCCATTACTTCTGTCAAAGCATTTCACCTATCCAATTTCAAACAGCTTCATGCTTTGGGGGGCATTCTGTTACACCTAAATCTTACCATCATGAGACTCAGTGTAAACATCCCTAAAGTTTCCTTGACTAAGTCATTAACTTGGAAGAGATGCAAACCCTTTTATACTAGGTTTTGAGAGGTCATCGCAGGTTGTCCTCATGCAACCTGCGACGTCACAAGTTGTCCTCTTACAGACTGCGATGATGTCAGTTAATTGACTAAAATAGCATCTTCGAGCTCATTCTTGAAGGTAGCTGATATGGATCCCTATCCCTAGCCTTTAGGGAAGCTGGCATTCGATTCCTAGCCTCTTGGAAGGATCCCCTAACTCTCTCCTACCATATCTCAACCTACCCTATCCACTTAGTCCTATATAAGTGAAGCTCACTCCCATTCCAAAGGGAGGAAATCTATAGTATATATATGCTGGTGAAATTAGCTTAGGAGAGATCTCTACTCATTCTTTGAGAGATCCATCATCCCTTTGGAGGCTTTGGAATTGGCTTGATCGGGGGAGGATTGCTACGTTATGTCATTGGTTGTAATCTCTTCATCCTATGTATTTCCCTTTTAATACAGTAATATAAGTGCTTTCCACCAAATCTCATTGTGTTGATGATATTTTGTGTAGTTTGCCTACTTAACTGCTTACTTAGATCTATTATTCTGTAGGTGCATTTTACTACTTGTTTTGTTGTGTTGTCTTGACAGGTTTTGCAGCTAAGATCTAAAGACCATCAAGCTTGGAGCAGCATTCAAGGAGAAAGGATCAACGATCTGAAAGGTAAAGCATCTAGTTCCTTGATCTCTAATTAAATCTAGGAGAGTTATTTATGTTTTGTCTCTATTTGTTCTAGACTCACATTGAGCTAGGGAGATCAGGCCTCGAGTCCGCTCTTGGTAGATTGTTAGTTAAACAGGCACACCGCACATACCGTTCTAAGTTTTTAAAAAATTGTACGGTGCTTCTAATTCACATCAGTGCATCGTACATGGTCTGCCTATGTGATCCAAATGCACCAAACCCCATTGAAATTTACACCATAAAAGGTAAAATACATTATTTAACGGTGCATCTAATGCACTTCAGCGCACCGTGAACCGGTGTGCTGACATGATCTAGGCGCATCATAATCTCATTTATAATGATCTAACCGATGCGATTATGTAACCATAATACACCAGTGCATCTATATAATGATGCACTAGTTGTGTATGATTAAGTTTTTTAAATATAACAATAAATGGCTGGTAGGACCTATTTATTTAAGCGCACCACATATGATGCGCGTTATTTACAAGTGCACCACATTTGGTGCGTTCAATTTATATGGGCGCACCATAATCTTTTTTTTTTCAAAAATTTTAATATTTCATGTTAGCAAATAGAATTCTCATATAATGATTTTATATGTATATTTATGAGACTTATTGATGTTATATGTGAAATAGAGACGTGAGATTCAAAAGGAAAGGTAGGAGCAGTAGGCACAAGTTGATCAATACAAATTTATGCGAGAGTGGGAGGCTAGGGAGAGGGAGAGGGATTTATTCCCTTGTCCCATTACTGATCATACCAGAGACTTCTTGATGGTTTTTATCCTCCTGGAGTTCTATCAAGAGGAGACATCCCTCAAAAGGAACTCCACATTGTTGATTCAGTTCATCTGATGCTCAAATCATCACAAGCAGGTGTTTTGTGTTGGTCCCGATCAGTGGTATCGACCCACTGAGGAGGACATATATTTCATCATAGGGATCTCCACGAGAGGGGAGGACTTTCCCCAGTTCCCTGATGTCTAAGTTCAAAGATATGTCGGTTCCCACATCGTCAACCTGGCTCAACTTCAGGTGTGTGGTGGATAGCTTTCCATTTCTTCTTTTGGTAGAGAGGAGGTGAGGCGCCTTTGTTTGTTGGTGACGACCATCGTGCACCTCACCACTTATGGGAAACGTATTAGCTTCCCTTTATTGTATTATGTTGATTATTTAGTGCATATACCTAGATGCATTAGGTGGTCTACTATTTTTTTACGTTAGTTTTGTTATGCTCTGGATCGATGACGTGCATAGTTTGATGGGAGGGTCAACTTCCATTTCGATTCAGACCTGTTTTGTCTATTTTTTTAGATATTTTTGTCCATCAGGCCATATTTTGACCGCCGCCCTCTAAGGATGATGACAGAGGTGTGTATGCGCATGAGAGGGTAGATGATTCCCAAGAGGGGGGGCGCCAGAATTCCCAGCGAGGATCATAATAGAGTTGATTGAGGTGCTAGGCAGTGAGGAGCGACATCCACTAGACTTGGTTCCATATCCATACGCAGGATTGGATTGGAGAGTGTGTCACAACATCTTCTTCACCCTGGCTAAGCCACCAGGTGAGAGAGGTAAATTTTGCGTTATGTTTAAATTAATCTATTTGCATTTTATTCTCTTTATACTTAATGCAAATGAAATATATTTTAAATTGTTATATTAAATTGTTTAATGAAATTGTATAATTATTGTTGTGTACTATATATATTATAGATATCGGCACGTTCGATGGGGAGGTGTCGCCTCCTCCCGCTGATCAGGATGACAAGGAGATGCAGGATCTAGAGTTTCACCAGTTGCCCATACCTAGCCTCTGACGCAGGCCATATGAGAGGTATCGGTAGGATGCAAAAAATAGTTTGGTGGGGTTGTTGGCGTAGTGTGGGGATCAGCCTGTACCAGCGTGCAAAATTATTCGGCACCTAGACCACAAAGAGTTATGGGCAATCATTCCTTGTGACATGAGGAACTTGATGCAGCACATTGTCGGTGCATGCGATCCTTAAATGCTATGTCGCATGACAATTCATCGTCAGATCATGGGGGAAGAGATCCTCCTCCAACACCTCCTTCACCACCAATTGCTATTGGTCATCCAAACAAGGTAGCCTCGACATCACATGTACCTCCTCCTCCTCCACCTCCTTCTCCATCAACTGCTTCTAGTCATACAAGCAAGGTAGCCTCAACATCACATGCTCCTCCCCCTCCTCCACTTTCTCCTTCATCAGGTTTGACATCTCATCCATCTCCTACTCCATCAGCTCCTCCATCTCTTCAGATACCCCCAACTATCCCACCATGTCCATCTCCTCATCTATACCTACGTGATCAACCAACCTATACTCATCATTGGCCTGACTATCCATCAACTCCTGATCTCGATTCCCTCAACTCAGTTAGAGATAGGATGCTCACAACGTATGGGATCTCAATTCCTACAGATGTTGTTTCTACTCTATAAGCATCTACTTTCTTTCCTGGAAGAGGTATTGATGCCTCTAGATATACTAGTGGAGGTGTCCATACCTTCGGTTATGCTATCGTAGGTGTTGATGCCTACGGTTAGATTATGTTTAAATATGTTAGATGTATGTTATATGAATACGTAAGGTGATGTTTATGATGGTACGTTCATGTTTATTTTTAGTTTTCTGTTAATGGTGGTATGATGTTGTTTATAATGTTTATGTTTGTTAGATGGTGAAAATGATGATGATGGTATGTCTATGTTTATGTGGTGAAAATGATGTTTATGTTTATGTGGTGAAAATTATGATGAGGGTGAAAATGTTTACAACTAACTACAACAATCTAAAAAATCAAAGTGTGCTCATTTTTTACATGTTTGGGAAATGTAGTATGAGTATCCAATAATGCTTATCCCATGCTTATAGTATGTATTTTTTTTCATGGAGGAACTATCCCTTCATTTTGTAAAAGAAAAACATTGAAAATAATTATAGTTGATATTGTATTAATATTGGTCAAGTTATGTGTTTATTATGATGCATTATTTTTCCTCCTTATAAAAGCTGTATTCATTTTAATTATCATAACAATTAAAATTACGTTGGAAACATGCACTATTTGGGGACTTGAATGCCTAAAATCACATTATAAAAATTAATAATACAACAAATAACACACTCAAAGATAACAATAACAAAACGATATCTCAATATGTAAGTTTCGATTCTTAATATTGACACGTGGATCATGAACTTTCTTTAGCATAAGTTTAACAACTACCTTTTGATGATTTGACTATTTCAAAGTACTAAAATGACTTATAAACCTAGACTTTAATCAAGGTATCAAGTAAAGTATAAACCTATGACTTATAAATATGTTTGGTCGGGAACATTGATTTAGATTCTCTAAAACATTATTTACAAACATAACAATGCATCCAAAGAAGAACGCTACATATGTATGCAATTAGCTAAAAAAACACAAATTAACATAACAGATAAAATCATCCATTGTTTCATGTTTAAAGAAGTTAAAAAAAAAAAATCACAATTTTAATTTGTACACATCTTATATCTATGTGAAAAACACAAATTTACATTAATATTATAAAGAAAACTAATTGTGAGTAATATTCAACTATATTATTCTGAATTCATTTATTATTGCAAATATGACATCACATACATTTTATTGATTAACATAATTCATAGTAGTTATTAACCAATTTCCTAGCAATGGTGTGATTAATTTTAGATGGAGAAAAAATAAATATTACAAACCCATTGCATATCATGGCATTCGAAAGTGAGACTGAGGAATATTAATTCCATCTTAAATGGTTCCAATACAATACAAAATTTCCTACAACTATTATTAATTATTTGTATAATAGAAAAACCCAAGAATATCAAAATTAATAAAGGAAATGAAAGGTGGTATACATAAACAACACAAATGCTAAGTATAATTAATAAAGGAAATTAAAGGTGGTATACACGAGAAACACAAATGCTAAGCATAAATATCATGAAACTAAAGAATAGTTGTCTCTTTAATCCACTATATTGGTATTTACTTTACTATTCAACGAGGGGATGTTGTGTTCAATGCTTAATCTGAATCAAAGTACTAAAATGACTTATAAACCTAGACCTTAATCAAGGTATCAAGTAAAATATTAAATATTTTAACGTTGACTAAAAATGTGAAACTCCATACAATTCATCTCTCATTTAATTTTCCAATAAAATTTAAAAAAAACCATAAAATAGATTATCTCCATTTTATAAAAATGTTTCCTAGTATCTCCATTTTCACATTATCTTTAACTAGGCTATAGAAATCCATCACCAATGAAACTTCAAATATATATAGATATGAATATGCATATTCCAAATATAGGATTTTAAAAAATATATTGTTTGTTATTTTTGATGTATTATATCATAATTTGAAAAGATATAGATCTTTCATTCTTGCCATAAGTGTTTTTTTCCTTAACTATATATAAGTGTCTAAGTATCTAAAATATAAAATATAAGTGTTTAAGGATAATATATTCATTATATCCACCTTGTTATTCAAATGAGAGTAGTTGAAATTACAACAACCAATAAATATAATTAACATCAATGATAATTTGCACTCTAATTAGTTGATTATAGTCTAGATGTAACAATACAATAAATTAAATGATAAAAACCACATCACAATGAACTAAATGGAAAGCAAGAAATATCATCTCTAACTATGAATAATGACATACAATCATTCCATACAATCACAAATTACTTGATAGACATGAAACATATTTCACATCAGATTGGTTGTTAACCAACTCATATTGTTTAAACACTTCATCCAATAATCAACTTTCCATTTCCACTGTCATAGCATGAAAAATAAACAATATAATTAGACAATCAAAGATAACAATAACAAAATGATATCTCAATCTGTAAATGATGAAATAAAACATGTACATTTCACTCCTTGTTGCCATCACCCTCATTATCTTCCTCGGTTGGCATGATAGCATTGTTGTTCTCAAAAATATGTTTAGATCTAGGGTTGTGTCATAATATGAACTACCAATATCTATCCAACACATCCGAGTAGAAGAACACTTGGTTGCAGTGTTTTGAGAAAACATAAGGTTCCTTACTTTCATCCCACGTCTTTCTAGATTTGATACATATCAACCCACTATCACAATATTCCTTTACATTATTCCTATCGAATGTGTCCCGCCACTTGCACCTAAAAATAACACATTGGAAAGATGAGAAGTCCACTTGAATGATATCCTCTATCTTTCCGACATAACCCAACATCCCTCTTAACAGGTTTCGATCGCAGTGGCTAGCATGACTAGAATGGTCGAACTCAACTTCCACTCCATAGTCTTGTGTAAGACGTCCATCATCACATCCTCGATGCGAAAAATGATTTCCATAAGCCCTCATAGATGGGAACAAATTCACCTGTAAAAAAAATTAACAATGATGGTGTCATATGTCTAATAACCCAACCATTAATATATTAAACATAGATGTTATAATTAAAAGGTGCATTATAAAGTTAGAAACGTATAGAAATAGATTATTACCGAGTTGTTGCACCCGATCCAAATGTTTAGTGCATCCTCCTCTTTGAGAGGGTAACGAACACATGCACCATATTTCTCTGTAACTTGGTCCACAACCCAACTGTTGTCGGGACAGATCATTGGCATATTATCTTTTAAATGATATGGAAAAGGCATGCGTCTACCATGCAACCGTCTGGATTATTTTATGTCATTGTCCCATTTCCTCCTCTTTTCTTCATACAATGCAACCAATGGTTGTGTTTCCTCTGTGTTTTAAAGAGTGAATTGATTCATGGTATCGATTTCTGAATTTGTTGTTGTATTCATGGAAACAAAACCACATTCAGTACGTATGGGATCAAATATAGATTTTGAAGTATGTTGTGAATAGTTACTATGTGGAAATGTGAAGATTGAAATATAAGTGACTTACTCTTTATCATGCGCCTTTTTCCATTCGTTTGTAGTAGTTCCCCTTCCCATTTTTCCTCATCACGTTCATCATCCCAAATTACTGCACCTAGTGTGTGGTTGATTTGCTTAATGTACTCACTGGCATAATAGAACGACTAATATACTATGTACCCCTTTATCATAGAACCATCGAGTTTTTCCCTTTTTCAAACAAATATCTTCAATTTTTTCATGTACCTCTCCAAGAAGAACATCCAACGACATGATACCACCCTGACTAATTCAACCACATCGACTAGGTGAATTAGAAGATGAACTTGCAAGTCCATGAAACTCATTGGCAGATCCTTCTCAAACATACAAACAATCTCAGCTATCTCTTGATGCCACCATGGAATGTTATCGATGTAAATCTCCTTTGATGTGATCCACCGTACAAATGAAGATAGTTTAGATATGGCACACCGCAGGTCATTGGGAAAGTTGTGGTTCACACACTCACACACGAACAATGGATAATGACACTACAAAGTAAACAAAAAAATGTAATTGCATTTTAACTTTTGTGGTAAAAGATATAAATAAAAAATAAAACATTTTTTCGACATTATACATACCTTTAGAAGGTTGAGATGGTCATGTGATTTCAAACTTGGCAACTATTTGTCTACAGTGAAGCAGTGTCGTAGAGTAGACCCATATAAAGAAGGCGCCGTCACACCCAATATAACTTCATTTTCCAAAGAAAGATTAACTTTCCTCAAAATCCATGGACATCGCCATTTTTAAATGATAAAGAGGGGCCATCCTCTCCTTTATTTCCGTGTCTTGGCCAATGCTTCTTTTTAGTATTTGAAGAAATAAGATCTCTCCTAACAACCAACTTGTCACTTTTTTTCAATGATATGTGCCACCACAAAGAAGATGAAACATTTTTAAATATATGCATGGGATCTAGTTAGTGGACAATCTTAAGATGCTCCCAATATGGGAGCTCATAAAATATCGATTTCCTTTTCATCCCTTTAGGCATTTTTCTCAGCATAGGTGTTGAAGAATTCAAGATCATTGAACATAGGTTCCCCATTTGAATCGAACATCTCTGCAATTTCCTTCTCCTTCTCTATGTCATATTCCCTAAGCCAGACAAGCGGTGTCATTAATTTAGGTCTTTGGGTTCTCTCTGGTTTACCATTGAAAGCAAATGTTGCTCTTCTATAAGGGTAGTTTTCTAGAAGGAATACCCTCGAGGAGTCGTACACTGGATTTTGTAGGTCACTAGACCACCTAGCCTTCATAGAATGTCCACAACATTTACATCCATGATAACCGTTTGTTACAAAACTTGTTGTAATATACCCAACTTCCACAATGCACTTTCAAGAAAATGGGGTATGAAAATTTTCTTTTAATTATCATCCAAACAAACTATAGTGTCAATATCTTTATTCTTTAAATGTCAAAAGCTTGTAAAAAAATTGTGTTGTAAGAATATGGTTTTGTGATCATAACAAATTCAAATAATAAAAAGTTTATCTTTTAGTTATGCTTAACTGTTTAAGCATAACAAGATCGATCCATGACTATAAAAAGTAATCCTTTAAAATCCACGAGCACAATAGGCAAATTAAATCTTCAATTACTTTATCAATTAATAATTTAAGAGTGGATAACCATTTAAAGGTCTTACCTTGTATTTCACCTTTTGTAACTTGAATAATTGTTCTTACCTTGTACATTCTTACGCATGAGAAGCATGCAACTAATCTTTTCCCTCTCGAGAATGAGGTGGCAAAATACTCTTTTCATAAGAAAGTCACTTCTTTGACATATTATCTAAATAACTACTTGGTTATCTTTTCATTTGAATATATCATCATTAGTTGCTACTTAAATCCCAGCAAGGTCATATTGAAGAGTGAGTTATTTTTCTTCATTCAAATACTAGGACTGTTATAAAGCATTTGATCGTAATTCTCTTAAAGATCACATCAAAATTAATTAATCTAATGAACCATAAATTCGTGTTACCTTTATGAGGAGTCCAAAACATTTCCTAGTACAATAATTTACTTTCATACCAATACTTATATTATAATTATACTTTTCATTGGATATTTACACCTTAACCAATACAGCTTTAACTCTCAAGGGTGGGATTTTTTTCTGTAGATTATTGGCAGTAATGCTGAAAACAACTTGGAGTCCAGCTAGCCTAGCTCTAGTACCAACCAAGTTTCGTAAAAAGTGGGAAGTGGTTTTTTTTTATGTTTTCAGTTTATTGTCGGATTTTCTGCAGGATTTCTCCTTCAAAACCTTCAGATATTTTTTGTGGGGTCTAGTTATTGATCATTTTTATGCTACTCTGGGCACCCATATGCCCGGTGGGTTTTGTGGGGCTGCCCCTTTTCCCCCGTAGTTTGGTTGATGTGACAGGTAGGTTATTTTATTTCTTGTCCCTGGTGTTAGGTTTGCTTTGATGGCTCATAGGACAGCTGGTGTCCGGTCTAGGACAGGTGGCCTTTTGCAGGACCTGGGGGATATTGGCACGGACTTACCCTTTTCCCCACAAACTTTTCTCTCGGGCTCAGTGGATAGTAGCAATGGTCTTCACCTTTGCCCTGGGGGGAGGGAAACTGTGCCTGGCTGCTATGGAAAAAGCCCGTTTTGTGCTAAGTCTAGGAAGGAAAAATTCAGGAACAAGCGGGCATTGAAGACTGTTAAAGTGCGGGAAGGTCTAGATAAATTCACTATTTCTCAGGAAACCAATCTAAACAGAATTGAAATGCTGGCTTCACGAGCGATGGTGGGTCGTTTCGAATTTACCTAGTCATAAAGGGGAGATTATCAAATGGATGAAGAAGGCCTGGGTTCCAGTGATTGGGACACTTCCGCGGGTGAATTTACTCATCAATGGCTAGCTTATGTTTATTTTCGCTGAAACGGCTCACCTGGAATTGATTTTGAAGGACTCTTGGATTTTTAAAGAAGGGTCTTTGTGGCTTAAACGGTGGCATATTGCATTTAACCCTATTTTTGAGGTTCAAAGTAGAAGACATCTCTAGATGATCATTCCAAGCTTGCCAATTGAACTTTGGACGAAAAATATACTGATTGGCATTGCCAATTCGGTGGGAAAGTTCATTCGGGTGGATAATAATACTCTCTATGGGTGTGACAGGCATTTTGTTAAAGTTATGGTGGAGTTTGAGATGGGTAAGGGCTTACTTGCTGAGCTTGAAATTTCCTGGGGTTCACGGAGATGGGTGCAAAGATTAGACTACTTCAAGATACCTTTTCGTTGTTTTGAGTGCCATCAGACTGGTCATGTACGAGCTAATTGTCCTCGGACCCGGTCACAGAATTTGGGGAGAAAAGGGGATGCTGCTTATGGCAGTCCATCTGAGGTTCCAGCTTCAAATCCGGAGACTTCGGGTAAGTTCTTTAATAGCCCTATTTTTCATAACAATGTGCTAACTAATGAAGACCTCAAATTTGTTAAGGATTTGGAAAATATATTAGACCATCGTATCTCTATTGGGGACATCGTGTTGAATTTGGGTAATTCTGATTCTAACCCACATTCTTCAAATTTTATGCTTAATTCGACTGTTGGAGGGGAGAAGAATTCTATCAAAAGAGATCTCTTTGGTTCTGGGGTGGGGGTAGGACTTATGGAGGATGCTATTGTTAAGCCTACCCTAGACGTTTTTAGGTCTTCTTGTTCTGGGGAGGTAGGAACTGTGGGGGATCCAATCTGTGTGTATTTAGATGTGGGTGGTGGGTCTCTTAATATGTCGGAGTCTGATTTATTACAAGAGTCTGGGTATAAGATTTCTGAGGGTCAATCTTTTCTTTCGCCTCTACCTGTGTTTTCTAAAATCCCTTCTAGTAATCCGGACGTCTTGGCCTCAAACTCAGTGCGTTTTCAAAATGTTACTATTAGACGAAAAAAGTGAAGAATGAAGGGTGCTCCTTCAGAAGCTGAGGATTGTGTAACACTGTCGTCTATATTACAGGTTGGGGATGATGGGAAATTGTTAACTCCTTGTGTTGGGGATCTTAGAGCAGGAAACCCCAGTGAGTTGGGTTCTTGATGTCATTTTGCTCTCTGAATATTAGGGGGGTGGGGAAGGTTGTCCGGCTCGGGGCCTTATCCCATCTTATAAAATCTACTGGGTTGAATGTGTTACTGCTGCAAGAAACGATGTGTGATGTCTCTATTGCTATCTCAAAGATTTCTGGTTTGATTCCTGATTGGGAGGTTACTGCTCTTAGTTCTTCAAGACTCTCTGGGGGGTTGTTATCTGCTTGGGATCCCCGTTATTTCACTTTTTCTGCTTTCAAAACAAAGTGGGGGATTTTATTAGATGGCTTCTGTAAAGTTAACAATCTTAAACTTTCTCTTTTAAATTGTTATGCGCCCTATCGAGATAGGACTAGTTTTTGGGACTCACTGGCGGATTCTGGTTTACTGAATAACCCTAATCTTATGATCGCAGGCGACTTGAATTTCACTAGAGGTGCTATTGAAATTTGGGGTCGTCATGCAAGGCAGAATGTGTTGGGACATTACTTTACAGATTTTCTTGTGGACAATAATCTTGTGGATGTGTATCCTGTTGTTTTAGTGCCTACATGGACTAATGGTCGACAGGGTGAAGAGGGTATTTATAAGCGTCTGGATAAATTTCTGATAAATTCCTCACTTCTTGAAAATGGAGGAAGTTATAAGATGTGGGTAGGCAATCAAAAATTTGCTGACCATTGGCCTATTCATTTCCAATTTCATGAGCTGGTCCATAAAGGCTGCTATCCCTTTAAATTCAACAGCTCCTGGTTAAGCGATGAGGCTTTCTGTTTGATGGTTCGGGATTATTGGACAGAATTGGAAGTGGACCCTGCAATGAATCCAGTGGACTCCTTCTGCCATAAACTTAGGATGCTAAAATCCAAAGTCTCTGGTTGGATACATGTACAGAAAAGGAAAGATCTTTTAGATTTATCTATTATTGAAGCTGATATCCTCTCTTTGCATAACCAGAACTATGAGGAGCCTCTATCTACTATGGAATTTCATACTCTTAAAAAGTTGGAGGGGAATAAAGAGAAAATTTTGGAAAGGGAAGAACAGGAATGGCACCTAAAAAGTAGGGCCATTTGGTTAAATCATGGTGATAAAAATTCAAAATTTTTCCATTCCTTTGCCTCTCATATGCGCAATTTAAATTCCATCTGGAGTATTGTCGATGGTTCTGGATCTAGTGTTTCTGGTAAAAAAAGGGTTCAAGTAGTGGCTAAAGAACATTTTGGCTCTATTTATATTGATCAGAAGGAATGTGACTTATTTGATCAACTCAAGGTTGCTAGATTGTATCCCAGATTTTGTGATGATGAAAATTCAATGGAGCTGGTAAAGGATGTTTCTTTGGAGGAGGTAAAGGAGGTTTTACACTCTTTTGCCATGGAAAAGAGCCCAGGGCCCGACGAATGGACTATAGAGCTGTTCATCCACTTTTTCGATTTTATGGGATTGGACATACTAAATATGGTGGAATACTCTAAGAATCAGGGCTTCATCTCAGGTGCTCTTAATGCAACTTTCTTGACTTTAATACCAAAGAGTAATGATCCAAAACATATGGGGGATTATAGGCCCATTGCCTTGTGCAATATGGCCTATAAAATTGTCTAAAAAATTATTGCCACTAGATTGAAGCCCCTATACTGTCTAAGTTTATTACTAAGGAACAATTTGGTTTTTTAGAAGGAAGACAGATATTGGATGTTGTTGGGATATCTCAAGAGTTGTTACATTCTATCAAAATTCAGAAAAGGAAGGCTGTTATACTAAAGATGGACCTGGAAAAAGCTTATGACCGTGTGAATTGGGATTTTTTGAGGATTGTTCTTATCCAAATCGGTATTCCTCCATTGGTCATCAATTGGATCATGGCATGTGTGAACTCCATGAATATTACAGTGCTGGTGAATGGGGATCGGACTGAATTTTTCAGATGTTCTAGAGGTATTTGTCAAGGATGTTCTCTGTCACCACTTTTGTTCTTGTTAGTTATCGATGGTCTAAGCCTTTTAATCTCACAAGCAAAGACTGAAGGTCATATCAAAGGTATAAAAGTGGCTAGGAATTTGGCTCTGTCTCACATTCTATTTGTGGACGATGTTCCGCTGGTTGGTTCAGGCTCTGATAAGGAATGGAAGGTATATTGTAATATTATTAAGTTATTTTGCAGTGCCTCGGGCATGAAGGTGAGTTTATAAATGTCTTCTTTTCTTTATAATTCATTGGATGGTCAGGAGATTAGAAATATACAGAGGCTAATGCCCTATAAAGCTTGCTTGATGAGTGATGGGTTTAAATACCTGGGGTATTTCATAAAAACTAATGGATATTTGATCCAAGACTGGCAGTGGATGCTCAGGAAAGTAGAAGCGTGCATAACACATTGGTCCTTCAGATTTTTATCTATCGAGGAGAAGCTTATTTTGTTGAAATATGTTCTAACTGACATACCGGTTTATTGGCTTTCTCTTCTGCCAATTCCCACTGCTGTCATAAAAAATTTGCAGAAGCTTTTTAGCACTTTTCTTTGGTCTAGAGGAGTGAATAAGAATGCCATGTTATGATTGGCTGGGACAAAATTTGTATCCCGGAGAGTGCTAGAGGCTGGGGTATAAAGGATCTTTTGTCATTCAGTGAAGCATTATGACTCAAGTCCTTTTGGCGTGGTTTATTTAGCAGAACTCTGTGGTTAGAAGTATTACATTCAAAATATATTAAAATGGATATCAGCCATTAGTGAAGATGCTCTGCTAAAAAGATTAAAGGTGTTTCGCCCATTTGGAATGGGTTCTTAAAAGTCTATAAGTGGTTAGTTGTGGAAATTTGCTGGAAAATGGGTGATGGGAAAGATATTTCCATCAGAGTGGATCCGATTGTTGGGTTACAGGACTCTTATTGTTTATCCAATAGTATATTGACTCATATCAGAAGATTTGGTTATTTTACCCTTAATAGGATTATCAAGAACAATGCAACAGGTTACTAGTATAACTCTCAAGATTTTGGGCTGACGGGAATCGATGCAATTGAATGGGATCGTTAAATAAGATCCTTAAGTGCGGCCGATTGCAGAGCTTTTGGTGAACGGGACAAACTGTTATGGATGGGGAATGAAAATTTAGGAAATGTGACGGCAAAGGTTGCTTATCAGAGGATTATTAGACAAAAATGTATTTTTCCTAAACACTAGTGGTATATATCTGTGTGAAGGTAGTAGATTCCTATTAAGCTGAAGTGTTTTATGTGGTTTGTTTTTATGAACAGACTTAAGACCTGGGATAATCTCATCAGAAGGGGCTGGATTGGACCTAGTATTTGCAGCGTGTCTAAGGCTAATGAGGAAAATATTTCACATATTTTTATTTTTTGTGAATTTTCCATACTAGTTTGGGAAAGAGTATGTCATACAATCAGAATTTCAAACAACTGGGGAAATTTGGATATTATATCTAGCTGTGCACAGTGGATTACGTCTCATAAAGGCTTTGAGATTCTTCCGATGATGGTGTGTTGGAGCATTTGGTACATGAGGAATTTAGCAATTTTTGAAAATCATTGTCCAAATTTTAATGTGACAGCGGATATATGTCTAAAGCAGTTTGCTCTCTATCATAAAAAGGAAGTTGGCAGAAATCAGAGAAAAGTTGCAGTCTTGAATTTTCAGGTTGATAAACCTGTACTCTATTTTGATGGGGCTGCTGCCCGGGATCGATGTGCAGCAGGGGGTGTAATTTTTCTTAATCAGAATCACTATTATACCTTTAGACTGAAATGTGGCAGAGGATCAAATATGAAAGCTGAAATTTTGGCTTTATGGATGATTGTTAGGGTGGCAAACCTTTTTGGGCTGGCAGAAGTTAAAATCTTTGGTGATTCCCGGGTCACCATTAAATGGGCCAGGGGTGAATATAAGTTGCAGGTGGTTGTTTTGTCCCCATGGTGTGATCGCATTAGGTAGGAACTTTCGTGTTTTCAAGATGTTACTCTCCAACATATTTACAGAGAAAACAATTCATTGGCAGACAAATTATCAAAGGAGGCAATGGAGACTGAGGAAGGAATCCTTTTCTGGGAAGAATTCATTGATTCTAGAATGGATTCTGTTGGCTCTTTTCCCCTTTTTGAGGACTAAAGGCAGATATTTTCTTGTCTCAGACAAGTATATTGTGGCTATCTGTTAAAATTTTGGACTTATCTCTTCTGGATCTAGTTGATTTTGATGGATTTTGATACTCTGTATAAGCAGTGCTGATATAGCTCATTGTTGTACTATTTGATTTATTTCTATAAATAGCAATAGTACATTTTTTTCGCTGAAAAAAAAGTGTGAACCAAAAGGACAAGATTATAATTTATTTGCCTATGTGTTCTATGCTATTTTTCCTCATATAATTACTACTATCTAGTCTAACTCTTAATATCATATCATAATCCCTCTTTCTGATTTTACATGTATGATCCATAAGTATAAACCATATAATTATTCTCTAATACAACACGTACATAATTTAAGATAAATGGATATACAAAAGCTATGAAAAAGTCCATTACTTAAAATCAGTAGATAGTTTTAACAACAAAAATGAACGTGTATTGTGAATAGATATTTACAAAAGCCGAAGAATGAATGTAAGACATTTATCACAAATGTAAGATACTTATCCGAATCTAGAAGAATAATGTGACTAAAGGCTTGACTATAATGTTCCACCCAACCATTTAACACTTTGTCCGGCGTATAGCCTTTCCATCGAGAGATCACCTCGAGCCAAACAATAAATCCACTAAACAAAGATAGCTGCAAGATATCTCTTACTAAGACACCTTCAATAAATAAAAACTTACAATTTTGTCCTTACAAAGGTAAACAAGGATAGCTACAAGATATCTCTTACTAAGACACCTTCAATGAAAAACTTAAATTTTGTCCTTATAAAGGTATCGACTATGTACCTTACAGGATCAGTCTCATACTTAAAAGTTTGACTCTCACTCATGGATTCCAACTCATACGACTAATTATTATTTATTCTGTAGATAATCATGAACCACTCTAGTTTCATAATTAACTTGGCTGAGAAGTCCCTTAAGTTTAATTGTGAAATTAGCTAAGTTTGGCCATTCCTAGTCTTGATTGTTTTCAAACGAAGGAAGTTATAGTTAATTTAGTATAAGGCTATCCTCAACCGGTGCCGCCATTTCTTAGCATCGAAGATCCTTGCCACCGAGACCAATACTGGTAGTCAATAGGGGTTTCAAGCCATTGTAATTTAACTGCCAACTATTCATATTATATGGTGAGTAATCAGAGTACAGATGGCTCTCATTTGATAATCCAAGCCAAGATTGTTATGTATGTTATGCATAATATGGGTTTCCACCAAGAAATTGACCCACATCTACACAATGTATTAAATATATATAAGGGAAGGGGCTGGTTCTCCACCAAGAGACCAAGCCACGAACTACACAGTTTCCTAATTAACCACTTAAAGGAAAAGGATGGTTCTCCATCGAGAAACCAAGCCACAAACTCTCAAGCAATATATCACAAATAATTAAATAGAGGGCTACGTCTCCTACAGAGAGACCATGCCACAACTTGCAACATATAAATGAATGATTATATATATACCAAGGGATAGACATTGGCTCTTTGCCAAGAGGTCGTGCCGCAGCATATACTATAGGCAAGCAAGTAGTTGTTACATCCATAGGTGTTTAGATATTATCTGAGATTTTGGACTTCTTTGAGACGATCAACAAGATTAACCTGAGTGTAACAAGTGTAGAGTGGGGATTCATTTCATGGTGGTCGTATCTTGTTATGCTTAAATGTATCTTGATTAAAATTTAAATAAACTTAGCGGTGGTTAAGAAAATGGGTATGTTTATTAAATAGAATTTGTTTTTATGTTTATATTAATTAGTTTAATGTTTATGTTACTTTAATATTTATATTAATTATTTTAATGTTTAACCTGTGTTTAACAACCAGCCATCTCCACAAAACTAATTAGTAGTTGACTATACCTATGAATGTTCACCTGCCACTTTACTTGTGGTTGTACTAGTAAATAAGATCGCTAACACGATCAGAAATTACCCTTTTACAAGCTGAAACAATTAAATCTATTTGAACTACTGTAGCAAATATACATTGTATTCAAGTAAATAAAGATATATGGTGCATGAGTGGTGAGAACCTGGAATCTTCCTGCTTCTTCCGTTGGAGTAGGGATGCAAGACTCTCCAACCATTGGACACCGTCCTCTCTTGGATTCCTTATCACAAAAAAATACTATGCAAGGTTCACTCCATGGCAAGTAGTCCACTAGAGAAATAAATACAGGCTTTCCTCGCCTTGGAAAATTATTCAAGAAATGGGGCTGAAGCATTCCTCCACAAGCTGCCCTTCTCTCCCTTACGAGGCTTGGATCTCTTCCTAGAGGCCGCTCTGCTCCTGGAGTGCGGCACGGGGACAGCCTGCAAGTTACAGTCCCCCTTACTCCAAAGGGTTGCGCCCTTCTTATCTTGCCCCCACGCAGGAAGGAATCAAATGTTTATTCCACTATATTCATGGTGATTAAATAATTAAATCAATACATCCTAGCAAAAGCTCTACAAATCTTGTTGATTATTAATTATTTATTTTAATTACTTATTAATTAAAATCCCCATCCAATAATTATTGAAGCTATGAAACTCAAGCTCCTAACTGTTGGCTTTAGATGATTAGGCAATCATTAATAGCTCGCTTTCCCTTCGACACCCAAGATGTCAAGATGACTTTTGATTGTCACTGGTCGAATTCCTAAGGCTTCACTTGCCTTTATCCCTTTTCCCTAGTGGATTCATGCCCCTTTCATTTAGTTGAGTCAAGCCTTTCATTCTCCTAAGTCTACAATTCATAATACAAAATAACTTAGGAAAGTACAACATTACTTACAGTGCTTCACTGGCGGGGCCTTGGTCTTGAGCTCCTCGCCAGGAATTTTCAACATTGTGCATTTACATTTGTATTTTTGTTATAGGAAGAGCGGGGTAGGAGAGGGGATATTACACCTGCGATGTTATGGTATACAGAGCATGTTAGTGTTGAAGATCAAGACAGCCGCACTGAATTAAATATGCCAAGAAATATTGCTTTGAATATAAACAAATCAAACAACATATTTAACAGAGCAAACTCCTAACTCCGGATAATCATGTGTGGTGTACGCACATATTCCATACAATGTAAAACTCATCTCTGTTGGGATGGGTTTTGATACATCATATACATATATCCCTTTCCATAATTCCTTCAATTCATCAATCAATGGTTGTACGTAAACATCCATATTCTTCACTTGTCTTCTACCAAGGACTATAAGAGCCAACATAAGGTGTTCATTCTTCACGGACAACCATGGGGGAATATTTTTATTGATCACTACTACAAGCCAAGCATAATATATGGTGTTTGGGAGGGAAAATGGGTTGACTCCATCCATGGCTATGCTCAATCGAAGGCTTCGTACTTCATCCTTGAGTTTATCAGGCCATGTATCCTCTGTATGATTCATGGCTATTGAATCTGTTGGGATTCACATAACTCCTTCATCACTTCGATGTGAGGCATGCCATCCCTGTAACATAGCTAATTCTTTTCAATGAAAGAGCTTCCGAATCCTTGGAATTATAGGTATGTGCCTCAATATCTTATGAGGAGGACCATGTGCTTTAGCCCTATTTTTCGATTCTCGGTACCTGTCATGCCCACATTTTAGACATATCTCTCTGTCTACATATTCGCCTCTATATAGAATACAGAAAACGCATGATATGATATGTACTCAACACCCAACATTTTCAACTTGTGTGTTGCCTCTTCACAGTTATCGGGCAAGACATTATCACTCTAAAGTACCTTATCTTTAAATAACCTGCAATTAGTGGGAAATATAAATGTACAATGTCATTTAACGTTCACTGAAAATTGACCATTTTCAATGTTGATTGTGTGACAAGATTCCTCTAAATATAAGGTAGTTGATGGTTAGTAACCTCAAAAGTGCCGAGAAACACGCGTCTAACATGCCATACATTTCTTTCGAGTTGTATAGTAACATTGTAGTCCCCAACTATGTAAACTTTGACGACCAGATCCAAAGAGAGGGCTTGTGGAAGCCGATTTAAGGCTTTCGAAGAAGGTAATAGTGATATGAGTGTCATCCCCTAGCTCATTGTCCTAGAATGTATGTAACAACATTGCCTCCATGGCACTCGTTTGTCGTACTAACTCATCCATACCAACCTCCATTTCATAGCCTCCATTTCCAACATGTGAAGAAATACTATTACTATAGCCATTCCTAATTGGTGAGTATGGATACAGTGGGAATTGAATAGGTGGTTGATTCAACCATGCTTGGTATTCTTCCTCTCCAAGTTGTGCTTTGTTTTCATCCTTCTCTCTATTTGACATTGTATTGGGGTGCAATGGAAGATGGTAGACAGGTTGCTCATCATCGGAATCATGATTTCAAAAATATTGAACATTACATCGATGATGTTAGTATGCATGATGCAATTGGTTTGATCCAACATTATACGAAAGAATTATTACATAAGCACAAGAAGCATTTCCGATAGAAAATGTTCAGTTGTAAACAATTTATAAAGCAAACGTTCAGATTGAGCGATAAATTATCATCAATCCCATAAAAAATTAAAATTTTCAAATTGAGCAATACATTTTTTTTGTAGGGATAGTACCCATGGATTTTCAAATCGGTGACCTTACACAAGGAGTCACTTAAAAATACACCCATTAACCGTCTATTCTACACCCCTTGGGAAAATTGAGCAATATATTAACATGAATCCCATAGAAAATTTACAAATACAATTAATCAAAGAAGAACATTGTATCTAAGGTAGTGAAATTTAGTACGTGTGTGAGATTTCGGATTGAAAATTACACATATGAACGGTGTGATCATACATCCTTGACTATATGACAACTCAAATGATGAGTTTAGGGAAATTTCCCTACTTTAGCCATAAAGCAAATAATTTATAATTAAATTAACAATTTATAAAACAAAATTTCAAAATGAGCAATACATTAACATGAATCCCATCGAAAATTAACAAATACAATTAATCGAAGAAGAGTGTTGTATCTAAGGCTAGTGGTACAGGTATTGCAATTCATGAGTATGTGTGTGATATTTCGGCGTGACAATTACACATATGATAATGGCGTGATCAAACATCCTTGAATGTATGACGACTCACATGAGGACTTTAGGGAAAGTCCCATATTTTGGCCATAAAACAAAATTTCAAATGGAGCAATACATTAACATGAATCCCATTGAAAATTAACAAATACAATTAATCAATGTTTTTTTTCTCTTACGCCCCAAGGGGACGTCTAAGGGTAATCTCAATGCAAGGCATCTCTAACGAGCGGTTGGCGGTCTACAAAAGTTATATTTTATTAACAACTCGTCAATAGGAGACAAACTGCGTATTGCATGCACAATAACAAATACGGGTGCTTTCCTTTTCATAAAGAACTCTTGGTCATTGAAGTGTTCATCAAATGAACAATGTGTAGAAAATAAACAGCACCTAGAACTATTTATGAACCCTACAATGTTCCCATGAGTGCGTGGACGACCATCTATATATAACAAGTTCTTCCTGTTAAAGTTTCTAGAAACATAACCATTCATGCGCATACTATACATGGAAATGATATGCTTGCATTTAACAATATTCAAGTAATATGACTGACAATAGATAGGACCGCAAAATGGCATAAGTAAGTTGGTGGCATTAATTGTCCCCCCTTATGTACCTTGGAGCTAATTCATGAAGGAGGAGAGTTCACATTTGGATCTAGTTGTTTGGTGGCCACCTCTTGACCTATAAAAGAAAGCCATTGGCATGCATTTTGAAGAGAGAAATCAAAGTAAGGTTATGATGTTGGATTTGAGTTGGAGCTTCCTCATAGCCCACCATTTCCTACCATTGTAAACATTCCCAAGCTCCCTTGCCACCTTCCATCTAGGGGCAAGTGTTTTTCTCCATTGTTCTTCCATCTACTTAACATTTAGTTTGGACAAGGAAGGCCTCCCTAAGGGATATTGTTGGCTTCCCTTGAAGCCCACACCTCCTAGGTGTTGTACAACTATTCCATTGGGAAAAACAAGAGTGGTTTAGCATATCTTTGGTTGTTGTTGAAGTTTGCATTCTCCCCCCATCTCTTTCATTTTTTTATTATTATCAATATTTCTATGTTTTAATGTGAACTACACTAACAACCTCTTGCAGGATCGCTTGGAGGAATACCAACCAAACCAAAAGGGGCTCCAAGGACTCAGGCCTTGCTGCAACCTACAAGGCTTAGCCCCTTACCAAGCGGAAGAGTGCTCTTGTGCAATTTTTTCCACAACAGTTCTAAGGGCGACCATACTTATTTTTGTTCATTTCTATTTAAACTAGGTTGTTTTATGCTAAGTATCTAATTCTGGGTATCTATTACTTGCAGGAGAGCACGTATTCCACCCCTTGCTTCTAGAAATTGGCCCCATTATGGCCACCATTTATTTTTTTACACAGTCACGCAGTTCTCAGCGTCTCTTCCACGCTAACAACGCAGAAACGACTCAGACAGTCGCGCGCATAGCGCAGGTTACCAGTGTTATACGCGCACTACACCGCTTATCGCATCAGCGCGGAAGGTCAGTGTATTACCCACGCTACCAATGCGTCTATTTTGTATTAACCTGCGCGGTAGAGTGTGCTTTAGCCGCGCTACTGTCATTTATTTGCTTTTTATTTGCATAGCTTAGTTTGGCAATCCAAATACTGCTCACTATTGAACTTAAATTAAGGTTAATTTGCATAATTACTTAATTTTTTTAGTAATTAGTTCACCTAGACCAAGATTAGGAAGTAAAGAGTTCATATCTCTTGAAACTTACCTAGGTAACCAACTTTGAGGCTTCTAATGGGGCCCATTGTTGTCACTAGTATTCAAGACCATTTCTTGTTTATACCCCAATTGACATGTTCTTAGTAGTATTGCTAGCGTAGAATACACTTTTTGCACACAAGCAAGGACCTAAAGACCCTTGTCTCCCAAAATATGCTCTTCAACTCGCACTTCATGTGAGCTTGGTGAATCAAAAAAGGGTGAGAAGTGTGAAATACCTCCATTGCACACTTAGTTAGCATATTTTGATTTGCAAAGCATCATTAGCTTCTTTTAGATTTAAAAGTATATATTACTTGATATGCTCTTCTAGTTAATTTTTCGATATCAATTTGCTTTCATCACATGTGTCTGCACCAATAGCACACACTAAGAGACCCAAAGACTCTTCTGATCCAAGTATGCTCTTCAGCTCGCACTTCATGTGAGCTTGGTGAATCGGAAAGGTAGGGGTTGTGAAATACCTCTCTTACACTCCATAAGTGAACATTCAAAACCCTTAAAATCAACATTGTAATTGTCTTAAAAACTAAAATCCTCCACATGAGTTCACAAAACAATATTTTAGTTAGGTAGGATTGATTGGGCTAGGCATCCATTAATGCCCACCAATCTAGTTTCATTAGTAATATTTTGAAGCATAGCATTATTGTCGCATAGGGTACTTACAAAATCTTGTTATAAGCAAGTGTTAAAAGAAAACCCAGATCAGAAGTGCATTCTAGCCAAGGAGGTGAACATCGAGGTATAGTTGCGCCGCCCTCCCATACAAGCCACTCAACTTATTGTAAGGAGATGACACTATACCGTGCAGGCCGAACCACTGATCCACACCCTACACAAGGTATCTTAGTGGCCCAACTTAGGATATCACCAAGGAGCAATTGTGAGTTCAATTGACTCCTGAAGTTAGCTATTTCCTTTGGGAGGTGTTTCCAAGTCTTCTTGATTGGAACATTGGACCCATTGCCGATAGAACTAGCTCTTTGTTACCTCCACTAGTCAATTGTTGAGCGGATACCATTATCACCATCAATTGTGTTTTTGGGAGCCCAATTACATTTGAGAGGAAGGATGTTAGGTCTTATAGGGAATTTACATTTATTTTCTTTTTAACTACAAGTTCAATCACTCATAATAAAAAGAACCTACATGTGGGAGCTCATGCACTAAACCCAACATTGCACATATCACTCACTTCTCGCACCATTTTGCATCTATTATGGTTGGCATATTTTTACATTTGTTCAATTGTGTTTAAATTCCACTATCGCTCTCCTCTGACACAAATCCTACACCATTGAGAAACAAAACAACATCCTAAGATAGTCTCGTTGACTGCAAGGCCTATCCCCTCTCTCGAGGGGTGTTATTACACCTTCTTCCTATGTTTCACAAGGAAAGTACGCTAACCAGGGCCGCTCCCACGCTACATTGATAGGATCATCTGGACGAGTCCAAGCCTTGCTAGGGGAATTTTATCCTCTCGGAGAAACTATTAATTACACTACTTCTTCCCCCATAGGAAGAGGTACCCCACTGGATTCTCCCCTTGGAGATCCCTCGATTCCATTCGAGCCATCCTCTCTCATAGGAGGACAACCGTTGTTTACAACACTGTCTGGGTCTCCCCCTCATGGAAATCACATCCCACATACAATGGTAAGACCATTCGTCCCTACCTTACCATTTATGGCTAGTTTAAATCTACCTGATTTGGCCAAACTGACTAATGATCCCATTGAGCATGATGCGACATGGACGGATATTCCAAACAAGCTTCCTTCCGACATTCCCAAATTCAAAGGAAAACAGGGAGATGATCCCGCTAACCATGTTATGTCTTTCCACTTATGGTGTTCATCTAACAGCATAGTGGATGACCCCGTGAGGCTTCGCCTGTTACACTGTACCCTCATTGGAACAACAACAAAATGGTACGTAAAACTCACAAGTGGAACACATTCCACATTTGTGACATTGGCCACTGCATTTATTACGTACTTCCAACTGCCAATCTGTCACGACCTAGGCCTTGAAATTCTCACTGATTTTCGGCAAAATACTTCCATCCACATCGCGGATCACATCCACGAGTGGCGTAGACGCCGCACATTATGCAAGATCGTAATACAACCTCCCTTTTTGTTGGATTGGTTTATCAAATCTATCCAACCCACTATAGCTAAAGATGTCGCCACCTCCATGCACAAAGCGAGGAAGAGGCCATTCTAAAAATGCAACATTTCAATCTTATATACACACAATCCAGATACCTTTACACAATCCTCCCTGATGCCCCTAGACATCGGTCGTTGGATCCTACACCTTCGGGCTCATCACATTCAACGAATGGGATTATTGGGTCCATTTCCCATTTAGGAAAGGCTCCTCCTACCACATCAACGCCATTCAACATGGTTCTATATTACCCATCCATGCCACTTGCGTCGATACCCCCTACACCGATACTAACCCCACCAGTTGGTGAATTCCAGTATGGACCGTATAGTCCTACGTATTTGAACATTATTCAAGCGATGATGGTTCCTACACTGCCAATGGCACAAGTCATTCCTACGTCCACCACTTTTGGAATGCAAACCGCATTTATCCCACCCCTGGGGTATAACCCTTACTATCCTTTCCCATTCCCAACTGGTCAACAACCTCCCCCCCCACATGGGGGTCAATCTAGTCCAACCTTCTTACATCCAACAAGCTCAACAATGCGAGTAATTGATCGCAGTAAACTCCCAGAATCCACAAACTCGGGGGAAGAAGAAAGGTAAGAACAAAACGAATCAGCAATTGAGGCAAGGGGGAAACTCCCCTCCCCAACAAAACCAGAATATGGGTACCCAAAATGAAGGGACTAACAATCCCCCCAAACAAGGAATAATCCCACCCTAAGAACCATTTATTGTTGCTCCATTTGGAGCAATTATGGTCACTACACACATCATTGTCCTCTTATCCCTGCTCTCCAATAGTTAGTGGAAGCCAAAAAGAAGACGGTGACAAACCCTCCTCAGGCAGTGAATCCTCCCCAACCACAATCCACCATGTTACAACAACCCTTTGCAAATCGAGGGGTTGTCACACAACTACAAGACCCTCACCCACCCAGCGATAGCTCTTTTCAAAATATCTGTACATTGGACGTAAACCTTCAGACGCAATCCAGAGGTTATGATGGGCCTTCCACCCCCCAAGTGGAAGACATTCCTATCCCCTCGGGGGGCCATCTATATATACCATGCCCGAATACCAAACAAATCCCACGGATCCTGAAAGTTCCACTTCGGCGTACGCCTAACAACCCTAATATGAAAGCCGCCCTTAATTACAATATTGTGGATGACTTGGCTCAATCCCCTGCAGCTATGTCGTCATTAGAAGTGTTACAGTCTTTCCCAACATAGAGAAAGGCATTACTGAATGCACTTGGTGTTGTTAACCCTTCTGAATCGCACCTCATGACCTTTGATCTCGACAAAGGTGATCCACGACAACCGTCGTCAGTCGTATTTCAAGTTCCAGTCATTGTAAAGAACGTCACGATCCATCGATGTATCATTGACGAAGGCGCATCCACTTGTGTCATGCATGCAAAAGTCTAGAAATTATTAGGGTCTCCTGAGTTGGTCCCCTCATCTATTTCTCTTCGCGCATATGATGCGAGACCATCCCAACCAAGAGGATTGTACCAAAATGTCCCCATAGAGATGGAGGGAAAGATGGTTATGATCGATATTGAAGTAGTTGATGCAGAACTCGACTACAACATCCTCTTGGGGCGTAGTTACATGTACGCCATGAAGGTCGTTTCCTCCTCAGTCTTCTGTATCATGATTTTTCCCTTAAATGGGAAGGCAGTTACCCTTGACCAGCTTAACTACTATGACCCTAATACCACAAGCAACCCTGACAATGTCCTACCGACTGTATTGGGTGATGATCAACCATATGTTGACATTGCCCTCGATATGTACAAGGACTTCAATTTCTTAGGAGCATATTCGAGATCACCACCAAAGATCCCTACATCAATTGATGGCCTAATGTGCATAATTTTCACCGCTGAAAATGGAACCGCCTCCACCTCAACATTGTCATCAACACCACCGCTGAGTCATGGCATTGAACAAACGTTGAGTCCATCGGTACCACCAATTTTTAAAATCCCATTCTTGTATCCCCCCATGGGTGTACAAGGGACGTCAGTTATGGCTCAGTTAACTCTACCTAGGCTAATTTTGGGAATCTAGGTTCGGTACCTTACACCACCCTTCCTAGAGATGGCTTACAAACCAGTCGCCCATTATGAGTTTGTCCTTGTTTTGGATAGTACAACTACAAGTCCTGTAACACATTTAGTTACGACAACCCAACCTATGGAATCCTCAACTACATCGCAATCGGTCATCGTTAATACCACCAATGGGGGCATCAAACAACCGAATTTGAAAGGTCACCTATTACCTAATCCAACATCCAATTCGGTAGAAACCGCTAATCCTAAAGTAGGGGGCATCAACCAACAGGAGTTACAAGCCCCAGTTATGATCAATACTCCCAACCACAGGGTCACACCACTGTGTTCTCTTTGTGGGATGCAAGGCCACGCAACCAACTCATTTCATACTCTACTAGAGCTAAGGAATTTACTCAACACTCCCATTAGCATCACCCACGCTCCACCAACAATAAAAGGGAGCACATCACCCTTGTCCACATCTAAGTCTAGAATACTGCGTACAAACTACACATGTTCCATATGTTCTCGGTATGGGCACTATACACACCACTGCCCTGACCTCCCTCACTATCAGGAGGCTTTGGAAACCATTCGCCTCACTGCACCCTTGGAAGATACCTCACCTCCCTTATCACCATAGGCGACCCCAATCCTCACGATTACCAAAGTGACCCCAACCAGTCCCGCCCCACAATGGGCTGACTCCATACCCGATCAAGAGTCGCCATGACGTCCACATAACCCGACCATTGTCCTAAATCATATTAACGCCACGAGACTATGTCGCTTATGCAACTTAATGTCTCACCATTCATTCCATTGTCCTCTCATCACCGCATTTTGCACTCTACGGGGAACCCAAAGTCGATTGGAGGATAACCTCACCCCTTGTGGGACTACACTTCCTATAGTGATTGAGGAGGATGTTGAACCAATAGAGCCCAACATTGACAACAACACGTCACATCTATTAGATACCTCGAGAGATCTTGATCCCCCATCATCGATTTCCCATGAAGCACTCGATCCCGTAATCTTCCCTCAAGACGAGATTATAGCATCCACACCAACTGGCTCTGGGCATCTTGACATCCTGCATCTCAATTCAATTCCTCTTCCGCCCCCGAATGAAGACCCGGGTTCTTCAAATGAGGATATGTTAGAAGAATACATCTTCACCACAGATGAAGAAATAATCGCGGCCATGAATGCTACTGAACCTCCATGGGACACCTTCCATCGTAGATCCTCAGCGACGCGTAGGCAGGAACCACACATACTAGCTACTGAAAAAAAATATACCATCGAGTCAAAAGACTTTTTACCCCCTAGTCACATTGATTGGTTCAAAAATCATATCCTCGCCCCAGATGCATCCGAAGACGGTAATCTTTCCAATATCACCCCGACCATACAAGTTGATATTTTCATCACATCAGGAGTCGTCAAAAACATCTCTATCGGGGCTTCCTGCTCACCGCAGGAAATCACTGATTTTATCGCTCTATTTCAAGAGTTTCGTGACATCTTTGCATGGTCCTACAAAGAAATGCCAGGTCTTGACCCAGCAATTGTTGAACATCACATCGACACTTGGCCTGATGTCATCCTTGTCCGACAAAAACAACACCCAATCGTCCTTGCAATCAAAGTCGAGATCGAAAAACTCTTGCAAGCCGGGTTTATTTTTCCCATCGCTTACACATCATGGGCGTCTAACCCCGTCCCAGTTAACAGAAAGCAGGGAACTATTCGTGTCTATACCAATTTCCGAGACCTCAATTTAGCTTGTCCTAAGGATAACTTCCCCACACCATTCATCGACCAAATTGTTGGCTCATGTGTTGGTAGCAAAATGTTGTCCTTTATGGATGGGTTCTCCAGATACAACCAAATACACATATGTCCCCAAGATCAATATAAAACTGCATTTATCACACCATGGGGCGCCTTTGCTTACAAATTCATGCCCTTCGGTCCAAAGAATGCCAGATCCACTTTCCAGCGAGCAATGGCATACGTCTTTAACGACTTGGCTCACATCATCCTTGCCTTTTTAGATGACCTGACCATCAAGTCCCCAAAATCATGTGATCACCTCCAAGACCTTCGTACCATCTTCACAAGATGTCGCAAGTATAATATATGCTTAAACCCCCTCAAGTGTGTATTTTGTGTCATTGTCGGTCGCCTCTTAGGATTCATTGTTTCCAAAGATGGCATCATCGTCGACCCTTCCAAGGTGCAAGCCATCTTGGAATTACCAACACCATGAACCCGATGCCAGTTAGAGTGTCCAAGGTAAGGCCAACTTCCTTCGTCGTTTTGTTCCTGACTATGCCACTCAGGCCCATGGATTTTTATAGCTTCTCATAAAAGATATGTCGTTTAAGTGGGATGACTATTCCCAATCGCATTCGATGCCCTTAAACAAGCATTTTCATCAGCTCCCCTCATCTCTCCGTCAGACTTTGATAAAGATTTCATCTTGTATATATCTGCGTCAGCTTCCGCTATAGCCCCTGTACTAGTACAACCTATCGATGATCACCAGGAACATGTCATCTATTATGTCAGCAAAACCCTCACTGGACCTGCACTGAACTACACCCATGATGAGAAGCTTGCACTTGCAGTCAATATCCTTTTTGTACAAAAACTCCGCCACTATATTCTGCTCTGGAAAACAACTATCGTTGCTGATTCCAACCCTATGTAGTACATACTTAGTTGTAGGCTCATCAATAGTAAATTTGCACGGTGGATCATTATCTTACAAGAATTTGACCTCAAATTTGTTATTCCCAAAAGCAATAAAACCATGGCCCTGATCGAACTCATTACAGACCTCCCCTCTACCACCACAAGCGAGCTTGTCCAGGACCAGTTACTCGATGAGCACCTCTTTCTCATTACGAATGAAGATCCTTGGTATGGCGATATCCTTCTTTATCTCGACACCCAGAAGTTCGCTCCCCACTTATCCCGTGACGATTGCCGCAAAATCCGCTGTTAGGCACTACGATACCTCCTCAATGGAGATGTCCTATATCGTCGCGGTATCAACACTATTCTTCGACGATGTTTAATGCATGAAGAAGTCGAACAAGTTCTCAATGATTTCCATAGCGGCGCTTGTGGCAGACACCTCTTCGGATTAGACACCGCCCAAAAAATCCTGCAAGTGGGATATTGTGTCTATGTCGTCAAACGATGTGCGAATTGTCAGGATGTTTCCTGCAAAACATGGCCTCCCCCCGCACCACTCCATCCAGTCATCACCACTAGCCCATTTTGCAAATGGGCAATTGACTTTATGAAATGTCGTCCGGCTTCCGCCCAAGGTCACCACCATATAATCGTCACTGTCAATTATTTCATCAAATGGGTCGAATTAATGCCCACATTTGATTGTAAAGCAGTGACTGTTGCAAGGTTCTTCTTCAACCATGTCATCTCCCGCTTCGGCGTCCCCAAGAAACTTGTCTCCGAAAGCGGAAGACACTTTTGTGACGAGACGTTCGAAGAATTGTCGAGGTTGTTAGGCTTCAAACACGAATTTTCAACCACTTACTACCCTCAGGAAAATGGCCAAGTTGAAGTTGTTAACAAAATCCTCAAAACTATGCTCCAAGACACAGTGGACAAAAAAAACCAACTAGCACCACTTTCTCTTTCCTTCCCTTTGGGCTTACTGCACTTCGGTTAAGACTGCCATAGGGTTTACCCCATTTTATCTTGTCCATGGTGTAGAAGTCATCCTCCTAATAGAATGTCAAATCCCTACCCTCCAATCCACTGTCGAGTTGCTGCCAGATACCCCTGCACTAGAACAACGCATATTCACCTTGGAACACCTTGAAAAAGAACGGCGTGATTCTCTTCAACAAAACGAAGCTATGAAAGTTCGTTCCAAGGCTCACTATGATCAACAAGTGCGACCATGCACCTTCAACGAAGGTGACTTTGTTCTTTTGTTTAATGCCAAGAAAGACGGTAACCCAAGACCCAAGAAATTTGTATCTAAGTGGATAGGCCCTTATGTCATTAAGCATTGTCTCCCAAAAGGAGCCTATATCTTAACCGACCATGAAGGTATTACCCTCAACAACCTGGTCAATGGGTTGTACCTCAAAAGTTTTTATCTTTAATTCCCTAAGTACCCCACAGGTACAGATGTTTTGGGTATATGATTTCCGCATTGTCAATACCTTTGTCATGTTCTTTACTACACTTGGGTATGTGTGTCGTGTTTGAAGGATCCTGACCAGGGAATTCTCAAAGACTATTAATTTTCCATTATAAGAACAAGACTCCACCCGACAACAATAGGGGTCACATACCCTACCATAGATATCATTCTGCAACTGGCATATAGACACTATTTACCCTCTGTTTATAATGCATTTCCCAGTATTCCCATTGATAACCATAAGGCCCACGTTCATGTCCTTGGTGTGCCATCAACAACATGACCATGAATAGCATGTTCCCCCATGGGTGTGCGTACCATTACCATCTCTGTCATAAATATTTGACGCCCATGATGTCGACCCCCCACAAGTGTGAGGAATCTAACCCAACGTGAAAAGACCCTCCCTCAGAGTATCATTTTGCAATTAGGCATTTACTCCACCAAGTAGACACTCGTCATATTCTTCGGCACATATTACCAGAATGATTCACAAATCCCCCTCATGCCTCCATGAGCACTTTTCCCTTCGTAATATCCCTCATATCATCACCCCTGCAAAGACACCTATGGGCCCCCACCCTCAGAAGTAACCAGTTCTATTCAATTATCTCCCAGGTATACACCGCATGGAATTTATTCATGGGGCACCCATCTTTGCGTTTGCAAGTTAACCTCCACTTCATCATGGACAACATCCCCCAACCCACTCAAAACTGTGGGGACTCTGCCCATCATCAAATTGGTCCCCTAATACACCCAAAACTGTGGGGACTCCACCATTATATTTTATGTACAAACATGCTCCCTCATCACCTCACATCGCGAGAACACCATATTATTTTGGCAGCAACCCATGGTCGCCTTTGATCAATGTATTTGAGTCTCCATATGTTCAATAGTATTTTTTTTCGTTTACCATCACTCATCGTTTTGCGTCTCCATCAAATCCCTTTCATTTGCAGTTTGTCTCTGTCCGATTCAATCTGTTCCATTCTGAAAGAAAAGTTGTCGTCCCCACTTCCCATGTTTACATTGATCAAAGGAAGTTATGAGACCCATGCTTATCAACCAGTCTTGTGTCAGGTCTGTTCGTCCACCAGTCAGTTACAATATGATCTCAATTCTCAGGATAAGACTCTCGTTTTATCATGTGCTTAAGCTCTCGTCGACATCAAAACATTATATTCCGAGAGTCGCAGTAGTTGCAGTTGTAGCTTGGGATCCCTTTCAATCACTATAAGGGATAACCTCAAACTTAGTAGGGAGAGTCATTAGTGCTCCCTAACTAAGTGGTTTCCCCTATGCTCGATGTCAACACATCATCGCATCAAGGGGAAACGTACTTTTTAAGGTAGTAGTGTTTGCATTTGGAAATCATGGTAGTAGTCTATTTGGTATAGTGAAGCTCTCAGGCAGATTTACACATCAGTTTGGTCCCCCACCCCAGTGGGCTTATCATGGTCACCGACAGTTCCACTTCTTCAAACATTTCTCAGCATTTCTTGGGTCATTTACTCGAACATGGATTGAAGCCTCCTTCATCCATATCCTAGCAGTATAGTAGAATCGACACCTTGGTCCTCTCTCATTGTAATTACTTTCACAACATTTCACAAGCATGGGTATGCCCGTCTCGTTTGTATAAAAACTATTCTTTACTACAGCTCCAACGGTCGTCACCAACAATATTCCCCCATGGGGGAACCTTATTTGTCCACATATGCTTCGTCCTACAGAACAAGAGAGACACAATAGAAAACATGATGCATTATCAGCTCTACAGTACCCTCCAAACCTCATACATTAGGGGGCATTTGTTAACGCCTTAAAATCGCACAAATGCGACATTTCAACGATTCATCTAGTAAGGCGTCATCAACATAAAGAATGCATATCACCACATGCATCCTCAACAGATCCAAAACACAATATGAGTCCATAAGTGCCAAGGAACACTCAAAACAAAGGGGTAGCACGGGTAATACATAGTTGACCTGCGTTATAGTGCAGGTTATCTGAACAATGCCCGCGCTACACTCATGCGACTTTTCCTTCAATAGACGCGCTACTGTCAAAACGATGGGACCACTCACTCCCAACGATGCATTGAAGACTCAGCCCTCCCCAAAGATCTGAATTCGGCTCCTCATACACTTGATTTCATTAATTAGTCCCCCTTGTGTACCTTGGAGCCAGTTCATGAAGGAGGAGAATTAACATTTGGATCTGGTTGTTTGTTGGCCACCTCTTGGCCTATAAAAGAAATTCATCGACATGCATTTTGTAGAGATAAATCATAGTAAGGTTATGCTGTTGGATATGAGTTGGAGCTTACTCATATCCCACCATTTCCTACCATTGTAAGCATTCACAAGCTCCCTTACCACCTTCCATCTAGGGGAAAGTGTTTCTCTCCATTGTTCTTACATCTTCTTAGCATTTAGTTTGGACAAGAAAGGCCTCCCTAAGGGAGATTGTTGGCTTCCCTTGAAGCCCACACCTCCTAGGTGTTGTACAGCTATTCCATTGGGCAATACAAGAGTGGTTTAGCATATCTTTGGTTGTTGTTGAAGTTTGCATTCTCCCCCCATCTCTTTCATTTTGTTTTTTTATCAATATTTCTATGTTTGAATGTGAACTACACTAACAATCTCTTGCAGGATCAGTTGGAGGAATACCAACCAAACCAAAAGGGGCTTCAAGGACGGAGGCCTTGCTACAACCTACAAGGCTTAGCCCCTTACCAAGTGGAAGAGTGCACTAGTGCAATTTTTTCCACAATAGTGGTGTCCAAGGATTTTTAATTATAGGGTTGTGGTTGGGGATAATTGTTGATTTTAAGCGACAACTGCGATCAAAGAAAACCTGGTCTGCTATTTGGGAGTGCTTGTCGATATTCATCATTGCAGCCATGGCGTCGGAGGGGATCCCTCCCCCTTCTCCCTCTTCGGATAATATGGAATTTCAAGCTCTGCTTGATTCCCTTTCCAAAAAGGTCAAATAAAGGAAAGCATTGGGTCTGGATTGATCGGAGAATTCACTGGGATGTGGCCATCCCCTACCTCAATGGAACAGTGACTGGATAAATCGTGGAGACCTCTAATCAAAGGCAACGTGGTCCTGTATTCTTGCGGAAAGTTTTTTTTTTGTATTTCACTTCCAATATTTATAAGATAGAGATCTAATATTTAAGAATAGACCATATTTTTTTGGACGTCGTGGGATTTACCTCAATCAGTAGACCATGTATTTTGATCTAGAAGATGACATACCCTCTTCTGTGTCGGTTTGGTTGAAACTCCCTAGACTTCCCCTCTCCTGGTGGGGAGATGACTGCTTAAGATCTATTGGAAACTCCCTTGGTAAATATTTTGATCGAGCCACACCGAAAGGCAAACAATTTGCATGTGCCAGGATTTGTGTGGAAGTCGATCTTGAAAAGGGGCTCCCAACCGAGATCCTATTGACTCATGGATCCTGGTCTCACCTTCAATAGCTTGATTACGATCAACTTCCTTTCAAGTGCAAAAGTTGTCATGAATACGACCACTTTGTTAGAGATTACAAGCAAGCCAAATCATAAGAAGCACAAGGAAATACCCGAGAAGAACAGTGGCAGATGTAGAGGAAATAAGCATCCCCAGAAGGATCTGCTCCAGGGCCCAAGTCACAAGTCACATCCACTAGTCAACCAGTTCAAAAATTCAACAAATTTGATGTCCTCAGCTCCATCCCAAATGATCCATGTCACAATATCCGGAGGATTGTCTGCCCAAAGCGTCAGAGCCACGTGCCCAATCCTAAAATCAAAATGTAACATGAGAATGCTCTCCAGGAAATACAAGTTACAAACTTGTGGTAACTGGTGATGACCCAAATTTAGAACAAATTATGGGATATTACAAAGCCCCCACTGAGGCTGAGCGCGAATTAACAAAGGCTCAGAACATAGAAATCCAAGGCATAGTTTCACTTGGTGGCCCCCCATTGCCCACCCTGAGCTCTGATTAGAATGTCGGTATATCAACTCGAAGTAAAACTGGTCAAAAATCTGGAAAGGATCGGTAGGAGGAGATCAATTCATCTCAACTGAAGCATAGGGGGAGAAAGATGGATAAGGAGAACAGGGAGACTGAAGTAGCACGAGATCTAAGAAAAGGCACCTAATCCAGTCTAGTTAAATACAAGATGAGAGGCGGCAAGGGCATCATAAAATCGTTAGATTGTGTAGGTAGTAATTCCCACCCCCATTCAGTTAAATAATGAAGATTATCTTGGAATTGTAGAGGAGTAGGAAGCGACACAAAAGTCTTGGCCATGAAAAATCTCTTACTTGCTGAAAAACCCCAAGTGCTCTACATCCAAGAAACCAAATTTGGAAAGCAGGATATGTTAGATACAAGAGTAAGAATATGGAAGAACAATAAAGCTCTTGCCATCAGTTCCAAGGGGGCCTCTGGAAGCTTTTGCACGCTTTGGAACCCTGATTAGCTCGAGCTTTTTGGTAGTGAGGAGAACTCATCTTTCATTCTCACTTCCTTCAGGCGAATAGATAGTGGAACGCCTTTGACAATTATAAATGTCTACTACCTAGTAATCTATGGAGGAAAAATGCAATTTTGGAGCTCTCTAGTGCAACTCAAGACTCAAGGTTATGGAAATCAGTGTATTATATGAGGGGACTTTAACATAATATTATACAATTCGGAAAAAGAGGAGGATCTATTATCAGGGATCCTTTCCGAGAGCAAATGGAGGATCTCATGATAGATTGGTACCTCCTCGACATAAAACTAGTCAAAGGGAGATTCACTTAGACCACAAAAGAATTGGGAAAGACCATATAGTAACCCGACTAGAGAGGTTCCTAGTGAGCACTGATCTCTTATCACAAGACTCATAAATATCTTCTTCAATATTGCCACAAAGTGATTCAGACCATCAACCCATATCTTTAATTCTCAAACCTGGGGAGAACTATGGTCCACTCCCATTCAGATTCAATCTGATTCGGCTCCATCAGCAGGAAGTTTTTGAAATAATTTCAAATGCTTGGGCATCATATGTGACTAGATCCCCCTTTTATGTTTGGGAATCCAAATTAAAAATGGTCAAGATGGCCCTAAAGCAGTGGGGAAACTGGAAACTCAAACTACAAATTGCCAGAAGTAAGGAAAGTCGCAACTTTACAACAACTTCAGTCCATCCAAGACAAAATCAACATCGAGTAGGTCACTCCTCAAATTCTGCAGCAGGAGAAGGCCATAAATCTTGAATTGCACAACATTCTTCACAATGAGGAAGAGCAATGGCAACTTAATTCATGAAGCTTGTGGTTGCAGTCAAGAGATAACAACACAAAATATTTTCATAATCAAGCTAGAGATCGTGTCCATCAAAATCGAGTTAAGTAAATCAGGCAAGACTCTGGCGACATTTTATCCTCTTTTGAGGATATCAAAAGGGATGCCACAGATCACTACAAAAACCTTTATTCAGCGGATGGGGATCTAGATGAGAACCCCACCCAATTTCTCTTGAACTCAACTCCAAAGTTAACCACCAGTGAAGACAATGTTGCTCTATGTGGAGACATTTTAGAAGAAGAGGTATTTTAGGTGTATGGAGTCTTGAGTTGGATAAAGCTCCTAGACTGGGTGGATTCACTATCCATTTATATCGTGCTTGCAAGGATATTATAAATTTCAATCTATGTCGAATGTTGAATTGGTACAAACTCAAAGACAAATTAGGTGGAGGGACAAACTCCACTTTCTTTGCCCTCATACCCAAAGAAGCTAATCCAACCCCATTCTCCCGGTTTCAACCCATTTCTTTGTGCAATGCCTCCTATAATATTCTGACCAAGATTCTAGCAAACATTCTCAAACCGTTTTTGTCCAAGTTCATCACTAAGAATCAAGGAGGTTTTATGCAAGCATAAATATTATGGATAACGCCATTTTGGTGAAGGAGTCCTTGCACTCTAGCAATTTGACGAGAGAAAAAGGCATGGTCATCAAGGTTGACATGGAAAATGCCTTCGACTGGGTAAGGCACTCCTTTTTGATTCAGTCATGGAGCATTTTGGTTTTTGTTTTGGGATGATCAAGTGGATTCAGGCCTGCATTGGTAGTCTATGGATTTCTCCTCTGATTAATAGAAGACCAGTCGGTTTTTTCCAAGCCTTGCGGGGGTTGCATTAAGGATTCCCTCTCTCCCATCCTATACATTCTAATGGCGGATAGTTTCAACCGTTGTCTTGAACAAGAACATGTGTTGGGATGTCTAGTTAGACTTCAAATTGCCATAAATGTTTGAACCATAAACCACTCACTTTTTGCAGGTGATTCTCTTCTTATGGTTGGAGCTTCCAAAATTATTGCTCGGCGATTAAAAAGTATCTCGGACTCCTATTTATCAGCTTCCGATGCAAAATTAATAATCAAAAGTGGCAAATTTTTGGGTGGAATTGCCCTGACCACATTTTGAGAGCAATTTCTGCCATCCTTGACTTCCCATATGTTCCCTCCTGTAATTCCTTTAAGTATTTGGGTTTCCCAATTTTCACAGGGACATCCCTATCTAAAGAGTGGGGTGGTCTCATCGAAAAGATTAAAAAAAAATCTCTCGATGGGGAACAAAATGGCTAAATTAGGCTGGCCTAATTGTTCTTCTCAAATCACTATTGTCCGCCTTACCTATCTATCAATGTTCCAGACTGCTTGCTCCCAAAGGCGTTCTAAATCAAATTAGCTCTCTCCTCCAAAATTTTCTATGGGAAGGTAGGATGTCCAATACAAAAAAAATTCATCTCATTAATTGGAAAGTCATTCGGGCTGCAAAGCAAAATGAAGGGTTGGGAATCCAGGAGCCTCTTCTTGTCAGTCAAGCATTGGGAGCTAAAATAATATGGAGAGATTTCATTGAAGGGGATGAATGGTGGAAAATGGCACTTTGGGAAAAATATCTTCCCAACATTAGCCCCTCAAGACTGGAATCAACATAGTGGGGGGGGGGGCAAGGGTCAAATATCTGGAATCCGTGTTAATCGTCGACTTCTCTCATCACCAAGCTGTATTTATCTTGGATAGTTGGAAATGGAGCCGAATTCAACATCTCGACTGACAAGCATTCCCCTTTATTTTAAGAAGAAATGCAAAGGCAAGTAAGCGATCTCCATGGATGGCTCTCTTCAAAAGGGAAAAGAACTCTGTGGGATATCTCTCTCTTGGACAGCTCAACAGCGGAATGGATAGGTTGGAATCTAGAAGACATTTTGTTTGAGTTGCAATCGAAAAAATTAATCATGCTACCCTCAAAGGCTCAACCCCTCACAATCGATGCACCAAAGACTCTAGAGCTTGGAAGTGGTCTTCAAAAGGATATTAGGTAAAACTGGGCTATCAGACTCTTTTTGCCGCTTTCCCCAACCCTCCGACGTCACGGCTATGGAAGAAAGGCTGGGATCCTGATGCCCTTCCAAAGGTTAATGTCTTTATTGGATGATGGTTCATGGCAAAATTCTTACATTTGATAATCTCAATAAGAGAGGTTTCTCCAGGCCATCTAGATGTGAGCTTTGTAAATAGGCAACATAAAAAGTTAAACATATTTTTTTGGAGTGCTCTTTCTCTCGAGCGGTTAGGAGACATGCCTTTGAACCAGTGGGATACATCTCCTTTATACCTAAAAGTTGGAAAAACATGTTTCTCAAGTAGAGGCTATATCTCCCAAGCTCCCTTCAGGCCAAAGCTCTGTTAAGGCGTTATTGTAACTCTCTTCCAAAATATCTTTGCTGGAAGTTCTGGTTAGCACACAACCGTGCAATTTTTAAAAAGGAATATCTAAGTCTGGTTCAGGTAGCCAATCAAGCTCGGGGTCTTCTATCGGAGGTGCTTCTGATAAAAGGAATATTAGAGTCTGACCTCAATGCTCTTTCTGTATCCGAAAGACACTGGGTTCTTGGTTCCAAGGAAATTATAAAACCCAAGTAGAGAATATACAGGCTTATCCTATTTGAACAATGGAAATTACAAATGCAGTAAGAGGAATTTTTGTAGTGGCTACAACAACAACATAATCCAATTATTTTCTTTGATGGTGCCTCGAAAGGAAATCCAGGGTCGATCGGAGCAAGTGGGGCGGTTTATTATCCCAATGAATCTAAAGAATAAAGCTTTGCTTAGGGATTAGGATGAGCAACCGATAGTCAAGCTGAGCAATTATCATTGTGGATGGGATTGTCCATCTTGAAGAATAAAGGTGTCAAATCAGTCACAGTGATTGGAGATTCTCTTTTCACAGTCTCAAAAATTCGATCCCTCCAGTAGAAGCGTCATACTCCCTCTCTAAAAATTCTTGGACGAATTTAAAGATTGAGCATGTGGTTCAACCATTTATCCTTATTTCACATATTAAGAGGTATGCATAGCAAGGATGATGCTCAAGCAAATATAGGCATGACTCTTTCTGTCAATCATTTGGTCATAAATAATAGGGATCCAATACTCTCATATCCACCTTGTTAATTCATTCAGTTGTCTATTGAATGGCAATGGTTGGAATGGTGAGCCTTTCAACCAAAATTTAATGTCGGCCTTATTATCAATTTGCTTGGTTTATATGCTCTGCCTCAACACAATAGAGTGGGAATTAATGAATTTAGTGTGGAGGCAGAGCTTTGAAGATTTTGTTGCCTCTTTCCCTCAAAGAACGCAATAATCGATAGTAACTTCTAGATTCCAACCATGTCAGGTGTCAGTATCTTGTTATGAAAGCGCAAGCAATTCAAAGTTAATAGTGAAAGGTCATGCTCTGCACTTACACTTTCAATTTTTATATGGTGCATGCAGGAATTTAGCTCTTCAATTTTCAAAGTAGATGCAAAATACAGAACATAAAAATTCAATTTGATTTGGAGAAGATTGAGACAACAACATATTGGTTCAATGAGCAACGACTAAATGACTACAGGAATGCTCAGGGGGCGTTGAATCTCTCATCGACAGACAATATCCCTCTCAAGATTTATTCAGGCAAAGTTTTAGAAATGGTGGAACCTTGGCAATCTTATGGACCCTAGGAAAAGAAAGCAACGACAAAGTATGGAAGCACCTTTGAAATCAATGCTAATCCCGCGTTAAGTGGATGGACAACAATTAGATGGATACACAATTTAGTTTTTGTCTATGTAATTCAAATGCAAGCTCATGGGCTCTTCTTTTTGTAGAATCTATTGTAACAAGTTTAGGATTTTTTTGTATTGGAAAACTAATCACAGGCATAGTGGCAGTCTAAACTGTCCATCGGTCTTTGAAAAGGACGAGGCTATTTCATTAAATATTTGTAAGTTTTTAATGCTGAGCTAGTTCTCAACTCTTTTTTATATAATGAAAGCAATCGTTCTTGTTAAAAAAAAGTACAGGGTTGTGATTGGGAAAAAGGAGGTATGA